>JAJQKT010000042.1:8000000-9200000 GCA_030512225.1 Rauvolfia tetraphylla
TAACCATCACATCACATATAAACTTGAAGGTTGTGGAATTAAAGAAGAGCTTTTATTAAGGCAAAGGACTTGTAAAAAGGGAAAATATTTCGATAATTAGCCAAAGACCTAATTCACCCCCCCTCTTAGGTCTTTCAATTGGTATCAGAGCAAGGTCTTCTTTTTAAGGTCTAACAACCTAGAAGTAAAGATTCTATGGCTAGTTTATCAAATTTGCCTTATATGGAAGGTTCTCTACAAATAGACCTCCTTTATTTGATGGTTCTAATTTTACATTTTGGAAATCTAGAATTAGAATTTTTTATTTGTTCTATTAACTTTGATTTGTGGAGTATCATTGAGAAAGGTCCCTATGTTCCTATGAGAATAAAAGCTGATGGAATTACAAGGGAACAAAAGTCTATGGAGGAACTTGATGAGAACGACTCAAGAAAGATAACCTTAAACTACCAAGCAATGAACATCTTGAATTGTGCATTGGACGTGAATGAATACAATAGAGTGAGTGAATGTGACACCGCTCACGATATGTGGAGACTTCTACAAGCAACACACGAGGAAAGAGCCAATATGTGTTTCATGGCAATAAATGATGAGGTACAATCCACTCCTTCTACCTCTACTTGTTGTAATGATGATGTTGATGATGTAGATGATCCTAGTGAACTACTTGTTGAAATGTATGAAGAATTAAAAAAATGCTTCAAAAAGAAATAAGGAAATGAAATTCAAAATTAATGATTTATTGAATGAAAATTCAAAATTATATTGTGAAACCAAAAGCTTCTTGAATCTATTGATTGTTTGAATATTGAAAAAGAAGTTTTTAAATGTCTCTTTACAAAACATGTCTCTTGAAAATAAGATTCTTTGTGAAAAGATTTTGTCTCTTGAAAGAATGCTTGTTGATCATGAGACTTTGAAAAAGAAGGTTGATGAGCTTACATTATGTATAGAAAAATTTACAAAAGGAAGGGACAATCTTGATAAAATTCTTGGAGCTCAAAGATCTCCTCTTTTTAAAAATGGTCTTGGCTATAATTATGTAAACAATGTTCCTAAATATAAAAACTTTTTTGTTAGAGCTACTTCTACTTCCATGCATAATACTTGTTGTACTTATTGTGGAAAACATGGACATAAAGTCACCAAATGCTATGTTAAAAGAAAAGTAGAGAATGGTGTAAAAACTATTTGGAGAGTTAAGGGAATTATTACTAACCCTCACGGACCCAAGAAAGTATGGGTACCAAAGGAAACTTCCTCTCCTTTATCACAGTGCGCTTCAATTCAAACTCAAGCACCACTAAATGGCGTATTGATGATGTTGGCTTAAAGAATAACAGAAAACACCTCATGCATAATCAAGGTCAAAGCAATCGATGAAGGATTTGTTTTTGAAAAGAAAGGAAGAATTCTTGAAGTAACCAATGTTGGTAAAGGTTCCTCTCTTCTTTTTAAACAAATGTTGCTAATTGCTGATTTGAACTATAACTTGCTTAGCATTTGCCAATTGTGTGACAATTAATAAGAAGTTAAATGCCAACAAGCAAAATTTCAGTTGAGAATTTTTTTTTTTTGTGGATTTGAAGATTTGCCAACCATGACTTGTCAATTGCTTCAATTAAGTTGATTAGGTAACATTAATGATATGAGATTGAATTAATGCTTTATATATTTTTGAAATTGATTATATGTCATTATAAAATGATTAAAATAGATATGATTGAATATCTATGCATTTACTTGGCCAAAAACATCTTTATGAAACTTTACAAAAATGTTTGGACATGAAGTTTGGATGTAGACCATAAGTTCGGTCACCCGAACTTGTATGACAAAATGATATTTTGTGATTTTGATCAATCACTTACAAATTTTTAAATATGTGTTTTATCTTGATAAGCTTGAATGTCTTGTTGCTTATGATAATGATTTTCTTGGCATAAAAGATTTGATCACGTGTACATGGATTTGTTGAACAAACTTTTCTATCAAGATTTAGTTAGAGGATTGCTAAAAAATATGTTTTGAGAAAAATTGTCTTTGAGATACTTGTCCATATGAAAACAAAGAAAAAGAATCTTTCAAACCCATGAAAATGATTTTAGACCTCAAAACATCTTGAGCTTTTTCATATGGATTGTTTTGGACTTATATGGAACTCTAGTATTGATGACTTGAAGTATGCCTTACTAGAGTTGATGATTTCTAAATATTCATCTTAGCATTATTCATTGTTCAAAAAGATTAAGTGTTTCATAAGTTTGTAAAATTATTCAAAAAGGTTCAAATCTCCCTTGAAAATTGGAGAAGTGTTTCACAAGTGACAATGGGAGAATTTTACAACTAAGTCTTTACAAAATTTACTTTGAAAATTGAATTTCATATAATTGTTTCAACTGCAAAAACCCCACAACAAAATGGTGTTATTTGAAAAGAAAATTTAAACTTTGTAAAAATTGGCTAGGTCCATGCTTTGTGAAAATTCTTCCTCAAAAATATTTTTAGTCCAAAGTCGTAAACATCACATGTTATGATAAATAGAATTCTTTTAAGATCATTTTGAAGAAAAACATCTTTTGAATTCTCTTTTATAGAATGCCTCAAATTGCATATTTTAAAATGTTTGGTTATAAATGTCTTATCTTAAATTATTGTGACAACTTACTTAAATTTGGTAGAAAAATGGATATTGATATATCTTAGCTATTCTTCTTACGAAAAAGCATATAGAATTTACAATAAAAAGAACCTTACATGATGAGGAAACCATTCATGTTTGTTTTGATGAATCTTACATTTGCTTGGAAAGAAGAGATGAAGATGATGTAGGTACATCTATGAATGAATATCAAACTCATCTTCAAGCACCAACTTTGGAGAATCATACCAATGAGGAAGAAATGATAGAACAAAATCAAGATGACCAACCTAGTGGTGACCAAGAGCTTTCAAAGAACTTATGATATCCACAAAGGCCACCCTAAGGAGCAAATCATTGGTGATATCTCCCAATGAGTAAATATAAGGCGGTACTTTATCAATAACTTTATTCTTTTATTGGATATGAGCCTAAAGTATTGATGATGCATTATGTGATGATTTTTGGATTATTTGTATGCAAGAGGATTTAAATAAATTTGAAAAATACAATATTTTGGATATTCCTAAATCTCATGATCATTCTATTATTGGAACTAAATGGTTTATAGAAATAAACTTATTGAATCCGGAGAAGTTGTTAGAAACAAGGTTAGACTTGTTGCCTAAGGATTCAATCAAGAAGAGGAAATTGATTATGATATGAAACCTTTGTTCGAATGCTAGACTTGAGTCCATAAGAATGCTTTTGACTTGTACTTGCTTTAAGTTATTTCAAATGAATGTCAAAAGTGCTTTTCTAAATGGTTCTATTGAGGAAGTTGTTTATATGGAACAATCACCCGGTTTTGCTCATGAAAAGTTTCCTAACCATATTTTCAAACTTTCCTAAGTTTTGAATGGTTTAAAACCAGCTCCTAAAATTTAGTGTGAAAGATTGAGTAGTTTCCATCTTTCAAAAGGATTTTCAAAAAAGAAAACCGAAACTACCCTCTTTATAAATTCCTCATGCAACAATGATCTATAACTTGTCCAAATATATGATACAACTTTTGGTGCTTCTAATACTTCACTTTGTGATGTGTTTTCCAAGTTGATGCAAAGTAAATTAGAAATGAGCATGATAGGAAAACTCAATTTCTTTCTTGGCCTACAAATCAAGCAAACCAAGAATGGCACTTTCATGAATCATGTTAAGGTATAAGCACTTTCATAAGTTTATCAACTATGCATGACAAGAATAAAATGGTTTCATAGGAGTAGTCAACTCTATTTGACTGCAAGTAGAACTAATATTATGTTTGCAATGTGTTTGTGTGCTAAATTTCATCTTGTCATAAAGAGTTTCATTTGATTGCTATTAAACACATTCACTATTACCTTATTGATACTCTAAGTGATTATGATCTATGTTTCAAATATGTGGCTATGTTATGTGATAATACTAATGCAACAAATTTGATAATCATACTATTCAACAAACTAGGACAAAGCATATTGAGATCATACTTCATCTCATTAGAGATCATTCTACTAAGGGTAATATTTGTTTAAAGCATGATTGCACTAATGAACAAATTAATGATATTCTTACCATGCCAATAGCCGAAGAAAGGTTTGACCAATCTTGGAAGTAGCTTAGAGAATTCAAAATTCAATAACTAATAAGTGTATTCAAGTGTTGTAGCTTCAGGTGAGGACAAAGAAGCCTAGCATGAGAAAATGAAATGGAAAAGCCAAAGATAGAGAAGGAGGACTAGTAACCAACGAACCAAGGAAGGTTTATGTTTCTCAAATCATGTCATGGATGGATAGATTTGTCATAGTGGAGGCTGCTACTGAATTTGATGATTGGACAAAAAGGATCCATAAGACAAATCCAAGCCACAAGGAGGATGTCATCAAACTATCTGAAATGGGTAATATACTCTCGTTTTTAAATAATATGAGCTGGACTAGTTTGCTTGTGTTTGATGCTATTACATTACTTAGTTTATGGATTTTAAGCAAATAGTATGGAAGAAAGAGGTGAGCGAGTTGGTGATAAATCTATTCAGTGGTATTCTTTAAGAATATCACAAGTTGATTTTGGATATTGATAATGCATTGCTCAATAGAATTCGTGATGTTGAGAATGTTGGGTTTAGGCATTATTCTTCCGGGGGACATTGTTTTATAAGTGAGTTATACTCATATGAAAGAATTGAGAATGCCTATATATAAATGATAAGAAGACTCAAGACTAGAAAGGAGAGAGAGATAAAAAGCTTTTTATGCTAGTGAAAGAATTTTGCATCACATGCTTACTACCTTGATTATTGCATACTTTGGGAACAAATCTTATGTTGATAATATGTATGCTGTAATTATGCTAGCCATGCATAAGAAAAGAAAAAATGAATTTTGGATATATAGTGCTAAAGAATATAATGGCAGCTAGAAGAACCGAGCGTAAGGCTTTGCCACATAGCAAATTGTTTACCAAGGTTTTCAAGTATCTCCAAGTGCAATTGTCTTGTAGTAGTTGACCAATAAAGAGTGAAGAAGTCTACACCAACAACTCACTAAAGAGAATTCCTTGAATACTTGATGATGAAAATGTATGAAGGGCTAGAAGAAAAACTCCTCTAAGGGGGTGATAGAAGAGATGCTAGCAATGATGGAGAAAAGGAGGAAGAAAGTAATGAAAAAAGAAGGAAGAAGAAAATGATGAAGAATAAGAGGATGAAGAGGAAATCCTTGCTAGAGAAAAGAAATTAAAATGAAACATGACTCATCTAGTGAGGGGGAGCAACCTTCCACAAAAGAAGACTATTTGAAGAGTTGCCAAGGTGTTTCAAGAGACATTGAACAACCATGTAGAGGAAATGAAGAAGATTGACAAATTCTTCAAGTCTTTTGCTCTGATAATTCTTGGCAAATTTGATGGTTTAGAAGCTAGAGTCAAGAATATGGAAGAAGACTTGAGAAAGATTTCTCAAGTGGTTTTAGATGGTGCAAGTTCCTATAAAGCCCAAGAGAACAAGCAAGAAGAAGGAGATGAATGAAGTTTAACAAAGTCAAATCACAAATCCATCACCAATATCCTTCAACCAAGGGAGCAAGAAAATGTGGTTCAAAGAAAGAAGATCCAAGATCCTCTTGATTGGTAGCTTTCCAAAGCAGAATTACACAAGCAAGGAGTCAACAAATGAAGGACCCCATCATATAGAGCTCAAGGGAGACATGGCCATCATAACAAACAAATTTGGAAGTGAAGACAATGAAACGCATCCAAGACTAAGCCTTTCTATCCCTAAACTCTATTTTGATGCTTATTTTAATTTTATGACTTAATGCACATGTTATGATTTAACATTGAAATGTACTTGTGCCTTTCTAGTCATTATAGTGCTTTGAAGCTCAATATGTGAAATCTTTGTGATAAGAGCTTCTTTGTTTCACTTTTGTTGTCCAAGTACTCTCACCCCAAGTTTAATTGCTGATAAAAAAAAAGGGAGAGAAGAAGTTGATTTATTATTGTTGAGATGCTACATAATGATTATTGCTGTTAGGATGATAATTATTTGACTAGAACTATACTGTTAATGAGAGTTGGTCAATACATTGCCAATATACTGCTTATATGTGGTACATGTTGTCTCAATTTCATTAACCCCATCTTTGAGTGATGACAAAAGGGGGAGAAGAAATGGGATGACAAAATGTGTGAAAATGTGAAATAGCAGTGGACAAAATGTGTGAAAATGTGAAATAGCAGTGGAATTCCTCATGCATGAATATAAAATGTGTCAATTTTCTGAAAATCCATGCATATGTCAAGGGGGAGAAAGAACAAAACATGCTATGTGTTTGTTGTACTGCAATTGCTTGATGTAATTGTGATGTGTAATGTAAATGTGCTATGAATGTGTACTGTGAAACTAATTGGTTGCATTTGAAATTTAAATTGAAAATGATTGTTTTCTGAGATTTTGAAAATGGTTAAGTTGGGATTGTGAAGTTTTTATCATGGTTCTTGACTTGACCTATGACTTTACATTACATCATGAAAACAATTAAATACATGAGTTTTGTGGTTTTGCAAAGCTAAAGAGTGCTATTGTGGCTATACATATTTGAGTACTTCTATAGTTCATTTAAGAATGCAAAATCACCTTTTCAAACTTGTTTCCAAAAATTTGGACTTGAAATTCGGATGCGGGACCAAAAAATTCGGATGCATGTTTCGAAATTCGGATGCATGAATATTTGTTGCCAAAAAGTGCTTCTTTGTTGTTCAAATTGATTCAAATATATTTTATTCTCTTCCATTATGTTTGAACAACCTTTGGAAAGATTTATTTCATATTAAACTTTCATTATATTGAATTTATTGCAATTTGGACTTGGAATGTCAAAATTCGGATGCATGAGTTTAAAAATTCGGATGCATGTTCTAAAATTCGGATGCATCCATATTGTGTTGTCAAAATGTGCTCTTTTGTTGTTCAAATTGATCCAAATATGTTTTAATCTCTTCCATTATGTTTGAACAACCTTAGGAACACTTTATTTCACTTCAAACATTCATTATATTGAATTTATTGCAGTTTGGACTTAAGATCAAAAAAATTCGGATGCAAGGTTTAAAAATTCGGATGCATGTTCTGAAATTCGGATGCATCCATATTTTGTTGCCAAAATGTGCTCTATTGTTGTTCAAATTGATTCAAACTTGTTTTAATCTCTTCCACTATGTTTGAACAACCTTAGAAAGCTTATTTTCAAAAAATTGAAGCTTTCATTTCACTTATTTTACAATTCGGACTTGATATGTCAAAATTCGGATGCATAGCATCTCAAGTCCAAACTTGTTAAAAAAATGAGCACAATCTAAGGGGAGTAATGTTAATCTTTTCTGACCTTTAAAACCTCTCTTAGAAGTTTTCTAAATACTTTAAATGCTATATCTTCTATATGTTGTTGGAAGGAAGGAGGCAAATGGAGGTTGGTTGGGTCATAGGCTCATATTGAGCCTTTTGCATGTCAATGTGCTAAATTGGTTATTATACATTATTGACATTAATGCTTCTTTGTACTACATTGTTTAAATCCATCACATTTTGCATCAAAGTTTGTCATCATCAAAAAGGGGGAGATTGTTAGCCCTAAGGGCAAATCATGTAGTTTTGATTAATGACAAATATTGATGAGGACTAATATGCTTGTATGTTGTGATAGGATTTTTGGATTAAGAAGTATGAAGTCTCATTGCCTTGGAGCTAGCAATGCATGAACAACTCAAATATGTCAAAGTGATTAAAGATTGAAGAGTTTGTTCAAGATTAATGAAGGCTTTGAAGACATGAAGTGTAGGTGACATGTGGTTAATAGGTAAATATTGTAAACCCTACACTCTTAAGTCTTGGAATCTATGAGTTGCAATTGAGAGCACAAAACTTCATTTAAATGGTTTCAATGGTTTTGAACTTATCTAAATTATCAAGTTTTCATAAATGATTTTTGTACTTAAAAGGTCTTTAATGACTTATCTTTTAGGCAAGAAGGTTTTCCAACTTGTTAGAATTGATTTGAACATGTTTTGACAAAGTTTGAAAAATTCGGAAGAAGATTCGGACGCAGTCCAAAAATTCGGTCGTCCGAATTTTGTAGCAAAAGTTTGCTACTATTCTTCCAGAGAAATTCGGAAGAAGATTCGGACGCAGACAAAAAATTCGGTCGTCCGAATTTTGTAGCAAAAGTTTGCTACTGTTCTTCCAGAGAAATTCGGAAGAAGATTCGGACGCATGCAAAAAATTCGGTCGTCCGAATTTTGAAGCGAAAAATTCGGACGCAGAATTCGGTCATCCGAATTTTCTGAAACTAGTCGTTACTAGCCGTTGTATAGCCGTTTGAACTGATTTTTGAATTCTATAAAAGCCATAAACTTCAGATTTTTTAGTAGAACTTTGAACTTAACAAATCTTATGTTATCCAACTTGTTTTACATCAAATTGAATTGAAAAGCTCTCAAATTGCCTTGTGCTCAAAGATTGAAATTCAAGATTCCAAAGGCAACAAAGTGTGAAGGTGAAACATTGTGTAATCATCTACCAACAAAGTGGTAACATCTTACACACTCTCTTTTCTTATCTTAATTGTGTTTTCTACTAGCTCATTTGCAAGGTTATCTTGTGACATAAAACCCTTTTGTGCAAGGGTGAGCCATAGACTAGATTAATCAAGGTTGTAGTGTAAAACCTGTGTGTGGGTGAGCCTTGGATTAGATTAGTCTTGAGGTTGTCTTTAGATATAAAACCATTGTGTTTGGTGAACCTTGTATTGTTTGTATAATTACTAGAAGAGGTTGTGAGTGTAAAACCATAGTGTGGTTAGCCTCTTATGTAATTGTTGAACTTGAGCTTATAGTGGATTGGTTGAAATCCTTGAGTGTGGACTCAAGGTAGTGGATGTAGATCTTGGAGAGATCGAACCACTATAAATCGTGTGTTCATTGTCTTATATCTTTATTTATTTACTTGCTCATGTTATTATTACTTATTGATTGTTGTTGATTGATTGGTTGTAGTTTGATGATATTATCTTAACCATCACATCACATATAAACTTGAAGGTTGTGGAATTAAAGAAGAGCTTTTATTAAGGCAAAGGACTTGTAAAAAGGGAAAATATTTCGATAATTAGCCAAAGACCTAATTCACCCCCCCCCCCCCTCTTAGGTCTTTCAATAACATTTGGTAGCTTTATGTCCATGTTTTCCACAATAAGTACAACAAGTATGATGCATGGAAGTAGAAGTAGCTCTAAGAAAGAATATGTTATGTTTAGGCACAATATTGACATAATTGTAACCAAGACCATTTTTGACATGAGAAGATCTTTGAGATCCAAGTAGTTTGTCAAGATTGTCTCTTCCATCTGTAAATTTTTCTATACATGATGTAAGTTTATCAACCTTATTTTTCAAAGTCTCATGATCAACAAGCATTCTTTCAAGAGACAAAATCTTTTCACAAAGAATCTTATTTTCAAGGGAAATGTTTTGTAAAGAGACATTTAAAACTCCTTTTTCAATATTCAAGCATTCAATAGAATCAAGAAGCTTTTTATTTTCACAAAATAATTTTGAATTCTCATTCAATAAAATATTAATTTTGGTTTTCATTTCCTTATTCCTTTTTGAAGCCTTTTTTAATTTTCCATACATCTCAACAAGTAATTCACTAGGATCATCAATATCATCATCATAAGAAGTAGAGGTAGATGGAGTAGGTTGTACCTCATCTTCCATTGCCATGAAGCACACATTTGCTCTTTCTTCTTCATGAGTGATTTGAAGTAGCTTCCACATTTCATGAGCGGAATCACATTCCATCACTCTATTGTATTCATTGACGACCAACGCACAACAAAGAATGTTCATTGCTTGGTAGTTTAATGTCATCTTTCTTGAATCGTTCTCATCATACTCCTCCATAGGCTTTGGTTCCCTTGTAACTCCATCGGCTTTCAATTTCAATGGCACATAGGGACCTTTCTCAATAATATTCCACAATTCATAGTTAATAGAACAAATGTATATCTCAATCCTAGACTTCCAAAAAGTATAATTAGAACCATCAAACAGTTGGGGTCTATTAATGGAGAAACCTTCCATATAAGGCAAATTTGATAAACTAGCCATACGATCTTTACTTCTAGGCTGTTAGACCTTAAAAAGAAGACCTTGCTCTGATACCAATTGAAAGACCTAAGAGGGGGTGAATTAGGTCTTTGGCTAATTATCAAAATCTTTTCCTGGTTTTGTAAATCCTTTACCTTAATAAAAGCTCTTATTTAAATTCACAAACTTTAAGTTATATGTGATTTGATGGTTAATACAAGATCATCAAACAATAAGACTACAACCAATCAATTAACAACTATGAACAAGTAATAATAACACGAGCATGTAAATAAATAAAGCTATAAAGAAATGAACACACGATTTATAGTGGTTCGATCTCTCTAAGATTTATATCCACTACCTTGAGTCCACACTCAAGGATTTCAACCAATCCACTATATGCTCAAGTTCAACAATTACATAAGAGGCTTACCACAGAATGGTTTTACACTCACAACCTTTTTTAGTAATTCTACAAACAAGGTTCACCCTTCCACAAGGATTTTATATCTAAAGACAACCTCAAGACCAATCTAATCCAAGGCTCACCCTCACACGGGTTTTACACTACAACCTTGATTAATCTAGTCTATGGCTCACCCTTACCAAAAGGATTTTATGCCACAAGATAACCTTGTATTGAGCAAGTAGAGAACAGAATTAAATGAAGAATAGATGAGTTTGGATGTTACCAACACTACTTGGTGGATGAATACATTTGCTAGCACCACTTCACTTTTGCCTTTGGAATCTTGAATTTACAGCTTTGAGCACAAGGCAATTTGAGAGCTTTTCAAATTAATTTGATGTAAAATAAATTAGAGCTTGTAAGATTTGGTAAGTTCAAAGTCTTTATAAAAAATCTGGAGTTTATGACTTTTATAAAACTCAAAAATCAGTTTAAACAGCCATAAAACGGCTAGAAACGGCTAGTTTCAGAAAATATTGTTCATGTGAACAGTTGTACTGTTCATGCACTAATCACAAAAATTCAGACGACCGAATTTTTCTTCATGCGTCCGAATCTTCTTCTGAATTTCTCTGAAAGAACAGTCGGTACTGTTCATGCGAACAGTGTTACTGTTTATGCACTATTCACAAAACTCGAACGACCGAATTTTTTCAGTTGCGTCCGAATCTTCGTCCGAATTTCTCTGGAATAATAGTCGGTACTGTTCATTGAACAGTGTTACTGTTCGCATGAATATGTAATGTTCAGTTTGAAATTCAAAACTTTTTGTACCCCAATTATGTACAACTGACATTCATAGGGAATTTGGCATCCAAATTGTAATATGAATGCAACCTTAATCACATCAAAACGTGGGGCTTGCTATTGTAGTGTATGTTTCATTTCATTTTTTTAACTTACTTCTTTCTCTATTCATATTCTCTATAAATATTCAATAGAAAATTCTAAGATTTTTCTACAAATTTACAAGTTATCTCTTTAAACTAAACATGTCATATTATTATTTTAAAAATTGCATCAAAATAAATAAAAAACTCAAAAAATTAAAATTTAAACAAATTGTAGAAGTTGCAAGTTGCGCAACTTTCCTAGAGATGCCAAAAATGTTGCACAATTTTTGTAGAATTCTTGGGAAGTTGTATGAAACTTTTGTGAAATTTATAGAAGTCATTCAAAATATATAAAAAATTCAAAATTTGAAAGGTTTTGTTATATTTGATATCAAAATTGACATTATTTGGTGTTGTTTTGTCACTCGTTTAGTCCTAAATACTGTAACTTGAAAATTTGTAGTAATTCAAGTAAGATTTTAGAGAAAGAAAGAGTGTAGTATAGAGAAATAAAAGTTTGAAAATGAAATATAAACATATTTCCAATAGCAATTTAAACAATTAAGAATAATAATTGTATAAAATATTTGGAAGGTAACTAGTTAGATTGCATGCACAATGCGAGGGAAATTTTATTATTGAGTTTTATATTATGAGTAATTTATATTGTATTTATATCATGTTTTATGATAGAGTAAATTTTGTACTATAAAATAAGCAAAGATGGAGTAATGCTTATGGTTAGTTATGTCTAAGTAAATGTACAAAAAGATAATATGGAGATGGTGAAATATAAAGGCTAAATAGAAAGTACATTCATTAGTTTACAGATTTTTTACTGAAGCATGTGATTTCTATTGTTGCTTTTTTTTACTACTGTTTGCAGTGTTTGTTGATTCTTTCGTTTCTAGTTCTTCTTGGAAATTTGTGGGTGGTGCCTTGCCATAACAATCTGCTCTAAACATTGTTACTTCGTATGTGTCATAATCTTTGTACTCAAAGAAGAGGTGGTCTCCTATGTTGACTTCATTTTGATGAATGTATGTCGTCCTTGTTGCATGTAGAACTTGTTTCATTTTTATTTATGTCAATGTTCCAACCTCGTTGATTTTTTCAAGTTAATGTAGTCTGGAATGATTTCTTCTCTGGATTGCATATGTTAGTTTGGGATTTACTATTTATTTGTAATGTATAGATCATTTTAGTATTGTCTGACATAGTTGTAGTGTGTGTAATAAGAAGAAAGTATGAATCTCCCATTCGGAAGAAGTTGCTATCATCTTTAATGAATGTGACAAAGCTATTTGGGTGAGTCATAGTTGCTTCACAAAGGAATAAAGGTGTATACATTGAGTATATATGTTAAAATAAGAAATTAATATATAAACATGAAGAGTATATTTAACAGTAAAAATGAAAAATTATCGTGTGTGTGATACAAAATTAATGTTAGATAAATGAAATTATGTTCAACGGTTATATAGTTAATGCATTATGTTGTTCAAAAATGGCAATTGTAACATTTGATAGTGTTTATTATTGTGTTAGAATTATTTTTACTGTTTTGCATCTTCAAAAAGTGTGTCACTTTTGATGAAATGAAAGAAATCAAGGTAGAAAGATTAAAATATGTGCACCTTTTGATAATCATATAAGTGGGCAAAAAATATAAATTTGTTTAACGCAATATCAGATTGCATTTCTTTCTATGTTCAAAAACCTGACAGCTTGTGTTTTTTTCTTTTTTTTTTTTTTTTTGCTCCTTTCTTTTCTTTGTTGGCTTATTACGATGATCAAGCCAAAAAAAAGAAAGAGAGAGAGAGAGAGAGACCAAATGCATGTCACTGTAAGTAGTAAAAAATAAAATCCTAACCATTTAATGTTTTAAAGATTTTCAAAACATATTCATCTATCAAAGACCAACAACAAAAGCTACATTATACAAACTTCTCATAACAATGCAATATGAAATTTCCCTTTTTTTAAACAACCTCAAAGCTTGTCCTTTTTTTTTTTTTTTTGAAGTCACCCAAGAACTTATTACAATTGAGCAACACACAAAAAATAAAAAAGAGAAACCAAATGCATGTTGCTTTAAGTATTAAAAAATAAATTAACATTAAAAAATCTCCAAAACGAATTCATTAATAAAAAACTAACAACAACAGCTATATTGCACAAACATATACTGATACAAAATAAATCTACAAATACATACAAATATAAAATATACTCTGATGCTTTCCAAAATGTTATCCCTTTTTTCTATTTTTTCCTCCTTTCTTTGTGATCATGTACAATATAAATCTTGCATTTTCATTCGAGGTAAAAGACAATGTCATAGTTTATTATGAGTCCAATTCTTCATTACAAATATGATCATCATCATTCATTCAAATTGTAGCATCCAACGATTGATTTCAACAACTGAATTTGCCCAACAAAAAGACAAAATCTCAACCCTTGATTCAAGCATCCAACGGCTGAATTGCAACAAAAATCCACCATTGGAGATTGCACAATCTCATGTTAAAATCTCAACCATTCATTCGTCTATCCAATGGCTAAATTGCAGCCAAAGATAAGGACAAAGCCAAATCAATTAGAAATTGTACAGCGTACTCCACAAGCCAATTAGTAGTAATACTAGTTGCCTTGCTCATGCGATGCACGGGAAATTTTGTTGTTGTGTTTTGTATTTTGAGTAATTTATATATTTTTTATATTATGTTTTATGATAAAAGTAAGTGTGTAATATAACATAAGCAAAGATGGAGTAACGTTTACATGGAGATGATGAAATATAAAGATTGAATAGAAAAAGCATTCATCGAAGGTTTGCATTGATTCTCTTTAGAGAGAACCTCTCATCCATTTGAGCACACACTCACATACAACATGCTTTTATGCTCTACTACTTAGAGTGCTTGTTGATTCTTCTATTTCAAGTTCTCGTCGGAGATTTGTAGGTGGTGCCTTGTTACAAGAATATGATCCAAAGATTGTTACTTTGTATATGTCATAATCTTTGTATTCCAAGACAAGGTGGTGTCCTATGTTGATTACATTTTAAGTCATGAATGTATGGAGCCCTCATTCTATATAGAGTTTGTTGTATGTTTTTTTGATATGAATGCTCCAACTTTGTTGATTTTGCTTTTCATGGTTAATGTATTCTAGAATGATTCATTCTTTGCTCTGGATATGTCGGTGTGGGATTTCCTGTTAATTTGTAATGAATAAGTCATTTTAATATTGTTTTATATGGTTGTAGTAAGTGTAATAAGAAAAATGTATGAATTTTTTACCATTCAGAATAAGTTGGTGTCATCTTGAATGAATCTGACAAAGCCATTTTGGTGAGCCATTCTGACAAAGAAATTAAGCATTTAAAGTCTTAAGGTGTTCTAAAGATATCAATGAAAGATCAACAACTACAGACACATTACGCATTGATGATGAAGCAAGAAAAAGAGAAAAAACAAGAGATACATTATAGAAGTAAATTATTCGTTTTCTTTTTTCATTTTTTCTTTTTTTCTAATTGGGAATACAGGCAAATGCAAACTTCAAAAGCATCATGGTCTTCAAGAAAAAGACAATGCATGCAACATTAACATTACATAAATGAAATTATGTTGAAACATTGTTTTTAATGCATTGGATTTGCAGAAAATCTGTCATAGATATACAAAATAAAAAATTGGTGCAACATTGCTGTTGAATTGTTGATTGAATATGATAAGATGATATTGAAGACTTGATATTAAACCGCAATACCTGTGTTTAGGGAGCCAAGTTTGTTGCGAGGCAAATTTGTAGATTAAGCTTGTGTTTCTCTATTTGGTTCATGAGTTTGCATTGAAAGAAAAGTAGTAGAGGTTAGTTTTGGAAATTTTTATGCATGCAATGTTGTAGTCTTGGTATTGTTTTTTTGGTGGAATTCAAAATTTATGAAGGAAAATCGTATATTACCCTGTAGTTTTGTGTAGAGTTTGTGCAGGTTTTTGGATCAATGGTGTAATGCTTTTCTTCTTTTTTGGTTGAAGCTTGCAGAGACGCAGATGAGAATTGTGGGAGATTTTTTTGAGGCCACGGTGGAGCAGGTTGGTAGTGTGTGCGGCTAGGGTAATATATTGAGACAAAAAAAGTCGTTCTTGTACCTCATAAGTCGTTAGTTAAGAAGCTTTCAGATTTGTCACTCATTGTTGTTGAGAATATCTGATGAAAAGTAGTCCTTTGGGCTGAATTAAGCTTATTCTTGTTGACCAAATCTTCTTCGGGAATAGCTATGTTTGTTTCTGCAATTATCTCCTTTGTTAGCTTCTCTTGGAGTGGTGTTCTAACAATGTATGAAACCATACCATAGTCATTAATTAACCTTCCCATAGATTGCAATATATTATCCAATAGAAGAAGTACTTTGGTTTTCACTTCCTCATTTGTGAAACTGGTAAACTGTTGTGCACATATTAGGTCTTCACTTAAATTCTTTTCAAATTGCTCCACAATTGTTTGGCATCTACAAGAGCATAGTAAACAAGTATACTGTAGAAAAGTTGATGCAAGACAAAAGGCGTTTGAAACTGAATAGACTCATCTAGATAAGCTTCAATATTAGTATCTAAATGAAGTAGTCCAAGATTATAAGTAGCATCTCTAAATAGTGTGTGAATTTGATGATTTAAAATTAATAAGTATTGAAACTTGTTGGTGCTCGAATATGTGATAACAACAGCTTTAGATAGTAACTTTCTCCTTCAATTGGATGTACAATGACAAGTCATCCAATAACTTGATGCCTTTATGTTCAATCCATATTTTAACAAATTTAGATCATACAAAGTGTTATGGGAACTTTCTGTAGAAAATTTTCAAATTTTGAGCCTTTTGATTTGTTGCATTCATGTGGAAAATTATGTGAGCATAGTACATGAAGCCGGTGGATTCTTCAAAAAAAAATTTATGTCTTCTTTGGGATCAAAAGTAACTGCATGATGATTGGGTAGATGCAACTGCTAGGTCATCACTGATAGAGTCATTTTATTTAAAGTGAATGCATATATTCTCCATGTTGCTTATTGTGGAGAGATCCATCGAGCATTTTGAAACTGTTTAATTTCATCATAAGGATCATTATTAACAATGTGTAAGTAAATAACAATGTGATAATTGACTTTGTCTAAACCCTTGTACACATATTGTATAAATACTTTACAAGCTTAATTGTTGAGCAAATTTCAATGTTCATGTGACAATCAAATAAACACAGCAAATATGGTTTGTAAGGCACCACTCAATGGTTGTCAAGAATTTGTCCTTCACTTTCACTTGTGTTCCATAATTTCTTCTACAATAACAAGGATATCCATCTTCTATTTCCATAGTGTAATTGGTGTATTGTTTTGGGTACTTGTTTTTGCATTTGCCAAATTTCATGCAGGGATTTTGTGGATTTAAGTTTCCACATAGACCATGCATCATATGCTTCACAACAAGAGAATAAAAGTGAGGATAGTGTGTTTTATTAGGAATTTCTGCTCTAATGTATTTATCATATCCTTTAGAATTTAATGGTTTTGAACCTTGCATCATGATCAAGAGAAAATGAGCATGTGGAAGTCCTCTTTTATGAAATTCTATGATATGAACACACACAACTATCTCACCAAGCAAATGTTTTTTAATCAATTCAATTTTCAATAGCTCTAATTTAGCTTTGAAGACACAAAAAATTAGATATGTTCTATTTGAGGAAGAAATCAGGTTTACCAAAGCGTTGAACTAATGCCATTGCATCAACATATCTCTTATGCATGTCTCTTTGACCTCCTATAAATGATGAAGGAAGAATTACTTTCTTTCCAACATTTGTCGCTTTTGTTTCACTGCTACCAATAGAATCAATGAGTCCTTGCAAGAATTCTCTTCTGATTTTTTTTTTCAATAGAAATCTAATCTTTCAGTTTCAACTTTGATGTACATATCGACTATCTATTGTTGAAGAAGTGTACTAGTATGCAATAGCATTGATGTATCATTTTGCCTCATTTGCATTTTGAAGCAACAGTACTCACGACAAGTAATTCTATAGTTATATTTTTTCCCTTATTCGAAAGTTGTGAAAATATAAGTGAGAGAAGAATGAATTATAAAAATATTACTTATATGCAATTGAAAACACAAGGCTGAATTATAAAAATATTAGTTCTATGCAATTGAAAACATATTGCATAGAAACATATTAAATCAGCCATAACATCTTTTAGATTATAATCTAGTATACATATGCTTAATGAAGATTACTAACCTTTCCATGTTGTAATATATCATGTACTGCTGAAGGATTTGGAAAACCAAAATTGTCAGGGTAATGAGGAATATGTTGTTGCCTTAGTTTTTTGTGATGGTAGTCTTTGAATGTTGTAATGTCAACCACTTGACCATATGGAATATTAATGGATACTGAAGAGCATCATAGCACCCATAAGCATGATGAATTTGATGAACTGAGTTTGCATCTGTATAAACTTGAATATGGCAACTTTTATCTATGTTTTCGTTTTCTGATTCTACTAGGATAGCTGCCACTTGAGATGTAGATGGCATATTGTACACACGTTGATCAAGATAAGGACTTTTGTTGAGTATAGCACAGTCTTCAAAAGTTTGCAGCTCTGTCAAAATTTTAAAGAAGCTTGTGGCATCACATGAGATGCTATGTAAACCTTTTCTTGTGAACAACAGAAGCCTGTAGATTCTGAGTAAAATTTTCTTGCAAAACAATGTTGACAACTTTCAGCTAGCGAAAGAGTTATTGGTTCGCTATTAAGTTCATTATGTAATGCATCTATACCATGTAAAAAATTTATTTTGTTTTGTTAGTGTAATAATAATGACAAGTAACTAATTATTGCATTTGTTATTGTCTAATTAGTAACGCTATACTTGAAGTTTTATGTTGTTGTTATGCTAAAGAACATGGAAGTTGATACATTATCTCGATAGTTGCTTCATAATTATTTTGCTTATTACTTATGCAAACAGACAGTTTAATATCTGTAACATAATATGGAGAACAAAATGATTGCATGTTGAAGATACAATTGCACTAACCAAGATAGGATAAGCATTTCAGTAATTAGAGCGAATACCTTGTTCCTTATTTATAATATCATTATCTTGTATCAAACTGCAAACAATATTTTGCAATTGTGTAAGATCTATGTCAAATTCATTCACTATGTTCATATATTGTAGGCCTGTTCTATTTGAGATAAATTGTCTATCTAAATTGATTGCATCTAGTTTTTGCTTACTGAAAGAAATTGTTTGATCAAGATTATTTTCCAAAGAGGAATTATCTAAAAAAAAGACATATGAAACTGCTTCAGAATATGCAAAAATAGAAATGTTCAAATACAATAATACTCCCTCTGTTTCAAAATAAATAACCTATTTTCTGTTTTGGTCTGTTTTAAATTACATGAAATGTTTCTACATTAGGGTTCATTTATTAATTTTTTTTGTTTTGCCCTTGTTTCCAACTGCCCACTTTAAGTACTTTTATTTTCAAAAACTTGCAAAGACACTAATTTTAATGTTAATTTTAAAATTCTCAATAAATAAAATGTTGACTTTTTAAAATAGAAGGAATTAGTAGAATTGATCACTATTAATTAAAGAAAGAGAGAGAAAATAGTAGCTTAGACATTTTCTTTTGTTTTTTCATGAAATTTATCAAAATCTTAATAATCGTGTAAAGAGAAAATAAGTCATATATTTGAAACGGAGGAAGTAAAAGTTAGTATTTCTACAATTGAATTATTTGCCAGAAGCTAAAATCTTAGGATTTACCTTTCTGTTGACATAAAAGTCATCTTCTTTTAAAACACTGCAAATAACATGTTGAGATTCTTCTAGATCAACTTCAAATTCATTGACTGTGTTCACGCGTTGTGCATGATGTGATATAAGTAGGTTTCCCTTCTTATGCAACTGTTTTAATTTTTGGAAATATATGCTTTGCAAAAGAGCATAATATGTCTGACATTAAAGTAATCTTTGCACTGATACATTATTCAACACTTGTAAACACAAATTATGATAAGGTAATGTTGAAAAAGGTTGGGAAAAAAGTTTTCAATAGACTATTCTAAAAAGCCAGTGGTAAATTCTAAATAATTACTTTGGCGCAAATTGTTTATACGATTTTTTGTTACAGGATTGCATGCTCCATAAACTTCGTTCTCATCTGGTAATGTCATAGATTCCTCATCACTTGACACGATTATTTCAACCTTTGTTCGAAATCTCTTTTTCCTAACATTTCTGCATTGTGCTAAAGGTCATATTTTTCCTATCTGTTTCAGATAATGGTTTCTGATTTCTAAATTTCAACACCAGGGTTGGTAAATCAATGGCTTGTTCCTGCTTGCTCAGTTTGACTGACTTTGCCAATTCTTAGTTCTTGTTTACTTTAATATATAGCTATATGCATATACATATGCAAGATTACAAACAAGTGTAATTGTTAAGTTTTCATACCAGATTTATCCAAATTAATATGGTTAACACTTTAATATTGAATGAATATCAGCTTTATATGAACAATTAGATATTGAATGCATATTAGCCTTATAGGAACTTTAGCATAAGAAATTCACAGAGTTTTAAAAGTATTAATAAAGAGTAGAAGTTTATGAAATTTTAAATGTGGAAATTGTTTTTAGAAAGGAGCAGTAATGACCTTTCATGTTAACTGCAAAATGTCTACACTCTCTTGTTTCTATAGTAATACAAAGACTAAATTGTTTATGTTTAACAAGTAAACAAAGAGTTAAAGCATTCATGCAAAGAATTTACCACAAACAAAGAAAGAGACAAAAAATTCAACCAACCAAATTTAAAACTTGTGAAGCTTTCAGGGAAAAACATTAAAATCAATAATCAAGTGAGATTTCAAGAGCAAATAAATAAACATAAAAACCAAAAATGAACAGTTAAAACATGCATGTAGCAAAATGAGATTTTAGAAGTAGACAAATAAATAATACATCAATGTGAAGATGAATAATACTATAAAAAACAGTAAAACCAGCAATTCATAGTTGAAGAGAATGAAATTGTAAGAGAAAATTGATAAAGAATGTAGAAAATTCATTACCAAAATAACAATCAAGTCCTGCAAATTTTGCTTCTATAAAATTGTTGCCGCACCGCGAATAGCTAAAGAAAAGAAGATTAAGGAGTGGTTGGTACTAAAATTTCTATAAAAGTAAAATGTAGAACAACAAAGCTTTTAAGTGTTGTTACTGGAGTTTTGCAAAAGCAGTAGGAGAGTTTTCTATTAGCTTCAACCACAAATGATCATGAGGAGGAAGGACATATATTTTTTATAAATTTGTCTACATTTTGGATGATTCAAGAAGAGAGTCAGATGTCCTGTTTTCATTATTTTAACCTTTGAGAATCATAGGGATATGTAATAGGTGTAGTGATCATTATGTAAAAAATCTAACTTTCTACTTTTTTAACAACTAACCAAAAAATCCTAACCATTGAATACTCTAGAGATTTCTAAAAAAGTATCCACTAACCAATGACCACAAACACTAACCACATAGGATGAAATCAAAGAAATTATAAAGGTAAAGCAATGTCAGATTGTATTTTCCATTTTTCTTTTGTTCAAAACCTTTAGAGGTTTTTCTTTTTCCTTCTTAAAAAAAAGAGAAAAGAAATCCATGTTGCTTTAATAGAAAATATAAAAATGTACAAATACATACAAAATAAAATATGTTTTGAAAGAATTTAGATACAAAAATAAATGCATACACATACATACTTTACATTTAAAAGAATTTATAAAATAATTTATTCCTTCTTTCTTTCCCATCAATAATATAAATATAAATAAAGGCAAATTTTAAAAGCCACACAAGTGCGAAGCACCAAATTGCAGCTGAAGATAATTTATATGGAGAAAGCAAAATCAATTGTCTGGCAATTCCAATTGTCAAATCTCAGCCCTTAATTCCAGCATCCAACGGTCTAATTTGACCTCAAGATAAGGATAAAGGCCAATCATGTTGCAGAGACAAAAAGTAAATTATTTGCGATTGGCGTTGTCAAAACAAATCTCAACCATTCATTGCACCATCCAATGGTCCAATTTAACCCTAAGATAAAGATAAAGCCAAATTGTGCCAAATTCAATTCTCAAATCTCATCCCTTGATTTCATCATCCACTGACCAATTTCAAATCAATGGGAGATTCCATAGTAGACTCCACAAGCCAAATAGTAATAGGTGGATACATATAATAAGAAGACTAGTAATGTCGCCTGCACGATGTGAGGAAAACTTGCCCTGTGAATTTTGTTGATGACATATTTTTTAATTTTTATCTATGACATTAGATTTATGAAAATTTGGTATTTTTGAACAATGCATTTCTTGCAATGCGTTATACTGGGAAAAATTTTTCAACATTATTTGATATCGTAACCTATTATTTTTACACAACACACATAAATAAAATTTCTCATAAAATTCATCAGAATCATAATATGCATAGCTCATAAAAATTAATCTTATATAGAGAACTATTATAGAATTACATGTAAATTAATTTTTTAAAAATATATAATAAAATATTGACTCACGTATAAAAAAAGATCATATATTTTGAAGTCAAGTATATGAAAAAGTTAAAATAATTACAACAATTCAATTCTTACAATACATCATACCCGAAAAAAATCTTCAACAACTATTGTAGAATTACATATAAATTAAATAGCTTTTAAAATATATACTAAAATGTTGACATAAAGGTTAAAAAATAGATCACATAGACTAGAAAACAATCAAATATGTTGTTATAATAATACTCATTTTGAAATATGTGTTATACTTTTCATACTAATTTATTTGTACATATACGTATTTTTAAAAATAAAATATTTGTTTCTTATTTTATTTTTAACTTTATCATAGTGTCAAAGCAATTATTACTGAAACTATTTTATTTTTAAAAATTTATCAAATTTTTATAAAATTATTTCTAACGTAAATATTTAATATTAAATTTTAAATTTGATACACTAAACTATTATTTTTACACAACACACAAATAAAAATTTTCATAAAATTTACCGAATCATAATAGGCGTAGCGCATGACAATTAATTTTGTACATAGAACAATTGCATAATTATAAATAAATTAAATTATTTTTGAAATATGTAGTAAAATTTTTGTACACGTATAAAAAATAGATCATATATTCTGAAGTGAAATGCACAAAAAGTTAAAAAAATTACAAAAATACAATTCTTACAATACATTATACTAGAAAAAATTTTCAACAAATATTATTGAGTTACATATAAATTAAATACCTTTTAAAATATATATTAAAATGTTTGTATGCAAGTGAAAAAATAGATCACATATTTTGAAATCAAGGGTATGAAAAGTCAAAATAATTATCACAAAAGATTTTTTACAATGCGCTGTATACTTAACATATGTTAGAAAATGGTTAAATGAGTTGTTATAATAATACGCATTTTAAAATATATATATTATACTTTTTATTTTAATTTATTTGTATATATACTTATTTTTAAAAATAAAATATTCATTTCTTATTTTGTTTCTTATTTTATCATGGTCTCAAAGCCATTATTATTGAAACGGTTTTATTTTTAAAAATTCATCAAAGTTTTAACAAATTATTTGTAATACAAATATTTAATATCAAATTTAAATTTGATACAATCGCCTATTATTTTTACACAACACACATAAATAAAATTTTTATATAATTTATCAAAATCATAATAGGCATAATGCATAGCAATTAATTTTATACATAGTTTCGAAAATATACAATAAAATATTGAAACATGTATAAAAGTCTTCAATGACTATTGTAGAGTTACATATAAATTAAATATCTTTTAAAATATATACTAAAAATGCTAACACGCACGTAAAGAAATAGCTCACATATCTTAAAATCAAAGGCACAAAAAGTCAAAATAATTACAATAATGCAATTCTTACAATGTGTTATACCAGTAAAAATCTTCAATAACTATTGTAGAGTTATATATAAATAAAATATATTTAAAGATATATACTAAAATATTGACATACAGGTAAAAAATAGATCACATATTTTAAAATTAAAGACACTAAAAGTCAAAATAATTATTATAAAAAATCATTGTAGTGCGTTGTATATTTAACATAAGTTACAAAATAGTTAAATGTGTTGTTATAATAATATTCATTTCAAAATATGTTTTATATTTTTTATTTTATAAACTTATTTGTACATATACATATTTTTAGAAATAAATTTTTTATTTATTAATTTTATCATGGTCTCAAAGTAATTATTATTGAAATAATTTTATTTTAAAAAATTCATCAAAATTTTAACAAACTCTTTGTAACACATATTTAATAATTAATGTTAAATTTAAATATGAAACAATCAAATCCCAACCTTTCATTCCACAATCTAAGGGTCCAATTTTACCCCAAGAAAAGGCAAACAAAGTATAATTCTATCCAATCAAATCTCAACAATTTATCCACAATCCAAGAGTCCAATTTTCACCCAAGAAAAGACAAAGCCAAATTGGAATTCTCCAATCAAATCTCAACCCTTCATTCAAAATCTAAGGGTTCAATTTTCACCCTAAGAAAAAGACAAAACAAAATCAATCAATATCCTCCATAAGCCACTCAACCCTTCATCCACAATCTAAGAGCTCAATTTTTACCCCAAGAAAAAGACAAAACAAAATCAATCATCATCCTCCATAAGCCATTTAGATAAATCAAAATATCAACCCTTCATTCACAATCTAAGGGTCCAATTTTCACACCAAGAAAAAGATAAAATAAAATCAATTAACACCCTCCACAAGCCACTCAACCCTTCATCCACAATCTAAGGGCCCAATTTTCTCCCAAAAAAAAAAATAAAACAAAACAAAATCAATCATCATCTTTCACAAGCTACTCAACCCTTCATCTACAATCTAAGGATTCCAATTTTCACAAAAAAGACAAAACAAAATCAATCAACATCCTCCACAAGCCATTTAGATATAAGTAGAAGTAGATGAATGTAGTTTGAAAAGAATCGGGGGGGGAAGAAGAAGATGAATGTACTTTGAAAAGAAGGGGAAAAAAGGGTAAACAATTCAATTTGCACTTAAACTTTACTCAAAATTTGAATTTTGCCATTCAACTTTACAAAGAAAAAAATTTGACCTTAAACTATCACAAAGTATTTTTTTGTCCTATTCTGCTTGTTTCTAACGTTAATTCATGAGGAAATGACAGTCACTTGACTACTTGAGGGACAAATCAGGAATATCAAATAAAAATTATTTTAATTCTTTTTTAAAAAGAAAAAAGACAAAATTAGAAGCTAAAAAAGAGAAGCGCAAAAAAAAAAAAAATCTTGCAATGATTTTACAGTATCTACATATATTGACAAAATATTACGAGTTCTAATTTTTTTCTTTAAAGTAAGAATGTAAGAGAAAAAAAGTTTAGTTAAAATTGTTGGATAAAGAGGAAGAGAATGATAAAAGGGAGATAGACATTGATTTTCTCTCTAACTATTTCTAACGTTAATTCATGATGGAATGACTGTCACATGACTACCACAGGACTACTCGAGGGACAAATCAGGAATATTAAATAGAAATTATTTTAATTCTTTTAAAAAATAAAAAAGACAAAATTAGAAGTGCAAAAAATAGAAGCGCAAAAAAAATATTGGAATAGTTTAATCGTATCTACATATATTGACGAAATATCATAAGTTCTAATTTTTCTCTAAAGTGAGAATGTAGAAAAAAAACTTAGTTAATATTGTTGGATAAAGAAGAATATAATGACAAAAGAGAGATAAGATATTGATTTTCTCTCTTACTGTGGCCTATTATTTTTCATATTACTTTTGTCTTTTTTCTTTTTTTGAAGAATTTAAATAATTTTTATTTAATTTTCTAAATTTGTTCCTCAAGTAATCATGTGGCGATCATATGACGGTCCTTCCGTTATGAATTAACGTTAGAAACAAGTAGAATATGATAAAATACTATTTTGTGATAGTTTTAGGTCAAATTTTTTTCTTTTTAAAGTTAAATGGCAAAATCTAAATTTTGAGTAAAATTTAAGAGCAAATTGAATTGTTTACCAAAAAAAAAAAAAAAAAACTCAAAGGAATGCTAGTTTTTGTCTCATAAGGGGTCAGTTTGAAAATACCTTGTTTTTGGAGGTCCTAATTGCCATCCCCTATTTATAAGCAGGAGAAAAACGGTTCAATTTCCCTTAAACCCTAAACCCTTACTCGGAACTTTTCTAACTGAAAAAGTTGAAACAAACTCGACCTTAAACCTCTGCTAGTCGTAGCTTTCACGCTGGGGCACGATGAGCAGCAAGAGCAAGGAAGATAATCATGGCAAGGACGGGAAAGGTTCCGCGGCAAACAACGGAGCGTGGTGGCGGCCGCACTTAATGAAGGAGAAAGACTACGGAGCATTGGAGGACCTGTTTCGGCACCATATAGAATCTTTTGATTACATGGTGGAGCAGGGCCTCGAGATTACGCTAAACAGTATCAAACCTGTTGAAGTCTTTGACCCTTTCTCGAATAAGACGCTGAAAAATATCTTTTCGTATAATTTTTTCTTTTTTCCCCGCCAGGTTTACAATTTTTTATTTTTTTGCTTTTTCTAGGACTTGATCTTGACGTTTTTTTGTCCGTTATTTGTGTTCCTTGTTATTTTTCTTCCTTGCTGCAAGAAAGGGTTCCGCATAGTAGAAAAGTGAAAATTTGGCTTCTTATGTAACCAAAGTTCTGGTGTTTAATATGCGTTTGGGTTGTTTTAAGTGGTTATACTTTGTATCATCCTTTTTGATATCTTTTTTTCATCACTGAGAATTTCCTGCCATGTCTAGGATTTTTCTTAGAATTTTTTAGGAGTTTAAGCTAAATATATTGACATTGGAAGTGTTTGCTGTTGGATATTCAGAGGTTCAAGTTGAAATATACCTGTATTTTAATGGTACGGTTGGTTTAACTTTCTATTTCTACTATGTTAGGTAAATTGATCACTTGGGTGTGAATGTCTTTCCCTTCTGAATGTTTGGTTATCTTAATAAATCAATCAGTTGTTCTAATAAGGATTATATTGCTGATATTTTATCATTCTAAAGTTTGGTTCTTAACTCGGATCACACTTTCGTTTCAAAACCCGGAAGTATATCCACCTCAGAAGGAGCGATCAATGCGGACCATTTATGATGCTCTGTATCCTTTTGAGGTTAGTTTTTAGTTCATCAGTAGTCCGCGTACTCTCTTTCAAGTAATTCATGTTACTTATGTTGTTCTACATGTGCCAATTTTACAGTGTAGACAAGCTAAACTATCATATACGGGGAAGTTTTTGGTGGATATATGCTCACAGGTTGATGGTGGGCCTATCATCAGAGAAAAAACCAATTTTGGGCAGTTCCCTATCATGTTGAAGGTTGATGTCTTTTTACCTTAATTTCACTTTTATTATATCTTATTTATTTATTTATTTATTTCTTCAATTGCTCCTTTTGAGGACCTCCCCTTCTTTTTTTTTAAATTAACACTTGAATAATTGGGGGTAAAAAAATTATGTTTTTGCTGGAACAGAAAGAGATAATTTGATATGGCAGTTATACATCTCACGGTGTGAAATTTTTAACTTTAGATTCAGCAATGGATGAGGAGGACTTGAATTAGCAAGAAAAGATTTGACTTTGCGACTGATGTGGTTATTGTTTATGTATAGTTGAATGTGATGGATATTGTTTAGATGGTCCATCTTTCCTGTATCTTCGTTTTGTCTTTTATCTTTTTCATTTTTCTGTCTAAAAATCGTATCCTGATGTCTCATATTTTAATTTGCTAACTAAAACAAATGTAAGCAATCTAATACTTCTGCTAAAGGTGATTATGTGACCCTTTTAAGTGCAGATGGGAGATGATGGAGCTAGAAGATGTAAATTTAGTTTTTTGGCCCTCTTCCTAATACTAATGGGCTAATTGTTATGCATCCACGTGTTTCCGATCACCTATTTTATTCATGTCTGATTGTGGTTTTCAAAATTTATTCATTGGTTCCTGTAGCCACACTTTCTTGCTCTTCTAAGATTCTTAGGGTTGGATATTTTGATGATTTTTATGAGTTTGTAGTTAGGTATGACATTATTGCTGTGGAACTTAAGAAAGTAAATGATGTTCTCATTTTCTGAACTTTTGTTCCCTAGATATGTGTGGTACTCTATCTGCCTCAATGTTCATGTAGAAATCATTCAAAATGAAAAAATTTTAAGATAGCAACGCTCTTACCACAAAGTGATTAGAAAATGTAAAAATGGGCATTTTGCACCCCTCTTATTTTATGCTTACAAAATTTTGATTTCTAACTTGCCATGATTCCATTCCTACCTTCTGGTGAAAGATCTTGTGCAAGTAAGCCATGTTCAACAAGTTAAAATGTCACATTTTGATCGACATTCGTGACTTCTCTCTGTGTGAAGCATTTTGGCTTTTGATTCTATGTTATGGGTTGGAAATGCCTGATTCCTTGCACTTTAGTTGGAGAATACTTGGTTGATTACTGGTTGTTATTTTACTTGATGTTTCATCACATCTCAAAGATGTAGCTTTATGCCAGATCTTGGTCCTTTTTTTACCTGATTTCTAAACTATTGTTTTTGTGCTTGTGCAGTCAAAACTTTGTCATCTGAGAAATGCAGATTCAAAAAATTTAGTTTCTCTCAGGGAGGAACCATCAGAAATGGGAGGGTAAGTCACCTAACAATTAGGTCACGTTGGTGTTATTTTTGTACGTAGTTCATTAAGAGCCTATTGTATTGAAAAACTCACTTTTGCTGTTGAGGTAAGCTACAGTCTGCTTGTTTGATCATAAAAAATTACTCTCTTATTCAGATACTTCATTCTGAATGGACTTGAGAGAGTTGTTCGACTTCTGATATTGCCTAAGAGAAATTATGTAAGTAGATCCCTTTTGCATCCATCAACAAGTATGAAAACTGTAGCATTATGTGATTAAGACTTGGTTTCAACTTTCTTTCTTTTTTCCTATTTTTTCTTTTTTTCTTTTGTGATAAATAACTTGTATATGTTCCAGCCAACAAGCATGGTAAGGAATTCATTTCGGGAACGGCGGGAAGGGTACACTGATAAAGCTGTTGTCATCAGGTTTTGCCCTTTGCAATCTAAAATTTTCCATTTTCATTTGTTCTTCTTTTAGTCTTCCTCCTTTTGATTGATCTCTTGTCGTGGACTGCTAATAAGCTAGTTATTAGCAGGTTCAATTTCCAGAGGAAGTTCTTGGTGAATCATTATAAGACTTCAGGACTTTTTTTTTTTTGGGGAAGATGTTCACTTTAATCTAAGCAGGATATAAAACACAATTATTTCCTTAAAAAATATAAGTAAAAAGCTGTGCTCCTGAAGTGTTACTTGATTTAATTTACTCTCTCGTTTGTGTCGATTTCATCTTTTTGCACGTTCTGATTATTTCTTTAATTGACAAGGATTCCTTATTTTTATTCCAGATGTGTTAGAGAAGATCAGACTGCTGTAACTGTGAAACTCTATTATCTGAGTAGTGGAAGTGCCAGACTTGGATTCTGGTAAGAAATAGTTGTGAAGCCTTTGGAAGCTGGCATGCCATTTTCTTTTCTTAAAAAGACTGTTTTTCAATGTTTCAGGATACAAGGGAGGGAATATTTGCTACCTGTTGGTCTTATACTGAAGGTTTTGTTCACTTTCTATCCTCTTTAGAGTTACTTGTTCAATGCTTCCTGTATACTTGATATATAATCTTCTGGCTCCTTCTGTAGCTTCTCTAAATTAACAGCTTCTTTGATGATTGAATTTAGGTTATTTGCTTTTATTAATGAAAAATGTTTGGAAAAAGTCTGTTTATTCTTCTTGTTTGGACTTTTTTCTTCTTTATGGCTTTCTTCTTCTTGTCCTCTTTATCAAGCAATAGTTTGGAGGTTTATCTTGATAAACGGAAGCTCTCTATGCTCATTATGATATATCTATTTTGTTATTGAAGTGTGGAAAGGGATCATGGTGATTTACACTTTTAGCTGTTTCTTCCTTTCCTTAATGGTCTAATATTCCAACTTACGGTTGTTGCATTAAGAGTGGAATAGGCTATTGAACTTTTAAAAAAATTATAAAATGATTGCCCAAAACACTATTAATCTAGGCAAAATTGAAATGAATGTATGTCGTAGTTTTACTAATTAAAATTTAATAATATATTAACTTTGATCACGTATAATTGCATGCACATAGTGCTAATATCCTAAAATATGCATGTGCATAGTAAATTAACCCAATTGAATGGCACTTTCGTACGGTTATATTAGCTTATGTACTATATCTCTCTAGGAATGTATAACTTCACTTTCCATTGCCAGTGTAGAGGCATATGAATAATAGACTAAAGGAAAATTTTATGTGCTTTTTAATACTTGAATATATTATTTTTCTGCAGGAGATAGTAAGTATGATTTAGATTTTGTTTTTGGGTGGACCTGTGTTTAGCCCATACTATATTTTTTTTGACACAATGAATTCATATTCTTGCAATGAATAACTGAACCACAATAATGTTGTAATGAGTCTCTTTAGGAATCTAATTATGTTCTTGATGATTTATCTGTTTATGTCTCGTTTTGCTGAAACCAATTTTTTCCCCCCTCTGCTGATATCTCGCAAGCTGTTGATCTGTCACTTTTCTGTAGACTTTCTCAATCAACTGAGGGCATACTCTATCTGTATGATTATTCAATGTCTAAGGAGTGTTCTATTATCATCTCAACACAATGTGGTTGCATGCCTTCTTCACGTTTTTATGTTACAACTTTTAGTTCTTGTGCATAGACCCAATATTCAGAAGCAGAATACAAATTAATGTGCACAGTATTCAAGAAAGCATATGAGGGTAGAGGATCCTGCTACTGGAAGTTTCTTTGATTGCTTAGGTTCAATTGACTTGCATCCTGTTGTTGACACATTGAGTAACTTATTTACTACCAATATGAAATAATTGGGGAACTCTATTTTAATAATGCATCATTTGTGCATTTCATTTACCAGACATTTAGGTTGCATTAAGTACCAATTTTACTTCTGAAATTTACATGAGAATCAGGTGGAGAGTGGGAGAATATTGTAATTCCTTTGCTGTGTGTTTCTCTTCTTTTCTTTTCAACCAAAATATCTAAAAATTGTGAATAACTTCTGCGATAGAAAAGATAAATTGGCCAAATTATGGAATTTCTGTAGGAAAAATGCTCCATCTAAAATTAGATGGTTTTGTAGCTTCTTACTCTGGTGACGTGATGGTTAAGTATTTCAGTTCTTGGTATTTTATCTTCTATTGCTTCTATGAGCCTAATCTTTAGCACCTACAGAGTTTCAAATTTTCGAGGGCAGGAATTTGGTTGAAGGGAGTGGATAGGGAGGAAGGGTAACGAATTGTAAATGCATCTATATATTGTATTGTTATTTTGGAGGGTGAAGGGGTCGAAGAAAGGTAATGGCAAGCCAGATGTTATTTAGATTTTTGTCAATTCCATAAAGCTGATACAGTACAAGTTAGATATGTTTGAAATTCTAAGAGATCGAACCAAGTGTAAATGCTTCTTTACTGTGTTTGGGAGGTTAGGCTTTATATTTCATCCTTCTAGTCAACAAACTTCATTTTGTTATTCACATCTACTCTTCATGGTCTGTCATATTTTGCAATGTTCTCTTGTTAGAAAAAACTTCTGATAGTGTATAGTAGTAGTGAATTTCAGTACTAATCTCTTGTTACATAAATACTTGGTTATGCACCAATGCTGAGAAGTGAAATGTGAGCAAAGGTGTGAAAGTTACAAATTGCTTGAGTGGTTTGTTTACATACTTATGGTTTAACTGTTGAACCTTTCACGTATCTCTTATTTGACCTTTTCCCTGTAGGCACTCGCTGACTTATCTGACCACGAAATCTATGTGAGCTTGACTTGTTGCTATGATGAGAAATATGATCGGGTGAAGGGCTCTGTTGGCAACCAGATTATTGGAGAAAGAGCGAAAATAATTCTGGATGAAGTCTGTGACCTGTCTCTTTTTACCAGAGAACAGTGTGTGGAACACATTGGTATGCACTAATTCAGTTATTGTTAACTGTAGCAACCTTGAGATTATGAGTTTCTTCATGACACCCTTCGTTCTTCAGGGAAGCACTTTCAGCCGGTCATGGTTGGGATGGAAAAAGAAAAGCCAACTCGTGTAAGTTATATTTGAGAATATAGAAATTGAATAATGGGGCAGTGTTCTGTATAATGAGTTTGTAGTGGTCATGGAGAGCACAGAATCTTCCTTTATATTTGAAAAATCTAATCAAGGGATTATGGGTTGTGGGCTAGTTTCGATGAAATTGTTCTATTAAGAGTCTTATCAGCACTTACCCTTCTCTTTTGCAGGTTGGTACTGCTGTTTTAAAAGAATACGTCTTCGTCCATCTGGATAATAATCATGATAAATTCAATTTGCTCATGTTAGTTTATTTCTTATTAACTGAATAATTCTTCTATCTATCTCCTTTTATATACTTTTCATAGTTTTCCTATTCTTATACAACTGAAACTTCTGACATGCTTCCCTTATTTATCTTAAAAAAAAGAACAGATATATGTTGCAGAAGCTCTTTTCTCTTGTTGATCAGACTTCTGTGCCAGACAATCCAGATTCTTTGCAAAATCAGGAAGTTTTGTTGCCTGGTCATTTGATCACTATTTACCTCAAGGTCCGAACAATTGAACTTGGTACTTGCTGAAACAGATGGCTTAAATTTATTTTTGTGCATTTGACATGGGAAACTGGTGCGTGATAGACCATGATGGTGTTGGTTCTTGTTTTAGCATGCCTTTGATTTCAAATCTTTCAATGAATTATTTTCTCATATTTGCCCCTTTCAAGCTTCTTGGTTAAATGGATACTACACACAGGGATTATCTTTTTTTATTCTTTAATTAAATTTTAATGTAAGATGTATTGGCTAAATGGAAAAACCAATGTATCATATATTTCTACTCAAGTTGTTCATCTCATTATGGCTTCGTATTTACCTATTGAGGGATTTCATTCTGAACTAATGATCTCATGATAAAATGGATGGCTGGGTGCTAGGTGATTCACAGAAGTTCAGGTTTAACCTGAATCAGTTATCTGGAATAATAGTTCTTAATTACCTTTACTAGTTTGGTTTAAGATGAGATGGAAACTAAATTTCTGCTATCCCATGGTTTGTCCTCAAAATGAGAAACTGTCTTTGCAGTAAACTTTTATCAGGGGGAGTTGCATAAGTACAACCTGGTTCAGAAATTGGTATAAATTCACTTATTTGTTTATTATCATTTCTCTATGATATTTGTCACCTACAAATCTAGAACAAGTTAAAGAAGCATAGGCTTGAAACTAGGTTCGTGAATTATATATTCTTGGGTGAACAGAATGGTTTGTCATGGTAGTCGTCCTCCATATTATTGTGACAAAAGCATATAAACTGGGGAAGCTGGAACTTTTCCTTTCTTCTTGTCAGAAATTTTCTATTCCTTCTAATGCTGTGGTTTATTTATTTATTTATTTTTGCTTTTCTTGAGGGAGGGGAATTTACAGGAAAGAGAGGTTGCTCTCGATTAGCTTGTTTGTGATTAGTGTATAAGCAATATTTTACCCATAGAAATATATAGGAAGGAAGATTAGCTGGTTTACTTTGGCAGTTCTTTGGATTGTCTGAATATTTTTATTCTTTGAGCTACACAAATAAGCTATTCATATTTTTGTACCTTGACCATATTTTCAAAAGTAAAGGGTGGTGCCTACTGTTCTGAGGGAAAAAAGAACTGTTTTAAACATGGCCTAAAGTTAAATTCTTTAAAGATAGTTTGCCTGTTAATCAAACACATGATTTTGGAACACCATCTTTGATTTATTTGTGTTACTTAATATTTCAAATTCCTTAATAATTGATAGTTGTACACATCCAAGTTTGTCATTGCAATTTGATTGAAAGCAGCTAATGCCTGCATTAAGTGCTAGAGTTTATATGCTTTAGAAAAGGAAAGAACTATCTTCTGTGCTATGCCTTAAGATTCTCACTGCAATGTTTCTACTGCTTCAGGAAAAACTACAAGAGTGGTTACTGAAGTTGAAACGGCTACTTCAAGATGAAATTGACAACAGCAAAAAGTTTGACTTATACAACTGTATGCTCACTTTGATACATAACTTTTTGTATCATTTACAAGCTTGCAATGCTTTTAATTTTATGATTAGCATGATTTGACTTTCTATTTTTTTTTTTTTTTTGCATTCTTGTTGGAGTACCAGCATCCTGAATTTTTAAGGTTCTGTATTTTTGTACGCTTTCTGCTGCTTTTGCTGAGTTGTAGTTATTTGGTCAAATAAGTTGCACTATTTTCAGGTACTCATAATCGAATTTACGGGGACAATTTTCCAACCAACCCCAGCTGATAAAAAAGAAGAAAAAGAAAAGAAAGAAAGAAGAATGCATGATCCCCCCTTCCCCCCCAAGAAAAAAAAAGCGACATCATGGTTTTTTCAGCTGTATGCAGTTATGTGATTTCTATTTCAAAGACACGATCTTTATGCTGCTTTTCTTAGAGCTTTCTAGGTTTGACATTTCTATCAACTTGTTGACGTGTGATCTTGAAATGAATTAGGCTTTGAGTTATCACATGAAATATACTATATATTCAAATTAGAATAAAAAGGGCAAAAGGAGTGAAAACATTACATAGCATGGTAGAAATATGCTCTCTGTTTCACCCTAAGTGACCGTGGTTATTGACGAGATATTTTATACTAAATCTGAAAGTGTGATATAGTATTATAAGATGTAAAAAAGTGTGCTACTGATTACTTTATTTTAAATCTAAACATAAAGAAGCAATATATGGCGGGCCTTAATTTTTATGTATCATAGTTTATTGTAAGTTTTTCTTTTTCTTTTAGAGAAAGTTTCAAATGGTACCGGCATTTCAATTAGCAAGTAGGTCATCAGCAGTGAGATGGAGGAAGTGTTAAATATGTATAAGAAAAATGATCAGATTAGATGGAAATTTGAAGGAAGAGGAAAATTCATTTGTTATATTTCCATTAAAGCCTTAAAGAGTTAGCAGAAGTGTTTAATGCTACCCACTCCCCCCTCCCCCCCCTCCCCCCCCGGCGCCCCAACGAAAGAAAAGGATTAAGTTATTTAATCCCAAATACACGGGATTAATGATTTGAATAGGATAGCTAGTTCAAGTTTAGAAAAAAAAAAGGATGATGTGGTGTCACCTTGAGTCATACCATGAATAAAACCAACATGATTGGGCAGATGAAAAGATTTTCCAACAAATTAGTTCCTTTTGAATTTTTTTCGCGTAAGTCTAGTGCCTATTGCTTCTAAGTTGTCTCAAGTTATGGTGTCTATTTGGAATAGAGAGATCTTCTGGAGTCTTCCAGGTGGAGAAGAATGTTGATTTTGAATTTCTTTTGTTGCAAGTCTAGTGCTTATTGCTTCTAAGTTGTCTACAGTGTGATGTCTATTTGGGACAAAGAAATCTTATGGAGTCTTCCGGGCTGCGAAGAATGTCGATAAATTCTGACACTCATCTGTCCCGAGTCCAGGAGTATCTGGACTCTCTCTGTCATAGAGCTATATAGTGACATGAAACTTATTTAGTACCAATTCTGACCAAACTAGAGTAGTAAGAAGTATGATTCCTATGCTGAACAAACTAGAGTTTGAAAATAGTCCAAGCTTTAAGGAGAAATGGGAAACTCATGTATGCAAATATAACACTATATGGGGAATATAAGTCTTGCCTTGTGCACTTTTGTTATGCCAATGAAATTGCATGAGTGGTTAGTTTAGATCTTTGTATTTTTGTTCTATCTAGAGTTTGACCGTACGATGGGGTATTTTTTTAATTACTTTTTCAAAAAATAGTGGGTGGAACTTGAAAACTAGCTTTCAGTGTTTCTTATAAGTTTTCCCTTGTACCAGCTAGGTATCTTAGTCCATGATGGCAATTAATGTGTACTCTTTTTTCTTTCATTGGCGCTTTGATATCTGCAGCGGCTCACATGAAGAAGGTTATTGACAAAAATTCCCCTAAACAAATTAGCTCAGCTATTGAAAACATGTTGAAGACCGGAAGGCTGGCTACGCAGTCAGGTTTGGATTTGCAGCAGGTATTGTTGGAGGAGTCTTCTTTTCAATCTATTCTACAACACTTTCCCCCTTTTCTCCTTTCCCTTCTCGTCCCTTTGGTTTGGGTTGTCAAATTAACGATCTTTATTTATTTATTTATTGTTTTCTTTGTTTTGTTTATGTTCTATTCTTAGAGCGCTACAGTGGCTTTCTGATGAATTTTCCAATTATAGGAGATGAGAGTATGGATATGATCTTTCATGTGCAAAATGAAAAGAAATCCCTATTATTATCTTACTCTTTCCAAATTTTTTTGTGGCAAGGGTTGACTAGCCATGCTATTTCTTGTGAAAGTTGAAAATGTAATGTAGTTTGTTAAGAAATGGGGAAAATATATGTGAGGGATATTTGTCAAATTTGGAATATAAAAGGAATATGTTTCTGGGTTAGTGGCTTTCAGGTATATAAATTGTAGTAAAAAGTTTTTTATCTTAGGTTACTTTGAAATATTTGGGATGCATACCAGAGGGAGTATACCATATGTAATTGAGTGTCTGACACAAAATACTATTTTGTGCATACTTATGTTTCCATTTAGTCCAAGATTTTCAAGAATAAGTAAAAGAAACATTTTTTCTACCTGATAAGCTTTCTGAGGATAAGAATTTGTTGATTTCTATAAGCTCGAGTTTCACAATCAGGATTATTTCATACTATTGAAGATTCAGATGGCTTTCGATCTCTAAAACGTGAAATTTTTGTACTAGTTTTTATTATCTGCTTAGTTATTCTTGGTGAGGGTTAAACAGACAATAGATGTCATAGTAATTCGAAAAAATTATATGGAATTCTGCCTTGGAAATAATAAAATGACTCTCTTTTTTCTTTTGTGCTAATTGATTACCGATAATTTTAGCTTTTCATTGAAAAGGAGCACGTCCAGGTCATTTTTCCCCCCTCCCTTTTAATTTGTTGTAAGTGTATTTAGTGAAATTACATGCCTTTGTTCTTTTCGTAATGGAGAAAGATGGTAAATTATTGGAATTTATTTTATACTTTGGTTGGGCTTTAAAGTCCCTCGAATAATGAACCCATGAAATAATCACATTCACAAGTGTGAGCTACCAAAAGGGGAGAAAAGCGAGAAAACATACCAATTTTTGGGTTGATAAATTCCTACACTATTAGAAAGGAAAGAGGTGGGCATGTGCTTTGTAAGCTTCAGCCCGAAGTCTTACTAGTCTGCTAAGCAGAGTTTTATCAACCAAGCTAAAATATCAAAGTTACATTTTTTATAACAATTATTCTGTAGTTTGTACAATTTGTATTTTATTATCCACTGTGCATAGCCATCCAATTGAATAAACTGTTTTCAGCTATTGAGAGGCATTTTTTAGTGTTTTTTTTATGGAGATTTTCTTGTCAGTGTTCTTGGATTATGGTATGGTTGAAGTTGTTCACATTTAACTAGCTATTGCTCTTAGTTGGTTGAGGGTGATGCATGAGTTTGTAAAGTCCTTTCTTATGCTTCTGCTTTCGGCCATAGGGTGTGATATACTCCCTCTATCCAGGATTGAATGTCTATTTTTCCTATTCATTTTGTATAGAAAAGTAGAGATTCAATTTTGGCCAGAGGGGGTTTCAACTATGTTAATATTTTTCCTGACAGTAATGGATCTTTTGGAAAAAGACATCATTAGTTAACTTGTTTATAGCTTCTTATGTTATAATAGAAGGCTGATTCAACCGTACAAATTAATTGTGTTATGGATTTTAGAGGGCAGGTATGACAGTTCAAGCAGAGCGTCTAAATTTTCTGCGTTTCCTTTCACACTTTCGCGCTGTGCATAGAGGCGCTTCATTTGCTGGTCTCCGCACTACAAGCGTGCGGAAGTTGCTTCCTGAGTATGTTGTGTCTTTTGCTTTCACAGTTTCTGTTCACTTATGTTAAGCTCTTCATTTAAATCTCTTTTTCTCCTTCAATTCTTATGATCCTTCCTTTTCCATGACTCTGTCTTGCTGCACAGATCCTGGGGTTTTCTCTGTCCTGTTCACACCCCTGATGGAGAGCCATGTGGCTTGCTGAACCATATGACTTGTACTTGCCGTAAGTTCATCATCTTATCTATGTATCTCGGCCACTAAATTTTTTTAATTATGCTATTAAGAAAAAGTTCTAAGGAAGCAAGCCAAAGTAGTTCTGTCAGTTTTCTACTTGGATTTGTGGTTTTGATTATAACTTGATCCTTTGCTCAGTGCTAAGGGTTTTGCTGTCATCCATATGAACGGACACTCTTGGTTGGGTAGTCAACTTGTATTAGGAATTTTCTTGTGGAATTCTAAGTTTGATGATTTGTCGTTGTTTTGTTTGATATTTGTCAGCTGATACAGAGATTCAGTTTTCAGTCAGGAACCCTGTCCAATCTGTGTTTCATCATTTATGCTGCAATACTTTGTTTCATAAATCCAGCATTTCATTGCTTAATTTCAGAATTGTCTGAGATATTGGGATGAAAGTTATTGATCCTAAGTAATTCAAGAATGAAGCTACAAGAATTCATTTTTGATTTGGGTTGTTCTTCTTCTTTTATTTGTTAACTGTTATCTTAAGCCTTTTGGCAACTTGCAGCTGTGGTCCAATGTTGGATCAAGGTGGATAAGATGTTCATGTGCAGTGTCTGCCATTTTAGGTTTTCAACCAGCCTATGCAAGTTTTTTCATCTCGATGAAGGATCAATTATAAGGACAAGTGAATTGTATTTAAGAGTCCAAAATTGAAAGGCAAGCAGTGTGAGTGATCTAAAATCCGAGGAGAAAAAATGCTGTGTCTTATTGTTTGTTAAAGGACTAGAAATGAAAAATATGAAATGCTCAAGGAGATACACAAAAAACAAGTAGTTTTGGATGCTATATATGGAGCATATAACATTCATTTATATCCCTAGGGTACATCAAATTATAGGTGGCCTCCTGCCTGCTAAATTATATTCATACTTCGATTAGCTCCCTTTGATTGATCAATATAATATTTCTTACAATTTCCTCTAAATGTTAAGATAGTAACGGGTGATTCTTATAACATTAAAAGGAAAAAGAAACATGGATTTGCAAAATTATCAATGGAGAGAAAATCTGGGGTACTTCGAGCATGAACTGGCAGAAAACGTGAAGTAGTCCCTGTTGATTCAATTCATTGTAGAAGCCTACTTAGTCAATATAAAACTTCCTGTTTCCCTCTTCTTTTATCATCTGGGAAAAAGGGTAGGCAGCATGACTCTTTTGCAGTTGATAGAATGCAAAAAAGTGATGAAAAAGAAAGAGGATAATATCAAAAGAAAATTAACCAAAAAAATTAGACACTGAAAGTCTAGCAGGGTAAGTCACCTCCAATTGCCACTTGATGAAAGCACTAACTCCTTGCTGCCAATAAATTCCTAGAATATCTGGTGGCCTATGCTGTTTCCTTTGCATTGATAACAAGCATAATCAGATAATGAAGAGAGGGAAAAAGTAGCATGTGGTGTTAACTACAAGATGAACGCCTAATCTCCCATTCCAGTAGCAACAGATGCGATCATTCTTCTACCTCATCTTGAATGTGATCCATTAAGTACTTCAATAATCCTTTCTGGCTAACTATTTTTCAACTTGTTTTTTTAACTCTGCTAATTCCATCCTTCCTTGCGCATGCTTCCTCACAACTTCACTCAGTTCCACCCCGCAGCACAGTGTTAATTTCTTTCCTTATTGTTTTTCTTTTGTTTGCATCATTTTTTGTCCATTGCAACTTCAATCATCAGGCTTTCTTTGTTCCTTTAATCTTGCTTGCTTTCTTTTCATGGTTAAGTGACATGAATGAAAGATGCAATGCTGAGTAAACCCAACCCAACACCCTCCTCCCCCCCGTACTCCCCCATAAAAAAAAGAAAAAAGGGGGAAGAAAGGAGTATGCACTAGACAATATAAAGTAACATAGCCATTTCTTTTCTGTTCCTCAAATCTTAATGCTCTAACTCTCAATTCAAGATATAGCTTTTCATGCTTCTTAAATTTGTTGTCAGGCATAACTTCATACTATGATTCAAAAGGAAATATTAGAGACTTCTTAAAAATGCGGATGTCAATTCTGGGGTTATTGGTTAGTGTTGGTATGGTATCATCACTGCCAAAGCTTGTGCAAGCTGGTCCTCCAAAAGTTCTTTCTGTTCTTTTAGATGGTCGAGTTGTTGGTTCTATACCAACTGATATGGCTGAAAAAGCTGTCAGTCATCTGCGGCGCTTGAAATTGTCAGCTGTGGTATGTCCTGCCAAATTTTCTTTTTAAGTTTATACTTAACAATGTCAATTAATTTTTCCCCTTAAAAACACAGATCCCTGAGGATCTCGAGGTGGGATACGTTCCTTTGAGCACGTGTGGGACTTATCCTGGTTTGTACCTGTTCACATCTCCTTCAAGATTCATTCGACCAGTTAGAAATATTTCTGTACCCTCGGAAGAAGGCAATGATATTGAACTCATTGGACCTTTTGAACAGGTATGTCTTAAGGGAATTTACTTATTTTATGGGTCAATATCTGCAAGTAGATTCTGTAGAACCTGGAGAATTTTAAACCTCTAAAGATGCTTGTATGCTGTATGCAAAGAATTGTGGTTGTTTAATCTTGTACAAATTCTGTCTTTTGGAAGGTATATATGGAAATTAGCTGCCCAGATGGTGGAGATGGTGGAAGAAAGGATGTATTTCCTGCTACCCATGAAGAGATTCACCCAACTGGATTTTTGAGTGTTGTTGCTAATCTGACACCTTGGTCTGATCATAATCAGAGCCCGCGTAATATGTACCAGTGTCAGGTTGGTCCATACTTTTTGGTTTAGTTGTCTACGACTATTGGTGGATCTGTGGTTTTTACTAATTTTATCTGCTCAATGAGTTCTATAGATGGGAAAACAGACAATGGGTTTCCCTTCCCAAGCAGTACAACACCGTGCTGATCAAAAGCTTTATCATCTTCAGGTTTTTTCTAGTGTTTCCTCTCTTTCCCTCCAGCTGTTTTGTTTCTTCTCTCTCTTTTTTTTTTTTTTTGGGTGGGGCGGGGTTCATTATGTAAAGCTTGATAAGAAACTGCTATGACATTTTATTGTATTTATTAGAACCATTTTCAGGGGGGGTGACCATAAAGAATAGCAGTTTCTGGGTGACATTAATTAGCATTTTGCGTGTGCTAAGTTTTCACATTCCATTACTTAGAAAATATCCATTTGTGTATAAGATAAACTAGTACCCAACGGTTTCAGGTATTCATCCTTTCAAAAGTATGTTTCTCTTCTTTCACTAATAAAATTAATTCTATGCATTCCCTTTTTATCTTTTCAGCCTTCAGGTCATAGTTTGTGAAATTAGAATAATACTATCTAACATGTTCGGTTTGAATTGGGAAATTAGATATGTATGCATCTATCAATAATTCTTTATGTATGGGAAGCATTTTGCTGAGCATTTCAATTGTTATTATAGTCCTTCACATGCTGTTGCATCTAGTCCTCTTTGACTCTAGTATGAAATTGGTTATCGCAGACGCCGCAGACCCCTATTGTACGTACAGAGGCATATGAAAAATACAACATTGATGATTTTCCCTTGGGAACAAATGCTATTGTGGCTGTTTTGGCCTATTCAGGGTACGACTCTGATTTTGGTAAAATATATTTTCTTAGGACCATGTAGCTACAGTGTGTAGATATTTAAATCATCTATCCTTCCTTAATCATATTTATAGTTATTTGTTTTCTGACATTTTTCAGATATGACATGGAGGATGCAATGGTGCTGAATAAATCCTCTGTGGAACGTGGGATGTTTCATGGTCATATATATCAGGTATTCCTAGGTTGCCTGGTAGCTTAGCCTTTTAAAAAATGCAGTTGCGATATCTTGTTTCTTCATTTTTTTATAATTTCCTTTCAGTTTCTTTTTTGTTTATTTCTTGCTTGAAATTTCCCTTTATGAAGTATCATTGCTTCAAAATTTTGCATTGTATCTTTTCTTGCTTTGTAATGTGCCAAATTTAAGATAGCCAAAAACATCAACAGAAATTCTGTTGTGTAACTTTATACTTCTTTAAAAGGTCCAAATAGTGATTAATGTGAATTGCATCTGTGGACTAGAAAATCAGTTCACATTCAACAAGTTGAAGTGGTAAAATGTCACTTCTAAGCGGTGGAATCTTAAGTGTAGCTTAGACTTCTTTGAGTAAATGGTTGCAAGAATCTTTAGACAATTAATTATTTGTGTATAAAATTGATTTTACTATCACTGCTTCGGCATTTGGAGACCTAATATCTTTACGTACTTGCATTCTCTTGGGAGAGACTGTTTCATGGTCTGTATATCCTACTGTGCCTCAGTCGGTGTGATATGCTGTTCTTAGATTAAACAGCCTTATCTTATTTCTGGTACTACCTTATGCTGGGGATGCACTCTGTCGAGCTTATCAAATGACTCAGGCTGGATTGAGTTCCAAAATAGGGAGTTTAAATTCAAATTGAAGCTCTATTTCAGGCTCGACTATGTTATCAAGCTGAGCATGACATGAATAAGCTAGACAATAATTTTACGTGTGTATAACGCTTGAATATGAGTGCTAAAGGGTCATTGTAATATGAACTATTACAGGGTTGTGTCATAATTGTAAAAATGAATCTATATATTAAGAAAAAAAGAGAGGCTGTTTGAGATGTTATATATTATATTTTTTTATGTTTTATAACTTTCCTTTGGACAACCTTGAAGCTTAATTAAGTTTTTGAATTGTAACTTACGCTTAAAGAATCTATATTGAGATGAACTTGATTCAAGCCTGGGGCTTGAATCAAATTGAGCTCAAACTTGAGCGAGGTTGCTCCAAAAATGTTGAATCAAGCTTTTATCTTCTGGTGTCCTGGTCAATCTGATGCAGTTGCACCCCAACATTCAACTTTGTTGAGGACAAGTGTTAGATATTCATGCTTCTTTTGTTGTTTGTTTCTTTAATTTCCTTGTGTTTGTATATAAAGAAGTCATTTTCTTATGGGGCATTTATTGGTCTATTTAGAATCTCATATCAGTGGACAAAGTAAGAACAATAGATGAAACAGGAGAAAAAAATGTTGCACACATTTCTTCATGTTGCAGCTACTGATTCAGGCGGTCCTTAGGATTGGATAACAAAATATCTAGAATGGTTAATGATGATAAGGAAGAATGAAGGCTCTAAAAAAAAAAAAAAAAGAAAAAAGAAAAAGTACTACACATTAGGAAGCACACCTACTACTGAAGAATCCATCCTTAAGAATTGTTGTTTCCTCCAGAATGCAAGCAGTTGAATTATTTTCTAAAAAACTTCATACTAGTCTTTCCTTGTTGTCTTATCAGTTTTCACTAGCAATTCTTAAACTAAATATTCCACTCTGATTAGAAGTAGCAAAAAGTAGGAAGTACTAGAAGTTGTTGTTCTGAATCTTAGTTTCTAAGTTTGGTGCTGGTCCTTGCTCGCACCTTGAGCTTGGTGCTAAATTGTGAAATTGGCTATAAGGTATTTCCGTGGCAATTAAACTGCTAGTTTGACTTCATTTTGAAGTAAGCTCCTTGAAATGTTCAACAATCCTGTTGAATCTTACTGGAGAAAGTTTCAGGAAATAATGCTTGGTTGTTGTTGTTTTTATATGTATGGAGTTCATGGAAGCTTATTTTGTTGACAAGTTTTCTAATTTTCTAGATGTGACTCGTAATATTAGTGCTATATAATTTTTTGTTTTCATTTGATGCTCATGTTTTTCTCTCTTTTCTCTTGGAATTTTTTAGGCTGAAATGTACTTCATGGTCGTGTCTATCACTTACTACAACTTATTTCGTTCTATAAATTAGATCATAATCCATTATTTCTTTTGTCACAGAATCCTTTGGGCATGTACATCTTCTCTATTTATATCTCTTTCCTTGTCTTATGTTTTGAGTTCCAGACTTTCTAAACCTTTAATGCTCTTGCTTGCTTGCTTGTACATATGCATAAGTTTCTATTTTTCTTTCACCTTATCGAAGTATATTATTGGCAATGAAATGCTTTAGGAAGGTAAACACAAGAAAAATGGAAACTTAATTGAAATTAGGGGGAAAAGAAGGATATATCTACAAGTATACTCACCAAGTGTGGTTGGTGCTTGGAATTAATGTGTTATTGTATCTAAAAATATACTAAGAAAGGATGTTATTTTATCAAGATCTATTTTTTTCCTGGATAAGAACATTATGACCTAATCTGCAGATGTAAACAATTGACCTTATGGAACACAGCGGCAAGTCAGATTGCGCTGGTAGAATATTATTGGCAATAAAATGCCTTTGGAACTAAACACTTGAAAAATGGAAAAGTAATTGAAATTAGAGGGAAAAGAAAGGATATATCTGAAAATATACTCACTAAAAGTGGTGGGTGCTTGAAATTAATGCATCATTGTATCTAAAAATATACTAAGAAAGGATGTTATTTTATCAAGATCTACTGTTCACTGGATAAGCTTTCTGTGAACATTTATGAACTAATCTGCAGACGGAGACAATTGACCTTATGGAACAAAGCAGCAAGTCAGATCGTGCGGGTAGAATATTTCGAAGAAGCAACCTGGACAAATCATTTCATCATTTAATCGATTCGGATGGGCTTCCATATGTTGGGCAGGTTAGAGTTGGTTCTATTGCAAAAGAATCTTTCCCTGATTACAATTTGCTGAATACCTTCCTGTTTCAGAGGATAAAACCCAACGAGCCTTATTGTAGCATCTATAATGAGATAACAAGTGGAATGTCCACCACCAAGTTAAAAGGTTCTGAGCCTGTCATTGTGGACTATGTTGCTGTTGATGTTAAAAACAAGAGGAACTTGCAGAAGGTTAGCAGACATGTTATTGGACATACATTTTCATTGTTTAAATTTAGTTACTTCAATATGACCAATTCTTTTCTTTTTATCTTGTTACTTATGTGGCCGCTAAAACTTATGATGCTTGGGATGTGCTAATGAGGTGTATAAAAATATTATTGAAGTGACATTTTTTATGGGATGTCCCCAATTATATTATAGAAGCATGATAAAAACTTTGATGCTTATGTATGTGAGCATTTTAGATTCATAAGGCTCATCAAATGATTATATATTTCTTCATTTGGCCTATTTTTAGAAAGTGCAGATTAATAACTGGAATGAGCATATGCTTTCCATGTCAATAACTGGAATAATCAGAGGACTTAGAGCTGAAATATTTTTATCATCCACAAGGAAGCCCGTGTATTTGAAAATGTCCACATTAACATTTAGTTATTGAGGGATAATCATCTTAAGTGGATTAGAGATGGCTCAGAGATGTACTAGAAAGCCCTAAGCCTTCGAACTACTTCTGTTTCGCTACTCACTTCCTTGTCATCAGCTTGGTGTTTTTTAAACCATTTCTTCCGACCACATCGGCTTAGTGAATTTCTTTTTTGTTAGTTATCTTTCTTTATAATCTAACATCTACGTATCCACATTGCTCTATTGTGGCCCATCTCCTTGGTATTGCTAGCAACTAGAATGAAGGTTTTGGTTCTTGTCTAACCATCAGTGGAAGGTAATCTCATTACTGGAAGATGATTTTTGTTTTGTTGTCTCAATTTCGCATCATTGTCATCATCACACAGTGAAGGTGCATTTATTGCATTACTGGCTTCTTTTGTTCCCCACTTCTATATGTTTTCCTTTATGAAGCAAAAGAGCACTCTTCAACTTTATTTTGGACAGGCTAATATACGTTTCCGGCGCTCTAGAAATCCTGTTATTGGTGATAAATTTAGTAGCAGACATGGCCAAAAGGGTGTTTGCTCACAGCTGTGGTCGGACATTGATATGCCATTTTCAGCAGTCACTGGAATGCGGCCAGATCTTATAATCAATCCTCATGCATTTCCTTCTAGAATGACCATTGGAATGCTTCTGGAATCTGTCGCTGCTAAGGTAACAAAACCAAGCACATTGTGCATGCCACTGCATATGCTTGTTATTATCGTTTGCTAAATGTAATTTTTGCTCCAAATTGCTCAGTGCACAATAATTCAACAGATTATGTGGCCATTTTTAACAAGAATAATGTTAAAGGTGCTGATCAAATTAATAAACATACTATTCTTATATTCATTTTTTCTTCTTTGTATGTTAAAAGTGCACGGCTTTGCACCCCGTTTTTGGTGCCATTGAAACTTATTGGTAGGAGCTGCAAATGAACCAGGCTGAAACATAAGCTAATTGAGTCGAGCTCAACGAGTTTTTGGACAAAGCTTGAATTCTCCAAGCTCAATTTTAGCCATAAAACAAGGCTTTGTCCAAAAACAAGTCATACAATGTAATATTAATATTTTACTTATTTAAATACATAATAAAACATGGTTGCGAGCTTTTGACCGGAACATTTCAAGCTCAGCTTGTTTATATGTTCGAGCCCAAAGTTATGCTCGAAGATTGAATTCAGGTTTAGCTTGAAAATATCAAACTCAACTCGAGCTTGAACATATTCGATGAAAGCTTGGTTCAATTGCAGCTCTACTTATGAGGCTGTTAGGCATGGGTAAAGAAAATGAGGCTTTCACGAATGGAGCTCAGATGAACATTGATTTACTCAGATTCAATGTGATAAGTCTTGGCTGGGGTCCAGTCAAGTTTGGCTTTGGATCAAGTTTACTGTCTAGGTTTGGACTTGAACTCGCTTGTGTGAAGTACAAATTTGGTTTCTTAATATCTTAGTCTCTCCTTTTCTGATTTTGATATTTGAAGCTTCGCGAGAACATGCAAATATACTACTTATATTAAGTTCAAAATTGCACCATATTAAAAGATTTTATTTTCCATGAAAGAATTATTGATTATGGTTTGCAAGCTCTAGAGCCAACAGAGCATTAGATTACTTGAACTCAAGCCAGAACAAAAACCAAGCATAAGGTTGAGGTTTTGAACTTGATCAAGCTTGTTGATATTCAAGGTCTGCTGCCCAAATGGTGAAGAGGAAAATGTTTTGTTCCTGAATATAAAGTTGCTTGTTTCATCTTGCAATAACAGAACAAGATAGAAAGACGAGTAATTATCACTAAAAAGCATTGACTTGATCTGACAATCAGAACTTCTGTACATGCACTGTCCTGCTAGTTGTTTGTACTTGCCTGCCTATTCCACAATCCAATGCATCTGTTTATCCTCAACATGAGTACATGACCATTGTAGTTTGAAGCTTTTGACACATTCAAGTTGCTAAGAATACTTCAGAATGGAGACTATGAATTGGATCGTCCTCTGTGTCAATAGTTTTGCTGAACTCAGGGCTCTTCTTACTCTATACAGGGAGTTCCCTACTATATTTATGATGGTTTTGTTTGTTTATTGATGCAAAGTCATCTTGATACCGTGCCTTCAGTGACCCTTAAGAAAGTGATCTCTGTGGTTTTGGTTCTTTTTGTTTTTCATTGCTTCTTCTGCCTATTTTTTTTTTTTTTTTTTTGACTCTCTTGGATGACCAGAAATGATCAATTAATTTATGCATTTGCTGAATAGGGAGGTGCGATTCACGGAAAGTTCATTGACGCAACACCATTTGCAAGTTCACTGGCTCATGCTAGTGAAGGACAGAAATCTGAATCCAGTTCACTTGTTGATGAGCTTGGGGCGATGTTGAGAGCTGAAGGATTTAATTACCATGGTGTCGAAGTACTTTACAGTGGTGTTTATGGGACAGAACTGACCTGTGAAATATTTATTGGGCCTGTCTATTATCAAAGACTCAGGCATATGGTTTCAGATAAATTCCAGGTAGGTTTTCTTTAAAACAGTTCCTATTGGCATAAACTCGTTTGGGTGTAACGGTGTGCTAAATCTGGCAAGTCATTGTTCTGTTCATCTTCTGCTGCTGAAGCAGAATGAATGTTTTAGCAATATCTTCTGGAGTCGAGGATAATTGTGGGATAAAAAATCCCCCAAAGTTTTGACTCCCTACTTTTCTCTCTCAATTGGGAGAGTGCATAGAGAGTCTGGTAGTTGCGCCATGATAAGGAACACTAATTCTAATAATTGTAACAATTCCCTCATTTTTTGTTGGACAGCACAGTATCCTAAATTCCTATACTTATGATTCTATATTTATTTGGTTCTATTTTTGATTTACTAAATTTCCTAGTTGTAGGTATCTGTAGTTGTGAGATTGAATTTGCCTTATTTATTGTTTGCAGGTCCGTTCTACTGGGACAGTAGATCAGATTACCAGACAACCTATTAAAGGCAGAAAGCGTGGGGGCGGTATCCGATTTGGTGAGATGGAAAGAGATTCACTTCTAGCACACGGGGCAGCATATTTGTTGCACGATAGGCTTCATACAAGTTCCGACTACCACATTGCGGACGTATGTTCCCTTTGTGGTAGCATCCTGACGACATCATTAATCCAAGCGCAGAAAAGAATAGTACGGGAGGAGATTGGTGGACTGCCACCCGCAAGAGCCCCCAAAAAAGTTATGTGTATCGCTTGCCAGACAAGCAAGGGAATGGAAACGGTTGCAATGCCGTATGTGTTTAGATATTTAGCCACAGAATTGGCGGCTATGAACATAAAAATGACCCTCCAGCTAAGTAGTGGGGCGGGTGCTTGACAAGGACTCCAGGCCAGGTTAGAGAGTGAATTGCAGCATGGGGCTACACGACAACGATGTATTGCAGGACTAGATATTGTCCTGGCATGAGAAGGCTATGGTGGTTGCCGAAATGTGTCACCTTAATGGAAGATAACAATTATTACGAGATTTTCTATTGGCCTAAGGATAGAAATGTTGGATGTGGGGAAATGTGAAGGTCCGATGATGTTAAGTTGGTTATCTGCAATTTTCTGCTGATAAGATGTTATTGCGGATGCGCCAATGAATGTGTTAATATGTCTCATTTCTGTTAAATTTCTTCTTGTATTTCAGCTATTCTTCACGTATTTATTGTTTAAATATTGATTTGTTACAATTTTCTGATACACAAAATAGAGTGAAATCAGACTTGAGATCTGTGATAGGAATCTCGCTAACCATGGCAGACCTCATTTCACTATTACAATTATGATATCTGAATTAAATAAGTGATTTTTAATTTTTTTTCCCATTTTAATGAACTGAAAGAATTAAAGAAAAAAATGAAGGAAGGGAGAGAACGATCTTTGAGTCTACAAGTTAAAAAAAAAATACAATTTTTCCCCTTTTTTAACCCTTCTCCTTCCCCTTTTGGGATCTTCTTCCCTCTTAGATAACGAAGGTAAGAATATGAATCCCAATCGTAGATAAGTTTCAAGAAAACTTATAAGCCATTGGCTCCCAATCCTTCATTTCAGTCACAGAACGCTGCCTAAGTGGTTGCAGTTTCAATTAGACTTTAGTCCGCTACTTCAAAAAATCTTTTAAACCACTTGGAGAGAGCAGGTGCTTCATTCTTCCAATTGCGCAACAATCAGACTGCTCTTTGAGGATCTCAAATATTAGTGCTAGTTAATTAAAAATATAATGGCTTAAATGTAAAAATAAATTACATAACTTTTATCAAGTAGTTTATATAATAAGTGAAAGCATACATCTTATTGAAATATTATAAAAATAATTAAATAACAGATAAAAAGTACCATTTATTCTCTAAAAATTTTATTTTATTAAAAATTTAAAGAAGCTGTTCAATACGTGCGATTGTATGTATATGGTGTTAGGTTTTGTTAAAAGTGATTGCTAAAAATTTAATCTCTGTCAATAATAATAAGCTCTGGTAAAACCATATAATTTTTATCACCTTATCCAAGAATCGCTTGGAACCTTCAGAAGCAGTAAAAGGGTGAGCAAGCCCAATGAAGTGTGAATACTTGTTAAACCTATCCACTACCACCACCATAAGGTTTTTCCCTCTAACTTGCACAATCTTTTAATAAAGTTCATGTTGAGCTGTGTAAGGACAATGTACACTAGAGCTTTTGCAACATTCAACTTTACTTTTTTGGCATATGCTACACCTTTGCATTACCTTTTGAATATCATTCTTCATATTACATTAATAAAAAGTCCTCTCTAGTAGAGTAGAATGCATCTCCTTCATAAGCTACTTCCCCAAATGGCCCACATATAATCTACTTTTGAACCTGGTTACATCATTTTGCAATTGATGTGTGGATCAATGCTTCCTTGCAACATTTTCTAAGTAGTGATCTCCTCAACCTTCTTATCCCCTTCATAGTTGTTTTTAGCTATGGAATGTTTCTTGGAACCACAAAAGTGATAGCATTAATCTCAAATTTTCTAGAGAAGATATCTGCTACTCTATTCTTAACTTCCTCCTTCTACTACTGCACCTCAAAGTCTAGGCCCATTAATTTTGACAACCATTTTTGTTGAGTAGTGGTCATGATTCTCTATTGCCTTAGATATTTGCGACTTTGGTGATCCGTTTTTATGACAAAATGTTTACCCTCAAGGTAATACCTCTACTTTGTTACTACTATCATTAGCTCCTTCTCATAGGTTGATAACCCTCTACTCCTTTCACCAGAAGCATTCCTAAAATAAATTATTGAAGCATTCCTAAAATAAATTATTGGTTTACCGCCCTGCATGAGAACTGCTTTTATTCCCACTTCACGTGCATCTGCTTCTACCACAAATAGAACCTCCAACTCTATTTTTTTCTTCACTAAATGAGTGGGGAATAATAGGGACTTGAGCTGGGTTGTACTGTTCTATCCTTCAATATCTTAGCAACAAGTCGTTCAATATCTATCTTTTGAGAATTGAGAAACCTATGAGGTTTCTCTACTTGAAAGGTACAACTCCTTAGTGGAACCTTGTGTTCATGATCCCTTTGGGAAGTAAAACTAAAAGAACTACAATTAACACCTCAAACTTTTTAAGTAGTCACCTAATTATTGAAGGACATCCTCCTTCAAACCTCTCTCAAATGTGCACAGTTGTCCAATCACTAAAAGAGAATCATCCTTAAATAATTTATCAAGTGACTTTCTTTTTATGTGCTTACATTATGTACTATAGTTTTTCCTATCAAGCTCACCCTTTCCCTTTCATTCTCAAATGTCAATTTAAATTGTTGAAATAAAAAACTATAGGACTATGCTTGCTCAAACAATCCAATCCCAGAATCATATAACTCCCACTCAATTTAAGGATATGCAAGTTCTGCAAGAATTCTAAACTTTGCATGCTCTAATTCAACCTTTTTGCATTTGACCTCCACCCATATTTTCTTTCTATTGCTCATAATTATCTCCAAGGGCTTAGTAGTTACAATTTTCAATCCCAAATCTTCAATCAATCTTACATCTATGAAGTTAAAATTGCTGCATGAGTCTATCAGAACAGAAAAAGGTCTCTTCTTCACCTTCCCATCAATTCAAAATACTTTGGGAATTGTTCCCTTCTGCGGCAACTAAGGATAACCCTATCACCCCTATCATTTCTAACCTTAACAATTAAGTTTCTCCTCTTTCCATCTTTTACATTGCAGTTTCAATCTCTTCCAGCATGATAACTTCCATCACCAATATTAGATTAATTTCTTTCATGGCATATTGAATGTCTGGGGTGAATTTGTCTCCTCGCTAAATGCATGAACCCTTTTTTCCCTTCCTCTAGACCTCCTTAATAGTGATTTTCTTAAATTTGATTGATTCACTCTTGGACAAGGAATTATAAGGCTTGGAATTTCCTCGAGAATTTTGTGACTAGAGGGGTTTGCCATCGTTAGAGGTAGTTTTAGGAGTAGAGTCATTGTTATTGAAACATAGGATAGATTTGTTTATCTTAACTATTTCCATTGGGCTAGCTTCATAACTTTACAACCACACATTGCCTTCCTTTCATGTACATTTAAGCTAACTAGTTAATGTGGAAGTTTTTATATTTCACCACTCATTTCCCTAGGACTGGATTTGTCAAAATTTAGAAAATCTATTTTAAGAAAGAAAAAATATATGTAGGGAAAAAGTGTTCGTGAAACACCACATTACTCAATAATGATTTCGTCTATGTTAGCGAGATATCATGTACATATTTAATTTAATTGGGCCACAATGTTAACTTTTGAGAGATTCTATATCAAAGACAAGAATATATATTCAAATATACATTATTGAATAATTATAATTTTAAAGAAAACGAAAAAGAAACCACTAACCAGACGCTTTAGCATTCAATCACATTTCTTGTATAAAGAAATACTGAAAAGCATATAAATCAATTCAGATGGTCTATAAAAAGGACTTTGTCTATGTTAGCAAGATATAGTTTAATGCAGCCACAATATTAGCTTTTGAGAGATACTATATCAAAGACAAGTATATATGTTCAGATATGCATTATTGAATAATTATAATATTAAAGAAAAAGAAAAGAACCACTAATCGGATGCTTTATCTCTTCAATCACCTTTCTTGTATAAAGAAATACTAAAAAAATTACACCATCCTTGACACGCTAGTACTTGAAGATGAGAACTTGGCCTAAACATACAAATGTCATAAAATACACATATACACAAATTAAGAATTTAAGTTAGAGAACTTAATTTGAAGTTAGGGTTAATAAAAATGGCCTAAGATAATTAAATACCTGCTTGTGGTACTTTGGTAGTCCAAGGAACATGTTGATAGTCTCTAACACTAGAAAACTTACGAAATTTTATTTACTTGGAGAGAAGCCACCCATGGAAACTTTTGCATTGTTAAGGAAAGAAAACCTTTTATTTTCATCGAGCAATATTCATGAAAAACCAATTTGGTCCTATTAAGAAACAAATTTATTTAAAATATACAATAATTCAGAGATAGCATATTTAGATTAGTAAAGAACAAGAAACATTTTAATTGGTTGTGTCTCTCGAAAAAATCAAACTCATGATTGTAAGGTCTGAATTTAGGATCAAGATGTTCAAGAACTCAACACCAGCATTGCATTATAGAGTAACTTCACAAGAATATTAAGTGTTATGACTACTTGCACATTGCACATACTAAAAATTTAGATGCTGCTTTCCAGGGACATATCACAGTCCGTGTAATTTCATCAAGTTATGAAGAAATATCATTCCTTTATTTATATCCTTTGAACAAAAAGAAAATTTATTGAAATAATTAGTAAAATATATGATAATTTATAATACTTACTTAACAAATTGATGGAATTTAGAAAAGAATGCTCTTGAATACATAGAAAATGATGTTCAACTCGAGCACTAAATGATGTTCAACCTAAACCATCAAGGGTACACAATTCATAGTCACTCGCACAACAATCCAGTACTAGGTTCTAGTTCTCACTCTCGAGCACTATCCACTCATTTCAATGACCAAGTCATTTGTTAGCACACATCATACGGATACAGTGTTAAGAATCTTGAACTTTTTAACTTGTATCTGTATTTGTTTCTAACATGTGAGTCAATAATGATTGTAATCATAATAGTTGAATTCTAATGCAAAATGTAACGAAAATGCAGCTAGTTAGATATATAATTGGATTTATTAATTGAATTTACTTCTTCTTTCTATGTTATTTATGTTAGATATATAATAAAAATTTGAAGTAACACTTTTGTAAGATGTTAAGTGAAAACTAAAGGATTTTGATCCCTTAAATAATATAGTGAATGTAGAAGTATTTTTGACATTTAATTACTTATTCCCATGGAATTGGATCTGTTAAAATTAGAAAATCCATTATAGAAAAGCAATAGTGTATGAAGCAAAAGTGTTCATAAAACACCACATTACTCAATAATGACAAATTAAAAATAATAGTAATAAATCATATAAATTATTTCAGTCGGTCTATAGAAAAAACTTTGTCTATGTTAGAGAGATATCCTAGATATACTTGGTTTAATGGGGCCACAATGCTAGATTTCACGCGATTCTATACCAAAGACTAGAATATACATTCAGAGATACATAATTGAATAATTAAAATATTTTAAAAAGAAAAAAGAAAACACTAACCATACGTTTCACTTGCTCAATTACATTTCATGTATAAGGAAATATTGAAAAATTACAACATCTTTTGTACATTAGTTTTGTAAGAAGGAGACTTGGCTAGACATATAAACATTATCGAATACACCTATACGCGAATAATTTAGGTCAGTCAACTAAATTTAAATTTGGAATAAATAAAAAAGGCAATTGTTAATTAAATGTCTATTTGTGGTACTTTTGGTTGTTCAAGGAACATCTTGATAATCTCTAACACTTGGAAAACCAACAAATTGTACTTTTGCAATGTTAAGGGGTGAAACTATTTATTTTCTCGAGCAATATAGGATGAAAAACTCATTTGTTCCTGCTAAAAAAGAAATATATTTTAAATATACAATGATTAAGAAATAGTATATTTAGAGATTAACAAAGAGAAGAAGCATCTTAGTCGACTACGTATCTTTCGAAATAATCAAACTCATGATTTTAAGGTTTAAATCTAAGATCAAGATCGTCAAGAACTCAGTACAAGCATTGCATTTTAGAGTAGGTTTATGAGGATGTTAAGCGTTGAAATTCACTACTAGCATATTGGGATTTTGACACAAAAATCCAAATTTCAATTCTCCTCCACATATTAAAAAATCAGATGCTGCTTTCCAGGGGCATATCGCTGTACATGAAATTTAATCAAGTTATGAAAGAATAGTATTTCTTCAATGATATCCTTTGAGCAAAACAAAACTTTATTGAAATAAATAGTGAAAAATATGATAATTTAAAATGCTTATTTAGGAACTTGATGGCACTTAAGAAAGAGTACTCTTGAATACATAGGAAATGGTGTTCAATTCGATTAATATGGAGATCTGTCCCCCAACCAAAAACCATCAAGGGTACAATTAACAGTCTCTCTCACAACAATCCAATTTCGGTTCCAATTTCACTGTTGGATATGGTTCACTAATTTCAGTGAGCAAATCATTGGTTAACACACAACATACGGTATTAACAATATTGAATTTCTAACTTGTAAAAGATTATGTTATACAGTAGGTTGCATATCTTCGCTATCCTAAAGTAAAAAGAACAAAGAATTTCTAATTCGTAAAAGATTAACATATACAATAGGTTGCATATCTTTACTATCACAGAGTAAAAAAGAACAATGTATCTGCACTTTACTTTCATCTATCTCTCCACTTTCAACACATGAGTCAATAACGACTGTGATCAAAATAGTTGAATTCTACTGCAAAATGTGAGGAAGCCACAATTACTTAAGGGATAAAATAAAAGTATAAGTTACCGAAATACTCTTGTAAGAATAAATATGTACACTTCATGATAAATTTCGCATAATAATTCTTCTTGTTTGTCAAAAAAATAATAATTTGTTCATTTAAAGAATTAGGAATCACAGCATCAGTTATTGATGTAAATTTGACCAAAAAAGATAAATTAGATACTCTCATTTACTTAGTATCAATTGGTTTACTTAATTCTCTTAAAAAATTATTTAACTTGTAATATTTGTAAACTAAATTCCAAACATTGTAAAAATTACCAACCAATAAATATTTATGAACAATACTATGAGTACTTAGATAATATCAACAATTAAGATTAAAAAGTAATGCCCCAAGTAGAAAAGTATAATATTAAATTAGGACAATCTATCATAGAAAAGCAGAAGTATACAAAGGAAAACAGTATTAATGAAACACCAAATTACTCAATGATAAAAAATTAAAAATAATAGCAATAAATGATATAAATCATTTCGGATAGTCTATAGAATAGACTTCGTCTATGTTAGATAGATAAGACGTATTTGGTTTAATTGGGTGACAATGTTAGAGTTTGAAACATTCTATACTAAAGACAAAAATATATATTAAGATATACATTATGGAATCATTATAATATTAAATAAAATGAAAAGAAACCACTAACTAGACGTTACACATGCTCACTGGCATTTCTTGAATAAAGAAATGCTGAAAAAATATACCGTCCTTGACACACTAGTTTTGAAACATGAAGACTTGGCTAGACATATAAACGTTACAGAATACATCTACAGACAAATTAAAAATTTAGATCACTCAACTAAATATGAAGTTAGAATTAATAAAAAGAGCCAATGTTAGTTAAATGCCTATTTGTGGAGCCTTGGTAGTTCATGAAATATATTGATAGTTTCCAACCCTTGGAAACCTACCAAATTGTGCTTTAATTAGAGAGGTTACCTTCAGACACTTTTACATTGTTCGAGGGAAGACAATTTTTTATTTTATCGAGAAACATAGGATGAAAAACTAATTTGCTCCTATTAAAAAAGAATCTATTTAAATATATAATAATTAAGAAATATTTTATTTAGATTAGCAATGAGAAGAAGCATCTTAGCTGATTATGCGTCTTTTGAAATAATCAAACTCACGATTTTAAGGTCTAAATCTAAGATCAAGATCTTCAATAACTCGGCACAAGTATTGCATTATAGAGTAGCTTTATGAGGATGTTAAGTGTTAAAATTGACTAGTAGCATATTGGGGTTTGGACACAAAAATCCATATTTCATCTTCCTTCCACATATTAAAAAATCAGATGCTGCTTTCCAGGGGCATATTGTTGTCCATGAAATTTCATCAAGTTATGAAAGAATAATATTTCTTCAATGATATTCTTTGAACGAAAAGAAAATTTATTGAAATAATTAGTGAAAAATATGATAATTTATAATACTTTCCAAATTGGTGGCATTTAGAAAAGTATACTCTTGAATACACAGGAAATGATGTTCAATTCGAGTACCAGGGAGATCTATTCCTCAACCTATAACCATCAAGGGAACAATTAGCAGTCTCTCTCATAGCAATCCAGTACCAAGTTCCAATTCTCACTCTTGAGTACCTCCGCTAATTTGTGTGACCAAATCATTTGTTAACACACAACATACGGTGTTATGAATCTTGAATTTCTAACTCGTAAAAGATTAGGATATACAGTAAGTTGCTTATCTTTACTATCACATATTAGAAAAGAACAATGTATTTGTACTTTATTTTCATGGATCTGTCCATTTAAAAAATGTGAGTCAATAATGGCTGTGATTATAACAGTTGAATTCTATTGCAAAATGTGAAGAAATTGTAGTTACTTAAGGAATAAAATAGAAGTATAAGTTGCCAAAAATACGCTTCGAAGAATAAATATGTATACTTCATGATAAATTTCGCGTAATAATTTTTTTGTTTGTTAACAAAATAATAATGCGTTCATTAAAAGAATTAGGAATTACAACCAATTTAAAAAAGGAATTAGGAATTACAACCAATTAGATACTCTCATTTACATAGTATCAATTGGTTTAGTTAGTTTTCTAAACAAATTATCCAACTCGTAATATCTGTAAACTAAATTCCAAACATTTTAAAAATTACCCACCAATAAATGCCTATGAGCAATCATATGAGTTTAGATAATATCAACAATTAAGATTAAAATGTAATTCCAAAGATAAAAAAATACAATAACTAATTTTATTGTATTGCATTAACAAAAAGATAATAAAAAGTTAAACCACTTAGTAAAAAAATGTCTGCTAATATCATTTGAACTAAATATAATTTTATTTGTTACTTTACGACAATAATAAGTTAGTACGTATGTTGCATATCTTTACTATCATAAGGTAAAAAAGAACAATATATCTACACTTTATTTACATCGATTCGTCCATTTCCAAGACGTGAGTCAATAATGGATGTGATCATAATAGTTGAATTCTATTGGAAAATGTGAGGAAGCTGCAACTACTTAATGAATAAAAAAAAGGTATAAGTTATCGAAGATACTCTTCTAAGAATATATATATATATATATATATATATATATATATATATATATATATGTGTGTGTGTGTGTGTGTGTGTGTGTGTGTGTGTGTATGTATATTTCATAATAAATTTTGCATAATAACTTTTTTTATTTGTCGATAAAATAATAATGTGTTCAGTAAAAGAATTAGGAATTACAACATTAGTTATTGATACAAATTTGACCAAAAAAGATAAGCTAATATCTGTTAAACTAAATATAATTTTACTAGTAACTTTGTGACAGGGATAAGTTAGTACTTTGACCATCTTCTCATACAAAAAACTAAGACAAAATGCTTACCAGAGTAAGACTACATTACTAAAATGAAGGCATTTAGTAATTTCAAATAGTCTTGTCAAAAGAAGCAATTTGATGTCACATACAAAAAACCAGAAAATTTCAACGTCACAAAATTTCAAGAATTTTACTAAACACCTAACTTTTGCCAGTCTAATGTTGGAGGTGGTTTGAGATGCTTAGATGAATTTCATTTCCCCTTTCTACTATCCCCTCATCGTTTGCATCATCATCTTCATGGCTACTAAAGTAAACTAATATCTTGGATCCTTCCCTTCCAATCTTTCAAATGCCTTTTCAATTTTTTTAGCAAATTCTAGCATCAAGTATGGGAAATTCTATCCAATTTCAATGTCAAGGAAAACAAGACTTATACTTTCTATTCTCTCTCTCTCTCTCTCTCTCTCTCTCCCCTGAAGTCCAACAGGAGAAGACCTCATGCACTCACAACACTTTGAATTTTTAAATGGAGTCATTTTGCTCTTCTAGACCTTCCGTGACAATGAGATTCATGATATAGGGCACAACACCTTACATGCATGAAAATGTCCTAAAATTGTATCTTTCCAATCTTTTAATTTTCTTTTCATGTATCTAATTGCTCCATCGTGAGAACTAGCATTATGAACAATAACAATGAAAATTTTATCAATGACCCATTCCAATAAGCATTCCTCAATATTTTTACAGATCATTTTTCCTTTGTGATTAGTAACTGTAGAAAAACTAAAAATTCTTTTATGCAACTTCCAATCATTTCTAATTAATGTGCAATGATACTCATATAATTTAGATTTTTAATTAAAGACCAAGAATTGTTTGCCCTTCTCCACGTCAATAAGGATACTTCTTGCAAATGTTGTTTAAATGATTCCAAATACTACTAGTTCCACTAACTTTAGCTAATGCAACATAATCTTGTCCATAATAATTGTATGCAACTCTATCATTATCTAAGGTCAATTTAGTAAAGTGATCTCATATTTGACATCCTTTGTCAGAACTATCTTTATAAGGTAATGGTTGTACCTTTTGACCTTTTTTCAGGACAAGGTCATGGAAGAAAAGATGCTTTCAATTTTATTTTCATCTTGCATTTTTTGTTAGGATGAGTCACTTTCTTTTGCGTTTACTTGCTTATCCCTAGGTTTATTTTCTTCTACCTGGTCAATTAATAAAATAATATTAGCCGAAATTCAATGTTCTGTTCAAATCTTTTTGAACTAAATCTCACTTAATACCAAAGCTAATACAATAAGAAGATATTAGAGTAGAAAACTTTGAAAATATTTTAGAGTTCTTGGAGAATATTATGTATATCCTCGGGGCCAAATATATAATCTGTATGCTTGTATATTTTCTATTTCAAGAGTAGGCCTATGTATTATAGCAATCTTGTGTGACGAAATGTAACCTACATAGTAAATAAGAATCCTATTATAAATTATTCATATAAAATTTTGAAATAAATACTTCATAAATTAGAAAACATTGAATAAGAGTTAAGTTTCATAATATGTCATAGGTATACAAAAAAATCAAGTAGTTCAAAATAATAAATTTCCAAACTTGTAGCATATCCAACTTTTTTCATTTTTACATGTAATAGAAATAAAATAATACATTAGAAACAAAAAAGACCATTTGGAAGCTTAACTAGAAAGTCCCATGATCTTCTAGACCCACTAACTACTTCTAGTGTGAATCTCAACAATATAATTAGCATATATACTATAACGCTATAAAAGGTCCATCAACAACTCAATCTCTTATTATTTTATACTAAGCAAAATTTTCACCATTTGTCACAAGGTCAAACCTATTAATCAATTCATATAATGCCAATTTACAAACTTCGCCAAATTTGTTCATATTTTTTTAATGACATTTAAGTTTCAGTTGCTTTATGCACCAATTTTAAGGATCTTAATTCTCTATAGAATTCATGGTTTGGTAGGATCATTTGACAGTGGACTTCTAGTTAGAATATTAAAGAACACTTCTGAACCATTAAAAAAGAATAAAGGAAAGAACATTCCTCATATCTTTGTATCTATTGGGGGCTTGTGTACCAATATACTCAACCAAAATTCATAATGATATTGTCCAACAAATCAAAATACTTCACTGTGATCGATTCTTCCACAACGAAAATAGGAGGAAGGCCCTCGTACTACATCAATCCCTCAACAAGTCTATAATATCGTGAATCAATGCTAATAGCTCGCCGAAGAGGCTTTGTGACATGAACAACCATTCTCACCTTAAATAACTTCATCCTCGATTTTTTTCTATTCTCAAACCTACACCTGAGTAATTTTTCCCAAACATTCAACCAACTTCCTTCTAACTGTTATGTTGTAGCATTTTCTTGGGTATCCAAAAATATGAATTCAAAAGTAACACAATTTGCAAATGTCATAACAAGCAATTCTTGTCACATGCTTACACCATTAAGAGGATATATCATTAAAACACCATAGCCTCCCAGCCAAAACTTTGTTCCTCATTTAGGAATTTGCAACAAAGAACTGAAATACATTTTTGTGTATGCAAGGTAAATTAATAAACACAAGATAAATTAATATGTTACAACCCAATAATTTTTGTGTTGCAAATTTGAGATTTTAAATTTGGACATCTCTTGTTGAAATAAAAATTTCCCACAATGCTATGGTTACATTTTTTAGACCTAATTTGTATTCCAATCGAAATATGCCTCGCTAATGGAGCCTTTTCTTGTGTTAATAACAATCACTTCAGTAAACTAGGAATCTTTGAATGATCCATGAAGGCCAAATTTGAAATGAAAGCTAGTAGGGGAGTTCAATGCTCTAAAGGAAGATTTAGAAAAGCAGTAACTTGGAGACCAATTACTTTAACTTAAAGACTTTAATTTAAGTATTACTGAAACTCCTGTAACGATAAAAATGAAATTTCTTTTATAAATAACCTAAGCATTTTTAACCCCATCTCAAACTAGTCGTTGCTATCATCTTTTCTCCCTACTCCCCACCACCATTTGATTTCCTTCCCTTTCCATCCAATCTTCTCTCTACTGACTCTTTTTCTCTCTCTTCGTCCTGTAATGCCACAAATTCTCTCATCTCCACCCATATAATTTAGACCTACGACCCCTCTTCGATCTCTATTCACTATCTACACCTTGGCGCTCTATCCCATACTTCACTAGCTACCAAGACCCTAAATCCTCTAATATGCATCCCTTAACCGCTCCTCTACAATCTTTCCTATTTCTATATACGGCCTGGCTCTTAATGAACCGCTTCTATTGTTCAATCTCACCATCCACTCGCAAACTTCCACTCCAAATCACCTACTACTTCGTCTCCACTACTGATGCCACCATTTTCTTTTTATTCTTGGCTATTTAAGATAATTTATAGTATCATCCAATTAGTTTAAACTAAAATTATAATTGAATACTAAATTGTAAATTTTAAGTAACTAAGTACTCAATTGACAAACTATTAGCGACTAAGGAGGTGGGTAAAATGAAATTAACTTGACTTTTCTTATTAGAAAAGAAAAGGGTTAATTCCTCTTAACTCTTGACCAATTATCAATTGCACACCTATAGTGTTTTGGTTTAAAACTAAGATCACGTCAAAACCAAAATCAATACAATGTATAGAGCAATGTAACATCACTAAATGTAGAATAGCAAGACTAGAAACAAAATGTTTAAGCCGATTACAAATGTCTAAAATCTGAATAAAGGGAGGTGGAATGTCACTATTCCCATACAAATGACGATTACGTCAATTCCATAAAGTATGAACTAATGACCAAAAGAGTAAAGTCCAATGCTCATAATCATCATCATAAGACCACAAGAAATCATCAATCCAATTAGCAATAAGAGAAGACCTAAAAAAGGTTAAACACTAACCTATAGTGTTTATTTTGACAATTGGCTGCCCCATTTAGGATTTCATTAGAAATCTAATTGTAGTTTGGTGATTTCTAGATTTCTTTTTAATAGAGAATTTGTTCTTACCCCGAACATTCTCAAATTCGATTTCTTTGTTTTAAAATTCTTCCCAAAAAATCCTAAAATTCATCTTCTCTATCCCAACAGAGAAAACCTAGCCATCATTGCCATTCATGCACCATCACCATCACAAAGCTCCTTATCCATCCCCACCATCCCCCTCTACCATGGTTGTTGCTGCCATCAACACATCTCCATCTCCATTGTCTCCTCTCAAACCGTAACCATCTCCGTCATCCCTTCTCTTGTGCCCATGTCATCATCATTCCCTTTCATAGCTCTCCTTCTCCATTCTCTTGGTTCGAATCCTTACCTCCTCTTTGCCATCTCCCTATAAATCTTTCTCCATCCTTCAAGTTTGAAATACCATGATCCCTTCTTTGCATTCCCTGCCACCTTTGCAATCCACCACCATACCTTTACTTATTCCTTTTTTGTTTTCTCATTTTGTTATTTTTCTTTTTTCTGAAGCGTTGGACAAGGGAAGCAATGAGGACAACATTTGTGACTGGAACGATTACTGCAATGACAAAGGTGACAACTACACGGGAGAGAAGAGGAAATGATTTTTTAAACTTTTATCATGTTATTATTAATATTTATTTTTTTAGAAAATGAGATTTTGATATTTTCATTTTTTAAGAAGAGAGTTCTCATATTATATATTCTGAGAAAATAAAAAGGGCATTTGAGCTATTTTCACTCTCCATCTATCCCACGTTTCAATCATTTGGATGAAACCCTGAACTGGGCACTCAATTGTCAAAATTAAAACTACAGGAATGCAACTGACAATTGGTCAAGAGTTCAGGGGTGTTTTTGGAATTAACCCAAAAGAAAAACTTCACATTTTCGACTGAGATGTAACATGGCCAAAATTTTGCCCGCATTCATTACAAAGTTGTCGTTTTTTACCAAAATTGAGAAACTTACAACCGGATGGTTCTCAGTAAATGCACAAGTCACTTAAAAAAAAGCAGGATTCTTCACTAATATGGTAGATAATATACTTTTGAAGACATTTGCCAAAAAAAAAAAAAACGGAAATTTTTTTGAATTCTTCTATTATTCTGTACACATATACAATACTGCCTGAGAATTTAATCAATGCAACGAAACAAAGATCAATAAATTTATGATTTAAGCCACTATATGGACAAGTTGGATCTGATTTAGTCAAAATTGGACAGTGTCTTGCTATCAAAATGTACTAACAAGACCTATGCCTAGCTCCTCTGCAAGCTCATCCCACACGGGAAGAAGTGTCAAGACAACAAGAAAAACTCCCACTGTGAGAGCTGCTTTTCTCCAAGTTCCAACCTCGGTAACATCATTCAAGCAAGGCTTTTCTGGAGTTCTCTGCATGTACAGATTCTCTTACAAACTTTGAGTTTACCAATCTAAACAATCTTCTTCATGAAATAAATTAGCTTGAAATTAATTATTCACTTCAACTTTATTACTGCATGGTACCTGACAGATCAGCAAGTACAATCCCCAGGGAAGTGATAAAGGTCCACCAAGCTGAAAAGATTTGTTGCTTAATGTTATAATCATCATTATACCAATAAATTCAAACTCAGGTAGACAGAGAAACAGGAGTATAAAGGAGAAGATTAAAAAAAAAAGAAAAAAAGAAAAAACCCATGATCTAATAAAAATTTGTTGCGTAATTTCATGGCCCAATATGTATGTCCATATAAACTTCAGTGAATAGAAGACTGGCGTTCACCCAATCAGATGCAACTAATATTAGGTGCCACTCTATCTTGAGTTCGAAGGAAAATTCACAAAGAGAGAGGCATACCACTCCCAGTCCCAGCAGTGTGTAAGTTGCCAGACCAAAAGCAATGAGGGCATTTTTACCAAAAGCTCCCTGTCAAACATCAAAATGAAAAGATTAATCAACCAGGATGCTGTATGTCTGTGTGAAAACCAGAAACATTTTGGAAGAGTGATTTTAGACATAGTTCTTTTACAGCATTCCCCTATTAACATCAGGTCAGTCAAATTACCTGTGATTATTTGTACCATAGGATGAACACACACACGTACACATATACATGTACATATCTTTGTAAACATACTGATCACATAAGAGATCGTTGTGATGCAAATAGAAAGCTTACTGCAAATGATAATGAGACATGGAGAATTATTCACGCCCAAGGATTATGTCTATGAGATTAACAGAATAAAAAACTACTTTTCGAGCTAGTAGAATCTAACAATGCTAAATATATTTGCCTGCCATATCATTCACAATTTTTCTCCATTTTATTCATTTTACTATATCAAACATTTACGGAGCTGAAAGACTGACATTGTGACTCATTATGTCGATGACAAGAGAGGTACATGGTAGAATCAACTTCATTGGCCAGCTAGATAGAGCATCACCCTCTCAGAATGTGTTAAACAATTGGAATTAGTTCCCAATGCACTAATTAAAAATTCCCCCTTTTTATTTTCTATATTTGTATATGAAAGTTTTGAAGCTAGATCTGTCTTAGGGAAATAGGAGGAATAACAATCACACCAAAGAGCCTAACAACATGGTGAACCTATTTACCCCGCATAAAAGGAAAAAAAAAATATAAACAAAAAGGATAACCTTAAATTCAGCAGGATATACAGACCGCATCTTTTGTGTAACTAGACATAAGATGCTTGGAGTGATATTAGAGATGCAACCAACCTTTTGAAACATGGAATATTGATGGAAAATGACATCAAATGTTCCCTTCATGATATTTTAATTGTGAGAATTCCACAACTAGTAAGGAATCAGTCCAGCAATAAAACATCTACAAAGCATCATAAAAGCCATTTTGGCTCAGGGAATACTAATTAATAAATCAATAATCACCACAAACAGCCAAATGAAGAGGAATGCTTTTCATGATTTGTTTAGTGCTCTAAACATACCCGTTCCAACCTGAGAAGAACTTAATATTGGCAACTAACGGAATGTTTGATAAAATTGAAAGCTTTGCTTTTTCTTTTTTCTTTTTAAAATTTTTTGAGTAAGATTTTTTTTAAAGCATAAGAAGAGTTTCTAGATGTAAAAATCATGTAAATCTGAATATTGAATTTAGTTACTCTGTTTGATGATTATGTTTAACTGAATTGTTGATGTTTTGTGTGTTCACCCTTTTCCTTGTATCTCCTTTTGCATAAGTCAATCCACAAATATCCTAACAGTTGAGCATAAACTGAATATACAAAGTATGATTTTTTTCTTAATTTACACAAATGTTCATGTGATGCAGTAAGAAGTTTGTATTGGTTTGATGAAATTTGAACAATGAGTGCATGAACTCTTATCATATTTCTTGGGATTTCAGTTTTATGAATAAAACTTTGAATTTTTCAGTAATCATTGTTTTTTATACTTTTCTCCTAAGTTTGTATCAATCTCAAATAGATGCTTTTTCTTGCATGTCAGACTTTATACAAGAAAAGAATAACAAGTCTAGCTATTCTGTACCAAATTATTTCAAAACAAATTTATTTCATAAAGGATGAATGATTTAATTTTCTTCCCTATTCAATAAAATAAAAAATGAAAATATTGTGTGGGACCAGAGAATAGAGGAAATGATTGCAGTGGCAAAAGGATAAGTCAGTTCAGTAACATGACAAGGATTTTAAAAACTCTACCACCTTGCATATGATTCAATTAACTTCTCTATGACTTAAAAATGAAATCGGCTTTCAGAAGTGCTTATTTTACTAAGCAACTATAATTTTAGTGATCAAACATGCTTAGTTGAAAAAGTTCTAACAAAAAGGCAGCACTAAATACTTATTTAAGTTATCAAATATGAATATGTCCTAAGCATATAAGGAGAAAACGTCTGGTGATGCAATTTGTATCAGATTCTACAAGTACTTCAAGGCAACAACACATAGTAAAGACAATGAGAAACACGGCTAGAACTAAAGCATTTCTAAGCTCATCCTTGCAAGTTTTATAAATTCTAGAAAAACTTTCAGATATTCTACATTAAAGAGGAAACCTATTTGACAGTATTTTATTTAACTGATTTGGATTTATCAATGCCCATTTAATTAACCTTATGCAGCTGATCTGCATTGTGCTCCTAACCTAACAAAAGCAGAGGAAAGAAAACTTATAGATCCACAAAAACTTTTCTGATTTCTTTAATCCTCCTCCTTTCACTGAATGAAATCTATAATGAGTTTCCAGCACACACACACACACACACACACATATATAGATGAAAGGTGGGGGCGGGAGGAGAAAATTTGAGTGAGTAAAGTACAACCTGCACTGCTCTTCCACCATCAAGACATCCAACCGGCAACATGTTGAAAGCAGATGTAGTTAACCCACACCTGCAAGAATCACTGGATGTAAGCACAACAAGTCAAAAGTATAGTCACCGAAAGATTCAGAAATAATACATTACCAGCCAGCAATGACAAGAGGATGAATTGAAACTGTTGCCGCATGTATTACACTGTAAAATGTGAGTGCAAGGTGTCAATTATTTTAAGAGAAACAGAAAATAGATCAAGATAGAAGACACTCTAAACGGTTTATTTTCCCACTCTTGGAAGAAATTTGAGCAAATTTGTCCAAATAGGATAGGATCAAGGATATCTAAAGCAGTTAAACAAAAGGATATCCAATCACAGTAATTCTATGTTTCTGTCAATATATAAAAGTAACTAAATCTCCAAAGGAAATTACAAACTTACGCATAACCAAGAGTTGCCCTACTGATGAGCCCAAGAAGCAAAGAACCTTGAAAAAGTGTACTAGGAACTTGCACCAAATAAGCTGCAGCAGCTGGATTTGATGAAAGTAAAAGGCCAACAGCAAACATTGAGAAAGACAGCATAGCACCAGCAAAAGGTCCAGCTAAGGAAATATCAACCTTTGCCTTTCGATCAGGGAGAATAGACTTAAACTGCAGGAACCAAGAACCATACATTAGGAAAGTTATAAATCAAGAGTATTCAGAGAATAAAACAATTAATAGCACGAGCAATATACATTGATGGTTTGCATGCAAATTACTTTCCTCAAAGAGAAGGTGAGGTAAATAATATATATTATTACAAACAGAATAAGGAATATTGATTTCTTATGCCCTGGGCGGGGGGAAATTATAGCAGTTTAGGCAGAAAAAATAAAAATGGATTATCACTTCCATATTACTACTTCAAGCAAACAGAAATTTAACAAATAGTGAAATGGTAAATTATGTAAGCTATCCAGGAAGCAATGTCAATCTTCAGCAGCTATAACGAATAGTTTTTCAGATAAATATACAATTAGTTAGCTTATGTAGTCAGCTGCAGTGTACACTTTCCACTTACAAGTAGTAGTTGTAGTAATAGTGGTAGTAGCAGTAATGATAATGAAAAAACAACAGTAACAATAATGATAATGATAATAATAACAGAACTACAGATTTTCAGGAAAAGTTATCTGCAAAAGCTGGCTCAAGAAATGAAATATTTCACCAAGTAAAGAGCCAAGGAAATTCTAAGATCTAAGCTCACCGCACACGCAAACTCTCTGCAACCACTAATTTCTTTTTATTCTGGAAAGAGGGTCTTAAGGTTTGTACTGCCAAAAAAGTTATAATTATCTATATAACATTATCATAGCCGGATTCTCTTTTATTCTTTCAACATCTACAATGTTAAAAATATAATACCTCCATCGAAAATTAGATGACCCTATTTCTATTCTGGATAATCCAAATATGAATATCTACTTTCATAAGTGAACACATTTTTCATCTAAACTTCCACAATTAACCTTCTTAACTTAAAGAGATATAAGTTCCACTAACAGATAAGTCCCACTACTAACTTCTTTAACGAGTAAGAGTAGTGTGGTAACTTATTTATGATCAAATGCAATCCCAAATCTTTATCTCAAGTCAAAATAGGACATTCAAATTTGAATAGGAGGAGTAATAGAAATTGGTTAGGCCCACAAGATTGGCAAGCCAAATCTACATTTCGCAAAAGCAACTTTGACATTGTCTAAGTCCTCTAAACTTTGTGGAATCATTCTCTTCTATGAAAGAAATACTAGAGACTACAACTGACCATCTTAATGTCTTTCAATATTTCCAATTCAACTGAGAAAAGTACATACCTGAGTGATAGCTCCAAAGCTCCCAAGTGTTATATTAGGAATGAAGTATGGAATGCTCAGTCGCACTTTCCTAGGAAAAGCAGCCAGAAAGTGTCCAACTTCCTGAAGGAATCAACTCTTTTATGTAGAAATTAGTTCAAAAGGAAACAAAAAGATGAAAGCCTAAAAAGGACAACCAGCATCATATGGTAGAATAAAAATTGGGAGAAAAAAAAGTTCCTACATATGTAGAAATACTAAAAGCACCTAAAAGAATTCATTGATCAAATTTGTTTTCTTCTAGTGCCAACTAGATAGAAGGATATCTTAGAAAGGTAGGTTAGTCCTAACAATTTTCCAGATTAAGAGAATTTACTTCTGTATAAGTTACTGCTTTCCAGATTAAGAGAATTGGCAATTTTCATGTGATAGTGTAGTTCAATTGGTTCCTCACTTATAATATAGCTTATTCATTTTATTATTTATGCCCCACTTATTAGTGACATCAAAAACTTTTCTGTGAAACCATCTGAAGTATATCCGATCAACAACCTTTTACTGTTTCTCAATTTCTCTCCTCTCTTTAACAACTCCTTTTTCCATTATTCCACCAATTAAGATATCAATAAAATTTAGCGAAAAGGTTTCAAACGTTATCTTAATCTGAGTGTTGCATATTTGAGGTTGATACATCATAGCATTCATCATATTTATCTCTACTTAAAGATATATCCAAAATGTACAACACAATAGCATTTTACATGTTGATTGTATATGCTTGATATGATTACATTTACTTTATCATAGATTGATTGTATAGCTTAAGTTCTTGAATTCCTATAGCTGTATTATTGGGATTCATTTTAAATAAGGAATACTATATATAAACAAGTGCTGAGAAACATTGCTCCAAATCAAGCATTGTCAAAACATTCTCTTTCTTTCACTTGTTTCTACAGTACTAATACCAACAGACAGTGTTGAACCTTTTTTAAAATGCATTTGACCATGCCTATCTCATTTCTACACGAATCAGAAACCAGAGCACCTTAGCCCTCACACCATATCCTCAAAGATACTAACTGAACACTATACCTGATTAGAAACCATTAGAAACAAACTTCTAAAATCGCTAGTCAAAAGCACTTTCTTACAGAAACTGCACAGCATGCAATGTTGTCTTTGCATGCATTTCTCAAACATTTAGCTGAAGATATCCCAATTAGAAAATACCACCCTTCTAATGAGAAAAATCTGCCTCTTCAATATTTCATTTCTTATATTCAATTCTTTCTTTTGTCATTAATAACTGTAAAATTAAAGCAATACCTCAAGTTTGTTTAAAGTTCCACAAGGTGAAACTTCAGGAAATTGCGGGTGTCATTTATCAACTTCAATAAGAATAGGAAAAAGAACTGCAGGCCAATAAGTTTATAGCCAAGATTCAAGCTGAAGAAACAGAACATTTTATTATTGATTTTCCAAATATTTGAGACTGTTGCAGGAAAAGGAAGTATCATCTTTCAAGATGATTATCAAAAGACAAAGTTAATACAATGTTGCCTATACTAGAATGATGTCCTAAAGAGTGAAATGAAAGGATTCTTACATGAAATATCTGAACTCCCAATACACCATAAGCTAGGGGCAAAGCTGAATCCACAAATGGCAATAGCAGCTGCATGTCTGGTGGTTCAATGGCATTAGGATCTGTAAAATACTTAACTATCTCTGGAGGAAGACTATTTATCTGCTTAAGGGGGGAAAGATTGCCAGTTAGAACAGTCTTACGTTCTAGCAATAGAAACAGATATATATTAGGAAATCTTAGCAAACAGAATGATGGCACCCAGAAAGCAGAAATCTGCACAGAAAATTTAAGGCCTCTAATATACCTGAGATGCAATCCCTAGTTCCACAGAGGAACCAATAGTAAGGAAAAATAGCAGAAGAGCAATCACATACTGCCAAAGAGTTGTTGGGCCTGGTTCTGAGACCTCTTTGCGTAACATGCCAAAGCTAACTCGGGGACCACCACGTGGATCCGGTCCCTCAGAATTAGGTTCCTCAACCATGAAGAGATTGTACTTATCACCAATAACTTCTTTTAGCTGAGATTGAAGTTTAGCAAAAACTTCTTCCCTTTTACCTCTAAGATTCCCAAGGAATAGAATGCCCTCTCCAAAATCTCCAAATGGCTCTTCTCTCGTCACCCAGAAGGTAGAATAACCAAATAACTTTTCCTTAATGATCTTTGTATCTGTAGTATCAACTTTCTCAGGTCCAAGGAGTTCCATCAATTTAAAAGAATCAACTTGAAAATTATTATAAGCAGGTCCAACAGGACTAATAAGTGATGGCTGCAGAAAACAAGAAAAACAAATACATAATCCAATTTCTTCTTACCATCATCGAATAATTCAATATTTGCTTTCTGAAAATACTTTAGGTAAAATAATATAAATGTAGGATATCACCGAGATAATAGAACATCAGCATCACCTCTCTAAATGTGGGGAGGGAGAAAAGAAATATTTGCATCAACATTGTTGACCATAATAACATTATAAATACCAAAAGCTTCCTTTTCTTTTCTACTTTAGCCAAAAGACATTAGTTAAGTTTTCCATCATAAACCTTAAGAAAAGCTAGACCAAGCTACATTGCCATTAACATTTCCATTTTTCTTCCACACACACATTAAAGTAACAAAACAAATTGACGAAAGTATGCTCCCTTGGCTTGAAAGATTTATATAACATCCACACATGAAGTTGCAAGCAGTAAAAGGAGTTCTGGAACTGTCAATAACATCTAAACATCGTCTTCAAGGAGTGTAAAACCTATGAATCCTTCTCCTAATATTTTTTTCCTAATAGTTAAACAAAAAATATATAAAATAATATATCCCCGAGAATGCTATTCTCAGTTTGGGGAGCTCGCTATGATTAAAAGTTATAATCCAAAAAGAGTCGTTAAAATTTCCACTTAGTGTAGCCTTACCTAGTTCATCGTTCTGAATTCAATGGACCACCTGAAGAAGGGTAGAGAAATAAAGCACAACCAAAGGGATCCTCAATTGTATAAAACATTCCTTCTCTATTTCCTTTTTCCTCATTTTTATCCTCAAAATGTTTGCAAAGCTGAAACTGTTTGACATGATTTATGTCTCCTCGTTCATGTCTCCCTACATAAGGGAAAAGTAGCGCAACTCCTCCACCTCCTACATCCAATTCAATGCCTCAGTAGACAATTTCCATGCCAAATAAAAGGTTTAGGTTGCTTCACTAGCTGTTAAAAGCCAATAATTCCTTTACTGCATAGTGGATTCATTGAAGACTTTCCTGTTGTCTATTTAACTGTCCCGAAAAAATTATAATAATTTTCCGCCAAGAAGAAGAAAAACACACAATTAAAAAATTTAAATATTAAAAAACTCAATCTAATAAGTTGCAAAATGTTCCAAGTACTGACAATCAAAAAGAAAGAACTACTAATTGTAAACCTTACCCTGGAAGAAACAGACGCTGGAGAGTTCTCCGAATCAAAATCATTGGCACCAGTGCTTCTCTCTTCACCCTCCTCTTTTGAGGACGTCACACTTGCCAAATTTGATTTCTCCTTATCTTCTCCGTCGCTATCACCATTACTATCATTACTATTACGCGATGCTCTTATCAACAACTTCCCAAACTTCCTACTTGAAATTCGCTTCATTTTTCTGGATATTGCTCCGTACAAAACGCTGCTATTAGCGTTGTACTTCATTTGCATTCTGTTTCTTAGATTATACACCATTGGTGGACTCAGGAGGAACCTGAAGCTAATTCTGCTAAAGCTACAGCTTGTCAGCGTCCCCATAAGAGCTGAAATGTTGAGTGGGAATGGCAGTTTGGCAGTAGAAAGTGAGTAGAGCCGCGACGAGGAGTATCTGTGTGTATTCGTTTCCGCTATCTGTTTTGCTTCGTCAGATATTTATGCACCGTTTGGATTGAAGAAACGGACAATATTTGTGAGGTTTTGATTGATTTTATTTATTTATTTTTTAAAAAGGAAGGAATAAAATAGAAAAATAATAGAAATATTATAAAATATTATAAATGTTAATTATTTTAAACGGTAATTTATTTAAATTATAAAATATGAAAAGTTATGAGTTATAAATATATTTTTTATACACTATTATTTTCATTACTTCTATTATCTTAGAGAATATGAGAGATTATGAGATATAAATTTATGTAAATTATAAAAATGCTACCAATGACCTATAATTGAAAGGGCCATTTCCAACTCTATAAATTGAAACTTATAAGAGTGTGGATGTATTTTGAAAAAAGCTCTAAGTAAAATCCTAATTTCTATATTTCTTCTCTTCTCTTTTTCTTTCTTTTGTTATAATTCAAAGTCCTTTTCGTTGTTATTCTATGAGTAGGTTTTGTGCCTATTACGACCAAATTTTACAACACGTTATCAACACAAGTCTCTACTACTAGAATTTTAAAGTTTTTTCAAGAAAAAAAGAAGTATATTTTTTTATCTTTGAATTTTCCTGATAAATTTTACAAAACATGAATTTTTTGTTCTTGATATTTTTAGAAAGAATTATTTGTCATGGACACTAGATACTCAAATTCATCTAGATGCAATGGGTCTAACATACACCATTGCAGAAAATAATATGTCATTATTATAAAATCACGCAAAAGTCATGATATTTTTTCGTCATCATCTCTATGAAGATCTAAAGGAAAAATATTTTACCGTGAGAGATTCATTTGTTTTATGAAATGATCTAAAAGAAAGATTTGATCACCAAAAGATGGTCGTTCAATGAAAAGTACGGTATGATTGGAAACACTTACGGCTGCAAGACTTTAAATTATAAGTGAGTATAACTTTTTTTTTAACATTTCCTTTCAATTAAAATTATGTAAAGAGAATATCACTAATGATGATATGTTAGAAAAAAACACTATCTACTTTTCATACCTTGAATATTGTCTTGCTGAAATAATATCGAGAGAAGGGTTTTAAGAAATATGCTAAGTGAATTTCTTGCCTTGTGGCTGAGCAAAATAATGAATAATTGATGAAAAATCATGAAGCTCGATAAACAGGTTTTACTATACTTCCTGAAGTGAATGCAATAAGAACTCATGATTATACCCTAGAAGTGGTCGTTATCGAGGCCATGGATATGGATGCGGTCGTGGTAGAAATCTTTCATATAATCATGGCAATTAGAATAGAGTATCACATGTGAAAAATAATAAAAACCACCAGAAGTGGTCAAAAACAATAAGAAAGGAAAAATGAAGTATGTTAGCCCTAAGGGCAAATCATGTAGTTTTGATTAATGACAAATATTGATGAGGACTAATATGCATGTCATTTGTGTGATAGGATTTTTGGATTAGGAAGTATGAAGTCTCATTGCCTTGGAGCTAGCAATGCATGAACAACTCAAATATGTCAAAGTGATTAAAGATTGAAGAGTTTGTTCAAGATTAATGAAGGCTTTGAAGACATGAAGTGTAGGTGACATGTGGTTAATAGGTAAATATTGTAAACCTACACTCTTAAGTCTTGGAATCTATGAGTTGCAATTGAGAGCACAAAACTTGATTTAAATGGTTTCAATGGTTTTGAACTTACCTAAATTATCAAGTTTTCATAAATGATTTTTGCACATAAAAGGTCTTTAATGACTTATCTTTAAGGCTAGAATGTTTTCCAACTTGTTTGAAATGATTTGGATATGTTTTGACAAAGTTTTAAAAATTCGGAAGAAGATTCGGACGCATGCAGAAGAAATTCGGTCGTCCGAATTTTGTGAAGAATTTTTTCTGCACTGTGAACAGTGAACAACGCATGAATAGTAACACTGTGAACAGTGAACAACGCATGAATAGTAACACGATGAACAGTGAACAATGCATGAATAGTAAACTATTCACTTGAACAGTATACTATTCATTTGAACCGTTTACTATTCTTCCAGAGAAATTCGGACGAAGATTCGGACGAAGCTGGAAAATTCGGTCGTCGTGAATAATGCATGAACAGTGACTACTGTTCACATGAACAGTGCCGACTGTTTTTCCAGAGAAATTCAGACGAAGATTCGGACGAAGCTGGAAAATTCGGTCGTCCGAATTTTTGTGACCGGTGCATGAATAGTGCATGAACAGTACCACTATTCACATGAACAGTGCATACATAGTACCACTATTCACATGAACAGTATTTTCTGAAACTAGCCATTACTAGCCGTTTTATGACTGCTTAAACTGATTTTTGAATTCTATAAAAGCCATAAACTCCAGATTTTTTAAAAGAACTTTGAACTTAACAAATCTTACATGCTCTAACTTATTTTACATCAAATCAAATTGAAAAGCTCTCAAATTGCCTTGTGCTCAAAGGTGTACATTCAAGATTCCAAAGGCAAAGGTGAAGTGGTGCTAGCAATTGTATTTATCTACCAAGAAGCGTTGGTAATATTCAAACTCATTTATTCCTCATTTAATTCTATTTTTCTACTAGCTCATTGCAAGGTTATCTTTAGACATAAAACCCTTTTGTGTTAGGGTGAGCCATAGACTAGATTAATCAAGGTTGTGGTGTAAAACCCATTGTGTGGGTGAGCCTTTGATTAGATTAGTCTTTAGGTTGTCTTTGGATATAAAACCCTTGTGGAAGGGTGAACCTTGTTTCTATAATTACTAAAAGAGGTTGTGAGTGTAAAACCATTGTGTGGTGAGCCTCTTATGTAATTATTGAATTTGAGCATATAGTGGATTGGTTGAAATCCTTAAGTGTGGACTCAAGGTAGTGGATGTAGATCTTGGAGAGATCGAACCACTATAAATCGTATGTTCATTTTCTTATTGCTTTACTTGTTTACGTACTTGTGATTATTATTTATGCTTAGTTGTTAATTGATTGATTATGGTCTTATAGTTTGATAATCTTGTATTAATCATCAAATCACATATAACTTGAAGTTTGTGAATTTAAAGAAGAGCTTTTATTAAGACAAAGGATTTGCAAAAAGGTGAAAAGATTTCGATAATTAGCCAAAGACCTAATTCACCCCCCTCTTAGGTCTTTCAATTGGTATCAGAGCAAGGTCTTCTTGTTAAGGTCTAACAACCTAGAAGTAAAGATTCTATGGCTAGTTTATCAAATTTGCCTTATATGGAAGGTTCCTCTACAAATAAACCTCCTTTGTTTGATGGTTCTAATTTTACATTTTGGAAATCTAGAATTAGAATTTTTATTTGTTCTATTAACTTTGATTTGTGGAGTATCATTGAGAAAGGTCCCTATGTGCCTATGAGAATAAAAGATGATGGAATTACAAGGGAACCAAAGTCTATGGACGAATTTGATGAGGGTGACTCAAAGAAGATGACATTGAATTACCAAGCCATGAATATCTTGAGTTGTGCATTGGAAATGAATGTGTACAATCGTGTGAGTGAATGCGACACCGCTCATGATATGTGGAAACTACTTCAAGCCACTCATGAAGAAGAAAGAGTCGATGTATGCTTTATGGCAATAAATGATGAGGTACAATCCACTCCTTCTACCTCTACTTATAGTGATGATGATGTAGATGATCCTAGTGAACTACTTGTTGAAATGTATGAAGAATTAAAAAAGGCTTCAAAAAGGAATAAGGAAATGAAAATCAAAATTAATGATTTATTGAATGAGAATTCAAAATTATTTTGTGAAAATAAAAAGCTTCTTGATTCTATTGAATGCTTGAATATTGAAAGGGAAGTTTTAAATGTCTCTTTACAAAACATGTCCCTTGAAAATAAGATTCTTTGTGAAAAGCTTTTGTCTCTTGAAAGAATGCTTGTTGATCATGAGACTTTGAAAAAGAAGGTTAATGAACTTACATTATGTATAGAAAAATTTACAAAAGGAAGGGACAATCTTGATAAAATTTTTGGAGCTCAAAGATCTCCTCCTGTCAAAAATAATCTTGGTTATAATTATGTAAATAATGTGCCTAAATATAACAACTTCTTTGTTAGAGCTACTTCTACTTCCATGCATCATACTTGTTGTACTTATTGTGGAAAACATGGACATAAAGTCACCAAATGCTATGTTAAAAGAAAAGTAGAGAATGGTGTAAAAACCATTTGGAGAGTTAAGGGAATTATTCCTAACCCTCACGGACCCAAGAAAGTATGGGTACCAAAGGATACTTCCTCTCCTTTATTGCAGGTACACTTTAATTCAAACTCAAGCACCACTAAGCGGTACATTGATGATGTTGGCTTAAAGAATAACAGACAACATCTCATTCATAATCAAGGTCAAAGCAACCGATGAAGGATTTGTTTTTGAAACAAGAAGAATGGAAGAATTCTTGGAGTAACCAATGTTGGTAAATGTTCCTCTCTTTAAACAAATGTTGCTTATTGCTGATTTGAGCTGTAACTTGCTTAGCATTAGTCAATTGTGTGACAATGAATAAGAAGTTAAATGCCAACATGTAAAATTTCAGTTGAGAATCCTTTTTGTTTAGCTTTGAAATTTTGCCAACCATAACTTGTCAATTGCTTTTATGAAGTTGATTATGTAACATTGATGATGTGGAATTGAATTCATGGTTGATATGTTCTTAAAATTGATTATATGTCATGATAAAATGATTAAATTAGCTATGATTGAATATCTATGCATTTGCTTGGACAAAAACATCTTTATGAAACTTCACAAAATGTTCGGACTTGAAGTTTGGATGTAGACCATAAGTTCGGACGCTGAACTTGTTTGACAATATGACATTTTGTGATTTTGATCAATTACTTGCAAAATGTTTTATTATGTGTTTTATCTTGATAAGATTGAATGTCTTGTAGCTTATGATAATGATGGATTCTCTTGGCATAGAAAATTAGGACACGTAAGCATGGATTTGTTGAACAAATTTTTCTCTCAAGATCTAGTTGGAGGATTGCTAAAAATATGTGTTGAGAAAATTATCTTTGAGATACTTGTCAATAGGGAAAACAAGCAAAAGAATATTTCAAACCCATGAAAATGTTTTTCGACCTCAAAACATCTTGAGCTTGTTCATATAAATTGATTTGGACTTATGAGGAACTCTAGTATTGAGGACTTAAAGTATGCATTACTAGTAGTTGATGATTTCTCAATATTCACTTTAGTATTACTAGCACAAAGCACGTGCAATATTTGCACGTGTTAAATGTTTCAAAAGTTAAAATTGTATTGAAATTTTTATTCAATATTATTATTTTTTATATTTATTTAATTTTTTAATATTAATATTTTATTTTTATTTTCATGCTATTATATTTTTGATATATTTACATTTGAGTTTTAGTAATCTTAAATATTCCTTGTGTCTTTTATTGTAAAATAACATTATTTTTTCTTTCTTCTTCTTCTTGTTCTTGCAAAGGTAGAAGTAAAATTACATTTATTTACTCTTGATTATTTTATTTGTATAATATTTCAAAAATAGTATTAATTATATAATATATTAATTAGATGTTATATGATCCATTTATATCTTCCATTACATTATATTTTTGAATTAAAAAAATATAACTTGTAAAATGTTTCAAAAGTTACACTGGTATTGAGATTTTTATTCAATATAATTATTTTTTATATTGATTGAATTTTAAAAAAATATTAATATTTTATTTGTATTTTCATGTTGTTATATTTTTTATTTTTCATTAAATATATTTACATTTAAGTTTTAGTAATCATAATTATTCTTTGTGTTTTTATTTTAAAATAATATTATTTTTCTTTCTCATTCTTTTTGTTCTTACAAAGGTTGAAGTTAAATTATATTTAGGTACTATTGATTATTTTATTTGTATAATATTCCAATAATAGTATTAAGTATAAAATCTATTCTATAAATGTTATATGGTACATTTCTATCTTTCATTATATTATATTTTTTAATTAGAAATAATTTGTAACTTAAGTAGAAGAGTTAAAATATTATTACTTAGAAGTAAAGTGCTTAGTTGAGAACTTTTCTATTAATTCTTTATATATAATTAATATTTTTTATTTATTCATCTTTTAACTCATGTAACTCTCACATAGTACTTATGATTTAATTTTTTAATAATAATGCTAATAGTAATATAAATAACAACAACAAAACAATTAACTAATGTAACTCTCAAATAACTCTTATTTTTTATTACTCTTTATGTAACTCCCAAATAATTGTAATTAAATTAGTTAGTAGTTAAGAACCTAATTAAGAACTTTTTTATTAATTCTTTATGTATAATTATTATTTTTTATTTATTCATCTTTAACTCATGTAACTCCCACATAGCATTTATGATTTAATTTTTTAATAATAATGCTAATGGTAATATAAATAATAACAACAAAAATAATAAATTAATAGAGTACTCTTCTTTTCCTTAAAAAAAGAGTACTCTTCTTTAACTAATGTAACTATTATATTTTTTAATAAGAAAAATTTGTAACTTAAGTAGATGAGTTAAAATATTATTGCTTAGTAGTTAAAAACCTAGTTATGAACTTTTCTATTAATTCTTTATGTATAATTATTATTTTTTATTTGTTCATATTACTCTTTATGTAACTCCTAAATAATTGTAATTAATTAATGTTTAAAGGATGAATTTATATGAAATAATTATATTTGTACACCTTGTGTGTTTTTAATATCCTATGGTTAGTCCATCAAAATAATAATAATTTATTTTTCTAAGGGCATTTTAGGCAATCCAAAAAAGGAAGAAACAACTAAGTTTAAATCCCCATGACCCCTATCCATACTTTTAGTATAGTATAGATTCTTTGCTCACAAAGATAAAGTGTTTCATAAGATTTTAAAACTATTCAAAAATATTCAAACCTCCCTTAAGTGCAAATTGATTTTCATTAGAAGTGACAATGGGAGAATTTTGCAACCAAGTCTTTACAAAATTTGCTTTGAAAATTGAATTTCATATAATTGTTTCAATTGCAAAAAACCCACAACAAAATGGTGTTATTGAAAGGAAAACTTGAACTTTGCAAAAATTGGTTATGTCTATGCTTTGTGAAGATTCTTCTTCAAAAATATTTTTGGGCCAAAGCCGTAAACACCACATGCTATGATAAATAGGATTCTTTTAAGATCATTTTGAAGAAAAACATCTTTTGAATTCTCTTTTATAGAATGCCTCAAATTGCATATTTTAAAGTGTTTGGTTATAAATGTTTTACTTTGGATATTTGTGATAACTTACTTAAATTTAATAGAAAGCCGGGTATAAGCATATCTCTGAACTATTCTTCTAACAAAAGGCCTATAGAGTTTATAATGAAAAGAACCTTATATGATGAGGAAATCATTCATGTTTATTTTGATGAATCTTACATTTACTTGGGAAAGAAAAGATGAAGATGATGTAGGTACATCTATGAATGACTATCAAATCCATCTTCAAGCACCAACTTTGGAGGATCATACCAATGAGGAAAAGATGATTAAGCAAGAACAAGATGAACAACCTAGTGGTGACCAAAAGCTCTCAAAGTACTTAAGATATCCAAGAGGCCACCCTAAGGAGCAAATCATTGGTGATATCTCCCAAGGAGTAAAAATAAGGCGGTACTTTATCAATAACTTTATTCTTTTATCGCATATGAGCCTAAAAGTATTGATGATGCCTTGTGTGATGATTTTTGGATTATTGCTATGCAAGAGGAATTAAATAAATTTGAAAGATACAATATTTTGGATATTCCTAAATCTCATGATCATTCTATTATTGGAACTAAATGGTTTATAGAAATAAACTTATTGAATCCGGAGAAGTTGTTAGAAACAAGGTTAGACTTGTTGCCTAAGGATTCAATCAAGAAGAGGAAATTGATTATGATATGAAACCTTTGTTCGAATGCTAGACTTGAGTCCATAAGAATGCTTTTGACTTGTACTTGCTTTAAGTTATTTCAAATGAATGTCAAAAGTGCTTTTCTAAATGGTTCTATTGAGGAAGTGGTTTATATGGAACAATCACCCGGTTTTGCTCATGAAAAGTTTCCTAACCATATTTTCAAACTTTCCTAAGTTTTGAATGGTTTAAAACCAGCTCCTAAAATTTAGTGTGAAAGATTGAGTAGTTTCCATCTTTCAAAAAGGATTTTCAAAAAGAAAACCGAAACTACCCTCTTTATAAATTCCTCATGCAACAATGATCTATAACTTGTCCAAATATATGATACAACTTTTGGTGCTTCTAATACTTCACTTTGTGATGTGTTTTCCAAGTTGATGCAAAGTAAATTAGAAATGAGCATGATAGGAAAACTCAATTTCTTTCTTGGCCTACAAATCAAGCAAACCAAGAATGGCACTTTCATGAATCATGTTAAGGTATAAGCACTTTCATAAGTTTATCAACTATGCATGACAAGAATAAAATGGTTTCATAGGAGTAGTCAACTCTATTTGACTGCAAGTAGAGCCAATATTATGCTTGCAATGTGTTTGTGTGCTAGATTTCATCTTGTCATAAAGAGTTTCATTTGATTGCTATTAAAAACATTCACTATTACCTTATTGATACTCTAAGTGATTATGATCTATGTTTCAAATATGTGGCTATGTTATGTGATAATACTAATGCAACAAATTTGACAATCATATTATTCAACAAACTAGGACAAAGCATATAGAGATCAAACTTCATCTCATTAGAGATCATTCTACTAAGGGTAATATTTTTTTTAAAGCATATTTGCACTAATGAACAAATTAATGATATTCTTACTATGCCATTAGCCGAAGAAAGGTTAACCAATCTTAGAAGAAGCTTACAAATTTCAAAATTCAATAACTAATGAGTGTATTCAAGTGTTGTAGCTCCAAGTGAGGACAAAGAAGCCTAGCATGGGAAAAGGAAAGGGAAAAGCAAAAGAAAGAGAAGGAGGACCAGCGATCAATGAACCAAAGAAGGTTTATGTTCCTCAAAGCATGTCATGCCTAGATAGATTTGTCACAATGGAGGCTGCTATTGAATTTGATGATTGGACAAAAAGGAACCATAAGACAAATCCAAGCCACAAGGTTATTAACAGGAATTTTCAAGTATCTCCAAGTGCAATTGTCTTCTAGCGCTCTACCAATAAAGAGTGAAGAAGTCTACACCAACAACTCACTAAAGGGAATTCCTTGGACACTTGATGATGATAATGTATGAAGGACTAGAAGAGAAACTCCTCTAAGGGGTGATAGAAGAGATGTTAGTGATAATGAAGAGAAGGAAGAAGAAAATGAACAAGAAGAAGAGGATAAAAAAGGAAATCCTTGCTGGAGAAAGGAAACCTAAAATGAGGGATGAGTCATCTAGTGAGGGGGAGCAACCTTCCACAAAAGAAGACTATTTGAAGAGGTACTCTCTATTGAAGGAAAAGAAGTTGAAGATGAAAATCTCACTAAAGGTGATACCATAGTTGCCAAGGTGTTTCAAGAAATATTGGGACGACCATATAGAGGAAATGAAGAAGATGGACACATTCTTCAAGTCTTTTTTGCTCTGATAATTCTTGGCAAATTTGATGGTTTATAAGCTAGAGTCAAGAGTATGGAAGAAGACTTGAGAAAGATTTCTCAAGTGGTTTTAAATGATGCAAGTTCCTATAAATCCAAAGAAGAAGAAAAAGAAAGAAGATGAGAAAGAGGACAGTAAAGAGGAAAATGAAGAAGATCAAGAAGATAATATGAGTGGAGATGGCAGCAATAAGAATACAAAAGATTAAGGAAAAGGCAGTGAAGCATCCCAATAAAAAGAAGAGCATGAGAATGAAGAACAAAGGGGTAAAGCTCAATAGAACAAGCAAGAAGAAGGAGGTGAAGGGAGTTTAACAAAGTAAAATCACAAATCCATCACCAATTTCCTTCAGCCAATGGAGGAGGAAAATGTGGTTCAAAGGAAGAAGATCCAAAGATCCTCTCAATTGGTAACTTTTCAAAGCACAACAAATGAAGGACCCCATCATATAGAGCTCAAGGGAGACATGGCCATCATAATAAACAAATTTGGAAGTGAAGACCATGAAGCGCATCCAAGACTAAGCCTTTCTATCCCTAAACTCTATTTTGATGCTTATTTTAGTTTATTCCTTGATGCACACGTTATGCTTTAACATTGAAATTTACTTGTGCCTTTTTAGTCATTATAATGTTTTGAAGCTCAATATGTGAAATCTTTGTGATAAGAGCTTCTTTTTCACTTTTGTTGTCCAAATACACTCACCCCAAGTTTAATTGCTACTAAAAAGGGGGAGAAGAAGTTGATAACATATTGCTTATTGTATTATTATTGAAGATACTACATAATGCTTATTGCTATTAGGATAATAATTATTTGACTAGAGAATTGCTGAATATTGCCAATATACAGTTTATGAGAATTAGCTAATATATTACTAAATTGCCAAATGAGATTTAGTCCATATACTGCTTATATGTGATACATGTAGTCTCACTTTCATTAACCCCATCTTTGATTGATGACAAAAGGGGGAGAAGAAATGTGATGACAAAATGTGTGAAAATGAGAAATAGCAGTGGAATTCCTCAAGCATGAAGAAAAATGTGTGAATTTTCTGAAAATCCATGCATATATCAAGGGGGAGAAAGAATGCCTACAAATTGTGCTATGTGCTTGCTGTAAATGTGTTGTGTGTTGTGTATATGTTGATGTGCAATATGTAATGAGTAATGTGAAAATATTTGGCTGCATTTCTGCATTTGAATTTAAATTGAAAGTGTTATAATTTGTGAGGTTTTAGTTGTTTTCTTAGATTTTGGAATATGGTTAAGTTGAGATTGAAATCTTGAACTTGGTTCTTGACTTGACCTATGACTTTACATTACATCATGAAAACAATTAAATACATGAGCTTTGTAGTTTTGCAAAGATAAACTGAGTGCTATTGTAGCTATACATATTTGAGTACTTCTATAGTTCATTTGAAAATGCAAAATCACCTTTTTCAACTTGTTTCCAAAAATTTGGACTTGAAATTCGGATGCGAGACCAAAAATTCGGATGCATGTTTCGAAATTCGGATGCATGCATATTTGTTGCCAAAAGTGCTTCTTTGTTGTTCAAATTGATTCAAATATGTTTTATTCTCTTCCATTATGTTTGAACAACCTTTGGAAAGATTTATTTCACATTAAACTTTCATTATATTGAGTTTATTGTAATTTGGACTTGGAATGTCAAAATTCGGATGCATGAGTTTAAAAATTCGGATGCATGTTCTAAAATTCGGATGCATCCATATTGTGTTGTCAAAATGTGCTCTTTTGTTGTTCAAATTGATCCAAATATGTTTTAATCTCTTCCATTATGTTTGAACAACCTTAGGAACACTTTATTTCACTTCAAACATTCATTATATTGAATTTATTGCAGTTTGGACTTAAGATCAAAAAATTCGGATGCAAGGTTTAAAAATTCGGATGCATGTTCTGAAATTCGGATGCATCCATATTTTGTTGCCAAAATGTGCTCTATTATTGTTCAAATTGATTCAAACTTGTTTTAATCTCTTCCACTATGTTTGAACAACCTTAGGAAAGCTTATTTTCAAAAATTGAAGCTTTCATTTCACTTATTTTACAATTCGGACTTGATATGTCAAAATTCGGATGCATAGCATCTCAAGTCCAAACTTGTTAAAAAATGAGCACAATCTAAGGGGGAGTAATGTTAATCTTTTCTGACCTTTAAAACCTCTCTTAGAAGTTTTCTAAATACTTTAAATGCTATATCTTCCATATGTTTTTCCAGAGAAATTCGGACGAAGATTCGGACGAAGCTGGAAAATTCGGTCGTCCGAATTTTTGTGACCGGTGCATGAATAGTGCATGAACAGTACCACTATTCACATGAACAGTGCATACACAGTACCACTATTCACATGAACAGTATTTTCTGAAACTAGCCGTTACTAGCCGTTTTATGACTGTTTAAACTGATTTTTGAATTCTATAAAAGCCATAAACTTCAGATTTTTTAAAAGAACTTTGAACTTAACAAATCTTACATGCTCTAACTTATTTTACATCAAATCAAATTGAAAAGCTCTCAAATTGCCTTGTGCTCAAAGGTGTACATTCAAGATTCCAAAGGCAAAGGTGAAGTGGTGCTAGCAATTGTATTTATCTACCAAGAAGCGTTGGTAATATTCAAACTCATTTATTCCTCATTTAATTCTATTTTTCTACTAGCTCATTGCAAGGTTATCTTTAGACATAAAACCCTTTTGTGTTAGGGTGAGCCATAGACTAGATTAATCAAGGTTGTGGTGTAAAACCCATTGTGTGGGTGAGCCTTTGATTAGATTAGTCTTTAGGTTGTCTTTGGATATAAAACCCTTGTGGAAGGGTGAACCTTGTTTGTATAATTACTAAAAGAGGTTGTGAGTGTAAAACCATTGTGTGGTGAGCCTCTTATGTAATTATTGAATTTGAGCATATAGTGGATTGGTTGAAATCCTTGAGTGTGGACTCAAGGTAGTGGATGTAGATCTTGGAGAGATCGAACCACTATAAATCGTATGTTCATTTTCTTATTGCTTTACTTGTTTACGTACTTGTGATTATTATTTATGCTTAGTTGTTGATTGATTGATTATGGTCTTATAGTTTGATAATCTTGTATTAATCATCAAATCACATATAACTTGAAGTTTGTGAATTTAAAGAAGAGCTTTTATTAAGACAAAGGATTTGCAAAAAGGTGAAAAGATTTCGATAATTAGCCAAAGACCTAATTCACCCCCCCTCTTAGGTCTTTCAAAGTAAGTGTCAAAATTCCGTGGATGCAGCGTACAAGATCATTGGTCTCGAACTCATTGTACATCAAAACACCTTGTTAAGCTTTACCAAACATCGATTAAGAAAAAGGGCAAAAGTCCTAAAGTAAATTTTACTTCCCAAAATTCAACTCCCTATGATAGTGATGATAATAGTCTTGATGATGTCATTATTGATATAACTCACTTAGATGTGGCTGATTTCTTTGAGCATCCAGAAGGAAGAGTTGATAATTTGATTGGTCACACAAGTGTCCAAAAGAAATAAAAGTTTTGGTCAATGTTCTTTCTAGTTTTTTTTCCTAATTAAGTTTTATGTTTAGTTATATCTACTTTGTAATAATGTTAAGTGATTTATTTCAAATTTCGTTTGTAATAGAGCTTTATTTATTTATTTAAGTATTTATATTTATATTTCGATGTGTTTAGATGGCTCTTATTCATTATTATCTATCTATCTATATCTATACTATACTAAAAGTATGGATAGGGGTCATGGAGATTTAAACTTAGTTGTTTCTTCCTTTTTTGGATTGCCTAAAATGCCCTTAGAAAAATAAATTATTATTATTTTGATGGGCTAACCATAGGATATTATTATTATAATAATTATACCTAAAGAATTTATAAAAAAAAGTTCTTAATTAGGTTCTTAACTACTAACTAATTTAATTATAATTATTTGGGAGTTACATAAAGAGTAATAAAAAATAAGAGTTATTTGAGAGTTACATTAGTTAAAGAAGAGTATTTTTTTTATTTTTCTTAGGAAAAGAAGAGTACTCTATTAGTTAATTATTTTTGTTGTTGTTATTTATATTACTATTATCATTATTATTAAAAATTTAAATCATAAATACTATGTGAGAGTTACATGAGTTAAAAGATGAATAAATAAAAAATAATAATTATATATAAAGAATTAATAGAAAAGTTCTCAACTAAGTTCTTTACTACTAAGTAATAATATTTTAACTCTTCTACTTAAGTTACAAATATTTTATAATTAAAAAATATAATATAATGAAAGGTAGAAATGTACCATATAACCTTTATAGAATAGATTATATAATTAATACTATTATTGAAATATTATACAAATAAAATAATCAATAGTAAATAAATATACTTTAACTTCAACCTTTGTAAGAACAAAAAGAATGAGAAAGAAAAAATAATGTTATTTTACAATAAAAAACACAAAGAATAATTATGATTTCTAAAACTTAAATGTAAATATATTTAATGAAAAATAAAAAATATAACAATATGAAAATACAAATAAAATATTAATATTTTTTTTAAAATTCAATCAATATAAAAAATAATTATATTGAATAAAAATCTCAATACCAGTGTAACTTTTGAAACATTTTACAAGTTATATTTTTTTAATTCAAAAATATAATGTAATGGAAGATATAAATGGACCATATAACATCTAATTAATATATTATATAATTAATACTATTTTTAAAATATTATACAAATAAAATAATCAAGAGTAAATAAATGTAATTTTAGAAAATATTATACTATTTTTGGATTGCCTAAAATGCCCTTAGAAAAATAAATTATTATTATTTTGATGGACTAACCATAGGACATTAAAAGCACACAAGGCGTACAAATATAATTATTTAATATAAATCCATTCTTTAAACACTAATTTAATTACAATTATTTGGGAGTTACATAAAGAGTAATATGAACAAATAAAAAATAATAATTATACATAAAGAATTAATAAAAAAGTTCTTAACTAGGTTTTAACTACTAAGCAATAATATTTTAACTCATCTACTTAAGTTACAAATTTTTCTTATTAAAAAATATAAGAGTTACATTAGTTAAAGAAGAGTACTCTTTTTTTAAAGGAAAAGAAGAGTACTCTATTAATTTATTATTTTTGTTGTTATTATTTATATTACCATTAGCATTATTATTCTTTTCTTGGAGGGAGGTTGCTCCCCAGACTCATTTCTTCTCCTTGTTTTTCTTTCTCTTGCTTGCATTTCTTCCTCATCCTCTTCTTTATCTTCTTCTTCAATTTCTACTTCTTCATTAACCTCTTGCCTTTCTCTCCTTGATGGGGTCTCTCTCTTAGTTATTGAAACTCCATCTTCATTAAGAATAAGTTGCATTCTTCTGAGGGATTCGTTGGTGTATATGCATTCAGTTTTAATGGTCAAACCTCTTCTAAAAGTTGAACTTGAATGCTTGAAAAGCTTAGTAAGTAGTCTCCAATAAGGAAATGCCTTGTTCTTTGTTTTCCTAACACTCATCGTATGTTTCAAGGCAATATCTCCAAAATTCAATTTTCTATGCTCATGAAGTGATAACATTACAACCATGTGCATATTACCAATAGAGAACTTGTGACTAAAGTTGGGAATTATCAAGCTAGTGAGCATATGGTATAGGACACATCCTCTAGCATCAAGAGACTTAATTTCTCTATCTTTCACTGTTCTAAATCTAACCCCATTTGTAAATGCTTCTTCAAACCTTTCATATATAAAGAGCTCGTGAATATAGCAATATTGCCCTGACAAGTAATATCTAATCTCTTCGTCATCTACCCCACAAATTCTATTGAATAAGACATTATCAAACTCAAGCTCAATTTGAGATCCTCTAGAAGAGTACCATCGAACAAGTTCACCACCAACATTCTCAGCCCTTTCCTTCTTAAGATTTGCATAGAACTCATATACTAGAGAGAAAAAATAATCATCATCCACAACCAATAAACTACTCCAGCCAAGTGTATCAAAAAAAGAATACATTATCCGCACCAAGGAAATTTTGTATATCAACTTTGTGCCCAGGGATGATCTTTCGGCTCCTCTTGCTCTAATCTTCAAACTCAACCCCAACTTTGGTTGAGCTGAATCTATCAAGCCCGGTGGATGCTTGAGGCACTGGAATCCTCCTTGGTTCTTTAATGATTAGGTAGGTATCCACTTGTTTGCCTTTCCCTTTCCCTTGCCAATGCTATCCCTCTTTGATCTCACCATGATGTGTTTTTGTGAAGTAAATGGACTTTGAGATGAAATCAAGGGTGTATAACACAAAAATAAGGAGGGTTTCAATAAAAATTGATGAAAAGAAGTTGAAACTTTGCTTTGGATGAGAGAGAGTTTGATGGGTTTTGAGAGAGAAGAAGAATCGGTCGTGAGAGGTCATAAATAGAGTGAGAGAAACTGCCGTTTAAGCTTTTTGATTTTCTAAAATAGTCCAATTTAGCTAACCAAATTTTCAGCCATGTATCTGATGTTGTGTCTAAATTTTCTAGATTTGTCTCAGTTTTGGTAAATTTGGATGACTATATTTTTGGTTAGGCGTCTAAGCCCACGTCCGAATTCTTCTATCCAAGATTTTAGAAATTCAACTTGGACGATCGAATTTTAGGGCTTGCATATGAATTTCATGTCCCAAATTTTACCTATTTTCCCTATACATGAATACACATATTAATAATGAAATTTTGATATTCCTAAGGTTTTTCTTAGATAGCAAAGATTTCCTCGGCCAATGGCTTTGTAAGAATTTCAGCTATTTGCTCATTTGTACAAACACAATCCAAGCACACATTACCTTTACCAACATGGCACAAATGAAATGATGTTTGATCTCTATATGCTTGATTCTAGAATGTTGGATTGGATTAAATTTCAAATTTATAGCACTAGAGTTAGCACACAAAACAGCTACACATTTAAAATCTAGACCAAAATCAGTAAAGTATGCTTCATCCAAAGCACTTGAGCACAACAATTATTGGCGGAGATATATTTGGTCTCGGAGGTAGACAATGAAACACAAGCTTGTTTCTTGCTATACGATGAGAGAAGACAACTGCTAAGAAATTGACAATAACTACTTGTACTTTTGAGCTCAACTTTGCATTTAGCATAGTCGGCATCCACATAAGCAATAAGTTCAAAATAAGAAGATTTAGTAAACTATAACCCATAGTCATGGGTATCTAAAAGGTAACAAAGAATACATTTAACATCAATCAAATGAGATCGTTTTGGACACAATTGATATTTAGCACATAGGCATACAACAAACATAATATCGGCCCTACTTGTGGTAAGATAAAGTAAGCAACCATTCATCCTCTATATACTTTTTCATCAACATTTTTACTTGTCATCTTTGTTAAGCTTGGTTGATGAGCTCATAAGAGTACCAATTCCTTTAGCTTTATCCATTCCAAACCTCTTTAATAGCTCTTTGGTGTATTTTGCTTGATTTATGAATGCATCATCCTTGGTTTGCTTGATTTGAAGGCAAGAAAGAAGTTGAGTTCCCTCATCACACTCATTTTGAATTCACATTGCATCATCTTAGCAAACTCATCACAAAGAGAGATATTAGTAGCAACAAAAATAATATCATCTACATAGATTTGTAGAAGTAATAGATCATTGTTACAAGAGATTTTATAAAAAGTTTTATATCAATCTCTCTCGTGAAAATTCTTTTAAAAGTTGAAATCCACTAAATCTTTCATACCAATATCTAGTAGTTTATTTTAAACTATATAGAGCTTTCGAGAGTTTAAAGACATGGTTTGAAAACTTTTCATGAGTAAAACCGGGAGGTAGTACTACATATATTTCTTCTTCAATAAAACTATTTAGAAAGGCACTTTTGACATCCATTTGAAATAATTTAAACCCAAGAAAATTCCAAAAGCATTCTTATAGATTCAAGTCTAGCTACCGGAGCAAAAGTTTCATCATAATTAATGCTCTCTTCTTGATTGAATCCTTGGGCAACAAGTCTAGCTTTATTTCTAACAACTTCTTCGGATTTATTTTTGTTTCTAAAATCCCATTTTGTACTAATAACGGGGTGAGCATGGTGTCTTGGGACAGGATTCTAAACATTCTTCTCCCCTTTTTGTCATCAATCAAAGGTAGTGTTAATGAAAGTGAGACATCATGTATCACATATAAGCAGTATATGGACTAAACCACATTTGGTAATTTAGTAATATATTATCCAATTCTCATAAACAGTATATCTCTAGTCAAATAATTATCATCCTAACAGCAATAATTCTCTCAACAATAATAAATGAAATTCTTCTCCCCCTTTTTAGTAGCAATTAAACTTGGGGTGAGAGTACTTGGACAACAAAAGTGAAACAAAAGAAGCTCTTATCACAAGGATTTCATGCATTGATCTTCAAAATATTATAATTACTAGAAAGGCACAAGTAAATTTCAATGTTAAAGCATAACTTGTGCATCAAGGCATAAACTAAAATAAGCATCAAAATAGAGTTTAGGAATAGAAAAGCTTAGTCTTGGATGCGTTTCATGGTCTTCACTTCCAAATTTGGTTGTTGTGATGGCCATGTCTCCCTTGATCTCTATATGATGAGGTCCTTCATTTGTTGACTCCTTACTCGTGTAGTTGTGCTTTGGAAAGTTACCAATCAAGAGGATCTTTGGATCTTCTTTCTTTGAACCACATTTTCCTCCTCCCTTGGCTGAAGAAAATTGGTGATGGATTTGTGATTTGACTTTGTTAAACTCCATTCACCTTCTTCTTCTTGCTTGTTCTCTTAAGCTTTACCTCTTTGTTTTTCATTCTCATGCTCTTCTTCTTCTTGGGATTTATAGGAACTTGCACCATTTAAAACCACTTGAGAAATAGTTCTCAAGTCTTCTTCCATATTCTTGACTCTAGCTTCTAAACCATCAAATTTGCCAAGAATTATCAGAGAAAAAGACTTGAAGAATTTGTCCATCTTCTTCATTTCTTCTACATGGTTGTTCAATGTCTCTTGAAACACCTTGGCAACTATGGTATCACCTATAATGAGATTATCATCTTCAATTTCTTTTCCTTCAATAGAGAGTACCTCTTTAAATAGTCTTCTTTTGTGGAAGGTTGCTCCCCCTCACTTCATGCCTCATTTTAGTTTTCCTTTTTTAGCAAGGATTTCCTCTTCATCCTCTTCTTCATCATCATTTTCTTCTTCCTCAAACTCCTCACATTTTTGTTAATAGTCTACCATACGATAAGGCTTTGTTGGCTGATTTTCTTGCACTAATCATATGCTCCAATGCCATGAACCCAAAGTTTAGTCTTCTATACTCATGCAAGGCAAGCATAATCATCATATGCATATTTCCAATGGATGATTTATGTCCAAAATTAGGAATGATCATGGTGGTAATCATGTGATGCATAACCATTCCTCTAGCATCAAAGGCTTTGATTTCCCTTTCCCTAATGGACCTAAATTGTTTACCATTTGTGAACAATTCATGAAAAAAGCAATGATGTCCCAATGAGTAATACCTTTGCCCCATTATTATCTATCCACAAATTCTGTTCACCAAGGCATCATTGAACTCAAAGTCCACTTGAGATACTTTAGGGGAATACCATTGAACTGCATTATCCCCCTCATGTTCAATTCTCTCTTCTTTATAGTCTTGAGGCTTCTACCATTTGTACAGGCATTCTTAAACCTTTTATGTGAGTATAACTTACTTATGAAACAATTGAAATACCTAAGAGGGGGGGGGGGGTGAATTAGGTATTTGGATAATTTTTGCAAATTCAAATCTTTTATATGTATAGACCAATTACAGATGATATGAATAAGAGAGAAACAAATTATGACAAAGCAGTATAAGAAATGTAAACAAATGAACACAAACTATTTATAGTGGTTCGATCCTCAAGATCTACCTCCACTACCTTAAGTATACACTTAAGGATTTCAGTAACTCTACTATGTGCTCAAGTTCACAGATTACAAGAGAGGCTCACCACACTTTGGTTTTACACATACAACCTCTTCTAGTAATTTTCACAAACAAGGCTCACCAACCTATGGTTTTATATCTCAAACAACATAGAATCACAACTTCAAGGATCACCCTTATCTAAAGGGTTTTATGTTATCAAGGTAACCTTGCTATATGTAGTAGATCAACACAATTGAATAAGTAAAGAAGAGTGTGTAGATGTTACCACTTGTTGGTAGAATTTACACAAAGTTGTACCTTCACACTTTGATGTCTTTGGATTGATCAATTGAATGCACAAGACATAAGAGAGCTTGAGAAATGTTTGTAATAGACTTTAGAAAGCTTAGAATATTCAAGGATTCAGAACATGCAAAAGATTGCACGTTTATAGCTTTTATAGAATTTGAAAATCAGTTGAAACAGCTATAAAACGGCTAGTTAACGGCTATTTTCAGGAAATTCGGACGACCGAATTCTGCGTCTGAATTTTTCGGACGACCGAATTCTTCCTGCTTTGTCCGAATCTTCGTCCGAATTTCTCTGGAAGAACAGTGACCATGCTGAAGATCAAAATTTGGATGACCGAATTTTTCTTCATGCGTCCGAATCTTCTTCCGAATTTTTCTGGAAGAACAGTAGCAAACTTTTGCTACCAAATTCGGACGACCGAATTTCATGGAATTGTGTTCAAACTTTGTAAAATCATTTGAAATCAATCTTCCAAGTATTTGAAATACATTTGATATATATAGATAACTTATTTAGACAAATATAAGTTTGAAAACCACAATCAAACTCATTTGATCATTTAAAGTTTACTTAAAAACTTTTAGAACACAAAACCACATTTGCTAAAGATTCATTCAAAGTCTTTTTAAACTTAAAAAACCAATTTTATGCTCTCTTATGCATTCAATAGACTCCAAGACATACAAGTGTAGGGTTCACATAGATATTACCTATCATCATACCTACTCTACACTTCAAGTCTTCAATGCCTTGTGTTTATCTTTGAATACACCTCAAAAGACTCATAGCTTAATGAGGTTGTTCTTTGCTCTTCCTCTTGAAGGCAATGAGACTTCAAACTTCTTTCTTCACAAATCCTATCACACATTATAAACATATTAGTTCTCATCAATATTTGTCATGAATCAAAATTACATGATTTGCCCTTAGGGCTTACAACAATGTTCCCCGGAAGAATAATGCCTAAACCCAACATCCTCAACATCACTGAAATACCTAACAGGGGGGGGGGTGAATTAGGTATTTGGCTAATTATCACAAAATTAAACCTTTTATGCTTTTAAACCAAGAACAAATTATATAGGCAAAATAGAGACAGTTTAAAGTAAAGCGATGAAGAAGGCAATAGCAAAGAACTCAAGCAATTTATAGTGGTTCGATCCTCAAGATCTACGTCCACTACCTTAAGCTTACACTTAAGGATTTCAAACACTCTACTATTAGCTCAGGTTTACAGATTACAAGAGAGGCTCACCACACTATGGTTTTACACTCACAACCTCTACTAGTAACTTTTACAGTGCAAGGCTCACCAAACTCAATGGTTTTATATCTCATACAACCTTGAATCACAATTTCAAGGATCACCTTATCTAAAGGATTTTATGTTATCAAGATAACCTTGCTAGAGCTAATAGAACAACACAAATTTATAGATAAAGAAGAGTGTGTAGATGTTACCACTTGTTGGTAGATGTTTACACAAAGTTGTACCTTCACACTTTGATGCCTTTTGAATAATCAATTGAATGCACAAGATAAGAGAGCTTTGAAGTTTGCTAAAAGCTTTTGGAATACTTGGAGTTCATAAAAATTCGAAGAGATACAAAAATTCTGAAGTTTATAGCTTTTATAGATGTGAAAAATCAAATGTAACAGCTATAAAACGGCTAGTAACGGCTAGTAACAGTGAAGTTCGGACGTCCAAACTTTCTGTTATGCGTCCGAACTTGCATCCGAATTTTACTGTGCCAAGCTGTCTGGAAAAGTTTGGACGTCCGAACTTTTCCTCATGCGTCCGAACTTCTCTGGAAAAACAGTGATCATGCTATTAGAGAAAGTTTAGACGTCCGAACTTTACTCCATGCGTCCGAACTTGCGTCCGAACTTCTCTGGAAACACAGTAACCATTTCCAGAGTTTGGACGTCTAAACTTGCATCCAAACTTTTCAAGTTAAATTAAATCATCTGAAAATCAGTGTTGTTATCATTAAAAACCATTTTCAAGAATGGACACATCATTTTGGTACTTTTAAACACAAAAACACTTTGATCATACAAGGTCTTTTCAAGTTCATTTGAGATTTCAAAAACATACTTGTTATCATAAAGTTTATTAAAAACCATTTCAAAATACGTTTTGTGCTCTCTCATGCATTAAAATGAAACCAAGACATACAAGTGTAGAGTTTACATAAGAATGTACCTATTTTAATAATTCTACACTCTAAGTCTTCAATGCCTTCAATTATTTCGAACATACTCTTCAAATCTTCAATCACATTTGGGATATTGAGTTGTTCTTGCATTTTAGCTTCAAGGCAATAAGACTTTATGCTTCTCAAGTCATCAATCCTATCACTCAATCATACAAACACATTAGTCCTCATCAATATTTGTCATTATTCAAAACTAATCATAATTACATGATTTGCCCTTAGGGCTAACAATCTCCCCCTTTTTGATGATGACAAACTTTGATGCAAAATGTGATGGATTTAAACAATGTAGTACAAAGAAGCATTTATGTCAATGATGGATAATAGTCAATTTAGTATATTGACATGCAAAAGGCTCAATATGAGCCTATGACCCAACCAACCTCCATTTAACCTCCTTCCTTCCAACTACATATAGAAGATATAGCATTTAAGTATTTAGAAAAGATTCTAAGAGAGGTTATAAAGGTTGTAAATGTTTAACAATGTTCCCCCTTAGATTGTGCTCATTTTTCAGCAACTTTGGACTTGAAATACTAAGCATCCAAAATCTGACATATCAAGTCCAAACTATAAAATAAGTGAAATGAAAGCTTCAATTTTTGAAAATAAGCTATCCTAAGATTGTTCAAACATAGTAGAAGAGATTGAAACATGTTTGAATCAATTTGAACAACAAAAGAGCACATTTTGGCAACAAAATATGGATGCATCCGAAATTCAGAACATGCATCCGAATTTTTAAGTTTCAAGTCCAAACTGGAAAATATGTGAGATGAAGACTTTGATTTTTGAAAATAAGTTTTCCAAAGGTTGTTCAAATATGATAGAAAGAGATTAAAATAGATTTGAATCAATTTGAACAACAGAAAATTCAGTTTTGGCAAAAACAGTTTGGATGCATCCGAACTTTTGGTTTGCATCCAAACATCAAGTCCAAACTTCAAAATTCTATCTTCACATATTATAAATCTTCCAGTTTATAGTTTAAATACACCAATACAGTTAAATATGCCATTTAGTATATCACATACTGATATTAGCACACACATTTCAGCATATTTAAAATTTAGCATAAAACAGCCATTATGCATAACACACATCATGCACATCATTCATTGCAGCCATCATTTCCATCATTCTTCTCCCCCTTTTGTCATCAATCAAAGATGGGGTAAATGAAAATGAGACTGACAATTACCAAAGGAAGCTCTCAACTCTAAGGTTTCATCATTGAGCTTCATGAAAAGAAAAAAAACTATTACATGAAATGCAGCAAAGTACTTAACAAGTTCAGAATGCATAGCAGATAAAAATTCAGTACAGATAAGCAACTTAAAAGCAATAAATAGAATAGAAGAAAAGAAAGCTTAGTCTTGTGATGCTGATTTTGATGCAGAGTCCTTTCCGGCTTCTTCTTGACGACAACATGCTTGATTCTTCCATGGCCAAATCGTTTGGATTAGATGGAGTCACTATTTCAGCTCTTGCAATTTGACTTCCTCTTGAGATTCCATGACCCTGCTCATTGCCATTCCTTTGATCATCATCATTTTCTTCATCACTTGTCATTGTCTTCTTCACTCTTCTTGCTATCTTTATCATGCTGATCATCCTTATCTTCTTGTGTTCTAGAAGGTCCTTCACCACTTTGAGGATTTTTTGTCAATATTTCCTCAATGTGCTTGACTCTATTTTCCAAACTGTCCAGTTTTCCAAGTACCATAGGAGCAAATGTTTCAAAAAATTTATACATTTTCTACATTTCTTTCATGTGGTTGTTCAAAGTCTCTGCTTGAATATTATTTTCTCTTGAGACCTCTTCAGCACCAATACCTTCCCCATCAATCTGGATGTGATTGAGAAGTAGGCTCTTCTTCAAAGAGTCTTCTTTTGGAGGAAGTTGCTCCCCTCACTTGTTGACTCATGCCTTCTTTTACTCTTCATTTCTCTTGCCCATGTTTCTGCCTCATCTTCTTCTTCTTCTTCATTTTCTTCACTTTCTTCTGCTTCAATTCTCTTTGGAGGGGTTTCTATTTTAGTCCTCCATATTCCCTCATCATCCAAGATCAGTTGCATTCTCTTGAGAGAATCATTTGTATAAATTTGGCCTCTTTTAAAATTCTGCCCTCTAGCAGGAATTCTAACATGAAAATGCTTGAAGATTCTAGTCAAAAGTCTTCCATATGGTAGAGCCTTGTTTTCAGTCTTTCTAGCTCCAAACATGTGCTTCAATGCCATATATCCAAAGTTCAATCTTCTATGCTCATGTAAAGCTAGCATAATCATCATATGAATATTTCCCACAAATGTTTTGTGTCCAAAATTAGGGATTATCATGGTTGTAATCATATGATGCATAACTCTTGCACTTGCATCTAAAACCTTAACTTCCCTTTCCTTAATGGTCCTAAACTTTCTACCATTTGTGAAAGCTTCTTCAAATCTAGCATTTGTAAATAGTTCTCGTTCATAGCAATGTTGCCCTAAGGAATAATATTTAGCACCAACATCACTTACATCACAGATTCTATTCAACAATGCATCATTAAATTCGAAATCTATTTGAGATACTCTAGATGAATACCACTGATTAACATTTTCTCCTTCATATTCTATTCTTTCTTCTTTCAGATTTGCATAGAATTCATACACAAGAGAAGGATAATATTCTTCATCAACAGTCAATAGATTGCTCCAGCCAATATCACCAAATAAAGATAGGACATTACCCATATTGGTGAGCTTCTCAAAATCAACTTTGTTTCCAGGAATGATTTTACTTGAATTCTTGTTCCAATCTTCAAATTCTGATGCAGCCTTAATTGAAACAAACTTATCCACACCAGAGGATGATTGAGGAACCCTAATTCTTCGTGGTTCATGATGAGTTTGTCCTCCTTCACTGGCCTTTGCCTTCCCTTTTCCTTTTACAACATTGGCTCCTTTTGTTCTCGCCATTTTGATATTTTAACAGAGAAGCAGTGAGTTTTGAGAGGTATCTAGGGTTAGGAATTCAAAAATCTAAGTGTTTTGATGTGAAAATGGTGAAATCACAGAGGTATTTATGTTTGGACGCTTGTGGGTAGAGAGAAATTTTGAAAAAGGAGAGAGTTCGGATGTTAAAATGTGTGAATAACGGCTAGTCGGTTTTGAAAAACCGCTGTAACCGCAAAGTTCAGACGACCAAACTTTTTGGTATTCGTCCGAACATGCGTCCGAACTTCTTTGTTTCTCCAGTTTCAGAAAGTTCGGACGTCCCGAACTTTCATCAAGCGTCCCAAACATGCGTCGAACTTTTCTGTCCCGTAAAAATTGTCACAAAGTTTGGCTTTCCATTTTCACTCAATGCATCCAAATTTTTCCTGCTTTTGTCACACTTAAACGAACATATTAGTAATTGAATTTTGCAATTCCTAAAAGCCTTCTTAAATAACTAAACCTTTCCTCAGCCAAAGGCTTTGTGAATATATCAGTAATTTGATCATTTGTATTTATATATTCTAAACATATATCCTTTTTAGCAACATGATCACGAATGAAATGATGTTTTATTTCTATATGCTTAGTCCTAGAATGTTGAATTGGATTTATGCTTAGATTGATAGCACTAGTATTATCACACAATATAGGTACACAATCAAATTTAAGACCATAATCAAGTAAGGTGTGTTGTATCCATAACAATTGTGCACAACAACTACCTGCAGCTATGTATTCAGCTTCTGCAGTGGATAAAGACACACATGCTTGCTTTTTACTAAACCAAGATACAAGACAACTACCAAGAAATTGACAATGACCACTTGTACTTTTACGTTCAATTTTGCATCCAGCATAATCAGCATCAGAGTATCCAATAAGTTCAAAAGATGAAGTTTTTGAAAACCAAAGACCATAGTCATGTGTATCAATCAAATACCGAAAAATACGTTTGACAGAAATTAGATGAGATTCTTTAGGACATGATTGGAATCTAGCACACAAGCATACAACAAACAATAATATCTGGTCTACAAGCAGTGAGATAGAGTAAACTTCCAATCATACCTCTATACAGTTTTTCATCAATGTTTTTACCTTTTTCATCTTTGTCAAGTTTAGTTGATGAACTCATTGGGTACCTATTCCTTTTGCTTGATCCATTCCAAATCTTTTTATTAGCTCCTTGGTATACTTTGCTTGATTGATGAAGACTCCATCCTTGACTTGTTTAATTTGTAGCCCAAGGAAGAAATTTAATTCTCCCATCATACTCATCTCAAATTCATTTTGCATAGATTCGGCAAAAATATTCACAAAGAGATGTATTAGTAGCACCAAATATAATATCATCAACATAAATTTGCACAAGTAAGATATCATTTTTAGCCGATGTTTTTATGAAAAGAGTTGTGTCAACTTTTCCTTTTGTAAAGCCTTTTGAAAGAAGAAAACCACTCAATCTTTCATACCAAGCTCTTGGGGCTTGTTTCAATCCTTATAAAGCTTTGGTTAATTTGTAAACATGATTTGGAAATTTTCATGAATAAAACCAGAAGGTTGTTCTACATAAACTTCTTCTTCAATAACACCATTTAGAAAAGCACTTTTGACATCCATTTGAAATAGTTTAAAACCTTTAAAACAAGCAAAAGCCAAAAGCATTCTTATAGACTCTAATCTGGCCACTGGAGCAAAAGTCTCATTATAGTCAATGCCTTCTTCTTGATTAAAGCCTTGAGCAACAAGTCTAGCTTTATTTCTAACAACTTCTCCTAGTTCATTTAACTTATTTCTAAAAACCCACTTTGTACCAATAACAGAATGATTATGAGGTCTAGGAACAAGAGTCCAAACATTATTTCTCTCAAATTGATTTAACTCTTCTTCCATAGCAATAATCCAGAAATTATCACACAATGTATCATCAATATTTTTTGGTTCAATATGAGATAAAAGAGCAAAATTATCAATAAAGTACCGCCTTGTTTTAACTCCTTTTGGGAGACATCACCAATGATTTGCTCTTTAGGATGACCTCTTGCATATATGATATCCTTTGAAAGTTCTTGATTACTGCTTGATTGACCATCTTGTTTTTGCTCCATTATTTCTTCTTCTTTGGTATGATCTTCCATTGTAGGTACTTGGTGTTGAGTTTGATTTTCAACCATTGAGGAGCCTGCATCATCTTCATTTCTTCTTTGAAGATAAATGTTGGATTCATCAAAGGTTACATGAATAGATTCTTCAACACACAATGTCCTTTTATTATAGACTCTATATGCCTTTTTATTTGATGAATAACTAAGAAATATTCCTTCATCTGATTTTCTATCAAACTTACCAATATAGTTACTAGTGTTTAAGATGAAGCACTTACAACCAAAAACTTTAAAGTAGACAATTGATGGAGTTTTATCAAATAGAAGTTCAAAAGGTGTTTTTCTTATAAAAGGTCTTAGCAAAACTCTATTCATGACATAACAAGCTGTATTTACAGCTTCAGCCCAAAAATATTTAGGTAGTGAATTTTCACAAAGCATTGATCTAGCCATTTCTTGCAAGGTTCTGTTTTTCCTCTCAACAACACCATTTTGTTGAGGTGTTTTGGCAGCTGAAAAATTGTGAGTGATTCCATACTCATCACAAAATTTTGTAAAATCTTGATTACAGAATCCTCTTCCATTATCACTTCTAATAGAAATTAGTTTGCAATCAAGAGAAGTTTGAACCTTTTTGAAAAGTTTTGAAAATTCATAAAACGTTTCATCTTTTTGTGCTAAGAAAATTACCCATGTAAATCTTGAAAAATCATCAACAATCACATAAGCATATCTTTTACCACCAAGACTAGTAGTCCTCATAGGTCCAAATAAGTCCATGTGAACTACTTCAAGAGGCTATGAGGTAGAAACCATTTTCTTTGGTTTGAAAGATGTTTTTGATTGTTTTCCATATTGACAAGCATCACAAATCCGAGTTTTGTCAAAATGCATTTTTGGTAATCCTCTAACTAGCTATTGTGTAGAAAGTTTGTTCAATAAATCCATACTTACATGTCCTAATCTTCTATGCCATAAAAATCCATCATTGTCATGAATGGCAAGACATTTAATATCATTAGTAATAAGCTCATCAAGATACAACACATATACATTACCAACTCTTTTAGCAACAAAAATAGTTTTGTTACTTGCACTGTCAAGAATAGTACAAGTATCACATTTAAACTCTACTTTGCATCCATTGTCACATAATTGACTAATACTAAGTAAATTATACTTTAAACCTTCAATAAGTAAAACTTGCTTGATAAGAGGGAAAGAACCTTTACCAATGTTACCTATTCCAAGTATTTTCCCTTTCTTCTTATCTCCAAATGTGACAAAACCTTCACTTGTAGTTTGGAGCTCACTAACAAGTGATGCATTTCCAGTCATATGCCTTGAGCAACCACTGTCAAGGAACCATTTTGTGGCACTTGATCTTGAGGCAAATTGTACCTCATCATCAATGGCCATAAAGCATATGTTGGCCTTTTCTTCACTGTCATTCTCACTCTCTTGTTGATCCCACGTTCCAGCTAATCCTTTACCTTTCTTGACAGATTTCTTTCTGTTTTTGTTGTCTCTTTCCCTTTCCAACACTTTAGAACAATCAGCAACAAGATGCTCTGTGCTTTTGCATTCAAAGCATTGTGGTTTGTAGGATGAGGATTGTCCACCCTTTTTGACTGGTGTTCTTCCTTTCTTGAGGAATTCCTTTTTGTAGAATCTTTTGAACTTCCTCACTGCCATTGCAATCTCTTCTTCTCCACTGTTTCCTCCTTCTTCTTCACTTGAAGACTGTTCTTGTTCACTCAAGTGATTTGAGAACTTGAGTACAACTCCTTTTCTTCCTTTTTCTTCACCCTCCTTATCATTTAGCCGTTTCATCTTAATTTCATGAGTCAGTAGAGATCCAATGAGCTCTTCGAGTGGAAGAGTCTTCAAGTCCTTGGATTCCTCAATAGCAAGTGTCTTAGGCTGCCAAGATTTTGGTAGAGCATCTAAAATTTTTCTGTTTTACTCTCCCATTGTATAACTTTTTACCATAAGCTTTCAAGCCATTAAAAAATGTTAGTAAATCTTGTAAACATATCACTAACATTTTCACCTTGTTTCATGGTAAACAGTTCATAATCTCTAACAAGCATGGCAAGTTTAGATTCTTTAACTTGATTAGTACCTTCATGTGTAATTTGGAGTAATCTCCACATGTCATGGGCAGAATCATATCCACTAACTCTATTGTATTCAGTAACATCTAAAGCACAACTTAATATATTCACGGCCTGATAATTTAAAGTCATTTTCTTAGAATCATGCTCATCAAATTCATCGGTGGACTTGGGTTCGAGGGTTATTCCATCAGCTCTCATTTTCATTGGGACATAAGAACCTTTCTCTATTATATTCCACAAATCAAAATTGATAGAACAAATATAAATTTTAACTCTAGATTTCAGAAAGTGTAATTTGTTCCATCAAACAAAGGTGGTCTATTTGTGGAGGATCCTTCTTGGTAAGGTAGGTTTGACATATTAGCCATAGGATCTTTGTCTTCTAGGTTGCAAAACCACACAAAGAAGTTCTAGCTCTGATACCAATTGAAATACCTAAGAGGGGGTGGGGTGAATTAGGTATTTGGCTAATTATCACAAAATTAAACCTTTTATGCTTTTAAACCAAGAACAAATTATATTGGCAAAATAGAGACAGTTTAAAGTAAAGCGATGAAGAAGGCAATAGCAAAGAACTCAAGCAATTTATAGTGGTTCGATCCTCAAGATCTACGTCCACTACCTTAAGCTTACACTTAAGGATTTCAAACACTCTACTATTAGCTCAGGTTTACAGATTACAAGAGAGGCTCACCACACTATGGTTTTACACTCACAACCTCTACTAGTAACTTTTACAGTGCAAGGCTCACCAAACTCAATGGTTTTATATCTCATACAACCTTGAATCACAATTTCAAGGATCACCTTATCTAAAGGATTTTATGTTATCAAGATAACCTTGCTAGAGCTAATAGAACAACACAAATTTATAGATAAAGAAGAGTGTGTAGATGTTACCACTTGTTGGTAGATGTTTACACAAAGTTGTACCTTCACACTTTGATGCCTTTTGAATAATCAATTGAATGCACAAGATAAGAGAGCTTTGAAGTTTGCTAAAAGCTTTTGGAATACTTGGAGTTCATAAAAATTCGAAGAGATACAAAAATTCTGAAGTTTATAGCTTTTATAGATGTGAAAAATCAAATGTAACAGCTTATAAAACGGCTAGTAACGGCTAGTGATGAGTGAAGTTCGGACGTCCCAAACTTTCATTATGCGTCCGAACTTGCATCCGAATTTTTCTTGTGCTAAGCTGTGTCGGAAAAGTTTGGACGTCCCGAACTTTTCCTCATGCGTCCGAACTTCTCGGAAAAAAGCAGTGATCATGCTATTAGAGAAAGTTTAGACGTCCGAACTTTACTTCCATGCGTCGAACTTGCAGTCCCGAACTTCTCTCGAAACACGAGTAACCATTTCGGAGTTTGGGACGTCTAAACTTGCATCCAAACTTTTCAAGTTAAATTAAATCATCTCGAAAATCAGTGTTGTTATCATTAAAAACCATTTTCAAGAATGGACACATCATTTTGGTACTTTTAAACACAAAAAACACTTTGATCATACAAGGTCTTTTTCAAGTTCATTTGAGATTTCAAAAAACATACTTGTTATCATAAAGTTTATTAAAAACCATTTCAAAAATACGTTTTGTGCTCTCTCATGCATTAAAATGAAACCAAGACATACAAGTGTAGAGTTTACATAAGAATGTACCTATTTTAATAATTCTACACTCTAAGTCTTCAATGCCTTCAATTATTTCGAACATACTCTTCAAATCTTCAATCACATTTGGGATATTGAGTTGTTCTTGCATTTTAGCTTCAAGGCAATAAGACTTTATGCTTCTCAAGTCATCAATCCTATCACTCAATCATACAAACACATTAGTCCTCATCAATATTTGTCATTATTCAAAACTAATCATAATTACATGATTTGCCCTTAGGGCTAACAATCTCCCCCTTTTTGATGATGACAAACTTTGATGCAAAATGTGATGGATTTAAACAATGTAGTACAAAGAAGCATTTATGTCAATGATGGATAATAGTCAATTTAGTATATTGACATGCAAAAGGCTCAATATGAGCTTTATGACCCCAACCAACCTCCATTTAACCTCCTTCCTTCCAACTACATATAGAAGATATAGCATTTAAGTATTTAGAAAAGATTCTAAGAGAGGTTATAAAGGTTGTAAATGTTTAACAATGTTCCCCCTTAGATTGTGCTCATTTTTCAGCAACTTTGGACTTGAAATACTAAGCATCCAAAATCTGACATATCAAGTCCAAACTATAAAATAAGTGAAATGAAAGCTTCAATTTTTGAAAATAAGCTATCCTAAGATTGTTCAAACATAGTAGAAGAGATTGAAACATGTTTGAATCAATTTGAACAACAAAAGAGCACATTTTGGCAACAAAATATGGATGCATCCGAAATTCAGAACATGCATCCGAATTTTTAAGTTTCAAGTCCAAACTGGAAAATATGTGAGATGAAGACTTTGATTTTTGAAAATAAGTTTTCCAAAGGTTGTTCAAATATGATAGAAAGAGATTAAAATAGATTTGAATCAATTTGAACAACAGAAAATTCAGTTTTGGCAAAAACAGTTTGGATGCATCCGAACTTTTGGTTTGCATCCAAACATCAAGTCCAAACTTCAAAATTCTATCTTCACATATTATAAATCTTCCAGTTTATAGTTTAAATACACCAATACAGTTAAATATGCCATTTAGTATATCACATACTGATATTAGCACACACATTTCAGCATATTTAAAATTTAGCATAAAACAGCCATTATGCATAACACACATCATGCACATCATTCATTGCAGCCATCATTTCCATCATTCTTCTCCCCCTTTTGTCATCAATCAAAGATGGGGTAAATGAAAATGAGACTGACAATTACCAAAGGAAGCTCTCAACTCTAAGGTTTCATCATTGAGCTTCATGAAAAGAAAAAAAACTATTACATGAAATGCAGCAAAGTACTTAACAAGTTCAGAATGCATAGCAGATAAAAATTCAGTACAGATAAGCAACTTAAAAGCAATAAATAGAATAGAAGAAAAGAAAGCTTAGTCTTGTGATGCTGATTTTGATGCGGAGTCCTTTCTGGCTTCTTCTTGACAGCAACATGCTTGATTCTTCCATGGCCAAATCGTTTGGATTAGATGGAGTCACTATTTCAGCTCTTGCAATTTGACTTCCCTCTTGAGATTCCATGACCTGCTCATTGTCATTCCTTTGATCATCATCATTTTCTTCATCACTGTCATTGTCTTCTTCACTCTTCTTGCTATCTTTATCATGCTGATCATCCTTATCTTCTTGTGTTCTAGAAGGTCCTTCACCACTTTGAGGATTTTTTGTCAATATTTCCTCAATGTGCTTGACTCTATTTTCCAAACTGTCCAGTTTTCCAAGTACCATAGGAGCAAATGTTTCAAAAAATTTATACATTTTCTACATTTCTTTCATGTGGTTGTTCAGTGCTGCTTGAATATTATTTTCTCTTGAGACCTCTTCAGCACCAATACCTTCCCCATCAACTGGATGTGATTGAGAAGTAGGCTCTTCTTCAAAGAGTCTTCTTTTGGAGGGAAGTTGCTCCCCCTCACTTGTTGACTCATGCCTTCTTTTACTCTTCATTTCTCTTGCCCATGTTTCTGCCTCATCTTCTTCTTCTTCTTCATTTTTTTCACTTTCTTCTGCTTCAATTCTCTTTGGAGGGGTTTCTATTTTAGTCCTCCATATTCCCTCATCATCCAAGATCAGTTGCATTCTCTTGAGAGAATCATTTGTATAAATTTGGCCTCTTTTAAAATTCTGCCCTCTAGCAGGAATTCTAACATGAAAATGCTTGAAGATTCTAGTCAAAAGTCTTCCATATGGTAGAGCCTTGTTTTCAGTCTTTCTAGCTCCAAACATGTGCTTCAATGCCATATATCCAAAGTTCAATCTTCTATGCTCATGTAAAGCTAGCATAATCATCATATGAATATTTCCCACAAATGTTTTGTGTCCAAAATTAGGGATTATCATGGTTGTAATCATATGATGCATAACTCTTGCACTTGCATCTAAAACCTTAACTTCCCTTTCCTTAATGGTCCTAAACTTTCTACCATTTGTGAAAGCTTCTTCAAATCTAGCATTTGTAAATAGTTCTCGTTCATAGCAATGTTGCCCTAAGGAATAATATTTAGCACCAACATCACTTACATCACAGATTCTATTCAACAATGCATCATTAAATTCGAAATCTATTTGAGATACTCTAGATGAATACCACTGATTAACATTTTCTCCTTCATATTCTATTCTTTCTTCTTTCAGATTTGCATAGAATTCATACACAAGAGAAGGATAATATTCTTCATCAACAGTCAATAGATTGCTCCAGCCAATATCACCAAATAAAGATAGGACATTACCCATATTGGTGAGCTTCTCAAAATCAACTTTGTTTCCAGGAATGATTTTACTTGAATTCTTGTTCCAATCTTCAAATTCTGATGCAGCCTTAATTGAAACAAACTTATCCACACCAGAGGATGATTGAGGAACCCTAATTCTTCGTGGTTCATGATGAGTTTGTCCTCCTTCACTGGCCTTTGCCTTCCCTTTTCCTTTTACAACATTGGCTCCTTTTGTTCTCGCCATTTTGATATTTTAACAGAGAAGCAGTGAGTTTTGAGAGGTATCTAGGGTTAGGAATTCAAAAATCTAAGTGTTTTGATGTGAAAATGGTGAAATCACAGAGGTATTTATGTTTGGACGCTTGTGGGTAGAGAGAAATTTTGAAAAAGGAGAGAGTTCGGATGTTAAAATGTGTGAATAACGGCTAGTCGGTTTTGAAAAACCGCTGTAACCGCAAAGTTCAGACGACCAAACTTTTTGGTATTCGTCCGAACATGCGTCCGAACTTCTTTGTTTCTCCAGTTTCAGAAAGTTCGGACGTCCGAACTTTCTGTCAAGCGTCCAAACATGCGTCCGAACTTTTCTGTCCAGAAAATTCTGTCAAAGTTTGGCTTTCCATTTTCACTCAATGCATCCAAATTTTTCCTGCTTTTGTCACACTTAAACGAACATATTAGTAATTGAATTTTGCAATTCCTAAAAGCCTTCTTAAATAACTAAACCTTTCCTCAGCCAAAGGCTTTGTGAATATATCAGTAATTTGATCATTTGTATTTATATATTCTAAACATATATCCTTTTTAGCAACATGATCACGAATGAAATGATGTTTTATTTCTATATGCTTAGTCCTAGAATGTTGAATTGGATTTATGCTTAGATTGATAGCACTAGTATTATCACACAATATAGGTACACAATCAAATTTAAGACCATAATCAAGTAAGGTGTGTTGTATCCATAACAATTGTGCACAACAACTACCTGCAGCTATGTATTCAGCTTCTGCAGTGGATAAAGACACACATGCTTGCTTTTTACTAAACCAAGATACAAGACAACTACCAAGAAATTGACAATGACCACTTGTACTTTTACGTTCAATTTTGCATCCAGCATAATCAGCATCAGAGTATCCAATAAGTTCAAAAGATGAAGTTTTTGAAAACCAAAGACCATAGTCATGTGTATCAATCAAATACCGAAAAATACGTTTGACAGAAATTAGATGAGATTCTTTAGGACATGATTGGAATCTAGCACACAAGCATACAACAAACAATAATATCTGGTCTACAAGCAGTGAGATAGAGTAAACTTCCAATCATACCTCTATACAGTTTTTCATCAATGTTTTTACCTTTTTCATCTTTGTCAAGTTTAGTTGATGAACTCATTGGGTACCTATTCCTTTTGCTTGATCCATTCCAAATCTTTTTAGTAGCTCCTTGGTATACTTTGCTTGATTGATGAAGACTCCATCCTTGACTTGTTTAATTTGTAGCCCAAGGAAGAAATTTAATTCTCCCATCATACTCATCTCAAATTCATTTTGCATAGATTCGGCAAAAATATTCACAAAGAGATGTATTAGTAGCACCAAATATAATATCATCAACATAAATTTGCACAAGTAAGATATCATTTTTAGCCGATGTTTTTATGAAAAGAGTTGTGTCAACTTTTCCTTTTGTAAAGCCTTTTGAAAGAAGAAAACCACTCAATCTTTCATACCAAGCTCTTGGGGCTTGTTTCAATCCTTATAAAGCTTTGGTTAATTTGTAAACATGATTTGGAAATTTTTCATGAATAAAACCAGAAGGTTGTTCTACATAAACTTCTTCTTCAATAACACCATTTAGAAAAGCACTTTTGACATCCATTTGAAATAGTTTAAAACCTTTAAAACAAGCAAAAGCCAAAAGCATTCTTATAGACTCTAATCTGGCCACTGGAGCAAAAGTCTCATTATAGTCAATGCCTTCTTCTTGATTAAAGCCTTGAGCAACAAGTCTAGCTTTATTTCTAACAACTTCTCCTAGTTCATTTAACTTATTTCTAAAAACCCACTTTGTACCAATAACAGAATGATTATGAGGTCTAGGAACAAGAGTCCAAACATTATTTCTCTCAAATTGATTTAACTCTTCTTCCATAGCAATAATCCAGAAATTATCACACAATGTATCATCAATATTTTTTGGTTCAATATGAGATAAAAGAGCAAAATTATCAATAAAGTACCGCCTTGTTTTAACTCATTGGGAGACATCACCAATGATTTGCTCTTTAGGATGACCTCTTGCATATATGATATCCTTTGAAAGTTCTTGATTACTGCTTGATTGACCATCTTGTTTTTGCTCCATTATTTCTTCTTCTTTGGTATGATCTTCCATTGTAGGTACTTGGTGTTGAGTTTGATTTTCAACCATTGAGGAGCCTGCATCATCTTCATTTCTTCTTTGAAGATAAATGTTGGATTCATCAAAGGTTACATGAATAGATTCTTCAACACACAATGTCCTTTTATTATAGACTCTATATGCCTTTTTATTTGATGAATAACTAAGAAATATTCCTTCATCTGATTTTCTATCAAACTTACCAATATAGTTACTAGTGTTTAAGATGAAGCACTTACAACCAAAAACTTTAAAGTAGACAATTGATGGAGTTTTATCAAATAGAAGTTCAAAAGGTGTTTTTCTTATAAAAGGTCTTAGCAAAACTCTATTCATGACATAACAAGCTGTATTTACAGACTTTCAGCCCAAAAATATTTAGGTAGTGAATTTTCACAAAGCATTGATCTAGCCATTTCTTGCAAGGTTCTGTTTTTCCTCTCAACAACACCATTTTGTTGAGGTGTTTTTAGCAGTTTGAAAAATTGTGAGTGATTCCATACTCATCACAAAATTTTGTAAAATCTTGATTACAGAATCCTCTTCCATTATCACTTCTAATAGAAATTAGTTTGCAATCAAGAGAAGTTTGAACCTTTTTGAAAAGTTTTGAAAATTCATAAAACGTTTCATCTTTTTGTGCTAAGAAAATTACCCATGTAAATCTTGAAAAATCATCAACAATCACATAAGCATATCTTTTACCACCAAGACTAGTAGTCCTCATAGGTCCAAATAAGTCCATGTGAACTACTTCAAGAGGCTATGAGGTAGAAACCATTTTCTTTGGTTTGAAAGATGTTTTTGATTGTTTTCCATATTGACAAGCATCACAAATCCGAGTTTTGTCAAAATGCATTTTTGGTAATCCTCTAACTAGCTATTGTGTAGAAAGTTTGTTCAATAAATCCATACTTACATGTCTAATCTTCTATGCCATAAAAATCCATCATTGTCATGAATGGCAAGACATTTAATATCATTAGTAATAAGCTCATCAAGATACAACACATATACATTACCAACTCTTTTAGCAACAAAAATAGTTTTGTTACTTGCACTGTCAAGAATAGTACAAGTATCACATTTAAACTCTACTTTGCATCCATTGTCACATAATTGACTAATACTAAGTAAATTATACTTTAAACCTTCAATAAGTAAAACTTGCTTGATAAGAGGGAAAGAACCTTTACCAATGTTACCTATTCCAAGTATTTTCCCTTTCTTCTTATCTCCAAATGTGACAAAACCTTCACTTGTAGTTTGGAGCTCACTAACAAGTGATGCATTTCCAGTCATATGCCTTGAGCAACCACTGTCAAGGAACCATTTTGTGGCACTTGATCTTGAGGCAAATTGTACCTCATCATCAATGGCCATAAAGCATATGTTGGCCTTTTCTTCACTGTCATTCTCACTCTCTTGTTGATCCCACGTTCCAGCTAATCCTTTACCTTTCTTGACAGATTTCTTTCTGTTTTTGTTGTCTCTTTCCCTTTCCAACACTTTAGAACAATCAGCAACAAGATGCTCTGTGCTTTTGCATTCAAAGCATTGTGGTTTGTAGGATGAGGATTGTCCACCCTTTTTGACTGGTGTTCTTCCTTTCTTGAGGAATTCCTTTTTGTAGAATCTTTTGAACTTCCTCACTGCCATTGCAATCTCTTCTTCTCCACTGTTTCCTCCTTCTTCTTCACTTGAAGACTGTTCTTGTTCACTCAAGTGATTTGAGAACTTGAGTACAACTCCTTTTCTTCCTTTTTCTTCACCCTCCTTATCATTTAGCCGTTTCATCTTAATTTCATGAGTCAGTAGAGATCCAATGAGCTCTTCGAGTGGAAGAGTCTTCAAGTCCTTGGATTCCTCAATAGCAAGTGTCTTAGGCTGCCAAGATTTTGGTAGAGCATCTAAAATTTTTCTGTTTTACTCTCCCATTGTATAACTTTTACCATAAGCTTTCAAGCCATTAAAAATGTTAGTAAATCTTGTAAACATATCACTAACATTTTCACCTTGTTTCATGGTAAACAGTTCATAATCTCTAACAAGCATGGCAAGTTTAGATTCTTTAACTTGATTAGTACCTTCATGTGTAATTTGGAGTAATCTCCACATGTCATGGGCAGAATCATATCCACTAACTCTATTGTATTCAGTAACATCTAAAGCACAACTTAATATATTCACGGCCTGATAATTTAAAGTCATTTTCTTAGAATCATGCTCATCAAATTCATCAGTGGACTTGGGTTCTGAGGTTATTCCATCAGCTCTCATTTTCATTGGGACATAAGAACCTTTCTCTATTATATTCCACAAATCAAAATTGATAGAACAAATATAAATTTTAACTCTAGATTTCCAGAAAGTGTAATTTGTTCCATCAAACAAAGGTGGTCTATTTGTGGAGGATCCTTCTTGGTAAGGTAGGTTTGACATATTAGCCATAGGATCTTTGTCTTCTAGGTTGCAAAACCACACAAAGAAGTTCTAGCTCTGATACCAATTGAAATACCTAAGAGGGGGTGGGGTGAATTAGGTATTTGGCTAATTATCACAAAATTAAACCTTTTATGCTTTTAAACCAAGAACAAATTATATTGGCAAAATAGAGACAGTTTAAAGTAAAGCGATGAAGAAGGCAATAGCAAAGAACTCAAGCAATTTATAGTGGTTCGATCCTCAAGATCTACGTCCACTACCTTAAGCTTACACTTAAGGATTTCAAACACTCTACTATTAGCTCAGGTTTACAGATTACAAGAGAGGCTCACCACACTATGGTTTTACACTCACAACCTCTACTAGTAACTTTTACAATGCAAGGCTCACCAAACTCAATGGTTTTATATCTCAAACAACCTTGAATCACAACTTCAAGGATCACCCTTATCGAAAGGATTTTATGTTATCAAGATAACCTTGCTAGAGCTAATAGAACAACACAAATTTATAGATAAAGAAGAGTGTGTAGATGTTACCACTTGTTGGTAGATGTTTACACAAAGTTGTACCTTCACACTTTGATGCCTTTTGAATAATCAATTGAATGCACAAGATAAGAGAGCTTTGAAGTTTGCTAAAAGCTTTTGGAATACTTGGAGTTCATAAAAATTCAAAGAGATACAAAAATTCTGATGTTTATAGCTTTTATAGATGTGAAAAATCAAATGCAACAGCTATAAAACGGCTAGTAACGGCTAGTAACAGTGAAGTTCGGACGTCCAAACTTTCTGTTATGCGTCCGAACTCGCATCCGAATTTTACTGTGCCAAGCTGTCTGGAAAGGTTCGTACGTCCGAACTTTTCCTCATGCGTCCGAACTTGCGTCCGAACTTCTCTGGAAAAACAGTGATCATGCTATTAGAGAAAGTTTGGACGTCCGAACTTTACTCCATGCGTCCGAACTTGCGTCCGAACTTCTCTGGAAACACAGTAACCATTTCCAGAGTTTGGACGTCCAAACTTGCATCCAAACTTTTCAAATTCAATCAAATCATCTGAAAATCATTGTTGTTATCATTAAAAACCATTTGCAAGAATGGACACATCATTTTGGCACTTTTAAACACAAAAAACCGTTACAAAAACACTTTGATCATACAAGATCTTTTCAAGTTCATTTGAGATTTCAAAAACATACTTGTTATCATAATGTTTATTAAAAACCATTTCAAAATAAGTTTTGTGCTCTCTCATGCATTCAAATGAAACCAAGACATACAAGTGTAGAGTTTACATAAGAATGTACCTATTTTAATAATTCTACACTCTAAGTCTTCAATGCCTTCAATCATTTTGAACATACTATTCAAATCTTCAATCACATTTGGGATATTGAGTTGTTCTTGCATTTTAGCTTCAAGGCAATAAGACTTTATGCTTCTCAAGTCATCAATCCTATCACTCAATCATACAAACACATTAGTCCTCATCAATATTTGTCATTATTCAAAACTAATCATAATTACATGATTTACCCTTAGGGCTAACAATCTCCCCCTTTTTGACGATGACAAATTTTGATGCAAAATTTGATGGATTTAAACAATGTAGTACAAAGAAGCATTTATGTCAATGATGGATAATAGTCAATTTAGCATATTGACATGCAAAAGGCTCAATATGAGCCTATGACCCAACCAACCTCCATTTAACCTCCTTCCTTCCAACTACATATAGAAGATATAGCATTTAAGTATTTAGAAAAGATTCTAAGAGAGGTTTTAAAGGTTGTAAATGTTTAACAATGTTCCCCCTTAGATTGTGCTCATTTTTCAACAACTTTGGACTTGAAATACTAAGCATCCAAAATCTGACATATCAAGTCCAAACTATAAAATAAGTGAAATGAAAGCTTCAATTTTTGAAAATAAGCTATCCTAAGATTGTTCAAACATAGTAGAAGAGATTGAAACATGTTTGAATCAATTTGAACAACAAAAGAGCACATTTTGGCAACAAAATATGGATGCATCCGAATTTCAGAACATGCATCCGAATTTTTAACTTTCAAGTCCAAACTGGAAAATATGTGAGATGAAGACTTTGATTTTTGAAAATAAGTTTTCCAAAGGTTGTTCAAATATGATAAAAAGAGATTAAAACAGATTTGAATCAATTTGAACAACAGAAAATTCACTTTTGGCAAAAACAGTTTGGATGCATCCGAACTTTTGGTTTGCATCCAAACATCAAGTCCAAACTTTAAAATTCTATCTTCACATATTATAAATCTTCCAGTTTAAAGTTTAAATACACCAATACAGTTAAATATGCCATTTAGTATATCACATACTTATATTAGCACACACATTTCAGCATATTTAAAATTTAGCATAAAACAGCCATTATGCATAACACACATCATGCACATCATTCATTGCAGCCATCATTTCCATCATTCTTCTCCCCCTTTTGTCATCAATCAAAGATGGGGTAAATGAAAATGAGACTGACAATTACCAAAGGAAGCTCTCAACTCTAAGGTTTCATCATTGAGCTTCATGAAAAGAAAAAAAACTATTACATGAAATGCAGCAAAGTACTTAACAAGTTCAGAATGCATAGCAGATAAAAATTCAGTACAGATAAGCAACTTAAAAGCAATAAATAGAATAGAAGAAAAGAAAGCTTAGTCTTGTGATGCTGATTTTGATGCAGAGTCCTTTCCTGGCTTCTTCTTGACAGCAACATGCTTGATTCTTCCATGGCCAAATGCTGGATTAGATGGAGTCACTATTTCAGCTCTTGCAATTTGACTTCCCTCTTGAGATTCCATGACCTGCTCATTGTCATTCCTTTGATCATCATCATTTTCTTCATCACTGTCATTGTCTTCTTCACTCTTCTTGCTATCTTTATCATGCTGATCATCCTTATCTTCTTGTGTTCTAGAAGGTCCTTCACCACTTTGAGGATTTTTTGTCAATATTTCCTCAATGTGCTTGACTCTATTTTCCAAACTGTCCAGTTTTCCAAGTACCATAGGAGCAAATGTTTCAAAAAATTTATACATTTTCTACATTTCTTTCATGTGGTTGTTCAGTGCTGCTTGAATATTATTTTCTCTTGAGACCTCTTCAGCACCAATACCTTCCCCATCAACTGGATGTGATTGAGAAGTAGGCTCTTCTTCAAAGAGTCTTCTTTTGGAGGGAAGTTGCTCCCCCTCACTTGTTGACTCATGCCTTCTTTTACTCTTCATTTCTCTTGCCCATGTTTCTGCCTCATCTTCTTCTTCTTCTTCATTTTCTTCACTTTCTTCTGCTTCAATTCTCTTTGGAGGGGTTTCTATTTTAGTCCTCCATATTCCCTCATCATCCAAGATCAGTTGCATTCTCTTGAGAGAATCATTTGTATAAATTTGGCCTCTTTTAAAATTCTGCCCTCTAGCAGGAATTCTAACATGAAAATGCTTGAAGATTCTAGTCAAAAGTCTTCCATATGGTAGAGCCTTGTTTTCAGTCTTTCTAGCTCCAAACATGTGCTTCAATGCCATATACAAAGTTCAATCTTCTATGCTCATGCAAAGCTAGCATAATCACCATATGAATATTTCCCACAAATGTTTTGTGTCCAAAATTAGGGATTATCATGGTTGTAATCATATGATGCATAACTCTTGCACTTGCATCTAAAACCTTAACTTCCCTTTCCTTAATGGTCCTAAACTTTCTACCATTTGTGAAAGCTTCTTCAAATCTAGCATTTGTAAATAGTTCTCGTTCATAGCAATGTTGCCCCAAGGAATAATATTTAGCACCAACATCACTTACATCACAGATTCTATTCAACAATGCATCATTAAATTCGAAATCTATTTGAGATACTCTAGATGAATACCACTGATTAACATTTTCTCCTTCATATTCTATTCTTTCTTCTTTCAGATTTGCATAGAATTCATAAACAAGAGAAGGATAATATTCTTCATCAACAGTCAATAGATTGCTCCAGCCAATATCACCAAATAAAGATAGGACATTACCCATATTGGTGAGCTTCTCAAAATCAACTTTGTTTCCAGGAATGATTTTACTTGAATTCTTGTTCCAATCTTCAAATTCTAATGCAGCCTTAATTGAAACGAACTTATCCACACCAGAGGATGATTGAGGAACCCTAATTCTTCGTGGTTCATGATGAGTTTGTCCTCCTTCACTGGCCTTTGCCTTCCCTTTTCCTTTTACAACATTGGCTCCTTTTGTTCTCGCCATTTTGATATTTTAACAGAGAAGCAGTGAGTTTTGAGAGGTATCTAGGGTTAGGAATTCAAAAATCTAAGTGTTTTGATGTGAAAATGGTGAAATCACAGAGGTATTTATGTTTGGACGCTTGTGGGTAGAGAGAAATTTTGAAAAAGGAGAGAGTTCGGATGTTAAAATGTGTGAATAATGGCTAGTCGGTTTCTTAAAAACCTCTGTAACCGCAAAGTTCGGACCACCAAACTTTTTGGTATTCGTCCGAACATGCGTCCGAACTTCTCTGTTTCTCTAGTTTCAGAAAGTTCGGACGTCCGAACTTTCTGTCAAGCGTCCGAACATGCGTCCGAACTTTTCTGTCCAGAAAATTCTGTCAAAGTTTGGCTTTCCATTTTCACTCAATGCATCCAAATTTTTCCTGCTTTTGTCACACTTAAATGAACATATTAGTAATTGAATTTTGCAATTCCTAAAATCCTTCTTAAATAACTAAACCTTTCCTCAGCCAAAGGCTTTGTGAATATATCAGCAATTTGATCATTTGTATTTATATATTCTAAACATATATCCTTTTTAGCAACATGATCACGAATGAAATGATGTTTTATTTCTATATGCTTAGTCCTAGAATGTTGAATGGGATTTATGCTTAGATTGATAGCACTAGTATTATCACACAATATAGGTACACAATCAAATTTAAGACCATAATCAAGTAAGGTGTGCTGTATCCATAACAATTGTGCACAACAACTACCTGCAGCTATGTATTCAGCTTCTGCAGTGGATAAAGACACACAGGCTTGCTTTTTACTAAACCAAGATACAAGACAACTACCAAGAAATTGACAATGACCACTTGTACTTTTACGTTCAATTTTGCATCCAGCATAATCAGCATCAGAGTATCCAATAAGTTCAAAAGATGAAGTTTTTGAAAACCAAAGACCATAGTCATGTGTTTCAATCAAATACCGAAAAATACGTTTGACAGAAATTATATGAGATTCTTTAGGACATGATTGGAATCAAGCACACAAGCATACAACAAACAATAATATCTGGTCTACTAGCAGTGAGATAGAGTAAACTTCCAATCATACCTCTATACAGTTTTTCATCAATGTTTTTACCTTTCTCATCTCTGTCAAGTTTAGTTGATGAACTCATTGGGGTACCTATTCCTTTTGCTTGATCCATTCCAAATCTTTTTAGTAGCTCCTTGGTATACTTTGCTTGATTGATGAAGACTCCATCCTTTACTTGTTTAATTTGTAGCCCAAGGAAGAAATTTAATTCTCCCATCATACTCATCTCAAATTCATTTTGCATAGATTCGACAAAATCTTCACAAAGAGATGTATTAGTAGCACCAAATATAATATCATCAACATAAATTTGTACAAGTAAGATATCATTTTTAGCCGATGTTTTTATGAAAAGAGTTGTGTCAACTTTTCCTTTTGTAAAGCCTTTTGAAAGAAGAAAACCACTCAATCTTTCATACCAAGCTCTTGGGGCTTGTTTCAATCCATATAAAGCTTTGGTTAATTTGTAAACATGATTTGGAAATTTTTCATGAATAAAACCAGGAGGTTGTTCTACATAAACTTCTTCTTCAATTACACCTTTTAGAAAAGTACTTTTGACATCCATTTGAAATAGTTTAAAACCTTTAAAACAAGCAAAAGCCAAAAGCATTCTTATAGAGTCTAATCTGGCCACTGGAGCAAAAGTCTCATCATAGTCAATGCCTTCTTCTTGATTAAAGCCTTGAGCAACAAGTCTAGATTTATTTCTAACAACTTCTACTAGTTCATTTAACTTATTTCTAAAAACCCACTTTGTACCAATAACAGAATGATTATGAGGTCTAGGAACAAAAGTCCAAACATTATTTCTCTCAAATTGATTTAACTCTTCTTCCATAGCAATAATCCAGAAATTATCACACAATGCATCATCAATATTTTTTGGTTCCATATGAGATAATAGGGCAAAATTATCGATAAAGTACCGCCTTATTTTAACTCATTGGGAGACATCACCAATGATTTGCTCTTTAGGATGACCTCTTGCATATATGATATCCTTTGAAAGTTCTTGATTACTACTTGATTGACCATCTTGTTTTTGCTCCATTATTTCTTCTTCTTTGGCATGATCTTCCATTGTTGGTATTTGGTGTTGAGTTTGATTTTCATCCATTGAGGAGCCTGCATCATCTTCATTTCTTCTTTGAAGATAAATGTTGGATTCATCAAAGGTTACATGAATAGATTCTTCAACACACAATGTCCTTTTATTATAGACTCTATATGCCTTTTTATTTGATGAATAACCAAGAAATATTCCTTCATCTGATTTTCTATCAAACTTACCAAGATAGTTACTAGTGTTTAAGATGAAGCACTTACAACCAAAAACTTTAAAGTAGACAATTGATGGAGTTTTATCAAATAGAAGTTCAAAAGGTGTTTTTCTTATAAAGGGTCTTAGCAAAACTCTATTCATGACATAACAAGCTGTATTTACAGCTTCAGCCCAAAAATATTTAGGTAGTGAATTTTCACAACGCATTGATCTAGCCATTTCTTGCAAGGTTCTGTTTTTCCTCTTAACAACACCATTTTGTTGAGGTGTTTTGGCAGATGAAAAATTGTGAGTGATTCCATACTCATCACAAAATTTTGTAAAATCTTGATTACAGAATCCTCTTCCATTATCATTTCTAATAGAAATTATTTTGCAATCAAGAGAAGTTTGAACCTTTTTGAAAAGTTTTGAAAATTCATAAAACGTTTCATCTTTTTGTGCTAAGAAAATTACCCATGTAAATCATGAAAAATCATCAACAATCACATAAGCATAGCTTTTACCACCAAGACTAGTAGTCCTCATAGGTCCAAATAAATCCATGTGAACTAGTTCAAGAGGTTTTGAGGTAGAAACCATTTTCTTTGGTTTAAAAGATGTTTTTGATTATTTTCCATATTGACAAGCATCACAAAGATGAGTTTTGTCAAAATGCAATAAATCCATACTTACATGTCCTAATCTTCTATGCCATAAAAATCCATCATTGTCATGAATGGCAAGACATTTAATATCATTAGTAATAAGCTCATCAAGATACAACACATATACATTACCAACTCTTTTAGCAACAAAAATAGTTTTGTTACTTGCACTGTCAAGAATAGTACAAGTATCACATTTAAACTCTACTTTGCATCCATTGTCACATAATTGACTAATACTAAGTAAATTATACTTTAAACCTTCAATAAGTAAAACTTGCTTGATAAGAGGGAAAGAACCTTTACCAATGTTACATATTCCAAGTATTTTCCCTTTCTTCTTATCTCCAAATGTGACAAAACCTTCACTTGTAGTTTGGAGCTCACTAACAAGTGATGCATTTCCAGTCATATGCCTTGAGCAGCCACAGTCAAGGAACCATTTTGTGGCACTTGATCTTGAGGCAAATTGTACCTCATCATCAATGGCCATAAAGCATATGTTGGCCTTTTCTTCACTGTCATTCTCACTCTCTTGTTGATCCCACGTTCCAGCTAATCCTTTACCTTTCTTGACAGATTTCTTGCTGTTTTTGCTGTCTCATTCCCTTTCCAACACTTTAGGACAGTCAGCAACAAGATGCTCTGTGCTTTTGCATTCAAAGCATTGTGGTTTGTAGGATGAGGATTGTCCACCCTTTTTGACTGATTTTCTTCCTTTCTTGAGGAATTCCTTTTTGTAGAATCTTTTGAACTTCCTCACTGCCATTGCAATCTCTTCTTCTCCACTGTTTCCTCCTTCTTCTTCACTTGAAGACTGTTCTTGTTCACTCAAGTGATTTGAGGACTTGAGTACAACTCCTTTTCTTCCTTTTTCTTCACCCTCCTTATCATTTAGCCGTTTCATCTTCATTTCATGAGTCAGTAGTGATCCAATTAGCTCTTCGAGTGGATGAGTCTTCAAGTCCTTAGATTCCTCAATAGCAAGTGTCTTAGGCTGCCAAGATTTTGGTAGAGCATCTAAAATTTTTCTGTTTTACTCTCCCATTGTATAACTTTTACCATAAGCTTTCAAGCCATTAAAAATGTTAGTAAATCTTGTAAACATATCACTAACATTTTCACCTTGTTTTATGGTAAACAGTTCATAATCTCTAACAAGCATGGCAAGTTTAGATTCTTTAACTTGATTAGTACCTTCATGTGTAATTTGGAGTAATCTCCACATGTCATGGGCAGAATCACATCCACTAACTCTATTGTATTCAGTAACATCTAAAGCACAACTTAATATATTCATGGCCTGATAATTTAAAGTCATTTTCTTAGAATCATGCTCATCAAATTCATCAGTGGACTTGGGTTCTGAGGTTATTCCATCAGCTCTCATTTTCATTGGGACATAAGGACCTTTCTCTGATATATTCCACAAATCAAAATTGATAGAACAAATATAAATTTTAACTCTAGATTTTCAGAAAGTGTAATTTGTTCCATCAAACAAAGGTGGTCTATTTGTGGAGGATCCTTCTTGGTAAGGTAGGTTTGACATATTAGCCATAGGATCTTTGTCTTCTAGGTTGCAAAACCACACAAAGAAGTTCTAACTCTGATACCAATTGAAATACCTAAGAGGGGGAGGTGAATTAGGTATTTGGCTAATTATCACAAAATTAAACCTTTTATGCTTTTAAACCAAGAACAAATTATATAGGCAAAATAGAGACAGTTTAAAGTAAAGCGATGAAGAAGGCAATAGCAAAGAACTCAAGCAATTTATAGTGGTTCGATCCTCAAGATCTACGTCCACTACCTTAAGCTTACACTTAAGGATTTCAAACACTCTACTATTAGCTCAGGTTTACAGATTACAAGAGAGGCTCACCACACTATGGTTTTACACTCACAACCTCTACTAGTAACTTTTACAATGCAAGGCTCACCAAACTCAATGGTTTTATATCTCAAACAACCTTGAATCACAACTTCAAGGATCACCCTTATCGAAAGGATTTTATGTTATCAAGATAACCTTGCTAGAGCTAATAGAACAACACAAATTTATAGATAAAGAAGAGTGTGTAGATGTTACCACTTGTTGGTAGATGTTTACACAAAGTTGTACCTTCACACTTTGATGCCTTTTGAATAATCAATTGAATGCACAAGATAAGAGAGCTTTGAAGTTTGCTAAAAGCTTTTGGAATACTTGGAGTTCATAAAAATTCAAAGAGATACAAAAATTCTGATGTTTATAGCTTTTATAGATGTGAAAAATCAAATGCAACAGCTATAAAACGGCTAGTAACGGCTAGTAATAGTGAAGTTCGGACGTCCAAACTTTCTGTTATGCGTCCGAACTTGCTTCTGAATTTTATTGTGCCAAGCTGTCTGGAAAAGTTCGGACGTCCGAACTTTTCCTCATGTGTCCGAACTTGCGTCCGAACTTCTCTGGAAAAACAGTGATCATGCTATTAGAGAAAGTTTGGACGTCCGAACTTTACTTCATGCCTTCGAACTTGCGTCCGAACTTCTCTGGAAACACAGTAACCATTCCAGAGTTTGGACGTCCAAAATTGTATCCAAACTTTTCAAATTCAGTCAAATCATCTGAAAATCATTGTTGTTATCATTAAAAACCATTTGCAAGAATGGACACATCATTTTGGCACTTTTAAACACAAAAACCGTTACAAAAACACTTTGATCATACAAGATCTTTTCAAGTTCATTTGAGATTTCAAAAACATACTTGTTATCATAAAGTTTATTAAAAACCATTTCAAAATAAGTTTTGTGCTCTCTCATGCATTCAAATGAAACCAAGACATACAAGTGTAGAGTTTACATAAGAATGTACCTATTTTAATAATTCTACACTCTAAGTCTTCAATGCCTTCAATCATTTTGAACATACTCTTCAAATCTTCAATCACATTTGGGATATTGAGTTGTTCTTGCATTTTAGCTTCAAGGCAATAAGACTTCATGCTTCTCAAGTCATCAATCCAATCACTCAATCATACAAACACATTAGTCCTCATCAATAATTGTCATTATTCAAAACTAATCATAATTACATGATTTTCCCTTAGGGCTAACAATCACAAATTCAATTGAGCAATACATTATCAATCTCAAAAATCAACTTGTGATAAATCAACTTGTGATAAATCAACTTGTGATATTCTTGAAGAATACCACTGAATAGCTTTATTACCAACTTGCTCAACTCTTTCTTCCTTAATATTTTCATCAAATTCATAAACTAAGGAAGGTAATAGCAATCATCAAACATAAGCAAACTAGTCCAGCTCACATCATTTAAAAATGAGAGTATATTACCCATTTTGCATAGTTTGATGACATCCACCTTGTGACTTGGATTTATCATATGGTTCTTTTTTGTCCAATTATCAAGTTCAGTAGCAGCCTCCATTGTGACAAATCTATCCAGCTATGACATGCTTTGCAAAACATGAACCTTCCTTGGTTCATTGATCACTGATTCTCCTTTTCTTTCTTTGGCTTTTCCCTTTCCTTTTCCCATGCTAGGCATCTTTGTCCTGACCTGAAGCTACAACACTTGAATACACTCATTAGTTATTGAATTTTGAAATCCCTAATCTTCTTCTAAGATTGGTCAAACCTTTCTTCAGCCAATGGCTTAGTAATGATATTATTAATTTGTTCATTAATGCAAACATACTTTAAACAAGTATTGCCTTTAGTAAAGTGATATCTAATGAGATGAAGTTTGATCTCTATATGCTCTGTCCTAGTTTTTTTTTTGAATCATATGATGATCAAATTTATTGCATTAGTGTTATCACATAACATAGCCACACATTTGAAATATGGACCACGATCACTTAGAGTATCAATAAGGTAATAGAGAATGTGTTTAGCAGCAATCAAATGAAACTCTTTAGGACAAGATGAAATCTTGCACACAAGCACATGGAAGACATAATATTGGCTCCACTTGCTGTCAAATAGAGTTGACTACTCCTATGAAACCATTTTATTCCTGTCATGCATAGTTGATAAACTTATGGAAGTGCTTATACCTTAACACGATTCATGAAAGTGCCATTCTTTGTTTGCTTGATTTGTTGGCAAAGAAAGAAATTAAGTTTTCCTGTCATGCTCATTTCAAATTTACTTTGCATCAACTTGAAAAACACATCACAAAGTGAAGTATTAGAAGCACCAAAAATTGTATCATATATTTGGACAAGTTATAGATCATTGTTGCATGAGGATTTTATAAAAAGGGTAGTTTCAGTTTTTCTCTTGAAAATCCTTTTGAAAGAAGGAAACTACTCAATCTTTCACACTAAATTCTAGAAGCTGGTTTTAAACCATACAAAACTTAGGATAGTTTGAAAATATGGTTAGGAAACTTTTATGAGCAAAACTGGGTGATTGTTCCACATAAACCACTTCCTCAATAAAACCATTTAGAAAAGCACTTTTGACATTCATTTGAAATAACTTAAAACTTTTAAAGCAAGAACAAGTTAAAAGCATTCTTATGGACTCAAGTCTACATTCGGAACAAAGGTTACATCATAATCAATTCCCTCTTCTTGATTGAGTCCTTAGGTAACAAGTCTAGCCTTGTTTCTAACAACTTCTTCGGATTCAATAAGTTTATTTCTAAAACCATTTAGTTCCAATAATGGAATGATCATGAGATTTAGGAATATCAAAAATTATGTATCTTTCAAATTTATTTAATTCCTCTTGCATATCAATAATCCAAAAATCATCACACATTGCATCATCAATACTTTTAGGCTCATATGCGATAAAAGAATAAAGTTATTGACAAAGTACCACCTTATTTGTACTCCTTGGGAGATATCACCAATGATTTGCTCCTTAGGGTGGCCTCTTGGATATCTTAAGTTCTTTGAGAGCTTTTGGTCACCACTAGGTTGGTTATCTTGTTCTTTCTTAATCATCTCTTCCTCATTGGTATGATCCTCCAAAGTTGGTGCTTGAAGATGGGTTTGATAGTTATTCATTGATGTACCTACATCATCTTCATCTCTTCTTTACAATTAAATGTAAGATTCATCAAAACAAACATGAATGGTTTCCTCATCATATAAGGTTCATTTCATTATAAACTCTATATGCCTTTTTGTTAGAAGAATAGCTAAGAGATATACCAATATCCGGTTTTCTATCAAATTTAAGTAAGTTATCACAAGAATTTAAGATAAGAAATTTATAACCAAACATTTTAAAATATGCAATTTGAGACGTCTTATAAAAGAGAATTCAAAAGATGTTTTTCTTCAACATGATCTTAAAAGAATTCTATTTATCATAGCATGTGGTGTTTAAGGCTTTGGCCCAAAAATTTTTTTGAAGAAGAATTTTCACAAAGCATAGACCTAGCCAATTTCTGCAAAGTTCAAAATTTTCTTTCAATAACACCATTTTATTGTGGAGTTTTTGCAGTTGAAACAATTATATGAAATTCAATTTTCAAAGCAAATTTTGTAAAGACTTTGTTGTAAAATTCTCCCATTGTCACTTGTAATGGAAATTAATTTGCACTCAAGGGAGGTTTGAACCTTTTTGAATAATTTTACAAACTTATGAAACACTTCATCTTTTTGAGCAAAGAATAATGCTAAAGTGAATATTGAGAAATCCTCAACTACTACTAAGGCATACTTCAAGTTATCAATACTAGAGTTCCTCATAAGTCCAAAACAATCCATATGAACAAGCTCAAGATGTTTTGAGGTATAAAAGCATTTTCATGGGTTTGAAAAATTCTCTTGTTCATTTTCTATATTGACAAGTATTTCAAAGATAATTTCCTCAAAGCAATCCTCCAACTAAATCTTGAGAGGAAAGTTTGTTCAACAAATCCATGCTCACGTGACCAAATCTTCTATGCCAAGAAAATCCATCATTATCATAAGTAACATGACATTCAAGTTTATTATGCCGTAAATAACCGTCATTATCATGATTGGAAAATCATCTAACTTTATAAGCAAGAAGTTCATCAAGGCAAGGCACTAATACAATTTGCAACAAAAAATAGTTCTACCATTGACACCATCAAGTATAGTGCAAGTATTACATTTACATTCAACTTTTAACACTGTCACATAATTGACTAATGTTAAGCAAGTTATATTTCAAATTATCACCAAGCAACATTTGTTTAAAAAGAAGAGAGGAACCTTTACCAACATTGGTTACTCCAAGAATTATTCCTTTCTTCTTGTCTCAAAACAAATCCTTCATTGGTTGCTTTGACCTTGCTTATGAATGAGGTGTTTTCCTTTACTCTTTAATCCAACATCATCAATGTACAACTTGGTGGTGCTTGAGTTTGAATTAAAGTGTACCTGCAATAAAGGAGAGGAAGTATCCTTTGGTACCCATACTTTCTTGGGTCCGTGGGGGTTAGTAATAATTCCCTTAACTCTCCAAATGGTTTTTATACCATTCTCTACTTTTCTTTTAACATAACATTTGGTAACTTTATGTCCATGTTTTCCACAATAAGTACAACAAGTATAATGCATGGAAGTAGAAGCAACTCTAACAAAGAAGTTTTTATATTTAGGCACATTGTTTACATAATTATAGCCAAGACCATTTTTAACAAGAGAAGATCTTTGAGTTCCAAGAATTTTATAAAGATTGTCCCTTCCTTTTGTAAATTTTTCTATACATGATGTAAGTTCATCAACCTTCTATTTCAAAGTCTCATGATCAACAAGCATTCTTTCAAGAGACAAAATCATTTCACAAAGAATCTTATTTTCAAGGGACATGTTTTGTAAAGAGACATTTAAAACTTCTTTTTCAATATTCAAGCATTCAATAGAATCAAGAAGCTTTTTATTTTCACAAAACAATTTTGAATTCTCATTCAATAAATAATTAATTTTGGTTTTCATTTCCTTATTCCTTTTTGAAGCCTTCTTTAATTCTCCATACATCTCAACAAGTAATTCACTAGGATCATCAATATCATCATAATAATAAGTAGAGGTAGATGGAGTAGGTTGTACCTCATCTTCCATTGCCATGAAGCACACATTTGCTCTTTCTTCTTCATGAGTGACTTGAAGTAGCTTCCACATTTCATGAGCGGAATCACATTCCATCACTCTATTGTATTCATTGATGACCAAAGCACAACAAAGAATGCTCATTGCTTGGTAGTTTAATGTCATCTTTCTTGAATCGCTCTCATCATACTCCTCCATAGGCTTTGGTTCCCTTGTAACTCCATCGGCTTTCAATCTCAATGGCACATAGGGACCTTTCTCAATAATACTCCACAATTCATAGTTAATAGAACAAATGTATATCTCAATCCTAGACTTTCAAAAAATATAATTAGAACCATCAAACAATGGAGGTCTATTAGTAGAGGAACCTTCCGTATAAGGCAAATTTTATAAACTAGCCATATGATCTTTACTTCTCGGTTGTTAGACCTTAAAAAGAAGACCTTGCTCTTATACCAATTGTAAGACCTAAGGGGGGGTGAATTAGGTCTTTGGTTAATTATCAAAATACTTTTCTATTTTGTAAATCCTTTACCTTAATAAAAGCTCTTCTTCAAATTCACAAACTCTAAGTTTATATGTGATTCAATGGTTGAGACAAGATGATCAAACAATAAAATCACAACCAATCAATCAACGCTTAAGAACAAATAATAATAACATAAGTATGTAAACAAGTAAAGCTATAAACAAATGAACACACGATTTATAGTGGTTCGATCTCACCAAGATCTACATCCACTACCTTAAGTCCACACTCAAGGATTTCAACCAATTCACTATATGCTCAATTTAGACAATTACACAAGAGGCTCACCACACAATGGTTTTACACTCACAACCTCTTTTAGTAATTATACAAACAAGGTTCACCCTTCCACAAGGGTTTTATATCTAAATACAACCTAAAGACCAATCTAATCAAAGGCTCACCCACAAACAGGTTTTACACCACAACCTTGATTAATCTAGTTTATGGCTCACCCTTACACAAAAGGGTTTTATGTCACAAGATAACCTTGCAATGAGCTAGTAGAAAACACAATTGAGAGAAGAAAAGAGAGTGTGTAAGATGTTACCACACTTTGTTGGTAGATGATTACACAATGTTTCTCCTTCACACTTTGTTGCCTTTGGAATCTTGAATTTCAATCTTTGAGCACAAGGCAATTTGAGAGCTTTTCAATTGAATATGATGTAAAACAAGTTAGAGTATATAGGATTTGATAAGTTCAAAGTTCTCTTCAAAAATCTGAAGTTTATGGCTTTTATATAATTTGAAAATCAGTTCAAACAGCCATAAAACGGCTAGTAACGGCTAGTAACAGTAATTACTGTTTATGTGAACAGAGTCACTGTTCATGCACTGTTTACAAAATTTCAGACGACCGAATTTGGCATTCTACGTCCGAACGTACATCCGAATTTCTCTGGAAAAATAGTCGACACTGTTCATGTGAACAGTAGTCACTGTTCATGTACTGTTCACAAAAAGTTCGAACGTCCAAACTTGGTCTCATACGTCCGAACGTGCGTCTGAAATTCTCTAAAAAAATAGTTGTACTGTGCATTGAACAGTGTTTACTGTTAATGTGAACACTGTTACTATTCACAATACAGAATTTGCTCTTCACAGCGTATGGAAAGTTCGGACGTCCGAACTTTGCCCTATGCGTCTGAACTTTGCATCCGAACTTTTGAAACTTTGTCAAAACATATCCAAATCATTTCAAACAAGTTGAAAAACATTCTAACCTTAAAGATAAGTTATTAAATACATTTTAAGTGCAAAAATCATTTATGAAAATTTGATAATTTTGGTAAGTTCAAAAACATTGAAACCATTTAAATCAAGTTTTGTGCTCTCAATTGCAACTCATAGATTTCAAGGCTTAAGAGTATAGGGTTTACAAAGTTTACCTATTAACCACATGTAACATACACTTCATATCTTCAAAGCCTTCATTCATCTTGAACAAACTCTTCAACCTTTAATCACTTTGACATATTTGAGTTGTTCTTGCATTGCTAGCTCCAAGGCAATGAGACTTGCTTCCTTCTCAATCCAAAAATCCTATTGTTAGCCCTAAGGGCAAATCATGTAGTTTTGATTAATGACAAATATTGATGAGGACTAATATGTTTGTATGTTGTGTGATAGGTTTTATGAACTAAGAAGTATGAAGTCTCATTGTCTTGAAGTTAAAATGCAAGAACAACTCCAATATGTCAAAGTGATTGAAGATTGAAGAGTTTGTTCAAGATGTTAGAAGGCTTTGAAGACATGAAGTGTAGGTTGCATGTGCTTAATAGGTAAACTTTGTTAACCCTACACTCTTAAGCCTTGGAATCTATGAGTTGCAATTGAGAGCACAAAACTTGATTTAAATGGTTTCAATGGTTTTGAACTTACCTAAATTATCAAGTTTTCATAAATGGTTTTTGCACATAAAAGATCTTTAATAACTTATCTTTAAGGCTAGAATGTTTTCCAACTTGTTTGAATTGATTTGAACATGTTTTGACAAAGTTTGAAAAATTCGGATGCAAGATTCGGACGCAGTCCAAAAATTCGGTCGTCCGAATTTTGTAGCAAAAGTTTGCTACTATTCTTCCAGAGAAATTCGGAAGAAGATTCGGACGAAGTCAAAAAATTCGGTCGTCCGAATTTTGGCCTTCAGCATGGTCACTGTTCTTCCAGAGAAATTCGGAAGAAGATTCGGACGCAGCAGAAAAAATTCGGTCGTCCGAAAAATTTGGACGCAGAATTCGGTCGTCCGAATTTTCTTAAACTAGCTGTTACTAGCTGTTTTATGACCGTTTTAACTGATTTTCAAATTCTATAAAGGCTAGAAACTCTAGATTTTTGATAGAACTTTTGCACAAAAGAAATCCTTGAAGCTCTAACTTGTTTTACATAAAAATTATATCAAAAGCTCTCAAATTGCCTTGTGCTCAAAGATTGAAATTCAAGATTCCAAAGGCAAGAAGTGAAGTGGTGCTAGAAATTGTAATCATCCACCAAGAAGTGTTGGTAACATCTAAACTCTCTTTTTATATTATTGTTGTTATTGATACAAGGTTGTCAACAGACTTAAAACCCTTGTGGAGGGTGAGACATAGACTAGATTAATCAAGGTTGTGGTGTAAAACCCATTGGTGAGGGTGAGCCTTGGATTAGATTGGTCTAGGTTGTCTAGTGACATAAAACTCTTTGTGATAAGAGTGAACCTTGTTTATTAGATTGAAAAGAGGTTGTTGTGGTAAAACCCATTGAAGGGTGAGCCTCTTGTGTAATTGCCTAAATTGAGCATATAGTGAATTGGTTGAAATCCTTGAGTGTGGACTCAAGGTAGTGGATGTAGATCTTGGAGAGATCGAACCACTATAAATCGTATGTTCATTTCTTTATTGCTTTACTTTTTACATACTTGTGTTATTATTATTTGTTCATAGTTTTTGATTGATTGGTTGTGATCTTATAGTTTGATAATCTTGTCTTAAGCATCAAATCACATATAAACTAGAAGTTTGTGAATTTAAAGAAGAGCTTTCATTAAGGCAAAGGGTTTGCAAAAAGGGAAAAGATTTTCAATAATTAGCCAAAGACCTAATTCACCCCCCTCTTAGGTCTTTCAATTGGTATCAGAGCTAGGTCTTCTTTTTAAGGTCTAACAACCTAGAAGTAAAGATTATATGGCTAGTTTATCAAATTTGCCTTATATGGAAGGTTCATCTACAAAAAGACCTCCTTTGTTTGATGGTTCTAATTATACACTTTGGAAATCTAGAATTAGAATTTTTATTTGTTCTATTAACTTTGATTTGTGGAGTATCATTGAGAAAGGTCCCTATGTGCCTATGAGAATGAAAGTCGATGGAGTTACAAGGGAACCAAAGCTCATGGAGGAGTATGATGAGAGCGATTCAAGGAAGATAACTTTAAACTACCAAGCAATGAACATCTTGAGTTGTGCATTGGACGTGAATGAATACCATCGAGTGAGTGAATGCGAGTCCGCTCATGATATGTGGAGACTTCTTCAAATAACACATGAGGAAAGAGCCAATGTGTGCTTTATGGCAATAAATGATGAGGTACAATCCACTTCTTCTACTTCTACTTGTTGTGATGATGATAGTGATGATCTTAGTGAATTATATGTTGAAATGTATGAAGAATTAAAAAAGGCTTCAAAAAAGAAATAAGGAAATGAAATTCAAAATTAATGAGTTATTGAATGAAAATTCAAAATTATATTGTGAAAACAAAAGACTTCTTGAATCAATTGATTGTTTGAATATTGAAAAAAGAAGTTTTAAATGTCTCTTTGCAAAACATGTCCCTTGAAAAATAAGATTCTTTGTGAAAAGATTTTGTCTCTTGAAAGAATGCTTATTGACCATGAGACTTTGAAAAAAGAAGGTTAATGACCTTACATCATGTATAGAAAAAATTTACAAAAGAAAAGGGACAATCTTGTTAAAATTCTTGGAGCTCAAAGATCTCCTCTTATCAAAAATGGTCTTGGTTACAATTATGTAAACAATGTGCCTAAATATAACAAATTCTTTGTTAAAGCTACTTCTACTTCCATGCATCATACTTGTTGTACTTATTGTGGAAAACATGGACATAAAGTCACCAAATGTTATGTTAAAAGAAAAGTAGAGAATGGTGTAAAAACCATTTGGAGAGTTAAGGGAACTATTACTAACCCCCAAGGACCCAAGAAAGTATGGGTACCAAAGGATACTTCCTATCCTTTATTGCAGGTACACTTCAATTCAAACTCAAGCACCACTAAGAGGTATATTGATGATGTTGGCTTAAAGAATAATGGAAAAGACCTCATTTATAATCAAGGTCAAGGCAACCAAAGAAGGATTTGTTTTTGAGGCAAGAAGAAAGGAGGAATTCTTGGAGTAACCAATGTTGGTAAAGGTTCCTCTCTTATTTTTTAACTAATGTTGCTTAGTGCTAATTTGAACTATAACTTGCTTAGCATTAGTCAATTATGTGACAATGATTGAAAAGTTGAATTTAAATGTAATACTTGCACTATACTTGATGGTGTCAATGGTAGAACTATTTTTGTTGCAAATTGTATTAGTAATGGTTATGTGCCTTGCTTTGATGAACTTGTTGCTTATAAAGTTAGATGATTTTCCACTCATGATAATGACGTTTATTTACGGCATAATAAACTTGATCATGTTAGCATGGACTTGTTGAATATTGTTTTTACTTGTTAAAAGATTATCAAAAATTCGTTTTGAGAAAAATCATCTTGTAATTCTTGTCAATATAAAAAAAACAACAAACAAAATTTTCTTTCAAACCTAAGAAAGTGATTTCACCTCAAAACTTTTTGAAATTGATTATATGTCATGATAAAATGATTAAAATAGCTATGATGGAATATCTATGCATTTGCTTGGCCAAAAACATCTTTATGAAACTTTACAAAATGTTTGGACTTGAAGTTTGAATGTAGACCATAAGTTCGGTCTCCCGAACTTGTATGACAAAATGATATTTTGTGATTTTGATCAATTACTGACAAAATGTTTCAGTGTGTATTTTATCTTGATAAGCTTGATGAACTTGTTGCTTATGATAATGATTTTCTTGGCATAGAAGATTTGGTCATGTGAACATGGATTTATTGAACAAACTTTCCTCTCAAGATTTAGTTGGAGGATTGCTAAAAATGTGTTTTGAGAAAATTGTCTTTCACATACTTGTCAATATGGAAAACAAACAAAAGAATCTTCCAAACCTAAGAAAATGACTTTCACTTCAAAACCTCTTAAAAATTGTTTATATGGATTGTTTGGACCAATGAGGATCACTAGTCTTGATGGTAAGAGAAATTCATATATGATTGTTGATGACTTTTCTAGATTTACATGGGTGATCTTTCTAGCTCAAAAATATGAAGTTCTTTCATGAATTTGTAAGACTTTTCAAAAGGGTCCAAATCTCTCTTGTGTGCAAATTGATTACTATTAGAAGTCACAATGGGAGAGAATTTTACAATCAAGATTTTACAGAACATTGTGATAAGAATGGGATTGCTCAAAATCTTTTGAACTTATATTTCATAGAATACTCTAGAATTTAAACATACATGACTGGTTGTATCAAATATACATGAATACGTGTAACAAAGTACTTTATATTGAATACTACTTGCCTGTATTGCCTATTTCAAAGTTTTGGTTACAAGTGCCTCATATTGAATATGTGCGATAACTTGGAAAATTTGATAGAAAATTGAACGATGGGATATTCCTTGGTTTTTCCTCTAACAACAAGGCTTATAGAGTTTATAAGAAAAAGAACCTTACATGATGAGGAAACTATTCATGTTAGTTTTGATGAATCTTACATTTACTTGGAAAGAAAAGATGAAGATGATGTAGGTACATCTATGAATGACTATCAAACCCATCTTCAAGCACCAACTTTGGAGGATCACACCAATGAGGAAGAAATGATTGAACAAAATCAAGATGACCAACATAGTGGTGACCAAGAGCTCTCAAAGAACCTAAGATATTCAAGAGGGCACCCTAAGGAGCAAATCATTGGTGATATCTCCCAAGGAGTAAAAATAAGGCGGTATTTTAACAATAACTTTATTCCTTTTATCTCATATGAGCCTAAAAGTATTGATGATGCATTGTGTGATGATTTTTGGTTTATTACTATTCAAGAGGAATTAAATCAATTTGAAAGATACAAAATTTCGAAATTCCTAAATCTTATGATCATTCCATTATTGGAACTAAATGATTTTTAGAAATAAATTCAATGAATCCGAGGAAGGTGTAAGAAATAAATCAAGATTTGTCACCCAAGGATTCAATCAAGAAGAGTGAATTGTTTATGATGAAACCTTTGTTCCGAATGCTAGACTTAAGTCCATAAGAATGCTTTTGACTTTTACTTTCTTTAAAGGTTTTAAATTAATTCAAATGAATGTCAAAAGAGCTTTTCTAAATGGTTCTATTGAGGAAGAGATTTATGTGGAACAATCACCCGGTTTTGATCTTGAAAAGTTTCCTAACCATGCTTTCAAATTATCCAAAGCTTTGTATGATTTAAAACAAGCTCCTAGAGCTTTGTATAAAAAAAAATTGAGTGTTTTTCTTCTTTCTAAAGGATTTTCAAGATGAAAGGTTGACACTACTATTTTCATTAAAAAAAACTCTTGTAACAATGATCTATAAGTTGTCTAAATATACGATACAATTCTTTTTTGGTGCTTTTAATACTTCACTTTGTGATGTGTTTGCCAAGTTAATGCAAAGTAAATTTGAAATGAGCATGATAGGAAAACTCTATTTCTTTCTTGGCCTACAAATCAAAAAAACCAAGGATGTCACTTTCATGAATCAAGTTAAGGAATAGGCACTTCCATAAGTTTATCAACTATGCTTGTCAATAATAAAACGGTGTCATAGCAGTAGTCAACTATATTTGATAGCAAGTAGATCCAATATTATATTTGTCATGTGCTTGTGTGCTAGATTTCATCTTGTCCTAAGAATCTCATTTGATTGCTGTTAAACACATTTTCTATTACCTTATTGATACTCTAAGTGATTATGGTTTATATTTCAAATGTGTGGCTCTGTTATGTGATAGCACTAATGCAACAAATTTGACCATCATATTATTTAACAAACTAGGACAAAGCATATAGAGATCAAATTTCATTTCATTAGAGATCACTCTACTAAGGGTAATACTTGTTTAAAGCATATTTGTATTAATGAACAAATTAATGATATCGTTGCTAAGCCATTGGCCGAAGAAAGGTTTGACCAATCTTAGAAGAAGCATAGGGATTTCAAAATTCAATAACTAATGAGTATATTCAAGTGTGTAGCTCCAGGTGAGGACAAAGAAGCCTAGCATGAGAAAAGGAAAGGGAAAAGCCAAAGATAGAGAAGGAGGACTAGTAATCAACGAACCAAGGAAGGTTTATGTTTCTCAAATCATGTCATGGCTGGATAGATTTGTCATAGTGGAGGCTGCTACTAAATTTGATGATTGGACAAAAAGGATCCACAAAACTTGATTTAAATGGTTTCAATGGTTTTGAACTTACCTAAATTATCAAGTTTTCATAAATGGTTTTTGCACATAAAAGATCTTTAATAACTTATCTTTAAGGCTAGAATGTTTTCCAACTTGTTTGAATTGATTTGAACATGTTTTGACAAAGTTTGAAAAATTTGGATGCAAGATTCGGACGCAGTCCAAAAATTCGGTCGTCCGAATTTTGTAGCAAAAGTTTGCTACTATTCTTCCAGAGAAATTCGGAAGAAGATTCGGACGCAGCCAAAAAATTCGGTCGTCCGAATTTTGGCCTTCAGCATGGTCACTGTTCTTCCAGAGAAATTCGGAAGAAGATTCGGACGCAGCAGAAAAAATTCGGAAAAATTCGGACGCAGAAAAATTCAGCATGGTCGTCCGAAAAATTCGGACGCAGAATTCGGTCGTCCGAATTTTCTGAAACTAGCCGTTACTAGCCGTTTTATGGCCGTTTTAACTGATTTTCAAATTATATAAAGGCTAGAAACTCTAGATTTTTTATAGAACTTTTGCACAAAAGAAATCCTTGAAGCTCTAACTTGTTTTACATAAAAATTATATCAAAAGCTCTCAAATTGCCTTGTGCTCAAAGATTGAAATTCAAGATTCCAAAGGCAAGAAGTGAAGTGGTGCTAGAAATTGTAATCATCCACCAAGAAGTGTTGGTAACATCTAAACTCTCTTTTTATATTATTGTTGTTATTGATACAAGGTTGTCAACAGACTTAAAACCCTTGTGGAGGGTGAGCCATAGACTAGATTAATCAAGGTTGTGGTGTAAAACCCATTGGTGAGGGTGAGCCTTGGATTAGATTGGTCTAGGTTGTCTAGTGACATAAAACTCTTTGTGATAAGAGTGAACCTTGTTTATTAGATTGAAAAGAGGTTGTTGTGGTAAAACCCATTGAAGGGTGAGCCTCTTGTGTAATTGCCTAAATTGAGCATATAGTGAATTGGTTGAAATCCTTGAGTGTGGACTCAAGGTAGTGGATGTAGATCTTGGAGAGATCGAACCACTATAAATCGTGTGTTCATTTCTTTATTGCTTTACTTTTTACATGCTTGTGTTATTATTATTTGTTCATAGTTGTTGATTGATTGGTTGTGATCTTATAGTATGATAATCTTGTCTTAACCATCAAATCACATATAAACTAGAAGTTTGTGAATTTAAAGAAGAGCTTTCATTAAGGCAAAGGGTTTGCAAAAAGGGAAAAGATTTTCAATAATTAGCCAAAGACCTAATTCACCCCCCCCCCCCCTCTTAGGTCTTTCACCTATCACACATCATACAAGCATTTTAGTCCTTATCAATGTTTGTCATTATTCACAACTAATATGATTTGCCCTTTAGGGCTAACACAAGGAAAATACCTTTATCCAATTTTCTATCAAGTTTTCCTAAGTTATCATGGATGTTCAAGATAAAGCATTTACAACATAACACTTTAAAATATGCTATTGAGGAGTTTTACCAAAGAGAAGTTCAAAAGATGTTTTTCTTAAAAATGATCATAAAAGATTTCTATTCATCACATAGCATGTCGTGTTTACGTCTTTAGCACAAAAATATTTAGTAAAGAGTTTTCACAAGGCATAGACCTAGCCATTTCTTTCAAAGTTTGATTTTTTTTTCAACACCACCATTTTGTTGTAGAGTTTTTGCAGCCGAAAAATTATGTGAAGTTCTATTTTCATCACAAAGCATTGTAAAGTCGTAATTGTAAAATTCTCTTCCATTGTCACTTCTATTGGAAATCAATTTGCTAAAAAGGAAGGCTTGAACCTTTTTGAAAAGTTTTACAAATTCATGAAAGTTTTACCTTTTTTAGCAAGGAATAGTACTTGAAAGACCTAAGAGGGGGAAGGGTGAATTAGGTATTTGGCTAATATTTGAAAATTTTTTCTTTTTGAGAATATAGATTGGAAATCAAATTTACAATAAGACATTCAAGTTAACTCAATAAATTCTCAAATAAAAAGGAGATGAGAGAAGATCACACAAGCAATTTATAATGGTTCGATCACACAAGATCTATATCCACTACCTTGATCCCTTACTCAAGGATTTCAAACAATTTCAACTATAACAATCGTTATACGAGTCACACAAAATGCTTACCTAACAAGGGTTTTACTCTACAATCTCTTTTCACTTACGACAATCAAGGTTCACCCTCTCAAAAGGGTATTATATCCTTAAGATAACCTTGAAGAAAGAAAATTGATGAAGTAAGAGAGAAGGATATTACCAATAACTTGGTAGATGATGACAAATCTAGCACCACTTCACCTTTTTGTCTATGGAATCTTGTAAATCCACTTTTTATCACAAGACAAAAGAGAGCTAATAATGATTGAGAAAAGTAAAGGTTCTTAAATGCTCAAAAACTACTTAAAAATCTGAAGTTTATGGCTTTTATAGCATTTGAAAACCAGTTACAACGTTCAAATAATGGTTAGTAACAACTACTAAAAGTAAAATTCGATCAACTGAACATGGACTTTTGCATCATGATCGCCCAAATTTCTCTGTCTTCAAGTTACCATGATAAATTCGGTCGATCGAATTTGGACATAAGCGTCTGAATGTTCATTCAAATTTGTTTGAAAATTTAACAACCAAAGTTTTCAGTTCATACATCCAAACTAGAGTTCAAACTATTTAAACTCTCTCAAAATATTTGAAAATCAAGTGTAACAAGTTTGAAATCATTTTGGACTATAAGATAGATATTTTTAAGAGATTTTAAACCACAAGTTGTTGCCAAGAACTTGGTAAAACATGTATAATTAAAATTTTTATAATTATTTGAAAATATTTGAAAATCAAGTACAACAAGTTTGAAATCATTTTGGACTATAAGATAGATTTTTTTAAGATTTTAAACCACAACTTGTTGCCAAGAACTTGGTAAAACATGTATAATTAAACATTTTATAATTGAAAACCAAGTTTTGTGCTCTGTAGTAAGTTCTTTAGATTTCAAATTTCAAAGACAATAAGTGTAGGGTTTACAAGAATATAACTATTAAGCAAGTGTAAACCTACACTACAGTCTTCAAAGCCTTCAATTGTTAAGACATGCTCTACATGCTTTAATTCTTTGAGCACATTTGAGTTGTCCTTGACACTTTATCTTCAAGGCAATGAGACTACTTAGCTTCCACCATCCAATAATCCTATCTTGCAACAATTACTCAAGTTAGCTCATATCAATTTTTAATTTTTGTCATAATCAAAACTATAAGATTTGCCCTTAGGGCTTACAGTACCCAAGTGAATTTTGAGAAATTATCAACTATTACATAGGAATACATCTTACCACCAAGACTAGCAGTCCTCATTGGCCCAAATAAATCCATAAGAACAAGCTCAAGAGGTTTTGAGGTAGAAATCATTTTCTTGGGTTTGAAGGAGGTTTTTGTTTGTTTTCCATATTGACAAACATCACAATGATGATTTTCTCAAAATACATTTTTGGTAAACTTATAACTAATTCTTGAGAAGAAAGTTTGTTTAACAAATCCATACTTACATGTCTTAGTCTTCTATGCCACAAATAACACATTGTCATAAAAAACAAGACATTCAACATCACCAGCAACACATTCATCAAAGGTAGAGCACATATACATTTCCAACAAAGATAGTTTAGCCACTAACACTATCAAGAATAGTACAAATATCACATTTAAATTAACTTTACAGCCATTGTCACATAATTGACTAACGCTAAGTAAGTTATATTTCAAGTCATTAATAAGCAAAACTTGTTTGATGAAAGAGGAAGAACCTTTACCAACATTACCTACACCAAGGATTCTTCCTTTCTTCTTATCACCAAAGGTATTAAAGCCTTCATTTATTGCTTGAAGCTCACAAATAAGTAAGGAATTTCCTGTCATGTATCTTGAGCATCCACTATCAAGAACGACTTAGTGGAACTTAATCATGGAGGGAAATATACTTACACCAAATAAGAGGAAGTAAATTTTGGTACCCACATTTTCTTGGGTCCAGGGGGTTACCGATGGTTCTTTTTACTCTCCAAATAGTATTTACACCATTCTGTACCTTACTCTTGCATTTGGTAGATTTATGGCCATGTCTTCCACAATGAGTACAACATGCATGAGGCATTGAGCTAGAAGTGGCTCTAACAAAAAAAATATATATATATATATTTAGGCACATTGGCACATTCTTCACATAATTGTAACCAATGCCACTTTTAACAAAAGAGGATCTTTGAGATCGAAGAAATTTGTCAAGATTGTCCCTTCCAATTTAAATTTTTCAACACACAAAGTAAGATCATCTAGCTTCTTTTTCAAAATTTCATGATCAACAATCATTTTCTCAAGAGGAGAGATCTTTTCACGAAGAGCTTTATTTTTAAGGGACATGTTTTGCGAAGAAACATTTAAAATTTCTTTTTCAATGTTCAAGCATTTAATAGAATCAAGATTCTTTCTATTTTCACAATTTTATTTTGAATTGTCACTCAATAATTCATCAATTATTGATCTCATTTCTTTGTTTTTCTTTGAATTTTTTTTAACTCACCATACATATCTACAAGGAGATCACTAGGATCATCAACATCATCATCATGAGAAGTATAGGTAGAGGAGAGTAGGTTGTATCTCATCTTCCATTTCTATAAAGCATACATTAGCTCTTTCATCATTTTCTTCTTCACTTTCTTCATTTGCATGTTGATCCCAAGTACCAAGAAGTCCTTTCCCTTTCTTGATGATTTCTTCTTCTTTTGCTTAGCTTCCTTTTCCTTTTCCAAGTCTTTCTGGGCAATTGGCAACAAGATGCTCAGCGCTTTTGCATTCATAACATTGCCGTTAAAAAAAGATGGGAATTGACTAACTTTATTGAAAGGTCTCTTGCCCTTCTTGAGAAATCTATTTTTGTAGAATTTCTTCCACTATTGAGATTTCATCATCTTCACCATCTTCTTCTTCATCACATGATGATTCTTCTTGTTCACTAGGATTATTGGCTTTGAGGATGACTCTTTTTCTTCCATTTTCTTCATCTTCTAGATCATTTAATCTCTTGATCTTCATTTCATGTGTGAAGAATGATCCTATGAGCTCTTCAAGGGGAGGAGTCTTCCAGTCCTTTGATTCTTCAATAGCAAGTGTCATTGGCTGCCATGAATTTGGAAGGGCATCTAATATCTTCTTATTTTGTTTGCTAAGGGAATAGTTTTTCTAATAAGACTTCAACCCATTTGAGATATTATTGAATCTTGTGAACATAACACTAATGTTTTTCCCTTGCTTCATTGTAAATAGTTCATAGTCTCTAACGAGCATAGCAAAATTTGATTCTTTTACTTGATTCGCCCCTTCACGTGTTAATTGGAGAAACTTCCGCATATCATTTGTTGTGTCGTATCCAGTCACCTGGTTGTATTCGTTGACATCCAAAGCACAACCAAGGATGTTCATTGCTTGATAATTCAAGGTCATCCTTTTTTAGCCACTTTCACCAAATTCTTCAAAAGTAACTGGTATCATTGTAATTCCATCATCTCTCAACTTCATTGGGACACAAGGACTTTTCTCAATAATGTTTCACAAATTAAAGTTAATAGAACAATATAAATCTTAATTCTAGATTTTCAAAAAGTGTAGTTTGTTCTATCAAATAAAGGAGGTCAAGTTTTGTAAGATCCTTCCAAAAAATGGAGGTTTAAAATATTAGCCATAAGATCTTAACTTCTGGGTAGTTAAACCACAAAGAAGAAGCCCTTGTTCTGATATCAGTGAAAGACCTAAGAAGGGGCTGAATTAGGTCTTTGACTAACTTTTAAAATATTTTTCTTTTTGAAGAATTCTTTTAAGAAATCTCAATCTCCAAGTATTTAAAAAGATTGATAGGAAGTAACTAAAGAGAAGATAGCAATTAAATGTAAGAGCAATAAATGTCAACCACCTGTTAATACAAAAGAAGTAGGATCAATAAAAGAGCAATCAATGAAAGAGAATAAAGAATACAATGATTTATAGTGGTTCGGTCTCTTCAAGATCTACATCCATTACTTTGAGTCCACACTCAATAATTTCAACCAAATCCACTATAATAACACAACACACTAGTACACAAGAGGTTCCTCTACAAGGGTTTTACAACTCAACATCTTTTACTATTCAAGAATCAAGGTTCACCCTATGCAAAAGGGTTTTGTGTTCCCAAGACAACCTTGAATAAACAATAATAAGATGAGATATAGAAAGAAGTTACTAACAAGTTTGGTAGTTGATTAACAATGATAGCACCACATCACTTTTGCTTTTGGAAGCTTGAATTATCATATGTAGCACAAGACAAATGAGAGTTTTTTGATGTTCTCAATGTAATAGGATGTAAAGCTTTTCAATGTATGAAAAATTTATGAAAAATCCAAAATTTAAGCCTTTTATATGGTGTAAAATTCAAGTGTAACGTTCAAATAATGGCTAGTAACAGTGCAATTGATTGTCTACATTTTTTGTACATTGGACTAATATGGGTAATTCGGTTTAGTCAACCAAATTGGGAGCTCTGCATCTGAAATGGTGATTTGAATTTTACTAGAAATTCAGCAGCAAACTTACAATTCAGATGTCTGAATTGGAGTATGAATTTTTTTAGGCTTTGTAAAATTTTTTTTTAGGCTTTGTAAAATTTAACCATAACAAGTTTAAAATCATTTTGGACTAGAAGATAAGTCATTTAAAAGCTTTTGAACAATAAGTCATTATCAAACACTTTGTATTTCAAAGGATGATCATAATTGTTTAGGCATTATTTCAAAGCATGATAAAAATCTTTTAGGCACGTAACCAAGGTTAGAAATGGTTTGTGCTACCATATGCAATGTAAAGATTCCAAATGAGAAAGATGTAGAGTTTACAAAGTTATACTTATAAAGCTAGTGTAGTCCTACACTATAGTGTCTTTATAGCCTTCAACTATTTGGATATACACTTCATTCTTCAACCATTTGAGCTTATTTGAGATGTCCTTAGCAATTTATCTCCAAGTCAATGATGTCATTTAGCTTCTTTAGTAAAAATTCTATTACACAATTATTAACCAAGTCAGCCAACATCAATGTTTGTCATTAGTCAAAACTATAAGATTTGCCCTTAGGGCTAACACTACTATCAAAGAAATTGTTTTTAGTGAAAATACTGGAGATGAAATTCACAAGAGTGGATGTAGGCATATTTCTGAATCACTATAAAAATCTTTGGTATCTATTTCATTTCTTACTTTTCCTTGCTTTGATTGCTTGCTTGTTTTACTCTCGTTTACTCTCTATATGGCAAGCACATTTGTGCTAGAATGATTATGTTTAAAGCGTACTTTCCACACAGTGGAAAGACTTGTTGAAACTGTTATTCATACAATATCATAGAAACTATCTTTCAAATTGTTTATTGGGAATAGTTAGCTTGATAACCTTTTGAAACTATTTTAGCATTGCAATGATCCTCCAAAATAATAAAAAGTTGCACACTGGGTCCAGCAAAGCTCTTATAAGATACTCAAGCTAATATCACTCTGTGTTTAGCTCAAACTAAGAAAAATAGCTTTATACTCAGTTTGGGTTTCAACTTTTGTTTTACTAGCCAACTGATAGCAATTCAACTTTTGTTTTACTAGCCAACTGATAGCAATTCAACTTTTGTACTTTAATTTTGCCTTAAATAGGTTAATTTTTGATCAAATCCATTTCATCCCTTTGTGGACACTGTTTGAGACCTACAACTTGCTTGATGAAAATTCTAAATTGTTGTGTGAAAACTAAAAGTGGCTTGATTCCTTGAGAGCGGTGTGCTTACTTCTTTGAGTACATTATATCTTGAGAACAAATACTTATGTGATGAGGTAAAACATCTTGAGCACATGCTTATTAATTATGCTGCGTTGATGATTTGATTGCTCATGGTTGAGAAGTTCACAATGTGGAGATAGCTTCAACAAATTGCATGATGCTCCATACATGTTAAAATAAAAATGGTTTTGAATATCTTCATTTGCCTAATTGTTATATTTATTATGGTGGATATGACCACTAGATGTTATGTAAAGAAAATAGTTGAAATTGTTGTTAAAATTATTTAGAGGGCAAAGAAAATTATGGTTAACCCTTATAAACTCAAGAAAGTGTATCAAAAGTTACTTCTTTCCCCTATGTATAGGTACATTTGCCACAAAGAGAAATGTCATTATGTAGTTCCTTGATTGTGAATGCTCAAGGTGTATGATAGAGAACACTTCACTTATTGATAATCTTCAACCAGCATGTGAGACAAAAGCCACTACAAGAGGAATGAAACTTGGTGGAAAAAAAACCGATGGCAAAAAGTTTTTTGAACAAAATATACAATTTGTTAAAAAATAAAAGTTATCATTAAAATATTAACTAAATTAAATTCTAGTGACGATAAATAAAGTTACTAGAAAATGTTATAACTAAAATCTTCCCATCACCTTAATTTTGAAAGACGAGCGTTATAATGGTGACCACATCGAAAATGTGATAACTAATTATCTTACTTATAGTAGAACATATTTTTTGTCACTAAACTACTTTTAGTAATAAATTAGTTTTTTCATTATTATGAGAGCATATTGGGCTATATATTAGCGAAAACATATTGTCGTTGTAGAGTATATATTTGTATTTGTTGTCAATAAGAACAATATTTTGTAATTTAGATTAGTATATAGAGTTTAGAGGATTCTATGGTGAATTCAATTAGGTTTAAGATACTTTATAGCCTTGTTTGATTTTTCAAAGAAAGTAGGTATGGAAAGTAATTGGATTCCTAAATTTTAAATTTCAATGTTTGGTTCATCATTTATCTTATAAGAAGAGAACATAGTTCCTCATGTGCAGGAAAATAAAAGTAGGATACTATGAAAGAGAATCCCAATAGGAAGGTGGTATTGAGATTCTTTTCCCAAGGAATCAAACAAAAAATAAAAAGAATTAAAATTTTAAGAGTGTTATGAAATTAATATAATTGTGGATGTCAATTATCTGATATCAAAGAGATAATCAAATATCGGAGATAGAGATACTCCATCCTACCAGAAGATAGATGATAAAGTTCTATAATATCTTTATTATTGATACTATTTATCTTCTGATTCTTCCCTATCTCTTCTTATTGATATGTACCCATAAACCCTATAAATAGGGCTTTAGACTGATGTATTGTGTACACTCATTGATTCATTTATTTACTCTCAGAGAATCAATGAAGCTCATGTATTCTCACTCTATTTTCTTTTCAGTTTCTCTCTATTATCTTCATTATATATTTTTTATTCAATTCTCTATACTACTATTATGATTTTATTGTGCCGACGATAATCACACGCCAATAAATTCGTAACATGTTATCAACACAAGTCTCTACCACCAAAGTTTAGAGTTTAATCAAGACAGAAAAGATGTATTTTTTCTACCTTTGAATTCTCATGGCAAACCTTACAAAACTTGATTTTTTTTTTACTCTTGACATTTCTAAAAAGAACCATCTGCCATGGACACTAGATGCTTAAATTTATCACGATGCAATGGGTCCGGCGGACACCATTATTGAAAATAATGCATCATCATCTCAAAATCGCGCAAAAGCCATGATTTTCTTCACCATCATCACCATGATAATTAAAGGCGAAATATATTACCTTAAGGGATCCATTTGTTTTATAGAAGGATTTAAAAGAAAGATTTGGCCACCAGAAGGTGGTCATTCTATCAAAAGCACAGTAATATTTGATGCACTTATGGCTACAAGACTTTAAATTTGCAAGTAAATGCAGTTAGAACCCTATGGTTATGACCCTAGAAAAGGTCGTAGTCATGGTCGAAGTTGTGGACATGACCGTAGCCATGGTAGAAATCATCCAAATAATCATGCCGATCAAAATAGATACATCTGGATATTGTGGGTCCTTAAGACACTATTTAAAAAATATAAAGCATCAAAGCCACTTGAGTACTAGCAAATTCTAAAGGAAACATACAATCACCAAAATATGATTGTTATATAAATGCTAATTATGATTTGTTATAAGTGTGCTAAAAGATTTTGTCTATAAGTATGTAAAATTTTATCGCATTTAGAATTTCTCCTCAATTAAAGTTATAAGGAGAAATATTACTAGTAATGTGATAAATAAAAGATTTTCCCTTTCTCATATCTCTAACATGCTCCTATAGTAGCAATATCGAGAAAAAATTTTTTCAGAAGTATTTTAAATTTATATCTTCTAAAACTAACTGAGTCATTAATAAAACATTTTGACATCCAACTAACTGATTTATGTCATTCCCTAAAGTGAATGTCGTTCGAACTAATAATATATTTATGAAAGAGATTTTGGTCGAGGCTAGTAGAAATGCACTTTGTTATGTTGTAAAAATAACTCATTAAATTTTCAGTTAATAGATACTCACCAGAAGGGAGAAAATAATGAGAGGAAAAAAAATAAAAAGTAATAATTCTAACATGTTATTGATGCAATATGAATGTTTGTCGTGTACCTGTAGTACGTCAAACATGTTATGAATCTTTATTAAGTATTAACATTGGTTTATTATGCTATTGATAGTAATGATGCTTATATCGATTATATTAATATGACACATGTGAATGTAGCCAATTATTTTGAATATCCAGAAAGTGAATATCCAAAATTTTGAATTATCGAATTATTGCTTTTTTATTTTCTATCATTTTGTGATTATTATTTGAAAATTTTCATACTATATATTTAAATTTTAGTTTTTATATATTATTTTAGTTTGTTTTGGATCAAGATGGTGAAGATACAATTTGTCTAAACAATATTGCTAGTTCATTTGGACAAATTTGAAATAAATGTTCAAAGTATAAATGGTAGTACAAAGTTCATGAAGAACTAGTTGATCAATAACTCTAGAAGAGTTAATTGATTAAAAACTTTATAAGAGCTACATGATCTTCACCCAGTGGTCAATTTCGTATGCATTATTTTCTATGTAGTTTCATTATTTTAGTATTAATTATACTATTATTATATCGACACATTTGATGAATAGAATTTTGAGACATATGCATTACCATTATGACCTAAAATATTTATCAATTATAGAAACTACCATTCATATCTTCTAGTTTATATTGCATAGAATTATGAAATTGAGATGCAATATTGAGTAAACTTGAAGTTTACTGATAAATAATTTATTAGTTAGCTTGACCGGTTGGACTATCTCAATATGAGTTTCTCAAATTGATTAGGAATTTGTAAAAATATTTTGGAACCAAGAGTTTCTCAATATGAGAAATTTCCATGTGCTATTTGTTTTATATACAAATGTTACCAGTATTAATTGGGATTGTATGAGTTATTTTGGAATGAATAAGGAGAAATTATTAGTTGATGCATCAACAAAATATTCATATGTATATTGTTGACTTTTACAAACTGTAATTTTCAATTTATTGATAATGAGCTTGTGTTTTAACATTCTCTCAACACAGTTTGTCCTAATAATACTAGTTGTATTGAGATAAATATTGAACATCCTATAGAATGTTTGATGTTTTAGCACTTATTTCGTATTTTATCAACGTATTATAAATTCTCATATTAATTAGTTTGTGGTCAGAAACTAAATATTTTTCATCTAAAATTTAGAAGTACACTATATATGTTGCTCTACTACAAATGTAATGAGAAGGGTTCTGATGCGAACCCTAGGTATAGAAGCCTAGAACCCAACAGTAAACTTTCACAAATGCTCAATAATGTGTGAAAAAGGCTTCAAAAACCCTTAACTCTTTGGATATATGACCCAAGAACTAAATGTATAAATAGAAACCTTAAACCCATTATCTATAAAGATAAGAACTTAAGGTATAATTCAAAGAAATGAATGTCACAAGTTGAATAACTTGATAAGTTCAAAAAGTTCTTTCAAGAACCAAAGAGAGTATGTATTCTCACCAAAATATCAATGACATAATATTTTAAATTTCTGAAAAGATCCTATATAAATAGATATCTCAAAATCCTAACCTAATTGGTTTTGCATTTGGAGTAAGTGGCTGAAATACAAGTCTTAATGGGCTTGGATTTGCAGCTAATTAAATCCAACTAAGGATTAAAATAAAAAATAGATATGGGCTTTAAGAATTAAATGTTCTTAGCCCAAACAAACTTAAAAACTAATTAAAAGACTCCTAAAAATAAAGAAATTTCGTCCAACCCTTATGCTGAATTTTTTAGCCCATTAATTGGCCATCTTGGACATCAATTTGGCAGCCCAATAGACTCCCAAATGGTTGGACAACTTGCATGTAATAAATTCACCATCATTGATCCTCCTTATGCAGAATACACCCTTGAAAGATAATCATTCTTTGGTTGTTTATTCCTTATTCTTTCAAGCAATGCACTTAAGGTCTCTTTCATCCTCTTAGCCTTAGCTCTTGTGATTGGACTAGCAGAGATCTTTAATGGGTCTTGATCACTTGATCTTGATGCTTCTTGATTCTCATCAGGTTCTCAAAGAGATTATCAAATATGTTGGGAGCGAATCACAAGGGAGAGATTTGTATTTTATTAATTTTAAATATGTTGTCCCAATATAAAGAGGAGAAAATATAAGGCCAAATAAAAATATTAGTTTGTATCTCATCTTGATCTTCTATTTTAATCCTCGTAGAAGATACCTTGAACTAGATGTTTAAATGATAATTTATATAACCAGATATATTAACTGACAAACGTCCGAAAAGGAATGCTCCTATAATCTTTGATGTCCTTGAAGGAAAATCTACCACTATAAATAAATTTGAAACATAGCTGAAACGTGGTAGATAAATCGATTCTTAGGATAAAAACTCAACACTGGAGCAAAGACTTAAGATGATCATATATGTTAAATCGAGGAGATTTAAATTTCAGCATGATTGATATATTATTTTCAGAAGGAATTTAGGCGCCTAAAAACTTTGACAATGATGAGATCTCAACATGATTAGAAACTACTGGAACAGCACAAGTATATGACGTCAACGATGTTAATGTGCGTAATATATTAAGTTGATTATTTAAATTGAGAAGATTTATATCGAAGTCTGTAGACTCGAAATGATAAAGTTTGCATGATGAAAATGTTTGAACTATTCACAAGTACACTTGAAGTTTACATGTATTTCCAGCAGGAATTATACACTTGAAGTGTAATCCCAAAGAAATAGCAATTGATATTTAATTATAAAATGAAAATTATAAAATTGAATATCTGTCATGACATATGACGTATGATTCTTCGTAAGACCTGACACTGATTATGAAAAAATATATTTCTAGTGATGGATATAATAGTGCATCATAACACATAACATATGTTTATCGTTGTTATTATTTGATAATGATACTTATATTCAAAGTCTCTGATAGACTCGATATGCTTGAAGCATATAAGTGGATCGTTCATGTAGAACATAATGAGATATTCTTCCTGAAGAATTTAGAAGAGCAAGTATTGTGATCAAAATTTTGAAAAATCAACACTTTGTTTTGATTGAACATCCTGAAGATGTTTCACATGGAAATAGTACATCAATAGTCATTGGCTGTTATATGTGATAAAGATCTTTTATATATATCAAAGGATATTGAAGAACTTTTTGGTCTTGAAATACTACAACTCTGCAATTTAGTATATATAAATATACTTATCTACGTGCAAGTGATTATCTATTCTAGTTCTTCTCTACCTAATGAATTTTGAGATGACATTAAGTTTGCCTTTCGATATCTCCTTGAGATAATTTATCTCAAATATTGAAAAAATTCAACTCTTGTTGAGATAGATATTGTTAGCCCTAAGGCAAATCATGTAGTTATGATTAGTTTTGATTAATGACAAACATTGATGAGGACTAATATGCTTGTATGTTGTGTGATAGGATTTGTGGATTAAGAAGTATGAAGTCTCATTGCCTTGGAGCTAGCAATGCATGAACAACTCAAATATGTCAAAGTGATTAAAGATTGAAGAGTTTGTTCAAGATTAATGAAGGCTTTGAAGACATGAAGTGTAGGTGACATGTGGTTAATAGGTAAATATTGTAAACCCTACACTCTTAAGTCTTGGAATCTATGAGTTGCAATTGAGAGCACAAAACTTGATTTAAATGGTTTCAATGGTTTTGAACTTACCTAAATTATCAAGTTTTCATAAATGGTTTTTGCACATAAAAGATCTTTAATGACTTATCTTTGAGGCTAGAATGTTTTTCAACTTGTTTGAATTGATTTAAACATGTTTTGACAAAGTTTGAAAAATTCGGATGCAAATTCGGTCATCCGAAATTTTTCTGCACTGCAAATTCGGTCATGAACAGTTCCACTATTCACATGAACAGTATTTTCTGAAACTAGCCGTTTTATGGCTGTTTAAACTGATTTTTGAATTCTATAAAAGTCATAAACTCCAGATTTTTTATAAGGACTTTGAACTTAACAAATCTTACATTATCCAACTTGTTTTACATCAAATTGAATTGAAAAGCTCTCAAATTGCCTTGTGCTCAAAGATTGAAATTCAAGATTCCAAAGGCAACAAAATGTGAAGGTGAAACATTGTGTAATCATCTACCAACAAAGTGGTAACATCTTACACACTCTCTTTTCTTATCTTAATTGTGTTTTCTACTAGCTCATTTGCAAGGTTATCTTGTGACATAAAACCCTTTTGTGGAAGGGTGAGCCATAGACTAGATTAATCAAGGTTGTAGTGTAAAACCCGTGTGTGGGTGAGCCTTGGATTAGATTAGTTTTGAGGTTGTCTTTAGATATAAAACCATTGTGTTTGGTGAACCTTGTATTATTTGTATAATTACTAGAAGAGGTTGTGAGTGTAAAACCATAGTGTGGTTAGCCTCTTGTGTAATTGTTGAATTTGAGCATATAGTGGATTGGTTGAAATCCTTGAGTGTGGACTCAAGGTAGTGGATGTAGATTTTGGAGAGATCGAACCACTATAAATCGTGTGTTCATTTTCTTATTGCTTTACTTGGTTACATACTCGTGATTATTATTTATGCTTAGTTCTTGATTAATTGGTTGTGGTCTTATAGTTTGATAATCTTGTATTAATCATCAAATCACATATAACTTGAAGTTTTTGAATTTAAAGAAGAGCGTTTATTAAGGCAAAGGATTTGCAAAAAGGAAAAAAGATTTCGATAATTAGCCAAAGACCTAATTCACCCCCCTCTTAGGTCTTACAGATATACAAGATATAAATTATCTATATGATACATACAAACTATGTCATTTATAAACATATGTTGATTATAATATTCCTTCTCATATCATTCTTTTTCTCCTCTTATATATTTCCAATCTAATAATTCTTAATTAAAATTTTGTATCTCAATTTTTTTGTATTTTTTCTTTCAAAAATATTAAAAATATAATAATTTAACTGTGTCATGATTACAAACTCATAAAAATCATTACCTAAATAAAAATTATTAAATTATCGATAAAAAATTTTTAATTTTATAAAAATTCAAATATTATTTTTGGTCCACATTGGAATCTAAACATTATATCGGGATTAATGTTTTTAAAAAGATAGAATAAATATTAAACTAAATAATATAACGTATGTTTATATTATGAAAAATTTGAATCAAGGTACTTTAGAAAATCAAAAGCATAGACAATGGAGTACCAAATAAAACAAAGTTAAAATATGAAAGAAAATTATTTTTATGATTTTAATGACGTTTGATTTTTGAAATTAAAAATAATATATTTTAAGTTATATAACAATATAAGCCATATTATAAAATATTGTAGCAGTTCTTTTTAAATTAGTAATATATTTTAAATTTGAATTCGAGATATACATGTGTGCACGTATTTTTATTCTAATAATTAATTAACAAATAGAGTGACCTTTTTGTCTGGCAGACTAACAAATAGAGCCTAAAAATACTTGTTTAATTAATAGAACCAAAATTTTTCAAAATTTTAATTGGTGATATAACATGTGTGTATACGTGAGTTTATTCTATTTGTTAGTTAGTTCATTTCTTAATTAATTAATAAATCATAAAATATTTTCATCATTCAAGGAAAAGAGCCTTGGGTCATAATGCAAAGTGTTTCCATTATTTGTGCAATTACTTTTATTAAATTTATTTCTAAAATAATAAATATGATTAAAGAGAAAGGTTTTAATAGTATATATTAAGAAAGAAAAAAAATGATACTAAAATTTTCATTTCAGTTTCTCGCACTCCTCCTCTTATTTCTTTTTAACAATTGAACTAACTCTAATACCTAAAAAATGCTCTCCAAAATTCAGTTCAACCATTATACAATTAGTTATGAGTATTAAAGACTTTTTATTTAGAAAAAATAAAGAGAGAGAGAGAGAGATTATAATAGTTTATAAAAGGGAATGCCACAAATAATTAGCATCCAAAATGAATTATTAAAATATTTAATATAAAATTCATTTATTTGTAGATGATTTCAATAATTTGAATGAGAGAGGATGTGTGTTTTAATTAATTATATTAATAAGTAAATTAATTATATATTGGCCTCCAAATCTGCATTCCTTTGTCCATTCATGTGCTTATATATATATATATATATATATATATACCAGAACTATATGAGGGTAGGATAAGTATCTGGATCCTACTTGGTTCTGTCTCGTTAAGATTATGTATAAATGAAGATCTATACTTGTTTACCGAAACTCGAACTCAACAAAGTCTTACATAATGGGTACAAGTTTGATACACTATATTCTGGACCCGATATACTCGGGACCTGATTAATATTTATCATAAATATTTATAAAATTTATTTATTTTGCTCTCTATTACTTTTAGTTATTCCTTATCTACAAAGATATTTTGTAGCTTCTCTTATTCATAATGGTTATTTGACAAAGTCTTGACTACGGTATCTTTGTTTACTTTTGTTGCAATAAAGTTATAATTTGTTCCTAATTGCTTAATCTAATCTTTCTAAAATCTTACTATTGACTTTGTTATATGAAATTCTTGCTTGTTTTACATTAGGAAGTTCTCTGAGGATGTTGTCTACTTATTCAATGCGAAGGAACAACCTATTATAATGTAATTTTATTTGTATATATGTGTTCAATAAGTTAGAGTATATATTGTTTTGTTTCCTTACTATAATCAGATATAACCGAACCTACCTTAATACCTTATAGGGTATGGTACGTGTCCCCTTTGTACAAACTTATCGAGTAATCAGGTAGAGTCGGATACCACTAGTACTTGAATGGGTCTTTTTATAAAAATATTAATAACGTTAAAATTTTCTTTTTATATAGAAATCAATTTATTATTTTTAAATCGATTTCTAAACATTGCAGATTTTAAAATAAAAAAATTATATTTTTAATTGCCCATGCAAATTATAAAAACACCAAAATGCAAACATCAAAGCATAAACAAGGCAAGATTAAGTCAACCTAACTAAAATAAATACTGTTAATAGTAAAACTAATACTTCAAACCTATACATCAATATCAATCCATTCAGAGTAAAATTGTAAATGCAATGAAATAGAAATAACAATTTAAAAATCCTAAGTCTTCGGAGCAGCTGGATTGGATGTCATATCGTGTTCGCTGTCTTCCTCTTCATCATCTAATGAGTCAGCAGGCATAGGAAAGTCAAATCCAAGCTGTGCAAATATCTTCTTTTGTGCCTCATACATTTTGACTATCTTTTTCTTCATCTTCGACTTCATTTTATTCTCCAATTTGACTCAAACATTAGCTTGGATGCTCTCTCTCATTGATTGCAAAGCCAATGATGATGCCCCATGAATACATAAACCACTACCTGAACCCTCACTTTCTCCCTTGAGGCGAAGGGACTCCGATCCAAGACCATAGGCATTGCCTTCTTGAATCCATCAGCAACCTTCACCATCAACATCAACTCATCAGGTATGCTCCTTGAAGTTTTCCTAACACTCCCCATTGAATATCCATAACATAAAGAATATGCCTCGTCAAAGCCTTATTAGAGATAAAGAAACCCTATGAGAAAAAAAAAATCTAGTGAAGGAAAAATATTACACTATTATTTATGTGTAGTTAAAGTTGCAAAATGTGTGGTTAAAGTTGCTAACTTGTGAGTTTATGCAATTGGTTAGTATATTTGTATACACTGTAGGGGGAGTGAGTATGTTTGAATTTGTACTTGTCAATGTGGTTGATTTTGGAAATATGAAATGACTTCACTACAAGAAAATAGCCAATTTGAAACTGCCAATTGGATTTAAAATCGGTTTCTAAATTAGAATTTGAAACCGCTTTGAAGTCGACTAAAGCCAGTTTCAATAAGAGTCCTCATACATTTTGGCTATCTTTTTCTTCATCTTTGGCTTCATTTTATTCTCCAATTCGTCTCAAACATTAGCTTCTATGCTCTCTCATTGATTGCAAAGCAAATGATGATGCCCTATGAATACATGAACCACTGCCTGAACCCTCACTTTCTCCCTTGAGGCGAAGAGACTCCGATCCAATACCATATACATTGCCTTCTTGAATCTATCAGCAACCTTTACCATCAACATTAATTGGCGATTTGAAAGGCTTTATTTGGGCCGTCATAAGTCATAAGTAAAACTCAAAAGAAAATATTATCATTAAACACTTTTCATAAATAAGTATTTGAGTTATACAAAGTTGCGATAATAAATTTTTGAATTTATTATATATCATAGACAGAATAAAAACCTGACACAATAATTCTCACTACGAACATCAACAAATTGACCTTTCTTTGGGCCGTCAAAAACTTTATGTGTGCGAAGCTAGCAATCCGAGAGCTTAAAATTATCTCCCAACTTCTTTCGCTACGCATTAGTTTAACAAAAATCATAGAACATGAGAAATACAATTCTAATAAATCATATAAACAATATTTAACGCTAAAGAAAAAAAATTAATCAATCTCTTCTCATGCCCTTGAAAAGAAATGGAACACCAATGTGGCATGCTCCATCTTGTCCATCGAGCCCTTTCTTTCTATTCTTTCTCCTTGCATCAGACTTTTTCTTGCAGTCATCACTCACATAACCATAAGTACGCAACTTTAGGCATCCAATCCGTCATTGCATTATTTTTTCGTACATTGCATAGGATGCCTTTCATCATCCTTGCACACCGGATACTCCAAGCTTTGCGAATAACACCATCATGCTCCGAATCCCAACTATAGACATTTTGTAAAATTGGCAAAAAAAAATTCCTTATTATTTGATGACAATATTATTGAACATTATCACTTAAGTTATGATAACATAAGATTAACTTACTCAAAATTCTCCAAACCAAAGCTCACGCACATCTGGTGGTACCTTGCCAAAGTTGCTGTACATGCCAAAAAACATCCTTTGAAAAATATTAGTAATGTTCCCAACACAAACGAATTGATTTGAAACTGAAGAAACATAACCATGTTAGTGTACACTATTAAATAATTTGTAACATAAAACTATCGTAATGGTTATACTACGACAAAGCATACACCAGTAAAAATTGAAATATGTAACAAACTTATATATCTATGCTTACGTATGACCCTATGAAAATATCAATGTACAAGAGTCTCCATGATCAGCGGAGCTGGAAGCAGATGGAGGAACACTACTCGAGGAGACACAAGCTGAGGGACCAATTGGAGTCCCGTAACTCTGCGGTCCTAGTACCATATTCGCTACAGTAGATGGTGGTGTCCTAAACTCTGGCGATGACGACTAGGCCGAATCATCGAGAATGCTTGGGAGAGTTGCTAGAGATATCCGACGAGGCGGCATATCTACAAAATGAAACAAATCTGTTAATGCCCGAATAAAAAGTCTATTATTGATTCTAATTAATTGGACTACAAACAAGCACGAACAAATTTCTTACCAGCTAGATTTAGAGCCTAAGTTATCTATATCCACTTCGTTGATTGTTTTTGCATCAGATTCCCAACTCCCTTCATCTTTTTCTTCTTCGTCCTCATTAAATACAACCTCGTCCGATTCAGATTCTGTTTGCACTGCGTTAGCTTCAACCATCTTTTCCGATTCTGTTTCTGTTTGCACTGCGTTAGCTTCAACCATCTTTTCTGCACCTGAGGCATGTGTAAGTGGACCAATCTCTTCAACCGCATCATTAAATTGTGAACTTGTACCATCGTGTATCTCTTCTTGATACGCTTTATCGATAACAGACACATTTATAATTCGAGGCTTAGATATTCATACAACCCACTAGTCTGTCCTAGGCCTTTTACTACCTGCATAGGATGTTAAATAAACCTGCTTTGCTTGGTAAGCAAATACAAATGGCCGAAGCTATGATATCTCCTTTTGTGGTTGATTTCAACAATTTTGTACAATGGGTGTGTCTTAACACCACGATTCTCCACATTGTCAAACCAATCACATCGAAATAGTACCGCTTTCTGGATCAAAAATCTCAAAAATTTAAATTTCACAATCTCTCTTAGCATTCCATCATAATCACCTTTAACAAAAGACACCACTATAGGCCGTCTTTTTCCCTTCACCATAATCCAATGTATGAAATCTATAACCATTCACGAAGTATTCACTATATGACTTCACCCTACGAGATGGTCCCCAAGCAAGATTTCTCAATAATGGGTACTTAGGATCATTTTTTAAGAGATTGCATCTGTCACCAAAATTGCGCATCAGTTACAACATTGCTTTACATTTCCTCATCTACATAACGTAAGGATAATATATTTGTACTATATTATTGTATTTTCTACAGTTTCAGAATGCAAATATTAGTAATGATGTCGGACTAATGAAATATCGGGTAGAAATTACTTTATCCGAAAGGGCACTTACTCGACGTATTGTTCTACCTCTTCACAATTCAAAAGGATGTAATTCAATGGTGCCTTGTACTCTTGATCGGTAAAGAATCTCAAAGAGACCTTACCCATTCCTCTTCTAGGAAGGTTGCAAACTGACAAGGTAAGCGGAAATCCTTCCCGATCATTCATGTCCTCGTTTCTACCAACAAATTTACTCCTCGTTATCATGTGTTCCTCGAAATAATAGCTAAAAATGTGGACGCCTCTTCCACCAAGTATGCATTGCATATTGACCCCTCAACCCTTGACTTGTTCTTTTTTTTCTTTTTCAGGTGGTGTAAATACTTAGATTTAATACGTTTAAATCAGTGTCTGAGAACCAAGCAACGAAATATTACAAATGTGACTAGCAATATTTGTGGCTTACCTTTCAAATGGGTACATCCAGTGATATTGAATTGGACCACACACCCTGGCATCATACAAGTGCACTGCCAAATGCTCAATCACATCAAAGAATCCTGGTGGAAAGATTCACTTTAATTTGTAAAGTAGAAGGGCAATATCCTCCTCCAACTCTCGTATGTGAGCAATAACCAATTTTGGAGCACATATGTCTCTATAGAGATGGCTAACTTCAATCAAAGCGCTCCAAACCTTTGCCAAAATTCCTTCCCGAAAGGTAATGGGCAATAGTCGCTCCATAAATATGTGACAATCGTGACTCTTCATTGCACTCATTTTTAATTCACGTATATCAATGCATCTGCTTGAATTTTCAGAAAATCCATCAGGCAAACTCAACCCCTTCATCCAGTCCAAGACACATGTTCGTTGTTCTCAGGTTAAAATATAACAAGCCTTTGACATTTTTCCCTTGCAACCGACTACTGGAGTTATCAACAACTCCGAACGGTTGTAATATGTACATACATCGTGTCTGACTTTCGCATTATCTTTAGTTTGGCCCCTAAGGTTCATGATTGTGTTAAAGACATTCTCAAAGAAATTTTTCTCATTGTGGAAGATCCCAAAATATGCTCCAATTTGTCCAATTATGATAGTTACCTCTACCATCAGATTTGTCAAACTCCGCAACTATTTCATTAATTTTGAAAAATACTTTACGTCTGTCCCAAAGCTACTCGCTAGATAAGCGAGGAGGAGGAAAAGACAAGTCTTCACCCCTATCTTTTCGGAAACTTCTTCTATCCCTCCTAAAAGGATGATCCGGAGCAAGAAAACATTGATGACAATCAAACCAACATTGCTTCCCTCTGGCCCCCAAATGAAATGCCTTGGTTTGTTCCATATAGTACGGACATGTAAGAATCTCTGATGTACTCCAACCACTTAACATCCCATATGCTAGGAAGTCACTTATTGTCCATAAAAAGGATGCACGCATTCTGAAGTTTTTCTTTTTAAAATGTCATATGTTTTGACGCCTTCAGTCCATAATTGAATCAACTCTTCAATAGGCTGCAAATAAACGTCTACTATATGCTTTGAATTCTGCGGGCCTGGAATATTGACCGTCAAGAACATCATAGGGTTCTTCATGCACATCCAAGGTGGCAAATTATAGGGAGTAAGTATTACCGACGTAGAAGAGTAATGTTTTTCAAACATTCCAAACGGTGAGAACCCGTCAATACACAAGCCTAACCTAATATTTTGCGCTTCAGATGCGAAAGCTAGATATTGCCTATCGAAATGTAGCCATGACTCCCATCACGAGGGTGGCTCATTATTCCTAGCTCCAACTAGCTTTCAGCATGCTATCGCATATATTGTGCAGTCTTAGTAGATGCATACAATCTCTGCAACCTCGGTGTAACGGGAAAGTAGATCATCTTCTTAAATGATACTTCTTTCCGCACCTTTTTTTTAACTCCCTCCCTTCTTGTGTATCTCGCATGTCTGTAAAACTTACATTCCTGATGTAGTACTTCCTCCTTCCAAAATAACATGCATCCGGTGAGGCAAACATCAATTTTCTAAACTTGCAAACCAAGCCCGGAAGCTAACTTCTTCATATTGTAGAAATCAGCAAGCATTTTATTGTCGGGAGGCAAAATCTCTTTCAGTAATTGTGCAAGTTGGTAGAAACACTTCTCAGACATATTATTTTCTGACTTAATATTCAATAATCTAGCCGTGACCGATAATTGGGAGTAGTTGTTACATCCATCCCATAAGAGAGTATCCACAACCTCCAACATTTTGTAGAACCTCCATGCGAAAGGGTTGGGAGGTTCCTCGACATCAACCCGGTTATTAAAGAAACTAGGCCCTGCAGTATCAATTACTATATTATGATATTATTTATGGTCCGATATTGAACTGCTCGAAATGGGAGGTTGAGAAGAAACGAATGGTGTAAGCTGCTCGCCATGAGATGTCCAATTATAATACTTTGGAACAAACCCCTTACTATAAAGATGCACCTTCAAAACTTTAGTATCCTAAAATTTCTTATTATTACATCTTGAACTAGGACATCCGAGTTCATTAATATCCATTTCTTTTGCCTTTTCAAGAGCCCATTCTACAAAATGATTTACCCCATTAACAAAATCCTCCGATAACCCCCTTCTACCTAGGGCTTTCCTGATGTACATTGAAAAAAGTCCAGGAAAAATAGAATTAGGCAGAATTAGAATTACAATTTTTTAAAATGGTGGAACTTGAAAATTGGAGTTTTACGAGAATTTTTCTCCACAGCTCTCAAACCTTCTTAATTCATAGAGGTTTCGTAGAAGATCAAACGTTTAGGAGATTGAACTACGATATCTTAAAAATAAAAAATTTAAGATATTTAGTTAATGAAATACTCTTTAGGATTTGAGACTCAAAGACACCACTATACAATAAGGATATATTGGGTCTGTAAATTTCGTTTGAAATAAAATTTCTCAAACACATGTTATCATGTTTTAATTCAAATTTTCTGAAATTAAGATTACAATAATCACTGTATTTAAATCACATATAGAATTACAATTACTATAATCATATTTCACAATCACTACACCCAATTGACCCTTTGAAACAAGGGTTGACTACATTAATACACATTGTACCGTACAGAATATATTAATAAGATATATAGTATATCAAGTTATATATAATGTATAACAAATTTCTAATACTTACGCATACTAAAGCTGTATGGGAAAAGAAAAGGAAAAAAGTAAAACAAGCAGACAACTGAAAGGAAGATCCCAATTTGCATAACGCATTCGTCATTCCTTAGTTCCCATATTCTCACAGTTTGATACTCTATATTAGGGAAGAAGTTGAAAGCAAAAGACAAATGAAAACGACGATTTATTTACCAACAATTTCATCGACTATAGAAGAATGCATCCGCATGAAAGGACCATTTCGGAAGGCTGAAAATTGTTTGAATACGTCTGCTTGGTATGTGATTTGTTCTGATAAACAATTTGAACAAGAATCCCTTCGTCAAAGCAAAAAACAAGAGCTTTTTGTTTTGGGTTTCAAATCTCCTTCATGAAATATATTTATTGGCCATAGGGTGCTAAAATGAGTCTATAATAGGAAATTGTGGACTCCCTCTCTCCTATGACCTCAAGGAGACAAATTTTATAATTTAAAAAAATTATTGCAGTCAAGAATACCACAAAAAAATTCTTTTTTTAGGTTCATTTCCATTTCTTTAGTTTGGTGGCATAAGGTATACAGCATTTCCTTTAATAGTCAAACGCTGCTCAAATTGTGTTTGTTTACCATTTGAGTATTGGGATTGCAATTCAGAACAAAAAAGTTGCTACGGTCTTTAGTTTTTGTGGAGTATATTTGACTCTTGCAAGACAAATATATTATTTAAAAATTATTCCAGTCAAGAATACCCTTTCTAAATTCCTCAAATGCTATTATTATTGCAGTCCTTTAGTTTTTTGGGAGAGAAAATTTATATTTTAGTAAAAATTATTGCAGTCAAGACAGGCCTTTAGTTTTCCAATCTCCTACATTCTTTAGTTCTAATAATATTAAAACCGACAAGAACACATTCTCAAAAAAACATTCCTCAAAATGATATTGCAGTCAACAAATATCAGATTACTCCAAGAAGGGAAACATATCAACGATTTCTTTAAAGCAAACAAAGCACAGTAACGCTTGATATCATCCAAATCACTAAACCTAAGCCAGTTTAGTAACTTCACCGTAGTTGTCTATTTTTCTGCGACATATATTTGACCTTCATTTAGTTTACTATTTATCTGCAAAAAAATGCTAAGGTAAACCACTGCCTTCATTCGGTGTAACAGGGATCTCTCTGAATTGAATTCTTTGACTAATAAAAGCAGAATTTGAATAAAAATTTCTCTCCTCACACCGTTTTCTATCCAAAATCTAGCACACTCCAAGCATAATTTCTGCCCAACCATTTCTTCTCAACCAAAATTTTTGCTCAACGAATAAAAACAAATTCTGCTCAACCATTTCTGCAGAACCAAATTTTGTGCTCAACATAAAAACAATTCCTGGAAAAGCCTCATTTCTGCTCAGCCACATTTTCCTCCAAGCACTTAGGGCAGAAAAACGTCTACTTCAAAATAGCACACAAGAGAACTTACAAACCAACCGGGGGTACTCTTCTACATTGCAATTCCCATTAACAACAAAATATATTCTCTTGCAACGCCAGAAAATCAGAGGTATCCAAGCTCGCATCAGGCAATTTCCATTCATCCCAAGAAAGGAATGAAAAGAAAAAAGGCTCTATATTTAAACACATAGCAAACCCACTACATTCGCAAACTAGATCTTCATTCCACAGAAAGAGAGAGAGAGAGAGAGCCGGAGGAACACTTACCGTTTGAAGACCCAACAGCAACAGTGAACTCCGTATAGCTGCAGCGGCTCCCAGTGCCCAGGCAAACACCAAGACCATAGACAGATCTTCAAGCTCCCAAAAAAATCGGCTCGGAAGAAATGCTTCAACCTGCAACAGTTGGAAGATGTGAGAAATTTGAGAGAGCTCTCTCCGAAGGGAAGGGAAATCAGTCTACAGAAGAGAGGGAGAGGGTGGAAAAACCTTAAGTACAGGCGAAGGTCTGCTGAATTGAAGAGAGTGAGAGACCGAAGACTGAAGTGAAGCTGGAAGACTTAGCAGTTTTTTGGTCATGCATTCTTATGTTTACAACTGTAAGTACGAATATCAGAATTGCGTTTTAGAAAACAATGAATATCAACAATGCGTTAATTTGGAAGAATATTAATTAAATCCTAAAATCACAAATAAAAATTTCAACAATTAATTAATTTATATTATACTAACCTCGTTAATAATATAAATCATTTCTATTATTATTGTAAAATATAGAGTGAGCAATACATAATATTTAATAATATTTTTAAAATACCCAAAAGTAAATTATTGTCATGGACATTATTTTTGTAATCTTCATATATTATAAAATAATGAGTAAGGACGAAAAGGAAGGCACTTGCTATTGAAGAATCAAAAGACTTGAAGACTCTTCCACTTGAAGAGCTCATAGGATCACTCCTCACTCATGAAATAAAGATCAAAATATTAAATGATGTAGAAGATGAAGAAAAAGGAAGAAAATGAGTTGTTCTCAAAGCCAATGATAATCCCCGCGAACAAGAGAATTCATCTAGTGATGAGGAAGAAGATGGTGAAGGTGATAAAATAGTCATGATGGTTAAGAAGTTCTGCAAAAAGGAATTTCTTAAAAAAGGCAAGAGACCTTTCAAGAAAGGTAGTTAATCATCATTCCTATTTAGACCATAATGTTAGGAATGCAAAAGCACAGAGTCCCTTGTTGCCAATTGCCTTAAAGCCTTGGAACAAGAAAGGGAAGCTAAGTAAAAGAAGAAGAAGTTATTGACTAATGGGAAAGGACTTGTTGGACTTATTAAAAAAAATGGGAGGGGGAGGGGGAAGGACTTGTTGGTACTTGGGTTCAACATGCAAATGAAGAAAGTGAATAAGAGAATGAGGAGAGAGCTAATGTATGTTTCATGACAATGGAATATGAGGTCGGCCTACTCCTTCTTTCTCTAGTTCTTGTTATGATGATATTTATGATCCTAGTGATCTTCTTGTGGATATGTATGGTGAATTAAAAATGCATTAAAAAAGAAACATAGAAATGAGATACAAAATTGATAAGTTGTTAAATGACGATTCAAAACTATTTTGTGAAAACGAAAAGTTTCTTGATTCTATTGAATGCTTGAATTTTGAAAAAGATGTTACTAAAAAAGAGGTTTTAAATATATCTTTGCAAAACATGTTCCTTGAAAACAAAATTACTTGTGAAAAGATATCTTCTCTTGAAACAATACATATTGATCTTGAAACTTGAAAAAGAAAGTCGATGATCTTACTATGTGATCTGAAAAATTTACCAATGAAAGGGACATTCTTGACAAACTTCTTGGATCTCAAAGATCCCCTTTTGTTAAAAATGGCCATGGTTACAATTGAAAAACCTAAGGAGAGTGAATAAGGTTTTTGGATAATTTTTGAAAAATTACTCCTTAATAGAATCCCTTTTTTCAAATTCATAACCTCCAGAATTTTATGAGTTTTGAAAAGAGTGGTTGAGAGAAGAAGAGCAATCAATAAGTCTACAACCAATAGTAACAAGCACAAAGAACGAATGAAGATAGTACAAATAAAAGTAAGTAATAAGTGTAGAGAAAGAAACACAACAATTTATAGTGGTTTGATCTCTACAAGATCTACATCCACTCAATTGAGTTGACACTCATGGATTTCAACCAATCCACTAAATGCTCAAGTCAAGAAATTACATAGAAGGCTCACCCACCAAGGGTTTTGACACCAATAACCTCTTTAAATTCCACAATCAAGGCTCACCCTGACCAACAAGGGTTTTATGTACCAAGACAACATTGAACAATCAAATCAAGGCTCAGCTTCACCGAAAGTTTGTCTCAAGACAACCTTGAATACACTAAAAGATGAGATAAGGATAGAGATCACCAAAAAAGATGGTATATATTCATAAATTCTAGCACAACTTCACTTTTGCTTTTGGAACCTTGGATAATCACATGAGGCACAGGAACAAAGAAAGCTTTCTTTGATCATTCATGAGCTCAAGATAATAGCACGTAAGTTCATCAATCTCTCTCAAAATCTAAGTTTCTATCCTTTTATATAGCTCAAAAATTCAAATAAAAAGTTCAAAAAAGGTTTAGCAGCGGCTAGTAATAGTGTCATTCATCAACCAATTGGACTTATTGCATCCGAGTTGGTCGTTTAAACTTTTCTATTTACTAGGCTACTAAGGAAAGTTCATTCGTTCGAATTAGTTCTCTGAATAATTCGATTGTCTGAATTTGGACCTTTACATCCGCATTGGTCTTCCTAATTTCTTTGCAAATACAATAGCTAGAAACAGGTGCATTCAAACTCAAATTCATACATTTGAATTGAAGTTTGAAACTTTTTCAAACTTTATAAAATCATTTAAAATTTAACCATAATAAGTTTGAAATAATTTTGAATCACAAGATGGATCAATTAAAAACTTTTGATGTACACGTTATTATAAAATACTTTGTTTTTCAAAGAATTATGTAAAACTTTTAAGCAAATGAACAAAGTTTAGGCTAGATCATAATGGTTTGTGCTTCAATCATACAATCATAGATTCCAAATGTAAGGAGTGTAGGGTTCACAAGATATACTTATTAAGCAAAAGTAAACCTACACTAAAGTTTTTTCAAAGCCTTCAACTTCTTAGACATAGTCTCCATTCTACAACCACTTGATTTCATTTGAGTTGTCCTTAGCACTATAGCTTTAAGGCAATGAGATCAAATTTCTTCTTCAATCCAAAGATCCTATCACACAATAATTACTCAAGTTAGCATATATCAATGATTGTCATTAATCAAAACTGCAAGATTTGCCCTTAGCGCTAACAATCTCCTCATGTTTTATGATGACAAACCTTTACACAAAATATGATGAATTTAAACAATATAGCATAAAGAAGCATTGATGTCATAATTAATTTATAAAAAAGTAAGCACAACGACAATAGAGTGGCTTATAATGAGTCTATGACCCAACCAACCTTTAAGGGAGCCTCCCGTTTGGATCTCTGCACACCGTTATCATATAGGGTTAGCTGCATTCTCTTGAGGGATTCATTTGTGTAGATGCATCCATTCTTGATGGTTAGGCTTCTTTTGGGAGTTGACCTTGGAAGTTCTTGAATATCTTTGTGAGCAATCTTCCATAAGGTAATTCCTTGTTCTCTATCTTCCTTGCTCCTGTCATATGTCTCAAAGCCATATACCCAAAGTTTATTCTTCTTTGCTCATGGAGTACAAGCATGATCACCATATGCATGTTTTCTACTGAAGACTTGGGACCAAAATTGGAAATTATCATGTAATTAGCATGTGATGCAAGACACTACCTCTGGCATCTAGTGCCTTGATCTCTCTATCCTTAACCCGTCTAAATTCTCTCCCATTTGTAAACGCATTCACAAACCTTTCATTGGTGAACAATTCAAGAATGCAGCAATGCTACCTCGAAGAGTAATATATCATCCTATCATCATCAATTTCACATCTTCTATTTATCAAGGCATCATTGAAATCAAAATCCACTTATGATACTCTAGATGAGTACCACTACACAAAATTATCTTTAATGTGTTCAATTCTTTCTTCCTTAAGATTTGTATAGAATTCATATATTAGGGTGGGATAGTAGTTATCATCAATAACCAACAAGTTACTCCACCCTATAACACCAAATAGAGAAAGCACACTACCCATTTCAGTGAATTTCTCGATGTTTACCCTGTTACAAGAGATTATCTTCCAATTTCTCTTACAATAATCTTTGAATTCCACTCCAACATTGATGGAAATGAACTTGTCCACTCTAGATGGTGCTTGAGGAACACGAGTCTTTCTTGGTTCGTTCAAAATTAGCCCACTATCTGCTTGCTTTGCTTTGTCTCAAAGGAAATCTAGTGTGTAGAACACAAAAAATGAAGTAGATTTCAAGAGAATATGGCGAAATAAGTATGAAATTTGTTTTCAGATGAAGGTATGTTTTATGGGTTTAGATAGAAAAAAGGAGTTTGGATGAAAAAGTTTGAAAGAAATAAGGAGAATGATGGTTAAAACCTTTTTAAAATTGCTGAAATTGGCTAGTTTAGATGACCGAATTTTCTAGTCTGCATCCGAACTTCTTAAACCTTTCTCAGCTAAATTTGGACGACTGAATTTTTGGTCGCTCGATCGAACTTGCTTCCAAATTTTTTTTATCTGGGATCCTCAAAGATGCAGTTTGGGCAGCTGAATTATGAAGCATGTATCCATATACCATGTCCGAATTTGCCTATTTTTCCTTCACTTGAAGACACACATTAGTAATGGAATTTTGATATTCCTTAGCTTCTTCTAAGGTAGCAAAACCTTTCCTCGACCAATAGTTTACTAAAAATGTCAACACTTTGTTCATTGGTACACACATATTCTAAACACACATCACCTTTAGCAATATGATCACAAATAAAGTGATGTTTGATTTCTATATGCTTAGTTCTAGAATGTTGGATGTGATTGATAATTAAGTTTAAAGCACTAGTGTTGTTGCATAAAATAGGCACACATTTGAAATCTAAACCAAAATCAAGTAAGATGTGCTTCATCCATGGTACTTTCACACAACAACTACCGGCAGTGATATATTTAGCATCAACAGTAGATAGTGACACACAAGCTTGTTTCTTGCTATACCAAGATACAAAATAACTATCAAGAAATTTACAATGACCGCTAGTACTCTTACGCTCGACTATGCATCCGTCATAGTTGGTCCATATAAGCAATAAGTTCAAAGTTGGAAGATTTAGTAAACCGAAGCTTATAGTCATGTGTATCAATAAGACAACGAAAAATACGATTAATGGCAATTAAGTGAGATTATTTAGGACAAGATTGAAATCGAGTACATAAAAACATAACAAAAATAATATCCGATCTACTAGAGGTAATATAAAGTAAGCTTCCAATCATACGTCTATACACCTTTTCATCAACTTTTTTTCATTTTTCATCTTCATCAAGCTTGGTTGATGAGCTCATAGGTGTGCTAATAACTTTAGCTTTATCCATTCGAAATCTCTTCAATAGCTCTTCGGTATATTTTGCTTGATTTATGAAGGTGCTATCCTTGGTTTGCTTGATTTGAAGGCCAAGAAAGTTGAGTTCTCCCTTCATGCTCATTTCGAATTAACTTTGAATCATCTTATAAAACTCATCACAAAGAGATATGTTAGTAGCACCAAATATAATATCATCCACATAGATTTGAACAAGTAGAAGATCATTGTTGCAAGAAGTTTTTATAAAAATGAGTTGTGTCACCTTTCATCTTGAAATTCCTTTAAAAAGTAAAAAATCACTCAATATTTCATACCAAGCTCTAGAAGCTTGTTTTCAGCTATACAAAGCCCTAGAATGTTTGAAACATAATTTGGAAATTTTGCATGAGTAAAACCAGGAGGTTATTCCACGTAAACTTCTTTATCAATAAAACCATTTAGAAAAGCACTCTTCACATCCATTTAAAGTAGTTTAGAACCTTTAAAACAAGCAAAAGACAAAAGCATACTTATAAATTCAAGTCTAGCTACCGGAGCAAAAATTTCATCATAATCAATATCCTCTTCTTGATTGAATCATTGGGCAACAAGTCTAGCTTTGATTCATTTAATTTGTTTCTAAAAATCTATTTTACACCAACAATGAGGTGATCATGGGGTCTTGGGATAAGGTTTGAGACTTTGTTTTTTTCAAATTGTTTTAGTTCCTCTTACATAGCAATAATCCAAAAATCATCACACAAGGCATCATTAATGTTTCTAGGCTCAGTATAAGATAAAAAAACAAAGTTATCAATGAAGTACAGTGTTGTTTTAACTCCTTGGGAGACATCATCAATGTTTTGCTCCTTAGGGGCGACATTTTCCATATCTTAGATGTTTGGGAAGCTCTTGGTCACCACTAGGTTGGCTTTCTTGTCTTGTTCAATTATTTCTTCCTCATTGGCATGATCCTCCAAAGTTGGCACATAGATGAGTTTGATCATTATTCATTGAGGTACCTACCTCATCTTCATCTCTTCTTTCAAAATAGATGTTTGATTTATCAAAGCTCACATGAATAATTTCTACAACGCATAAGGATCTTTTATTGTAAACTCTACAGGAATTTTTTAGACGAATAACACAATTTCTTTGTGGTGTTTTTGCAACTAAAACATTATGAGAAATACCATTTTTATCACAAATTTTTGTAAAATCTTGATTTTAAAATTCTCACCCATTGTTACTCCTAATGGAAATCAATTTGCAATAAAGGGAGGTTTGAACCTTTTTGAAAAGTCTTATAAATTCAAGAAAGGCTTCATCTTTTTGAGCTAAAAAGAGTACCCATGTGAATTTTGAAAAGCCATCAACAATTACATAAGCATACCTCTTACCACTAAGACTAGTGGTCCCCAGAGGTCCAAATAAATCCACATGAAAAAGCTCAAGAGGTTTTGAGGTAGAAACCATTTTTCTTTGGTTTGAAAGATGCTTTTATTTGATTTCCATATTTTCAGCATCACAAAGATGATTTTGCTCAAACCAATAGCAAGTTCTTGAGAAGAAAGTTTGTTTGACAAATCCATGCTAATATGACCTAATTTTCTATGCCACAAATAACCATCATTATCATAAACAATAAGGTATTTAATATGACTAGAAACAAGCTCATCAAGATTTAGCACATATACATTTCCAACTCTATTTGCAACAAAAATAGTTGTACCACTTACACTATCAAGAATGGTACAAGTATCGCATTTAAATTCTACTTTGCATCTATTGTCACACAATTTACTAATAGTAAGCAAGTTATATTTCAATTCACCAATAAGTAATACTTGTTTGATGAGAGGGGAAGAACCTTTACCATTATTACTTACATCAAAGATTCTTTCTTTCTTCTTGTCACCAAATGTTACAAAGCCTTCATCTGTATCTTGAAGCTCACTTATAGAAAGGCATTTTATATCATATGTCTTGAGCAATCACTATCAAGGAACCACTTAGTAGTACTTGATCTTGGAGGGAAGTGTACCTACACTAAGGAGAGGAATTAACCTTTGGTACCCATATTTTCTTGAGTCCATGAGACATTTAAAACTTTCTTTTCAATATTCAAGCATTCAATAGAATTAAGAAGCTTTTTATTTTCACAAAATAGTTTTGAATTGTCATTTAAAAATTCATCAACTTTCAATCTCATTTCCTTGTTTCTTTTTGAAATCTTTTTTAATTCTCCATACATGTCAACACATCAACACATCATCACGAGTAGTAGAGGGAGATGGAATAGGTTGTACCTCAATTTTCATAGCCATGAAGCACACTTTCATTCTTTCTTCATCATGAGTGACTTGAAATAGTATCCACATATCATAAGTGGTGTCACATCCACTCACCCTTTTGTACTTATTTACATCCAATGCACAACTAAAAGTGTTCATAGTTAATAATTTAAAGTCGTCTTTATTGAATCATTTTCATCAAATTCTTCAATCATTGTTGGCTTTCATGTAATCCCATCGACCTTCAACTTCATGGGTATATATGACCCTTTCTTAATAATATTTCAAAAATTAAAATTAATAGAAAAATGTAAATCTTAATACTAGATTTTCAAAAAGTATAATTTATTCAATCAAAAAGTGGATGCCGATTTATGGAAGATCCTTCGAAATAAGGGATGTTTGAGATATTAGCCATAAGGACCTTAACTTCTGGGTTGTTACATCACAAAAAGAAGCCTTGCTCTAATACCAATTGAAAAACCTAAGAGAGGATAGGGGTAAATTGAGTTTTTCGCTAATTTTTGAAAACTTTTTCCTTAATAGAATCTTTTTTCAAATTCTCAACCTCCAAGATTTTATGTATTTAGAAAAGAGTGGTTGAGAGAAGAAGAGCAATCAATAAGTCCACAACCAATAGTAACAAGCACAAAGAACGAATGAAGATCACATAAATAAAAGCAAATAATAAGTATAGAGAAAGAAATACAACAATTTATAATGGTTTGATCTCTCGTAGATCTACATCCACTACCTTGAGTCCATACTAAAGAATTTCAACCAATCCACTAAATGCTCAAGTCAAGCAATTATACAAGAGGCTCACCCACCAAGGGTTTTGACAATAATAACCTCTTTAAATTTCACAATCAAGGCTCACCCTCACCAGCAAGGGTTTTATGTCCTATGACAACCTTGAACAATTAAATCAAGGCTCACCCTAACCAAAAGGGTTTTATATCTCAAGACAACCTTGAATACATAAAGTAAAAGATGAGATAAAGATAGAGATTACCAAACAAGATAATAGATATTCAACAATTCTAGCAACACTTCACTTTTGCTTTTGGGAATCCTTAGATAATCACATGAAGCACATGAACAATGGAAGCTTTTCTTTAATCTTTGATGTTATCAAGAAACTAGTATTTAGAGTTCATCAATCTTATTCAAACTATGAGTTTCTATCCTTCTATATAGCTCAAAACTTCAAATACAACATTAAAAAAATGGCTAGTAACACTGCTATTTGGTCAACTGAATAGGGTTTACTGCGTCTGAGTTGGTCGTCCAAACTTTTCTGTTTACTAGGCTACTAGGGAAAGTTCAGTTGTTTGAATAATTTATTTGTCTAAACTGGACCTGTACATCCAAATTAGTCATTTTAATTTCTCTAGAAATACAGTAGATAGAAATAGATGCATTCAAACTCAAATTGAAACATCTGAACTTCTGAACTTTTCTAAATTTTGTAAAATCATTTAAAACTTAATTGCAACAAGTTTGAAATCATTTTGAATCACAAGATAAATCATTTAAAAACTTTTGATCTATAAGTCGTTATCAAACATTTTTTTCAAAAGACTTAGGAAAAACTTTTAAGCTCATGAACAAAGTTTACGATAGATCAAAGTAGTTTATGCTTCAATCATGCAATGCATAGATTCCAAATGCAAGGAGTGTAGAGTTCACAAGATACAACTATTAAGCAAAAGCAAAACTACTTTATAGTGTCTTCCAAGCCTTCAACTTCTTGGATGTAGTCTTCATTCTTCAACCACTTGAGTTCATTTGAGTTGTCCTTAGCAATATAGGTTTAAGGTAATGAGATCATTTGCTTCTTCAATCCAAAAATCATATCTCAAAACAATTACTCAAGTTAGCCTATGTCAATTTTTGTCATTAATCAAAACTGCAAGATTTTCCCTTAGGGCTAATAACAATTATGTGAAAAATATGCCTAAATACAAAAATTTCTTTGTTAGAGCCACTTCTAGTTCAATGCCTCATAAATATTGTACTTATTGTGGAAAACATGACCATAAATATGCTAGATGCCATGCTAAAAGAAAGGTAACACATGGTGTAAAAATCATTTAGAGAGTTAAAGGAATCATCACTAACACCTATGAACACAAGAAAGTGTGGGTACCAAAAGTCACTTCTTCCCATTTGGTGTAGGTATATTTTCCTCCAAGGTCAAGTGACACTAAGTGGTTCCTTGATGGTAGATGCTCAAGACACATGATGAGAAACTCCTCACTCATTAGTAAGCTTCAAGGTACCAATGAAGGATTTGTTACCTTTGGTGACAAGAAGAAAGGAAGAATCCTTGGTGTAGATAATTTGTAGAAAGGTTCTTTCCCTCTCATTAATTAATTTTTGCTTATTGATGACTTCAAATATAACTTGCCTAGTATTATTTCGTGTGGTATAGCTTATGTACAAATGTGGCCATATTGTATATTGGATGATTTGCACTTGTGATACTAGTGTTGGAAATCATAAGAGTTGAGGTGGAATTTATTATATGATCGACTAATAGCATAATGATTAAGTTTTTCAAATTTAGACTTGAATTTGGACTCATATTTCCAATTCGGATTCAGTCTAAAACTTTCACGAAAATGTGTTCATTTGTTGTAACGTTCTTTAAACCATTTCAAGCTTACTTGGATAACTTTAAAGAAAGCTTATTTGTTAAAAATGTTGTCATCACCTTGCATATTTTTCAATTTGGGCTTATAATTCTTCAAGTCCAAACTTGTTCAAAAGTGAGGTCAATCAAAAGGGTAGCTTTATAAGCCATTTTCTAACTTTAAAACCTCCCTTAGAAGTTTTCTTGGTGCCTAAACATCATATCCTTGATTAGTTGGAAGGAAGGAGGCATAGGGATGCTTGTTGGGTTATAGGCTCCTCATGGCCTTATTGTGTCACTATACTTATATGTTTAAATATCATTCTAACATCTTTACTTATTTGCACTTCATTGTTTTCAATCCTTCAAATTTTGTATCAAAGTTTGTCATCATCAAAAAGGAAGAGATTGTTGGCCCTAAGGGTAAATCTTGTAGTTTTAACTAATGACAAACATTGATGTAGGTTAACTTGTATAATGATTGTATGCTAGTATTTTTGGTTGAAGAAGCCAAGTGACTTCGTTTTCTTGAAGAAAAAATGAAAAGGACATCTCAAAGTGAGCTTAAGAGCTAGAAGGATAAAGAGTATGTCAATCTTTTGAAGGCTTTGAATACACTATAGGGTAGGGTTTTGCTTATCTCATATGTATATCTTTGTAAACCCTACAACTTTTACATTTGGCATGTATACATTGCATGATGAAGCACAAACCATTTTGATCCAGCCTAAACTTTGTTGATGAGTTTAAATATTTTTTATTATTATTTTAAAAAAGTGTTCAATAATGGCTAGTAGCTCAAAAGCTTGTAAATGATCTATCTTGCGATTTAAATTGATTTAAAACTTGTTGTGATTGAGTTTCAAATGATTTTACAAAGTTTGAAAATGTTATGACTCCAATTCGGATATCCGAATGTGAGTATGAATGCATCTATTTCTAGTTACTGAATTTTCAGAGAAATTCAGACGACCAACTCAAATGTAGATGTCCAAATTGACTTGTGCAACATATTGAGCAAAGAAGTTCAGGTGACCTACTCGGACGCAATGAGCCCAATTTGATAGACTGAATTTACTATTACTGGCCAATTTTTTAACGTAGTTGAATTCTTGAGTTATATAAAAGCTAGAATCTTAGATTTTGAAGTAATTTTTTGGACTTTACATGCTATACTCTTGAGATCTTTAAAGATTAAACAAAAGCTTTCAATTGGTCTTGTGCTTCATATGATTATTCAAAGGATTCCAAGACAAAGGTGAAGGGGATCTTGAATTGTTCATTATCCACCTTCTTGTTGGTAATCTCTACCCATCTTCTTTGCTTTGATTTGTTTATTCAAGGTTGTCTTGGGATATGAAATCTTTTTGGTGTGGGTAATCCTTGATTATGGAATTGAAAAGAGGTTATTGGTGGAAAACCCTTGGTGGGTAAGCCTCTTGTGTATTGAATTTACTTGATTGCATAGTGAGTTTATTAAAATCCTTGAGTTTGGACTCAAGATACTAGATGTAGATCTTGAAAAGATTGAACTACTATAAATTCTTGTGTCTATCTCTCTTCTTTGATTGGTTGCATTGACTTATGCTTTCTTTATAAGTTGGTGTGGTTGTGATCATTAATTTTTAGTGCTATCAAATGAGTCAATCTGCTCCGACCCGCCACGGCCGAGCCTTAAATGGAGCAGAGCGGGCCGACCCGTTTATTTACGGGCTGAAATATTATCAGTCCATATCCGCATATACTAAGCCAACAACCAAGAAGTTTTTTTTTAAAAAATTAATTTTTGATCTCTCTTTTTTCTCTTTATCATTTGTGAGATCATATAAATTTATAATTGATATAAAAATGATCTTTGGTCAATCACCAATATTTTCAAAATATTAGTTATATATATATATATATATATATATATATATTTATACAAACACATACACACACACATATATAATTCCTAATTTTGATAAATTTATATAAAGAAAATATTTAAAATGACACAATGATTGATTCATGAAATTAAGTCGATCAACCTTAATCATACTTTCCATTTTCTATTATATTTCTAACACCTAAGAATATTTTTATCAAAACTTCATTAAATTTTTAAATTTTAAATTAAAAAAATTACATTTTTAACTTAATGTTGAAACCTTTACATAGTCAGAATTAAATTGAATATTTGAGCTAATGTAAAAATTTTTAAATACTAAATTTAAATGTTAACTTAAAAAAAAAAGAAAACTGCGGGCCGGCCCTCGTTGGTTGGCGGGCCAAACATAAGCCCGCATTTAAACGTACACTGTCAAACGGGCCAACCTGTAGGTCAGCGACCCGTTTGCTAGCGCTATTTATTGTACCTACATTAATTGTTCATTTTCATTCCCAACCACCATCTTCTCTCTAAACAAACTATTGGAGGTTGTGAATTTCCCAAGATTGTATTTACTAAAGAAAAGTTTTAAAAAATTATCTAAAATCCTAATTCACCACCTTAAGATTTTCAATTGGTATTAGAACAGGACTTCGTTTTGGTTTAACAACCTTGAAGTAAACATCTTATGACTAATATTTCAAACCTCTCTTATTTGGAAGGATCTTCCACAAATTGACCTCTACTATTTGAAGGATCAAACTATAGCTTTTGAAAATCTAGAATTAAGATTTATATTTGTTCTATTAACTTTGATTTGTGAAACATCATTGAAAAAGTTCCTTATGTCTCAATGAAGTTGAGAGCTGATAGAATCACAAGGGAACTGAAAGCTACAGAAGAATTTGATGAAACTGATTCGAAAAGGATGACGTTGAATTAGCAAGTCATGAACTTCCTTAGTTGTGCTTTAGATGTCAATGAATACAACTAAGTAAGTGGATGCAACAATGTCCATAATATGTGGGAACTTCTTCAAATGGCACATGAGGAGAAGAATCAAGAAAAGGAATCAAAACTTGCGATGCTCATTAGAGACTACGAATTATTTATGATGATGTAAGGACAGAACATTGGTGATAAGTTCAAAAGATTCACCAATATCTCAAATCAGCCAAAATCTTATGGGAAAAACTATTCTCTTGGAGGATAAAATAGGAAGATATTGGATGCATTTCCAAAGTCATGGCAGCCAAAGACACTTACCATTGAAGAATCAAAGGACTTGAAGACTCTTTCTCTTGAAGAGCTCATACGATGACTACTTACTCATGAAACGAAGATCAAATGATTAAATGATCTAGAAGATAATAAAAAAGGAAGAAAATGAGTTATTCTCTAATTATAATCCTAATGGGCAAGAGGATTCCTCCGAGGATGAGAAAGAAGATATGAAGATGATGAAACCTTTCAAGTAGTGCTTTCAAATGTGCCGGCCTGTTAAGGGCCGCCCTTTTAATGGGATGGAACGGACTAGCCCATTTTTCCACGAGCTAGTGAACCCCCAGTTCGTGATCCATCATGGCCAGCCTATGGGCCAATGTATTTTTTCTAAAAAAAATTTAAAATCTTGTATCCAAAACAAGAAACAACAAATAAAATAACTAATATCAACTGTCAATCTTAAATAAGTAATTAACCATCCAAACATTCAAATCTAAACAAATCAAAACATCAAAATCTAACAACAACAGGTAAAGTAAAATAATATAAGTAACAAAAGGTTAAATATATCTAATATTTGAAGTCATCTAATACATCTAATAATATTCTTCTAATCCTCTTCATCTTTATCTTCATCTTCGAGAATATTTGAATCCACCTTAGGACTGATGCAACCAACAAAAAATGAAGAAAATAAGTTAAATCAAACTTTAGAATGCAAATTATGCAATTTCATAAATAGGCAATGCATCAATGCATCAACAGGTATATGAAACACAGCTGGAATAACATGTTTGACTTGTCTTTTTTAATTTACAAAAGCATGATAGATAGGAGATTCTTAAGAAAAAGAGTTGGGATCAACAATCAATGATCATGTGTTACTTGTCAACAATCAACCTTTGAATTTAACTCATTAACTTCAGAGATTATCCAAATTGACATGTTGATAATATCAAATAAATATAACTTCTGGGCCTCCTAAGCAATTACTCCTACTACATATGGCACAGTGAAAGAATCAAAAATGGCCAAAAGCAAAAATATTAATTTCTCATCCTTTGACTGTCTTCCCTAACTTGAGCAACAACTCCCATCCATGATGGATCTATCATGCAACTTTGGCTTGAAATTTTCACTTAAAGCTCAATCACGGATGGCAATATATATTTTTACCATCTTATAATCATTTTCATCTTCATCTTCTAGAACATTTGAATCCACTTTAGATGTAGTTGATTCTTTTAATGTCATCTCATCATCTTCATATGTAAAAGTAAAATATAAAGTAATTTAAAAAGTTAATTTATGATAATTGCGCATTAGATTTAAAGTGAAAAATTTATATTGATCAATCTTAACACTTATGACTTACCCTCAAGAATAAAAACCATGAAACCAATTACGTACACATAATAATGCTTGAACATTTTGAGGAAGAAGACAGCTCCTATACTTATTTAAGAACTCGAGCACTAATACTAAATCCAAATTCCGAAGCTACTGTAGTATTAGAATGCTCAAAATGTCAAAAGCCATCAAATCTAATTCAGGAAATCTATACCTATTGTCTTTCCAATATTGTAAGACATTCATATTTTGGAAATGGCTCCATTCCAACTTTGTTTGTCTCGTCCAAGTATATCTCCAATTGAGATTTTCCAGTTTTAGTAACAACTTGACTATCAAACATCTTAGAATCCTAATCAATGAAGCATATAAATAAAAAAAGATATTAGTAGAGAATAATTAAATTTGAAGATATTCAAATTAAACTAAACAAGAACATTAAAGAAACTTACATCTATTAGAGATAACATATTATCCAAATCGTCTATATCTATTCCCAATCCACTTTCACTTGGTTGAATAGAAGACACAAGCTCATGTGAAAAGGAACTTGATGCATTTGTTGATTTTTTTGAATATTGTTCAAACAACATCTTCATCTTTTTCTTCACAATATGCATCTTCTCACAAGTAGTACTTGGATCAACCTTGTTATAATATATCTCCAACAACTGAAATTTTATGCAAGGATCAAGAATAGCTCCTAGCACAAGAATAACACTATACTCCTTTCAATACTTGTCAAATTTAGATTTCATCCTTATAACTATATCCTTTATGACAACATCTTCATTATTAACATTATTCACTAATAAATACTCAAATTTCCAAACTTGCATAAAGTACGAGTTAGAGGTAAAGTAAGAGGAGCCAGATATCAATCTAGCCATCTCAGAAATGGACAAAGAAATTCAAACATCTTTTGACCCCTTGTCCATTCTTCCAATGATGGACAATACTTATAATTTCTATCACTTAAAGAAGGACTAGAAAACACATATTGATATTTCAAAGCATTTTCAAGCATCCTATATGTAGAATTTCACCAAGTAGATACATCTGATTTTAAATGAATCCCCATTTGAATGTTCACTTGTCTAACACATTCTTCAAAAGCCTTCATTCTCCCTTTCGACCCCTAACATGCTTCACACTCTCTCTAATCTTATGCAAAGCATCATTAGCCACTTTCAAACCTTCTTGCACAATTAGATTCAAAATATGTACTGAACAACGAATATGCATGAAAAAATTCCCCATTACATAACAAACAATATCGCAAACAAAGCTACTCCCGTAAAATATCTTGCATGTTGTCATTAGAAGATGCATTCTCTCAAGGTTATTGAAACTATTTTTCTCTCTATTCCCCACTCTCTTAACAAATCAAAAAATTTTCTTGCCAATTCAACTCCTGAATGGGTGGGAGGGAAATCCAAAAAAAGATAGTATGAAACTATTCAATTTCCATTCGATATCAATAAAGTGAGCACTCAAACAAATATAACCTTCAGGTGTGCAAGCTGTCCAAACATCAGATGTGAGACATATGAGACCATACATCAAATGCTGCAGTATTCCTATAAATATATTTCACGTCAAGATTGCAATATTTAAGAATATTTCTAATCCCTTCATACTCAACAAATCAAAAAGAAAGGTTATGCCTTAAAATTGCTTCCGCAATTTTTTCGTGGAGAACTTTTTGAGAAATATTTCTATTTCTTACCTTTCCAACGTTGTCTATAAGCATATTCCACACATCTTGAAACTGAGCTTTTAATTGATGATAGACTTTGATATGATGACTAATGCTAGAAGTCCCATATTTAGACCTTCCTGCTACATACTTTTTTCTGCAACAAAGACATTCTGCTCTTTGCTTTCCATCTTTCCCAACGCCCAAGTCTTTGAAACATGATCACATAGTTGAAGTAGTAGTCTTTGCCTTCTTCAAAGGTTTGGTATTTGACTCATGCTCACTCTCTACAACATTAGAATTTTGATTTGCCAACAGACTATCATCTTCATCACCTTGAAGATCAATAATGTTTTGGCTTTCCATACTATATCATATAAGTAAAATTTACAAAAAATTAAACTTAAATTTAAGATAAACTTGTTTTTATAAGATTCAGAGAATAACAGCTTGGATTAGATATAAGAATTGAAATATAATAAATTAGGACTTCAGCCAATTATTCGAACTCTACATTTGTCAATTAAAAAGGGTAAAATAAATCATCCTAGCGTTTTGTAAGTTGCCAAACATCATCGACCAAGAACTTGTACTGCATCAACAAATGGTACTAATAGATCTTAACAATTCAATATTAAGCTGGACTTCTAATCCTAGAAAAAGGGAAGACCATCAATGACTTGAAGCTTATTTTAAAGCTTTTACTGATATTATATCAGAATATAATAAATATATAGACATGAGCAAAAAGTTAAAATCCATACATCAATGTCAACACATCGTCTTAACAAGATCAAGAACTTTGTTGATACTCTAAACTATCAACAATTGACTACATACTCTTCCTGAAGGTCATATGTGAAGACATGGATATGTAGTGATTAAAGATGAGTGCTATATCTAATTGGAAAATTAAACAATTTATGCAATATGTCAACATATTTGCCACATTTTAAAACTTTGTTACCAACTTTTTATGCTATTTTACTAAAAACCCTCTCGTTCTTTTTATTGATTAGGATGTTTCATCTTGAATAAATCATACTTTCACTAAAGCCCAAAATTATAATGTATCATTTTGATTCTCAGTTAAAGTAAAAAACTATTACAGTCAAAGTAAAATTGTACGATGCTATATCTTTGTGAGTTGTACTCAAATGTGACCTACATGATTTATCATCTAGAACTTATTGAGGTCATTAAATTAATTGTCTAATATTTTGCACATTAATCTATAGATACTTTGGTCATTTGGCAGTCAAGCAATGAGAAAGAAAACCAATTTACTTCAATAACAAATTACAAGGAACAGTTCACCTCATTATTAATCTTGCTCCTTTTCTCCTTATTTGAACACAGTTTCTACTTTCTGTATTCTGTTTCATATTTCGTTAAGATCAAAATGATGTATTTCAGTAAAAATACTTTGACACTCCTTTTAATTGAAACTATTTTTTTGATAAAATTTGTGACTGAACCCTTAGACTCATCAGCTATTGCATAATACTTTTAAAATACATCTGCAAAAGAATATTGTGAGCAGAATTTTAAATACCAGTAGAATGTTATATAGAAACCATGTTTGAGCTTTGAGGTTTCTGGCAAGACATTTAATAAGCAATAGCCTCCAGCAACTAATTTTAAGGCAACAAAGAGTGATGGAAAAGGAGGAAAATGGATAAGTTTGAAACATGAACTAAACATCCAATTTGGGCTTTTTGGTTTTTTCGTAACATTACAACTATTTGTTATCTTCTTCGTAGAGGTTCATTGTCAAGATTCTTTGCAGCAAGATTGTTGGTTGATTCTACTTATGGATAAATAGATGAAAATTTGACCGGCCTTGAGTAATATTGATAATTTATCACATCAAGTGCTCTGTGACTTTTCAAAATCCTTCCAAAGTACAACAGGTTATTTACATATAAGACTAAGAATGGTAAGCAAGAGCCTCCCTGCTAGCAGATACCATTCCAGACACACTACAACAGTATAAAACATTCTATTGGCATTCTCCTAACCCCCTTATGCCACCAACTAAAGCGCTTATTGATATAGTTGATTTTTTGTTTTAATTATCTATAAGATGGGTACAACTCTTACTGAATGTTTTTACCTCCAACTACACTGCTCCCAAATTTCTCACTCCAACAAGTGAATATTTACAAAGAAAATTTTGATGAAACAAAAATATCAGTCCTAATTCATTATCCAACCCATGGATTAGAAAAAGGTTTCTACTTCATAAGATTGCATTTTTTGATTCATTCTTCCTATTTTTAAAATAATTATTCAATCTCAATCCAAAAATAAATAAATAAATACTTAATACTTCATAAAGAAAAGAACACCTAATGCTCAAATGTTCAACCAAAGCTTAGAGGTAAATTGTCCATCATTCTAGTAAAAGAGACGAAAAAGTTATTTACCTCAGAGAAGTTTGTTGAAGCTTAGAGAGCACGATGATGTTGATGCCTCTCCCAAGTCCCGAAGGCTAGATAAAAATAATTAAAGAAAGTTTTTTTTTAGGGCGAGAGTGATTATGGCAAATTGTTGTTATTTTTCAAGTCATCCAAAATTGCTTCAGAGTCTTCTTGTTCAGAGCGATTAGGGTGACAGTCGCGAGATGCTAAAAGCATCAGCCGACAAAGACTTAAAGAGATGAAGGAAACGATGTCGTTTTGAAAAGGTATTAAAAAAATACAGGCTAGCCACCGAACTAAATGGAGCAGGCTGAAAATCCCCACGTTAAAATGGGCTTCGACTTAGTAAATCCAAGCCTGTCCACTTGTGTAAATCTGTAGGCTAGCTCGCGGGTTGGAGCCGTTTTGACACTACTACTGTGAAGAAAGGTGGCAATCCTCATCTCTATATAAAAGAATCTGGAATTAAGAATTTTTTGTTTCAGTTTCAGTTTCTATGAAGTCTTTTGTAAAGGCATAGTCTTTTAAGTTTTGTCTTTTGCCTTGTGTGGTTTTTACCTATTTTTAACCCTTTTATTATTAATAAAATTGATAAATTTATGATCTTCAATTTTTAAGTTTATTACATAAACTTTTTTAATATTTTTTTAATCTATAAATTTTTGGAAGTATTAAGGTTGATTTACCAAAATTGCCTATTTTGATATAGGCAACAGAACATTCTTATTTAGCTTATTTCATGTAATGTCCATATGTTAGGGTGTGCAATCAGTTTTCGGTTCGGTTTTGATTTTACTATTCATTTCTTTTGTTTGGTTTTTTTGTTTTTTTGAAAACTGAATCTAATTAAACCAGTTCGATTCAAACCAAATTTTATACGAGAAAGCATTATGGCAACGAGTTCTTCTATTTATTTTTTAAAAATAAATATAAGAATTCATTATAATAATGAGTTCTTCTATTAATTTTTTAAAAATAAATGCAAGAACACATTAAAAATAAATATAAGAATTCATTATAATAATGAGTTCTTCTATTAATTTTTTAAAAATAAATGCAAGAACACGTTATCATAATGCGTTCTTATATTTATTTTTTAAAATTTTAATTTTTCGGTTCGATAACCTAAACTAAAAATCGAACTGAAAAATATATAATTTTTTAAAACCTAACCGAACCGAACCGAACCGAACTATAAAAATACAAAATTGAGCATAACTGAAAACTTCGATTCGGTTTGGTTCGGTTATCCGGTCCGGTTTGGATTTTGAACACCCCTATCCATATGGATTAAATCAACATTTTGATTAAGTTGATATTTGGATATTGAATGTCATTTTATAAGTTCTCTTCATGTCATGTGCTTGATATGTAAAGAAAATTTAATTACATTTAAGTTAGTGATTATTTTTAATGATATTCATAAACTACAATTATCTTATTAAAATAGTAACTCAACCTCACAAGAAGGTAACTATTTTAGTTATGATTAATTGGAATAAGACAGTAAATATTTAGTTTGAAATTTTTCTCTGTCCACAAGTGTGGATTATTTTCTATGTTTTTTTTTTTGTTTTCTAGTCTCATTAAGAAGTTATGTAAGTACTACAAATGAGATGGTTGATTCTTTGCCCCATAAGAAGGTTAGAATTTATATTGAATCACTTTGATTGATTTTTTTATGATTGCACTTTATAGCTTATAATTTATTCTTGGTTTTGTTGCTTTTAATCATGGTCGTATTCCAATGCTTTCGAGTGATAATTACTCTGACTGAAAAAATAAAGTACTTCTAACTTTATCGTGCATGAATTTGGATATGGCACTTCGTGAGAATGAACTACTCATCCCTATGGAATCAAGTATGCTAGACGCTAAAATTGCTTAGGAGTGGTGGGAGAAATCTAATTGCGTAAGTTTAATACTCATTAAAGCCCCATATTAGTAAAAACATTATGGTTTCAATCCCTGATTACACTAAATTTAAACTCACATGGAGATAATTGATGACCAATTTGTAAGTTCTGACAAAGTCTTAGCGAGTATTGTAATGAAGAAAATTTCTAGTATGATGCTTGATAAAAGTAGATCTATGCGTGAGCAAATTATTGAAAGAGGGATATTGCTGCTAGGTTTATAGCCCTTGAAGTTGAGATGTCCGAGTCATTGCTTGTGCAATTCATTCTCAAATTCCTTCCTACAGAATATGGTCCACTAAAAAATGATTGCCTGAAATATTAGAAATGACTCGTAAAAAAAGGTAATCTCAGTTTTGTATGTTATGAATCTAATTTTACTGAGGTTTCTGCTAATACAAGATGGATTTATTCTGGTTTAGCAATTCACATTGCCAAAACCATGTAGGGCTTTCTGAATCTAAGGAAGCCTATGGGAAGTGAACAAAAGATCTATTTTGGCAATAGGAAGCATTCACATGTGGAAGGCATGGGGACTTATAGACTCATTTTAAGACATGGTTTTCAATTAGATCTTGAGAACACTTTTTATGTTCCCTCTTTTTCTAGGTATTTAGTTTTTCTTTCAAAACTATCATATATTGGATATTATATTGTTTTTCATTCTTCTTATCTAAAACCTTTCAAAGAAAATAAAGTTGTTGGTTTGGAATTTTGGATGGGAATTTATTCAAATTTGAGCCAGACCCCACATATGAGAGCAATGTTTTAGCTTTAAATGATAAGAAAATGGAAATAAGCATTATATTATCAACGAGAACTCATCAAGTCTTTGGCACAAAAGATTATGTCATATCTCAATTGGACGAATTAAAAGGTTAGTAAATGATGGACTTTTAACACTTGATTTTTCTAACTTTGGTACTTCTGTGGACTACATAAAGGGAAAGCAAACAACAAGTCCTCTAGTCCTCTAAAGGTTCCAAAAAGAGTTTTCAATTACTTGAAATCATACACACATATGTCTGTGGACCCTTTCTACCCATTGCTTGAATGGTAAAAGATATTTTATCTTTTTTATTGATGACTATTCAAGATATATGTATCTTTATTTTTTGTTTGAGAATTCTAAAGCACTCAATGTTTTTAAAGTATTTAAAACATAACTAGAGAACAAACAAATATTAAGATTTGATAGAGATGGAGAATATAATGGGAGGTCCACATAAGAAGGGCAAGCTAAAGGTCTATTTGTTGAGTTGCTTGAAAGTGAGGGTATTATTGTCCTATGTAGAATGCCGAGAACACCACAACAAAATGGTGTGGCTAAAAGAATGAACCATACTTTAATTGAGTTTACCTTTGTCCTTATGGAGCGAAGCCTAAAAACAGTCGTGTAAATTTTAAATAGGGTTCCATCCAAGATAGTCCCTAAGACACCATTTGAATTCTGGAATTGATGGAAACCTAGTTTAAGAAATTTACACATTTGGAGTTGTCTAACAGAAGTTATGGTTTATAACCTTTAACTAAGGAAGTTGGATGAAAAGACTACTAGCGGTTACTTTATAGGCTATGCAATTAACTCCAAAGGATTTAGGTTTGATTATCCCTCTCATAATCTAAAAATTGTGCAAGTTAGAAATGATAAATTTCTTAAAGAACATGAAAAAAGCACAAATGGTTTGCCTCAAAAGGTGGAACTTGAGGAAGTCAGGGAAGCACCTATTATATCAATGGTACCTTCGTACTATGTAAACTTGAACACTTCTAAAACTAATTCTCATAAGTTAGTTGAGGATCAATAAGTTCAAGATCCACCACCTCCTCCAGAACCACATAATGTGCAATCCACTTTAACTACTCCCATACCAAAATGCATGAACAAATGGGAGTGAGATGTCCTCAAGAATTAGCAAACCAGCCATTTCTAATGATTATGTTGTATACCTTCAAGACTTTGAGTATGATCTTGGAATAAAGGATGATCCATATTCGTTTTCACAAGCCATGAGTGGAGAAAATTTCACACTTTGGTACAATGTTGTGAAAGATAAGTTGGAATCCATGGCTAAAAATAATGTTTGGAAACCTGATGAATTACCATAAAGAGCCTTTACTATAGATCTAAATGGGTCTTCAAAATTAAATCCCGGCTCATAGCTAAGGGATTCATTCAAAAATAAGGTATTGACTACCATGGAACTTTCTCTCTAGTTTCAAAGAAGGATTCATTCAGAATAATTATAGTTTTAGTAGCTCATTTTCATTTAGAGATACATCAAATGGTTGTGAAAGCGGCATTTCTGCGTGAGGATCTTGGTATAGAGGTATACATGGGTCAACCAGAGGGATTTGTGATGAAAATCACCTTTCTTACAAGCTAAAGAATTCTATATACAGACTTAAATAGGCTTCTCGCCAATGGTATATTAAATTTAATAGTGTTGTTTCTTCATACGGATTTATGGAGAGCATTATTGATCCATGTATATACCTCAAGATAAGTGAGATAAAATATATTATTTTAGTCCTTTATGTAGACGATATTTTACTTACAAGTAGTGATTTAGGTTTGTTGTATGACACCAACCAGTTCCTTATTTAAAACTTTGAAATGAAGGACATGGATGAAGCCTCTTATGCCCTTGGTTAAGAGATTCACAGAGATAGATCCCAAAGAACACTTGGACTAACTCAAAAAGTCTATATTGAAAAGGTTTTGGAAAGATTCAGAATGAAAAACTGCTCAACTATTGTAGCACCTTTTACAAATGGTGACAATTCTAGTCCGCAACAATGACATTAAAATGTAGTGGAACTAGAGCAGATGAAAGGCATTCCTTATGCTTCTCTTGTTGGAAGCCTTATGTATGCACAGGTTTGTACATGACCAGATATTGCTTTTGCAGTAGGATTGCATGACAGATATCAAAGTAAGCCTGGTCTAGATTATTGGAAAATTAGAAAAAGTTTTTGAGATATTTGCAAGGAACCAAGGATTTCAAACTTATATACAAATATTCCAATTCCTTAGAGGTGATTGGATATTTGGACTCAAATTAAGGTGGATGCAAAGATAGTGGTAAATCAGCTTTAGGATAAATCTTCCTTCTTGTTGTAGGGGTTGTATCTTGGAGGAGTATTAAACAACCCATTGCTGTAATGTCCACAATGGAAGTGGAGTTTGTTGCATGCTTATGAAGCTACATCACAAGCGTTATGGTTAAAGAACTTCATTGTTGGCCTTCATGTATCGATTCCATTTTAAGGCCATTAAAGGTCTATTGTGATAACTTGGCTGCTATATACATTTCCAAGAACAATATGACAGTCGCAAAAAAACATAGACATCAAATATCTGATGGTAAGATATTACATAAAGAAGCAACTTGTGTCATTTGAGCTTGTTAACACCACCTTGATTGTGGCAAATCATATGACTGAAAGATTACAAGCTAATGTTTTTAAAGATCATGTACCTATATGGGAATTAGATGCTCGTTTTGACTTGCTTTTCTATTATTTTATCTAGACAAATTAATATTTTTCTTGTTTTACATGATTATACGGATATGGTTTTCATTTGTTAAGGTGTGATGTCTATTAGATGTGGACTCTGAATTATACTTACATTAAGTACGTTCTTAAAATTTTAACACATGATTAGAAAATATTTTGCATCGCAATACGTGGAAGGAAATATTTGTCACAAAACATGATCACCATGATTCTTGTATTATGTCTTCCAATTTAGTGTTTCTTGCATGATCTTACCATTTGGAGTAGCTAAATGATTATATGGCCATGTTCTTGTTTTTGTCACTCAACGCGGTTATCTAACTTACAATGTATGGACCAAGTGGGAGAATATTAGAAATCATTCCTAATTTAGGGACTTAAGTATGACCTACACATTAGCTTACCCATAAATTAAGGTAACTAAGATCTCTTGTTAATGAAAAGTTAGATAGGATAAGGTTTTGATTAGATTATTCATATCAGTTAGTTTCCTTAATGGACGAAAGCACATACACAATTTACTTTGCAGGTCCATAGCTTATATATATATATATATATATATAACGTCTGTGATATTCATCGGTTTACAAGAATTTTCTTCTTTCGTAGACATATGTTAAAAAACTCCAAGGTTTCTATTGTTGATTACAAAATCGGTGAGAACATCTTTTAAGATTCAACTTGAACATTGCAAAAGATATGTTTTTATATCAAAATTTTTTGGTTGTTACTTAGATACATGCCTCCATGTTTTCAAACATTTTCTTTATTTAAATTTCTTTATTTGATGTTGCTATTCCTCTTTAAATTTCATTCCATTATATTAATCTTTTAGTGCATTGTTTTCTGAAATATATACCAGTAGCTAGTATAAAGATAATTGATGAATTCTTAAGAGAAAAAATAGTAATAATTGTTAAAGTAGATCCAAAATAAATGAGTATCTTTAAAAGTCGATTTGTTAGATGTCATCTTATTTAAAATAAAAAAATATAGTACATATATAATTAAAGATAAAATCTTCCTAAAGAAATTAAGATTAACAAACAAAATACATACATACATACATAGTTTTGTTTTCAACAAAAATTAGCCAAATACCTAATTCACCCCCTCTTAGGTATTTCAATATACATATATATATATATATATATATATATATATATATATATATATTGAAATACCTAAGAGGGGGTGAATTAGGTATTTGGCTAATTTTTGTTGAAAACAAAACTTTTATGCGTTTAGATGAAGAACAGATTATATGAGCAAAATAGAGAAAATTTATAGCAAAGCAATGGAAGAAAGCGATAGCAAAGAACTCAAACAATTTAAAGTAGTTCGATCCTCAAGATCTACATCCACTACCTTAAGCTCACACTTAAGGATTTCAAACAATTTACTATTTGCCCAGGTTTACAAATTACAAGAGAGGCTTACCACACTATAGTTTTACACTCACAACCTCTTCTAGTAACTTTTACAATACAAGGCTCACCAAACACAATAGTTTTATATCTCAAACAACCTTGAATCACAACTTCAAGGATCACCCTTATCTAAAGGGTTTTATGTTATCAAGATAACCTTGCTAGAGCTAGTATAACAACACAATTTGATAAATAAAGGAGAGTGTGTAGATGTTACCACTTGTTGGTAGAATTTACACAAAGTTGCACCTTCACACTTTGATGTCTTTGAATTGATCAATTGAATCCATAAGACATAACAGATCTTAAGAAATGTTTGCTAAAGGCCTTTGAATGCTTAGAGTATTCAAGAGTTTTAAAACTTACAAAAGATTACACGTTTATATCTTTTATAGAATTTGAAAATCAGTTTTAACGGCTATAAAACGACTAGTTAACGGCTATTTTCCGGAAATTCGGACGACCGAATTCTGCCTGCTGCGTCCAAATCTTCGTCTGAATTTCTCTGGAAAAACAGTGACCATGTTGAAGGCCAAAATTCGGATGACCGAATTTTTCTTCATGCGTCCGAATCTTCTTCTGAATTTCTCTGGAAGAACAGTAGCAAACTTTTTGTTACAAAATTCGGACGACCAATTTTTTGGAAGCATATTCAAACTTTGTAAAATCATTTGAGATTTAACTTCAATAAGTTGAAAAACATTTGATATGTATAGAAAACTTATTTAGACATATATAAGTTTGAAAACCAAAAATCAAATTCTTTTGATCATATAAAGTTTACTTAAAACTTTTTAGGACACAACACCACATTCATCAAAAAGTTCATTCAAAACCTTTTAAGATCATAAAACTCATTTTATGCTCTCTTATGCATTAAATGATAACCAAGACATACAAGTGTAGAGTTTACATAGAGATTTACTTACTAAGTATATACACTCTACACTTCAAGTCTTCAATGCCTTTAGATCATCTAAGAACAACCTTTTTCAAACTTCAATCACTTTGCTTTACTGAAGTTATTCTTGCACTTTGGCTTCAAAACAATGAGACTTCATACTTCTTAGTTCACAAAACCTATCACACAACATACAAACATATTAGTCATCATCAATATTTGTCATTAATCAAAACTACATGATTTGGCCTTAGGGCTAACATATATATATATATATATATATATATATATATATATATATATATATATATATATTAGTGTAACCTCCATAAATTAATACTCATAAATTAATACTCGATAAATTAATAACCTAGCTAATATAATATTTTTATCCGGACCCAACTTGTGCCAGTTAAAACATTAGTAATTTCGATAAACTAATAAGATAATAATTTTTAAGGATGCCCTTGTATAAATCCACGGTCCCATTTATATCATAAATTAATAATTATCTAAAATTAAAATGATAACTAGGATAATTTAGCAAAATATTGGTCTATTGTTAGATTTTGATTTTGATCTGTAACTTTTCTTATTTCATTCAAAAGCCCCTGTATCACGTGTTCTCTAATATTTCAAGAGCCTTTAAAAATATCTTAAATCGCCTAAATTGGATATTTAAATATCAAGATATGACCAAAATGCACTCTTTAAATTGATGAATGATTAATTTATCGATTAATTAATACCTCTCTAAATTAATAAAATTTCATGGTTTCATCATTAGTAATTTTTAGAGGATATATATACGTATGTTAAAGTCTTAGCTTGAGAGAGTATGTTGTATGTGTCCAACATTGAAGAAATATGTAATAAATGTTTATCTCTCAATCTGTACTCATCAATGATAGAGAAAGCAAGATGGCTGATCCAGGAAGAGCAGAAACTAGATTTTGTGAAGAGCTGCAAGGCCACGTGATCCATAGATAAAGTAGAAAATATTCACTTCCCTCTGACTTGGGTTGCAACATTGACTTAAGCATTCAATAAAGGTTTCCAAAATGAAATGCCAGCTGAATTACGGGAACCGCGGGGGGGGCGGTCGGATAAGAAAGTGTTGCACTTCTGAATAAAAGCACCAGCTTTCTCTAAGTCCTTTTTTACTTAAACATCGACAAGTTTAAGTCATATGAGAGGTCCACAGAAGTCACGTTTCTCCTCTACCCCCTCACAGAGTCACACAGTGGAAGACATGGGAAGACCTCCTTGCTGTGACAAAGTTGGCATCAAGAAAGGTCCTTGGACTCCTGAAGAAGATATCATCCTTGTTTCCTATATTCAAGAACATGGCCCTGGTAATTGGAGATCCGTGCCTACCAGTACTGGTAAAACTAGCAGTTTAAAAGTCTGTTTTACTCATTCATTTTCTCAGGAAGGAAGTCAAAATATTGCCTCTAACCTTAGTTTTTGCTTATGTTTTTCTTAATGAATTACTACTTTATTTCCCGAAGGGTTGTTGAGATGCAGCAAAAGTTGCAGGCTTAGATGGACAAATTACTTGAGACCGGGGATCAAAAGAGGCAACTTTACTCCTCATGAAGAAGGGATGATAATTCATCTCCAAGCTTTACTGGGAAACAAGTAATAATAGTCATGTCTTAGAAACAAAAGCCTTTTCTCTTTGGATTTACTATTTTCATATCTGAAGCATATCTATATACTTGTCATTGCACAGATGGGCTGCCATAGCTTCTTATCTTCCACAAAGAACAGATAATGACATAAAGAACTATTGGAACACTCACCTGAAGAAGAAGATCAAGAAGCTTCAATCAAATTCAGATCCCCAAATCTCATCCAATCCAACAGCTTACCAATTCGTATCAAAAAGCTTCGTTGACGAAAGTGCTGAAAACGGAAATATTACATCAGCCGATCATCTAAGGTTACAACAGACCTCTTCTGTATACGCCTCAAGCGCGGAAAATATTTCAAGACTCTTAGAAGGGTGGATGAGAACCTCACCAAAGAATGGAAATCAAGAACAATTTCATCGAAACGGTGAAAATGAAATCAGGGGAAATGGAAGCTCTCTGGCAAATATTTCATCACTTCAATGCTATCGACCTCAGGTGGTCTGCAAAGATGAATTTGAAGAGACAATTCTATCGGTCGATAATAACTTGAACAGCTTGAGCTGGGAAAAATCAACGACTGGCTTCACCGAGAAGGAGGATTATGGAAGCAATAGAACTGGTCAAAAGACGAACGACGATCATCAACATCAAGAGCAGAAAGTGAAGCTGGAAAACAATCCTCCTTTATCATTTCTGGAGAGCTGGCTCTTGGATGAAACTATTGGTCAAGTCGATCAAGAACTGATAGAACTCCCATCAATTTTCTAGTCATCATTCTATATACTGTTGTGTATTACCAAGTAAATTTAAGCAACATGGCAATCAAGTGTGTTTGATCGTTTCAGGGTTCTACTGAGAGGGGTTCTGAAAAGTTGGAATCTCTTATCAATTGTAAGTCATTTACTTGAATTACTCTCACTCTTTCTTCTTTTCTGGGGAAGCCATTCCGGAATGAGGTTCGAGACATATTGGTCAGGCTCCCATGCTAGTTTGTACATCTTAAATTGTAACATATTAACATGTCATTGTTAGCTTATGTTTTTCGTTTGGCTTATTATCGAATATTTAACTTACAATTTATGGTAACAGAGATTGAAATTTGGTGACTTTAAATGTATATATAAATATTTATTACCGGGTGCTAATGTCTATATGCCTACATCTCCAAACGTAACATGAAGGATTAAGGACAGCCAAATTTGTTGAAGATGATTGTTTTGGAAAAGATCATATTCCCTCCATTTTTTTTTTGAGAAAATGACCAATTTCGTCATTGAAGTTAAAGTGTCGTCGTGGTTGTCTTCTAATTTTTTTTCAATCTTTCACATATCTAAATATTTTATGTTCTACTAAAATAGTTCTGCCATAACTTTTTTCGTAGACTTTTGTCAGAAAATAGCATATGCTAACCGCATAATATTTCTATGCAAGTATATTTATCTAATTAATATTAAAATTTTAAAAAATTAGTTTATATTATCCAAAAAGTTAGCAAATTGTCACAGTAATAGGCTATTTTTTTCAAATTTTTTATATTGTTTAGACAAATATACATCATACAAATATCATATGCTTTATGTATGCTATTTTCAACATAAGTTCATAAATAAGAGTAGTGGCGAGATCACTTTAGTAGCTTTAGACAACAATAAAGTTGAAGAAAAGCTTGTGGGACTAAATAATGACGATGCTTTAACTTTAGAAACCAAATCGGCTATTTTCCTCTTTTGTTGCTAATTTGTCCAGATTTAGTTCTTTTTATAATTTATGTATTACTTTAAAATATCAAAAATATTATAAAATTAATATAATTGTGGATGTCCATTATATAATATCAAAAAAATAATCTAATATCAGAGATAGAGATATTCTATTCTGCCAGAAGATAGATGATAGAGTTCTATCATATTTTTAAATATTGATAGGATTTATCTTCTAATTCTTTCATATATCCTTTTATTTATATATATCCCCGAACACTCATTGATTTATTTATTTTCTCTCAGAGAATCAATAAAAACTCTTGTATTTTTTCTCTATTTTCTTTCTAGTTTCTTTCTATTATTTTCATTACAGCTTTCTTACTCAATTTTTTATATTACTATTAAGATTTTGTGGTGCTGACAATAATTGCACGCCAATAAATTCATAACAAAAAAGCAGTTTCTTATGTCTATTTTAATTTCACCCTATCCTTAATTGCTCTACTAAATTGGGCTAATTGATTTTTCAAGTCTAATAAGGTTAAATTGTCATTTTACCTCATAGTTTAACCTTTCCCATAATGTCCTTAATTTTTATGAAAAACCAAAATTAAACACATAAAAAGACCGGAAGGAGTATTGAATTGCTTGTGTAAATATATAGTTGACGAGTTTAGTTCATTGACTGAATTTTCCACCAAGTTGCCGACGAATTTATGGCCGCCAATAAACGGTGACAACTCAAATGAGAACATTAAATAATGGAAAAAGCTCCTATTAATTATGGACCAATGAAAGGACTATATAGTGAAACACCAAAAACAAAATTGAGATTTCCTCCTTCGTATTATAGGCCATACGCAGCCTTTAATTTTGTAGATGTAGGATCTGAGATTAGGCAAAATAATTGAAGTGGCAACTCAGCTGGCAGCAATTAATTTGCTCCCCGCCATTGAACTGTATATATAATTTCTTTATTGACAAGGAAAAAAATAAAAAATGCAAATTTTCATTGGAAACTTCTAATTACTCCGTCAACCTTACATAGATATGCTTACTTTTTCTTTTATTTAAAGAAGCTAGTAATATGATTAAGTTAATAATTTTTTATTTTGTATCTCCTTATTTACCCTTGATTAATGCTACGATGACTTTGACCATATTAGTTGGTCATTTTTTGAAACTATCATTCTTCACATTTTTCAATACTAAAATATAAAGTTATGTATTTGATTCAATATTAGAAGGTAGTATAAGTTTTAATATCCTCTTGAAAAGGAAAAAGATTTATCCATACTCATGCACAATAATTAGGAAGTACAAAATAAATTAACGAATTATAAAATGAAGTAAACTTACAATTTTGGACAAAAGAAAAAGAAAAACGAGCGTATTTTTGTAGGAGGAGAAAGAACGACATGAGAAGTCAGGTTTTGAAAGAAAACAAAAGCAAAATATGTAATCAAAAGGCATACTTAATTAGTTAAGGTATAGCTTGGTATATTGCCTTCCTACTTTGTACGTACACTAGCTGAACAAAATCGAAGGAATTGCAAAGGGACTTTAAAGGCGGAAGTAAATCCCCAAGTTCAAATCGAACAATCACTTGAGTCTAAGCTACTTCTTCACCTAAGAGCTATTTTGCTATGAAAGCTTTTATGTAGGGTTTATTTGAAAGTATCCCTATGAAGTTAGGAGTTAAAAGAACTTTAATAATTGATCTTAAAAGATACGTACTTTATATTTTGAGTTAATTAATTAATGGTTAAAAATGAAACAATATTAGTACAAAAGATACTCTTAAGTTATACATAGAATTTATTGTGAAATATTCTTAAAGTATTATAACTTTTATAATGCAAATTGTCATGGAACATTTAATCCGCAATGACCCAGTTTTTTGTAATAATAAAGGTATCTTTTTATTGTTGTCCTCATCTAATTTCTGAGCACTGAAAATATTTTTACGGTTTTCCCTGTGGGTGCGATTCGTTTTACTTTTGTGGTGGGCATGGGGCTGGGGGCCTGGTGGGGGGGGGGGGGGGGTGGAAAGGGGGAACAGATACCTTAGTAGCGGGGGCTGGATTTGTCCTCCCATGATCATCCTTCCACTGGTCCACCATTGGAGGTTACATTTCAATATATAGCTCGATATTATAGGTTAGACAATGACGGTCATTTATTAGCATAATGGATAACTCAGCATTTGTGAACCAATAATATGTACTCCTATTAATGATAACGATGGCTGTATAAAAAATTAAAAAACAGATTATGTTGGAGGAGAGTCGCACTTTAAGTTACGTATTCTGTTTAAAAATATATGTCATTTTAGGAAGAAAGAGTCTTTTTTATAATATATGTTATTTTTATTTTTTAATGAGCATTTACTACATATTTTTTTAATTATATCTCCCTCTTTTCTCTTATTTATTTTTTCTCTATCTCTTTCCTCATTTATTAAGGATAAAAACTATATTATGTTTCAAAAGTTTCCTTATTTTTAAAAGCATTAATTGTTGAGTGAGAAGATAACATGACTTATATGTTGAAAGAGAGGAAGTATTCATCTCGAATAGTGTTTCCAAACCTGCTAGATTAGATTAACTAGGTTAAATATTGTTTCCTTCTCTCCCCCACGACCCCCCTCCCCAAACAAGATATTGATTTCTATGTACTTTGACAATTTTCTTTTTCTTATTTTGGACTAGCAACAATAGTTTGTTAAATAAGGTTAATACATTTATTTACTGTTCTGCGAAATCTCTCTCTCCCTTTCTCTCAACCTTCATGATGTTCTTTTTTCTTCTTTTTATTCAAATCATCGTTTCCTGAACCCGAAGCAGATCAATTCGAGAAAAAAAAGTTCTAAGATATTTTTCTTATTCATAGTGAGGAAGGAAGTAGGGAAGTTCTTGTCCACAGTCAAATTAGATAATATTTGAGTTTAAAACTTTTTCCATGAGTTAAGAAATGTGAGATTTAAAATAAAAATATATACTAAATTTCAGAGCAAAACTCAATTTGAAGCCGATTAATTTGAGAAAAAAAGTTAAAAATATTTTTCTTGTCTAAGTGAGAAAAGATGTATTTTTGCTAGATTATGATGAAGTAATGCTACGGTTTTTAGGGCTGTAGGTTTAAGTGGTTGTCTAGGTCGAATTAAATAATATTTAAATTTAAAACTTTTTTCATGAAAAATAAAATTTAAAATAAAAAATATATACTAAATTTTAAAGTAAGGAATATAAATACATCTCAAAACCTACAGCCCTATGCGGTCCAAAGTCACGAAAGTCTTGCTACAGCAAACAAGGGTAGATGCCGGTTCCCGAACCCACCATCAACAAAAATAGTCGAGGGGAAACATGTGAACTCCTTGACCTTTCGGTGCTTTAAGCTGGCAATTCTGATGAATATAGAAAACTTTAGCATGACTTCATCATATTAGATCATGGACTACTTTGCCTTGGGTGCATGGTAAACTTTTGGCAGTTATCGTCTTTCAGCAATGGGCGTAAATGATGGTGAAGAAGGGGGATGTGATTCGAATCTATAGTGTCGATTGATGAATGATAATTTTAAATAATTGATTTACATGGTATTACAGGAAAAATGATTAATGCGCTTTGTACTAAGAAAAATTGGTTGTATTTGTTCATAAATGAATTTCACATTTTCTTTTTTATTCAAAATTTGTTATTTAATTTTTTAATTTATAGACACTGTTTTTACTCATGCTGATATAATAACCAGTAAAATATGCAACAAATCTTCGTCGCTTTCAAGGGTACTTTCATTCATTCAATTTTTCCCAAGAAATTTGCCTGTCTTTGTTCACAAAGTATTTTCGTGTTTTATCCCTTTACCCACAAACTTTTTATATTTTATTCATAAATGAAAATTTATGGACAGATATAATAAATATCTTTGAATGAACGAAAATAACTTAAAACCTACGGGTGTCAACTAAATTTACAAGCATGAAAATAGTTTGTCTATATAAAAGGTTAAACTAAAAGTTTTAGGATAAAAAGAATCAAAAGTTAAAATAGTTTAGGGTAGTGACTCTTATTCTAGTTTTGGTGAAGACAAGAGAATTCATGATTTATCCAGCCGTGTAAAGGTTAGTGACTCTTATTCTTACTCTTCTAGTTTCTACTATAAGCACGAAGCGATCATTCTAAATGATGATGACAGTCTAGACTAGAGTTGGCAACAAGATGGAAGATGAATTTTTCTCTAATTGTTTAATTGTATCTATTGAAGGAAATTGCTGAAAAATTTAGTGTAGATTCACTGATAGATGATTTTTAGGACTTGAAGGAATGACGATTTGTATTTTGATTAAAAGATCTTAGAAGGAGTGAATTAGATCTTTGGCTAATTTTTAAAATTTTTTTCTTTTTTAAAAACTTTATTTAACATGAATCAAACTTAAAATACTTTATGAAACCTTAAAAAGTAGATAATGAAAGAAACACTACAAGAAAAATAAAATTTCGCAACAGACTATTCCATAGCAAATATGTTGTAAACTTTATTTGCAATGAAAAATTTCATCGCAAATTTCTGACAAAAGAGCAATTCGTTGCAAATCGATAGCAAATTTATTTTTCACCACAATACAATACGATAAACATATTATTTTAATATCAATACTTGTGTCTCATTCTTGTTCAAGATTTGTCCTTCAATGAATTTATTATAATTGCCCCAAAACCTTAGAGGCGAAGACAAAATACACAAACAATTGTTTTATTCTTAAGCATTTTTTTCAAGTGGGAGTCTTCATTATTATGCCAAGAATACTATGACTTAATTGGGCAGGCAAAAACATTAATAATCATCAATTGGACCAGTGAGTTTGACTATATTAGCCATATAAGCTAATTGACTAAGTAATAGAATAAATGATTCGTAGATAAATTGTTCGGTTATAAATGTTTCTTATATATAATCTTTTATTAATATTTGTCATAGGGATCCTAGGACCTGTTGCTACAAAACTTTTAAGCGCATAAGCAAAATACGACATTTGTAATTTCTTTTTAAACTTTGGTGTTCATCGGTCACCACATTAACTTGCTAAAATTGAAGCGATTACATATTATAATTAGGAATTTAATTTAATGAAATAAATACCATTAGAATACAAAGCAACATCATATGGGTCTACTTGTAGCTAAATGAAACGTCTTGCTTGGCTTCTGTTTGTTTACCGTCCAAACTACTGACATTTGTTACATTATTCAGCCCCATGTGTAGAGTAGCCTGAAACATCTCTCCCTTTTCTTTCATTATCTTCTCATATCGCGTCAGATAATACAATATATATTTTTATTTTTTTAATTATCCATTGCAAAACCATAATAATTTTGTGACGAATAATATAATATATTTTTTTATTTTTTATTATTTTCGTCACAAATTTATAGCAAATTTGTAAAGGATAGTATAATATATTATTTATTTATTTTCTTAAATTATCTGACGCAAAATCGTAGCAATTTAGCGATGAATTTGTGATGAATAATATAATATATTTTTTATTTTTTCATTTTGTGACAATGTTACGGATTTACGACGGATAATACAATTTTTTAATTTATTTTCTTTAATTATCCTTCGTAAAATTGTAGCAATGTTGCAATGGATGATATAATATATTTTTTATTTATTTTCTTTTCAAATCCATTGCAAATTGGTTGCAATTTTGTGACGTATTTGTAATGGATAATTTAATATTTTTTATTTATTTTCTTTTCTTATCCATCGCAAATCAGTATCCAAATTATGATGGATTTACGACACATAATATAATATATTTTTATTTATTTTCTTTTCTTATATGTTGTAAAATTGTAAGAAATTTGTGACTGATAGTATAATATATTTTTTTATTTATTATTTTCCTTTTTTGTTACAAATCTGTGGCAAATATCTATCGATTTGCGATCGCTAATTATTAGTCGTTCTTTTAGTAAATATTTTAATCACTCACCAATTTGTCACAAATCCGTCACAATATTGGAATGCATTGTATGTTGCAAAAACTATGTTTTATTGAAGTGGAAGAGCCACTGTAAGAATTACAATAAATGCTAACAACATATCAAGGGAAAATAAAAGAGATCAACAAATAAGCAAGTAAAGCAAGAAGCACAAATATTACAATTAATTTATAGTGGTTTAATATTTTCAAAATCTATGTTCACTACATTGAGCCCACACTTAAGGATTTCAACCAACTCAACTATAAATAATTCACACAAATGCATAATAGGTTCACCCAATAAGAGTTTTACTCCACAACATCTTTTTTAATTCAAGAATCAATGTTTACCCTAACCATTATCTTCAAGACAACCTTAAATAAACAAATAGATGAGAGAATAAAGAAATATTTTACCAAAAAATTGGTGGATAATGACAAATACTAGCACCACTTCACATTTTGTCTTTAGAATCTTGAATAGTTATATGTAACACAAGACAAAAGAGAACTTTTTGATGTTCTAAAGATGTCAAAGTATAAAACTTCTCAAAGTGTTCAAAAGTTGTAAAAGATTTGAAGTTTATGCTTTTATAAGGTTTGAAATTCAATTTCAATGTTCAAATGACGACTGGTAACAATACAATTCAATCGACATAATTTGGACCTCTGCATCCTAATTTGTTGTTCGAACTTACTATGTATTAGGCTGTCAGGATAAATTTGATCAACCGAATTTAGACCCCTGTGTCTGAATTGGTCATTCAAATTTCTTTGAAAATTCAACAACCAAGACACAGTTCGGAAGTCCGAATTGGAGCCTAAACCTTTCCAAACTTTGTCAAATCACTTGAAAATCAACTACAACATGTTTGGAATCATTTGAGACTCAAAGATATTTCATTTAAAAGATTTTTAGTATTAAGTCATTAACAAAAACTTGGTAATTCAACGGTGATCAAAACCTTTTAAAGCTCATAACCAAGGTAGAAAAGGTTTCGTGCTTCCATATGTATTGTTTAGATTCTAAATGCAAAAAGTGCAGAGTTTACAAGAAATATCTATTAAGTGAAAGTAAACCTACACTAAAGTGTTTTCAAGCCCTTCAACTTCTTGGACATATTCTTCATTCTTCTATCACTTGAGTTCATTTGAGTTGTCTTTAGCATTATAGCTTCAAGGTGATGACACCACTTAGCTTCTTTAACCAAAAATCCTATCACATAATTACTACACAAATTAGATATCATCAATGTTTATCATTAATCAAAACTACATGATTTGCACTTAGTGTTAACATTGATTAATTAAATTAACATTTAATTAATTACAGATTATATGAAACATTATATTTTGCCTCTCCTTCTCAAAACTGTTAATCTTGCGCCCGCCACTTGTTACTAGGTAATTATTGACAAGTTGTAGGTCGTATTCCTTATCATTCCAGTATATTATAACTTGTCTAAGGAGTTTCATGATAGTATATCTAACTTTTCTTTTGAAAGACCTAAGAGGGGGGTGAATTAGGTTTTTGGCTAATTATCAAAATCTTTTCCCTATTTGCAAATCTTTTGCCTTAATAAAAGCTCTTCTTTAAATCCATAAACTTCAAGTTTATATATGATTTGATGGTTAAGACAAGATCATCAAACAATTAGACCACAACCAATCAATCAACAACTATCAACAAATAATAATAACACAAGCATGTAAACAAGTAAAGCTATAAGGATTTCAACCAATCCACTATATGCTCAATTTAGGCAATTACACAAGAGGCTCACCCAATAAGGGTTTTACACCAACAACCTCCTTTGCAATCCTACAAACAAGGCTCACCCTTCCACAAGGGTTTTATATCTAAAGACAACCTAAAGACCAATCTAATTCAAGGCTCACCCACTCACGGGCTTTACACTACAACCTCTATTAATTTAGTCTATTGCTCACCCTTACCAAAAGGATTTTACGTCACAAGATAACCATCTTTTGAGCAACTAGAAAACAAAAAAAAATGAAGAATTGATGTTACCAACACTTCTTGGTGGATGAATACAATTGTTAGCACCACTTCACTTCTTACCTTTGGAATCTTGAATTTTAATCTTTGAGCACAAGGAAATTTGATAGCTTTTCAAATAATTTTGATGTCAAACAAGTTAGAGCTTCAAGGATTTCTTAAGTTCAAAAGTCCTTTAAAAAATCATTAGTTTGTGGCTTTTATAGATTTTGAAAATCAGTTAAAACGGTCATAAAAAGGTTAGTAATGATTAGTTTTAGAAAATTTGGACAATACTGTTCAAAATTCGAACGACCAAATTTTTTCTTGTGCGTCCGAACTTTTTTCTGGAAAGTACTGTTCACGTGAATAGTGTACTGTTCACTGGTACTAATCAAAATTTGGACCACCAAATTTTTCTTGTGCGTCTGAATTTCTCAGGAAAATTCTGTTCATGTGAACACTGAATTTTTCCAGGTGCGTCTGAACGTACGTCCGAATTTCTCTAGAAAAATAGTCAGTATTGTTCACGTAAACAGTGTTACTATTCACAGTGCATGGAAAATTCAGACGACTGAATTTTAATCCTGCGTCCGAACTTGCATCCGAATTTTTCATACTTTGTCAAAATATATTCAAATCAATTCAAAGAAGTTGGAAAACATTCTAGCCCAAAAAATAAGTCATTAAAGACCTTTTATGTGCAAAAACCATTTATGAAAACTTGATAATTTAGGTAAGTTCAAAACCATTGAAACCATTTAAATCAAGTTTTGTGCTCTCAATTGCAACTCATAGATTCCAAGGCTTAAGAGTGTAGGGTTTACAATGTTTACCTATTAAGCTCATGTAACCTACACTTCATGTCTTCAAAGCCTTTAATCATCTTGAATAAACTCTTTAATCTTCAATCACTTTGACATATTTGAGTTGTTCTTGAATTGCTAGCTACAAGGCAATGAGACTTCATACTTCTTAATCCAACAATCCTATCACACAAATGACATAAATATTAATCCTCATCAATGTTTGTCATTAATCAAAACTTAATCATAACCTCATAATTTGCCCTTAGGAATAGCATCTTTCATAGGAAATATTGTACCTTTCTAAACTAGCAAGCCAATCTGTGAAGGTTTGAGCATCAATTTTACTCTAAAATCTAGGATATCTATGCGACTATACTCACCTTTTTGATAATATCTCCTTATGTATCTTGAACTTCAGGGTTTGTATATCTTCCAACTTCAAGGATATTATTAGTCATACTCAGAAGAGTATCATGTTGTAAAGCCATGAAAACTTTGAACTTCATATACGGTTGTCAATAAAGGACAATCTATAATTGTCTTAACCTTGCTTGGATTAACCTCCATCCCTTTACCAACCTGGAACACATAAAGTTGCACTTCATGAAGTTGATGCATTTTTTTTTTCTCATTGCATTACTCTCATAACTTGTTGAAGGTAACCTATATGCTCATCTTTAGTATTACTATAAATGAGTATATCATGAAAATATACCACAAGGAAACACCCAATAAATGATTAAAGAACTTGAGTCATGAATCTTATGAAGGTACCTAGGGCATTACCAAATAGTATTACTAGCCAATTGTAGAGTCCATCTTTTGTTTTGAAGGTCTTCTTCCACTCATCTCCTATGAGGATTCTTTTGTGTAATCAATTTTACAGTAGAAAGTTGAACCTACCATCATATCTAGCATATCATCACGACGTGATATAAGGAACCAGTATTTGATAGTTATGTTATTTATTGGTGAACATGAATCATAACACATCCACTATGTTCCATCATTCTTTAGTGTCAATAAAATTGGAACAACACAATGACTTGAGCTCTCATGAATAAACTCTTTATCTAATAATTCTTTAACTTGCCTCTTAAGTTGGATGAATTAGTGGGATCCTTGTAAACCTTTGAAATGCATCTCAACACTCTACATAAGAACAAAGGTGTTGCATTAAACGCTGAAGGAAGCTGGGATGCAGCTCATATAAATTTTGACATTAACAACATTGCATTGTAAACAAAGAAGTTCGGCAAGATGCTGAAGAAAGAAAGCAGAAAGTTTAATAAGCTGAAGTTCAACAAAGGTACCAGAAGAGGAGATGAACACATGAAGAATGGTGACGCAAAGGACTTCGACAGAAAAGCTGACAACAACAACAACATTAGATGTTGGGAATCCAAAGAAATTGGTCATAGTCTACATGAGTGTGCAAATAACCTGAAGAAGAAAAATCATACAACAGGACATGGAGTGATGATGACAAGGAATCTGATAGCAGCAGCAAAGAAGATGGAGATGAGGCAAATCACATGAATAATTTTGTTGCATTTCATTCAAGTGCAGATTTGCAGTCTGATAGAAGCAAATATGATAATGAGGATTTAGAAACTGATGGTGATGAGGTTGCCTATGAAAAATTAAGAAATGAATATGAGTGGATGTATACGAAATGGCTGAAAATCATCGAGATTAACAGGAGGTTCAAAGAAGAAAATCAGAAATTGTAACAGCAGAATAGTTCACTGCAACAGGAACATGAGCAGCTTCAACAGCAGGTACAACAAACTGTTAAATCACTTCAATTCAGCAATGACCGACAGGAGAAGGCAGAGCACTACCTCAAAAAGCTAAATTCAAGCTAGATGAAGCATGATGAAATACTATCCATTGGCAAGCCATCAGGAGATTTGACAATACTGGGCTATAACAACATCAACATTGCTTCAAAAAGCAGGATTGAACAGAAAGAAAAATGACACTTATAGACAAAAAGAGGTTCATTAGGAAACCTAAAATGCCCCATTTACTTGTAACTATTTTTTTCTTGCAGGACACACTTGAGATATCTGTTTAAGACTTGTTAAAGATCTATAGCAAGGAAGCAAAATTGTGAAAGTTAAGTTTAGTAAGAATTTGCAGACAGTTTGACAAAGGCGAATCTGGGTCAGAAAGGCAAAACTCAGAGGATATGTTGCAAATGTGTCATTTGCAACAAGTATGAATGATGTATGGTACCTTGACAGCGACTGTTCTTGGCACATGACAGGACAAAAGGGGGTCTTGTTGAACTACGTGAAAGAGGTAATGTAACATTTAGTAATGGATCCAAAAATAAAGTAGTTGGCATTGGAACTCTAACTATCAAAGATATGCCTGCACTAAAAAATGTTCTATTTGTTGAAGGAATGAAAGTGAATTTGTTAAGTATAAGACAACTATGTAATGATAATCTACACGTTAACTTCAACAAAGACAAGAGCATTGTTATTGATGACTCCAACAGGCTGGTTCTCACTAGAGCTAGGACAATGGACAATTGTTACAATTTGCTAAAATCAAATGATCAACAATGCATGGTGGCTTAGGATGATGAAGCTGATCTTTGGCATCAAAAGTTGGGGCATATAAATCTTAGGCTGTTGAAAATGTTGAGCTCAACAGAAGCTGTACGTGGCACGCCAAAGCTTTCCAGAATCACAAAAAAATATGTGGCTCATGTCCAATCGGAAAGTAGAAAAGGTCCTCTCATAGAGAAACAATGAAGATCAACACTTCTAGGACATTGGAACTAATGCATATAGATCTTTCTGGTCCTATTCAATCTGAAAGTGTTAGAGGCAAAAGATATGTGTTAGTGTGTTGATGATTTCTCCAGATATACTTGAGTTGACTTTTTGAGAAAAAATCAGAAACTTTTGACGCATTTCAAAAATTGTGTTTGAAGCTTCACGCTCAAAAGAATTCAATACTATGTAGACTTCGAAGTGATCATGGTAAGGAGTTTGACAATCAACAGTTTAATGAATTCTGTGTTGGTTATGGTATTCAACAATAATTTTCTGCACCAAAGACACCTTAACAGAATGGTATAACTGAGAGGAAGAATAGAACCATTTAAGAAATGACTCGAATCATGTTCAACTCCAAAGAGATATCTCAAATATGATAGGTAGAAACTGTTAACACTGCAACACATGTCATCAATATGATATATTTGAGGTCTCACACTACTAAGATTGCATATGAAATTTGGACAGGACATAAGCCAAACTTGACCTATTTCCATATCTTTGGCAATAAATGTTACATTCTCAATGACAGGAAACCTTTGGGGAGATTTGATGCAAGAAGTGATGAAAGAGTATTTCTTGGTTACTCCAACAATAGCAGAGCCTATTGTGTATTCAACAAGAAAAGTGGAGTTATCATATAGACTATCAATATGATGGTTGAGGATGCTACTACAACAAAGAATGATAAAACAACCACAACAGATGAGGATGAGTCAAATTTTGTCAAACCTTAGGAGTCTTTCAATACGGTGATCAACACAAAGCCAGAGGAGTCAATTGATTCTACAACAAATACAGAAACAACAAAAGAAGCAGTTCAACAAAGAAAGTCATCCTCAAGGATTAAAAAGATTCATCCTGCAGATTTGATCATTGGAGGCTTGGATGAATCAAGAAGAATCAAAGGACAGACAAAAATCAACTATAAGGAGACGGTGATGTTTGCTTGCTACACTTCAACACTAGAACTAAAGAATGTTAAAGAGGCTTTGACAGACGAGTTCTGGATAGCTACTATGCAGGAGGAACTTCAGCAGTTTGAGTGCAATGGAGTAAATGTGATTGGCACAAAGTGAGTATTTTGCAACAAAAATGATGAATATGGAAAACATAACACGCAACAAAGTAAGACTTTTGCACAAGACTACACACAAGTTGAAGGAGTGGATTTTGACGAAACTTTTGCCCCTGTAGCATGAATGGAACTATCAGATTATTATTAGTTGTTGTTTTTGCAAGAAGAATCATACTTCAACAGATGGATGTCAAAAGTGTGTTCTTAAATGGATTTCCACCAAAAGATGTGTATGTTGAACAACCAAAGGGATTTGTTAATCCAAATCATCCAAATCATATGCACAAGTTGAAGACAACACTTTATGGACTTAAACAAGCATCAAGAACTTGGTACAAGAGATTGACAAACTTTTTGTTGACAAAAGGCTACAACAGAGGGAGAGCTAACAGACTATGTTCATCAAATGGCTAAACATGCATGTTATGGCAGCACAAATCTATGTTAACGATATTGTGTTTGGCTCAACTTCAACAGTTCTTTTCAAACGCCAAAATATTGTTTAGAAGGGTTTAAAGCAAAAGCTTGTTTTATGTTCTCAAGTATACTTGTTCTACACCAAAAGAAAGAAAGAGAAAAACAAAAAGGTTCTGAAGAACACGATGAAGAGGTCATATCCATAAAGGGAAGAGATATGGGAGGCAGAAAAAAAAAACAAAGATCTCCATTCATCACTAGAAAATTATACAGACAGTTTCAACTGAGAAAGGATTGCAAATTACAGAAAGACACTGCGACCTCCGTAACACTTGGAGGCTGTTGACCAAGCAAACGTCTCTGCTGATTGGTGGTGATTGCTCTATAACGATTCAAATCTCCCTTGGGCCATATATTGCTACCGTAGTGAAAGAGAAATAACCTGGCAGCATTCTCTCGAATGTCATTTTTCAATTGCCACAGATCCGCAGTATTGCAAATTGTTCTCCAGAGAGTCAGCTTAGATGTGACTGCATGAAGATTATTAAGCTCCAAAAATGGCCAAGCCAACAAAGGCTAGATCCATCCAATTTAGAACCAGTTATAATCAATTCTTTACACTCAAATCTTTCTCAGAGATGACACTTTGTCCGCTGCTTGGCTTCATTCACACCAAGAGATTATTGATAGATTATAGAATTTTGTAGACAGTCCTAGTACCAGCATGGGAATGAGCAAGGGGATATCAACTGCTAATGATAAATTAATAAAGAAATAATTATTAATACTGAAAAGTCAAAAGAGCAAAAACTGCATGCTTGTTTAGCATCGTGTTTGCTATCCAACTAGAAGGGCAGACAAGCGTCTGCTTTATAGGAGACTGACGTTTCAAGCAGGAGAACAAAATACTACAAGTGTGGGGGGGTGGCAACACATTTATTCCTAACTTGAACAGGAGTAAAAAGTATGAAGGGGATTGTTATATAAAAGAAAAGGCTTTTTCCATTTTAGTACCATTAACTTCAGGCAATTCTGATCTTTCTTCCACCCCCCAACCCTTCTTTTTTTTTTTATTGTGGGGGGGGGGGGGATATCCTTCTAATTTCAATCTTTATTAAGTGTTCTTGGAATATCTGTTTATGGATATCAGAGTCTCGCAAAGGAGGATAACCATCACTTTGTTCCATCTTTTTAATGAAGTCTAAAATAGTTCGTGTTGCATGACCATCTCCAGAAAAACTTAAAGATCAATTTGCTTATAAGCCCAACGAAACTACCCGCTTCTGTACTAACAGTTCTCATTCTGTTGGTAAATTTAGCCAGGAAGCAGCAATAGATTGAATGAGCTTCATTCGTAACTTGTTGGTTTCTCCTCTTAGAGGTAACTTTTTTGCTTCTCCTTTTAAAGCAATACACAATTCCTAGACAAATATTTCTCAGAGAAATCTAATATCACAATTGATCAACAATTGGCTAAGACTAATAAAACAAAAAATTCATGACGTCCAAAAAGTACTTAAAGAAACACAAGTATCCTGATTTTCCAAGCCATTTTAAAGAATTCAAACAACACTTGTTTTTTTTTTTTTTTTTTTGGTAAAACAAACAACACTTGTTACTCTACTCCGTATTCAAGATCCAATGGAGGCAGCATATCCACCATTCTTGGAACAAAGAAAGACAAGTATCCCTTTAGAAAAAAGATTTAACAGGCATTCAGTATCTCCTTGGACCATCCCCTGCCTTTTACATACCGAATCAAGCAGACATTTAGCTGGGTGCAATGAGATTAGTTATGAATTACGAACCATTAAAGAAAGTTATTCAATTAATAAGATATCCTGTACCTAAGAAAAGAGATCTCCTCAAAAGAACATTTTTAAAGCTGCTGTTTATTCAAAACTCTATATGACGTCTGCATTTTGGCAAATCCAAATAGCTTAACAAGATTGATACGATACTAGTGGTGTCAAATGGGTTCCAGCCCGTGGGCTGACCCGTAATATGTACAGACTTAAGTTTAGTTTTCCAAATTCGTTTAATTGGCTTGCTTAGTTTAGCTTGCAGGCCAGAGCAGTTCAAATCTTTTTTTTTTACTTTTGTATTTAAATCTGGAGCAGTTCAAATCTTTTTTTTTACTTTTGTATTTAAATTATTATAAAAAACATAATGTATAAAAATCTTGATATCAAATTTGCCTACATCACACATTCTAATCATACCCACAATTAAGATTAATTAATTTAATTTAATTTTAAATATTTTTCTTATATAAATTTATTTATATTATGAATGATACATATAATTAATAATCATTTCCTATTTTAAAAATATTGGTGATTCTTCAAAAAAAATTTTATCCCAATCATAGATTTATATTATCATATATGATATAGAAAAAAAAAAGAGAAAAATGTATAGTATAAAATTTAATTTTTTTTAAAAAAAGAGACTAGGCTCGCGGGCTAGCCCGTTTAGCCTTCAGGCCTTGTGTGACCTGCCAAAAAAGGGGTTAACCCGTTTTGTCCCGTTTAAAGGGTGGCCTGCAATGGACCAGGCCAAGCCCAAACGGATCTGACCGTTTAACAGTACTATAGGAAACATCACCCACAGTTCCATCTGGTCATTATTAATGTATTTAATGCCTTTTATATATAGAAATGCTCATTTAGAATAATCAAATGCCATTATTACAATATCAAATCCCCATTCAACTTTTTTCCACAATCTATCCCAATGATGTACTCATTTTCTCCCACAATCAATGAAGCATTTCAACCATCTTAGAACCAATTTGGAGCTGCATTTGTGCAGCTCAAACGGGCATTTGAGTCACAAATGTTATTATTTGAGACAATGTGCCAACCAAGAACCTTTAGCTTTAACATTTTAAAGTGTGATTTTCCTGCGAGCGGGAAAAGCTGAAAGCACACAAATTTTGGTCAAACGCTCAACTTGATGTTTAAATGGTAATTTATTATAATAGCCATCAAAACACAGCCATCATGTTTTGATTAAATTTATTAAGTCTCCTTCATCTAGATCACTATGTATACAATGCTTTAATTTATTAAATGCTAATGCCAACATTTGACATCTTTCTTCAACAAAGAAAACTATTGTTTTAAAACTAAATAAGTTTTATTAAACACCACGCCCCTAAAAAAATCCAAAAAAAGGATGTGGTAATGTCACAAGTATAGATTGTTGAAAGTAGTTAACTAGAGAGTATTCCAGGTAAATAGAGAGATATATATGTGACAGTTATTTTGGATGTTCTGCAACTGAATATTACATTAAAAATAAAATGATCAAGCAAATAAAATCATCACATTTCAATTCTCATTCTAAGGATGTACTTGGATTCTAACTCGAATGAGCAATTTTTGCACTACTTTCATTTTTTGTGGGGTTTACACTCGACTTTTATTATAGAAGAAATGAGATCCCAATCGAATTTTTGAGGAAAAGTGAATTTTTGTGATTCAACTGTAATGCAAGTGCACCTTAAATTTACATTTACTGAAACGCTATTGAACAATCAATAATAGAGCAAATAAGAAAAGCTTCAGGACTAAAAGAAAATGTCCTTGGTGATCGTGATACCCTTAGTTTATCCCACACTTATTCTATAGCTGGTTGAGTTTTTCTTTATTTTAAGTCTCAAGACACTTTGGTAAGTCTCTACTTGAAGTAGAAATCAACAAATCTCAGCGAGGAGCGAGCCCGGAGTAAACAAAGCTAGAAGGATATGAGGAGTGAAAGGTTAGAATGAACTCTGCCTTATTTCTTTCATTCGTTCAGTATTTAAACAAGATAAAAGCAGATAACATTGAATCTGCTTTTACAAAAGTTGAGATAATTGATTAGATTAGTGGGAATCTAATTAATATATTTTCAAACTTGAAAGGACAAAAGTAAAGACGTATGAAATTTAATTTGACATATGGCTAAAGTAATTTTAAATTTGACATGACTAAAAGTTGCTAATATTTGTATCTTATCAGAAAAAGCTTTGCAAAAATGGTCTTTCCAAATCATTAATATTATGTATGTGGGAGGCCACCTCTTCATCAATATCTCAGATAGGGTCATTTTTGTCATTGTATTCTTTTGAAGATACTATTGTCATAACTTCGGCCAGAGCTTTCTTGAAGTCCTGTTCAGAACTTGGTGATGCTAGTATAGCCATGTACTTGGATTTCTTCATCAAGAATTATGATTGCTTTACTGAACTTGCACTGTTGTCAATTTTTAAATTGAGACCACCACTTTACCTTAAAGGTTCTCATCAAAGCAAGGCAACCATAAGGATATGTGCCTTATCTAGATACAAGGATAAAATCCAAGGGAACTTGGTATAATTTGACTGTGGGTAAGAACTTTTATTTTTAGAAATATGAAAATTCTCAAAAATTATTTTTGCCTCTGGTAGTAAAATCCGTTCATTAGGTCCAAATAAATCGAACCAAGTCAGGATTGATATCTCTCAAAATTTTTATCAAAATGAATAAATCAACTGTGATCAGTTGGTCTCAACAACAAGAAATTGTACAAGACTATAATATAATCTTGATACGTGTAAACTAGAGTTTGAGAATTTAAAGTGAATATTGTTAGCCCTAAGGGCAAATCATGTAGTTTTGAAAAATGACAAATATTGATGAAGACTAATATGTTTGAATATTGTGTGATAGGATTTGTAAACAAAGAAGTATGAAGTCTCATTGCTTTGAAGCAAAAGTTCAAGAACAACTTCAGTTAAGCAAAGTATTTGGAGTTTGAAGAATGTTGTTCTATAGATGATCAAAAGGCATTGAAGACTTGAAGTGTAGAGTGCATTTAACTTGTAGGTAAATTTCTATGTAAACTCTACACTTGTATGTCTTGGTTATCATTGAATGCATAAGAGAGCATAAAAAGAATCTTATGATCTTAAAAGGCTTTGAATGAATCTGTTTATGAAATATGTTAGTAAACTTCATATGTTCTTGATTTTCAAGCTTATATATGGTTAAATAAGTTTTCTATACATATCAAATATTTTTCAAACTCATTGAAGTTATATCTCAAATGATTTTACAAAGTTTGAAAATGCTTTCAAAAAATTCGGTCGTCCGAATTGTGTAGCAAAAGTTTGCTACCATTCTTCCAGAGAAATTCGGAAGAAGATTCGGACGCAGCCAAAAAATTCGCTCGTCCGAATTTTTGGTCTTCAGCATGGTAACTATTCTTCCAAAAAATTCGGACAAAGTTTTCGGACGCAGCAAAAAATTCGATCGTCCGAATTTTTGTTCTCAGCATGGTTACTATTCATCCAGAGAAATTCGGACGAAGATTCGGATGTAGCCAAAAAATTCGGTCGTCCGAATTTTCTGAAACTAGCCGTTACTAGCTGTTTTATGACCGTTTTAAATGATTTTCAAATTCTATAAAAGCCATAAACGTGTAATCTTTTGTAACTCTTGAAATCTTGAAAACTCCAAGCATTCAAAAGCATTTAGCAAACATTTCTTAAGCTCTCTTATGTCTTGTGCATTCAATTGATCAATCCAAAGACATCAAAGTGTGAAGGTGCAAATTTGTGTAATATCTACCATCAAGTGGTAACTTCTACACACTCTCATTTATTTATCATATTCTGTAGTTCTACTAGCTCTAGCAAGGTTATCTTGATAACATAAAATCCTTTAGATAAGGGTGATCCTTGAAAGTGTGATTCAAGGTTGTTTAAGATATAAAACCATTGTTTTTGGTGAACCTTGTCTTGTAAACATTACTAGAAGAGGTTGTGAGTGTAAAATCATAGTTTGGTGAACCTCTCTTGTAATTTGTAAACCTGAGCAATTAGTAGATTTGTTGAAATCCTTAAGTGTGAGTTTAAGGTAGTGGATGTAGATCTTGAGGATCGAACCACTATGAATTGTTTGAGTTCTTTGCTATTGCTTTCATTACTGCCTTGCTATCAATTATCTATAATTAGCTCATATAACTTGTTCTTGGTATAAACGCATAAAAGGTTTAAGTTTGCAAAAATTAGCCAAATACCTAATTCACCCCCTCTTATGTATTTCAAATATGATAGGACCAAAAGGTTCTTATTTTACCAGTCTTTTGGTAAAATGACATTTTTCATTTTGGAATAGACAATTTATTTGTCTTGTCCCGCAAAATCAGAAATCTCGACCGAACTTGATTCTACCAAAATGTAGTCATAATATAATCGAGAATAATGAGGATAGAGAGAAAGAAAATATTCGTTTGTATAAAATATTTTCTTGCATAAATTTGAAATGGAAAGAGATGCTCATTCTTACTCAAGAAACAAATTGGAGATTTTTTTTAACTACACAGTCAAAAGAATATACAGCTGAAGGAGAAGAAGTTGTTGGTGTAGTTTGAGCTGTTTGATTAATTTTTTGAAGTTGCTGGAGGGGAAGTGTTGGACGAAAATTTGAAGTCAAGGAAAGAAATGGTGATATTCTATTCTTTTGCTTCATATAATGATCATTTTGAGCTTAAATTTCTATTAAATTTTGGTGTTTCAATCACCATTTACACTTCTTTTATCTCTTATTTGCTTTAGGTGAGTTTATTGAAGATTTGGAATAGAATGAAGTAAACAGAGAGATTTTTACACAATGAAGAAAACAGAGAAATGGTGAGTAAAACAGCATGACAGGAAAGTTTTAAGAGGGATTTTGACTGCTACAGAGATTTAAAACGCAAAAGTGATCTTCTAGACAATTATAGAGGACATTTTGAAGTTTTCAGAATGGTAAAATTTATGTCAATCCAAATTCATTTGTTTGTCCTGATTATGTTGCAAATTTACCTATCTTGCATTTTGTCCCAGTTTTGACACATTTTGGCAGAAAGATCATAGCTTGAGTTCTAGATGTCCAATTGAGGTGATTCAAAACTCTATAAAAATCTAAGATCATTATCTACAAATTTTATAAGATCAACGGATTTCACACTCTGAAATCACATAGAATTCAAAACTACTGTCACAGTCGTTCAGTAGAACAATGCACCCAAAATGGGACCAAACGGTGCCTCTTACAGGGGACTAAGCGGCATCGTTTATGCAGTGCAGAACCCTTTCTTCTGCTATTTTTCTCTTTTTTGGGTTGGTATATAAGTACCCTTTTAGGGCAATTGATAGGGAACAACATGGGTTGGAAGAGGTTGCAAAAACAGAGAAAAAATTCACAAATTCCTCTTCCAATTCATCAATCTTTGTGATAGAAATCAAGAGAGAAGATCAAATTCTTGAAGAAGGAGCAATCAATCTTGAAGATTCAAGCTCAAGAACAGAACTTTTCACCACTAAGTTGGAGAACTTCAAGCCTTGAAGAAGAGAGGATTTGAACCATGAAAATGAGCAATTCTTCCTCTTTCTTTGTTATCTTATGTTCTTTGAATTGTAATATGTTGATGAGCTAAATTCTTGAATACTTGATAGTTGTAAACCCTAGTTATTATCTATGTGAATGATTGGTTTTATTGGTTGATTGAATTCCAATTTTTTATGGGTTGTTTATGGATTTGATTGTTTGAATTCAATTGGTTGACAATTGATTCATAATCTAGAATTTTCACTTTGAATTGGGAAAGGAAGGGTGAAAAAGGCCATGAAACGAACAATGAGAGTGGTTCAGGTGACTAGAGATAGGAATCTAAACACTTTCTTGATAATTAGAGAAATCTAATTGGAAATTCACAAATCTTAATGCATTATTGGGTTGAATTGGTTAGAAAGAGATTTAAACTAATTAATCTAAGAGTAGAGGACTTCCATCTAGAGATAGAGTGAGTTCCAATTGAGGAATTTCATCAAATATAAGAAGGGCAATTCATCCACCAAGGGACTGTTCTATCACATAGGTAATTCTATGGGAATTTTCCATTCAAGTATTACTTTCTCAATTGAAATTTTCTCTTGCAATTTAAGTTTTAGCTAAGCTGAATTTTATTGGTTAAGTTAGATTTTTATTCTTATTAATTGTTTCTATCATCTCACAAGAAAATTTCATAGGCTAAACAATGGAGTGGAAAGTGAGTAATGATATTTAACCATCCACATGGATACGACATTTAAATTTACTTGTCATTATACTAATCATAATGATAGGTGCACTTGCCTAGTGTTTGTGTGAAAATTGTTAGAGATTGTGATAAAATTAAGTATAAAGGCACAAAAAACAACACAACAAGTTTTGGCACCGTTACCGGGAAGTTATTGGTTAATATTAGGAAAGCTTGAACTTTGTTGATTTAGTTATGTTTCTTATTTGTTGTTGTAATATTTGTAACTAGTGTTATCATTTATTGTCTTGTTTGTAATTTTGTTAAGTTATTGGTGAATTGGAGTGTTTAGTTTGTGTTTCTCTGTTTTTTGTTCTGTTTTTAATGAATGGTCCTTGAGTTAAAATTTTTCTTTTATTTGTGGTGAAGCTGTGAATTATTTTTTGTTTATGACCTCAAGTAATTCGGAGGAATTAACTCAATTTAATTTTGAAGTTGAGCAGATATTTTATTGGGATCCAAGATGTGTAAATCTAGAAGTGATACTTCAAGGAGTTGAAGTTGAAGGTGAAAATCTTCAAACTATGGCACATAACAGAAATGCAAGGCCAAGGATAATGGTAAACTATGCACGACCTTCTTTGTCAAAACCAGAGTCAAGCATTGCCCGGCCAAGAGTTGAAGCCAACAATTTTGAGATCAAACCGAATATCATCCAAATGATTCAACAATTGGTGCTATTTGATGGTTTACCGGACGAAGACCCGAATGCTCATATTGCCAACTTCTTGGAGATATTTGATACTTTCAAGATTAATGGGGGCTTCCGAATATGCGATCCATCTTTGATTATTTCTATTTTCATTGAGAGATCGTGCCAAGTCATGGTTGAAATCACTTCCACTGAGTTTCATTACTACATGGAACAATCTTGCCGAGAAGTTCCTAGCTAAATACTTCCCTCCGGCAAGGATGGAAAATCTAAGAAATGACATCTTCTCTTTTCAACAAATGGAGAACAAAAGCTTATATGATTCTTGGGAGAGATGGACAGAGCTCTTGAGGAAATGTCCACATCATGGTCTAGATTTGAGGCTACAAATGCAAACATTCCACAGTAGATTAAATTTCCCTTCCAAGCAACTCAGTGATGCTTCTTTAGGAGGTACAACTAGTTTGAAGGTACCGGAAGAGTTACAATACCTCATTGAAAGAATTGCCATGAACAACTACCATTGGGAAATCCAAGACCAAAAGTCAAGCCTAGTGGAATACAATGTAGACATGATGACAGCTTTGGAGGCCAAGTTTGATGACAAGAAGATTGAGAGCTTGAGTTTGTCACCTCAAACCTCCCAAGTGATGATGGCTTGTGATTTTTGCAGAGGTGGTCATCCAAATCATAAGTGCCAAACCATGGAAACTTCTAATGTATCATCAACGGAGCATGTGGATTTCCTTGAAGGAGGAAGGCAACCCAACAATCCTTATAGTAATACTTATAATCCGGAGTGGTGAAATCATCTAAACTTTTCATGGAGCAACCAAGGGTAACAAAGACCATTTCATCCTCCCGATTTTCAAGTTTCATCAAACTCTCGACCCCAAAATATCTCTTCCTTATCTACATCAACCCCCTCCATCTATTCAACAATCGATGAAGCTTAGCCTTGAAGAATTAATGACAATGTTCATTGCGACTATCAAAACCCGGTTCCAAAATCAACAAGCATCCCTGAGGAACCAAGAGGCTTCTATTCACAACTTGGAAAATCAAATAGGCTAATTGGCAAAGCTTGTTTCGGAAAGACAAATGGGAAGTTTACCTAGCAATACAGAGACCAATCTGAAAGAACATGTGAATATGGTGATTTTGGGAAGTGAAAATAAATTGAATGCTTTGGAATGCAAGGTGAAATCCCAAGGCATGGGGGAAAGAGAAAATCAAGTTAAAGAAACAGTTCTTGAGAAGAAGGAAGAGCATACGAAGAAGACGGTTCTGGAGTACAAGCCTAGAATTTCATACCCTGCCGTACTTCTAAGAGATAGAAAGGATAAGCAACTCGGTAAATTTCATGAACTATTCAAGCAATTGCACATTAACTTACCATTTATTGAAATTCTTTCATAGATGCCGAGATATGCTAAATTCCTCAAGAATTTTCTTTCAAAAAAGATGAGGCTTCGAGAGCTTTCGCCAGTAACATTGAGTGAGAAAAGCTCTGCCATCCTTCAAAATAAGGGAAATCTACCTCAAAAGCTAAAATATCCAGGGAGTTTTACTATTCTTTACACTATAGAAGTCTTTCTTTTGATAAATCATTGGCTGACCTAGGTGCTAGCATGAACTTGCTACCATTTAATATTTTCCATCAATTAGGCCTAACTGAACCAAAGGCTACTAAGATGAGTATTCAATTTGCAGATGGTCCAATTTGACATCCTAGGGGTATTGTTGAAAATATACTTGTCAAGATTGATAAATTCATATTTCATGTTGACTTTGTGATACTTGATATGGATGAGAGTGTTGAGGTCCTTTGATCTTAGGAAGACCTTTTCTAGCTACTGCTAAGGCCACTATAAATGTGAGTGAAGAAAAGCTGACCCTTAGGGTAGAAGACCAGGAGGTCGAACTTAATGTTTTGAAACCATTGAAATATTCTTCAGATCCTAATCATTCTCATGGTAAGATTGATGATATAGATGCTCATGTCTCTAATTATTTACAAGAAACCTTGGTGAAAGACTCTTTGAATCCATCTTTAATCCAAAGTAATGATGCAAAGAAGAAGAAGAATCAATTAGTAGACGAGATTGTGGCTGATGTGAAAGGTTCCAATGCAAATGAGGAAAACTATTATACAATAGATTCTTCATTAAATGTGAAAATGAAGCAAGACCAAAACATTGACCAAAATCAGGATTTCAAGTCAGGAGAACAAGTTTTATTGAATGACTCGCGATGGAGGTTGTTCACAAGTAAATTTAAGTCTAAGTGGATTGGCCCATTTTTTGTAAGTACGGCACTCCCATATGAAGTGGTAGAAATCTATCATCTGGAAAAGGGAACCTTAATAGCAAGCAAACATAGATTCAAACTTCATCATACTATAGTGAGAAAGAAGTTGGGACGATCATGTTCGTGCTCCCCTAACTTAGGGGATGAGTAAGCTTCTTAAACTAACGTCCCTCATTTGTACATATTTTTCTTTTTTTTATTTCTATTTTGTGTGGTTACTTTGTTCTTGTGTTTGATACTTGTTGTATGATTTTTTTGTGGTGTTTATTTATTGGTGGAGTGGGGTGGTGTTTGGGCACTATGAAAAGGGAAGTTTTCTCTTTTCTATTTTTTACCTTTTATTAATTTTAATATTATGTTTTTATGCTTGAACTTTAATTATGTCATTGTTTCTAGCTTTCTTTCATTTCCTTTTGTTGTGTAGTATATAGAAGGTGCAGATTGCTACTCATATGGGTTCGTCCAGCCTTCACGTACGAAACAACCATGTTTTTAACCATTTTTGTGTTTGGTTGTTCGATGTGGAGTTCTTGTGTTGTTTGTGTTGTTTACAGTCATATTTTTTTAATTAATTAAGCTTTCATTTTGTTGGATTTAGTTGACTAGATTTCTATTTATGTAGTATTTTGTTTATCTCTCTCCCAACATTGCCGACAATGTTGTCTTAAGTGTGGGGGAGTTGGCTTTAGTAGTATAGGCTATTTTCATGATTTTTCATTAAATTTTCTTGTTTTTATTTTTGAAATCTTCAAGATATTTCAAGACTTGCATGTTTTATCTTCTCTCAAAGAGCAGTTATACAGGCATTCTAAAGGTCATGACTAGTACCTTAAACTTATATTAAGTAAGCACCCCTTGTATTCTTTGCTTGTATGGAATTCATCTTTTAAGCACATTTCCACTTTGCTTTAGTTGTGAAGATTACATAGTTGAATCTTGTATTATTGGCCTTAGAATTCAACATAACCTTTACCCTAGAACCCGTATTCACTTGTCTTAAGGCGAAATGAGTAAGTAATCTTACTTTGATCTTGAAATGATGGTATAGGCCTTCTTTGTCTTGATTGAGCCTTTCTAGCCAATGCTCTTTATTTTATCTGTAGTACCCTTTCTTAGAGCCTTTATGCATAAATTTTCCAATCTAGATTCTTGATTTTTCCTTCTTTCAAATTTTAAACTCCACTCTTTATATTTAACCCTTCTTTGCGAGAGCTAAATGCATTTTTACCCTTAAGTCGGCAAAGAGTATTGTGAAAATTGAAACAAAGGGTGGAATGGAAGATGATAGGCGGAAAAATACGCTTTATGGATAGATAAAGAAAAGGAAAAAAGAAAGAGGGGTGAGATTACCTTATATGATCGGAAATTGAATTATACCTCAATCGAAAAAAAGAAAAAAAATTATTGTTATATATTTGTCTGTTATTGAGAAGGGTTCTTACATTTCTTAATGCCTTCAAGAAGTATATATTTTTTTATTATTTTTATTGTGAATTTTTTCATGCTTGAGGTTAAATTTATAGGGTGACAAATATTGGCGATGATGGAAAAGTTATGGGTTGAAGCATAATGTGTGCAAGTGGTTTAATCCAAAGTGAGAGGAGTTTGTAGAGAATGGGAGTTTGTGGTTGAATGTATGGGAATGGTGATGTTTCTTGTGGCTAATAAGGGTATTACTTTTGTTTTATGTCTCATTCCTTTCTCTTTAGCTCTCATTTCTTTGACTTTGAATTCATCACCTTTCTTTTGGGACCCTAAACTTTTCCTGAGCCTAAAGTTACAAGCATAAAAGTCCTACCTAATCGAAGTTAAATTTTGGTTACTTTATTAGTGGAGAGGTTTTGTGAATTATGGGCTTATGGGGTATTATGCTTTCTTGATGAGAATTCCTTGGCCAATAACATGAAATTCACTCTTGTAATTGTTGATCATTTGCATTGGCTAGAAACACAAAACACACGGATTCTTGCTTGCATTATAAGACAAGGTCATTTGCATTTAATCTGTGTGATGGATATTTGGGATGAATTTTAGATTGATTGTGTAGATTGCTCAAGATTTCTCAAGAAATAATGCTCTCTCTCTCTCTTTTGCACTCATTCATAATGCTTCAAAACACTTTTTATTTCTTGAGAATTATTGTTCAAATTTCTTAGTTGTTTTGTAATATTGCTTGAGGACAAGCAATGTTTAAGTGTGGGGGAGTTTGATATTTCATATTTGTGCTTCATATAATGATCATTTTGAGTTTAAATTTCTGTTAAATTTACCATTTACACTCCTTTTATCTCTTATTTGCTTTAGAAGAGTATATTGAAGATTTGGAATAGAATGAAGCAAACAAGGAGATTTTACACAATAAAGCTAGAGAATTCAAGTGGGATTTTGACCTCTATAGAGATTTCAAATGCAAAAGTGATCTTCTAGAAACTTATAGAGGACATTTGGACATTTTTAGAATGGTAAAAATTATGCCAATCCAAATTCATTTGGCTGCCCTGGCTAGGTTTCAAAGTCACCTATCCTACATTTTGTCCCAGATTTGACACATTTTGGTAGAATGATCATAGCTTGAGCTATACATGTCCAATTGAGGTTATTCAAAGCTTTGTGGAAAGCTAAGAGCATTATCTACCAATTTTATGAAGACATCAAGACCTATATCTATTTCACACTCTAAATTTACCTAGAAATCAAAACCACTGTCGTTTATGTAGTGCAAAACCCTTTTTCCAACTATTTTTCTCTCTTTTGGGTTGGCATATAAATACCCTTTTAGGGAAATTGATAGGGAACAACTAGGGTTGGAAGGAGGCTGCAAAAACAGAGAAAAAACTCACAAATTCCTCTTCCAATTCATCAATCTTTTCAACAGAAATCAAGAAAGAAGATCAAATTCTTGAAGAAGGAGCAATCAATCTAGAAGATTCAAACTCAAGAACACACTTTTTCACCACCAAGTTGGAGAACTTCAAGCCTTGAAGAAGAGAGGATTTGAACCATGAAAATGAGCAATTCTTCCTCTTTCTTTGTTATCTTATGTTCTTTGAATTGTAATGTGATGATGAGCTAAATTCTTGAATAGTTAGATGGTTGTAAACCCTAGTTATTATCAATGTGAATGATTGGTTTTATTGGTTGATTGAATTTCAATTTTTTATGGGTTGTTTGTGGATTTGATTGTTTGAATTCAATTGGTTGACAATTGATTCATAATCTGGACTTTTCACTTTGTATTGGGAAAGGAAGGGTGAAATAGGCCATGAAACGAACAATGAGAGTGGTTCAGGTGACTAGAGATAGGAATATGAACACTTTCTTGATAATTAGAGAAATCTAATTGTAAATTCACAAATCTTAATGCATTATTGGGTTGAATTGGTTAGAAAGAGATTTCAACTAATTAATCTAAGAGTAGAGAACTTCCATCTAGAGATAAAGTGAGTTCCAATTGAGGAATTTCATCAAACATAAGAAGGGCAATTCATCCACCAAGGGACTTTTCTATCACATAGGTAATTCTATGGGGATTTTCCATTCAAGTATTATTTTTGAAAGACCTAAGAGGGAGGTGAATTAGGTCTTTGGCTAATTTTCATAAACTATTTCCTTTATAAACTTAGTTGGTGCAAATTATGATTACTTAACTCAATGAGAGAATGATCAAATCAATAACAAAGCAATAAACAAATTAAGTGCAATGAACACAAGCAATTTATAATGGTTCGATCTTCTCAAGATCTACCTCCATTACCTTGAGTCTACACTCAAGGATTTCAAACAATCTACTATATGCTCAAGTTCAACAATCACATAAGAGGCTCACCACACAATGATTTTACTCTTACAACCTCTATTGCAATTCTACAAACAAGGCTCACCCTCAAACAAGGATTTTATATCTAAAAACAACCTAAAGACCAATCTAATCAAGGTTCATCCACACATGGATTTTACACTACAACCTTGATTAATCTAGTCTATGGCTCATCCTTATCAAAAGTATTTTACGTTACATAATAACCTTATATTGAGCAAGTAGAAAATAGAATTAAAATGAAGAATGAATGAGATGTTACCACTTCTTGGTGGATGATTACACAATGTAGCACCTCTTCACTTTGTTGTCTTTGGAATCTTGAATGATCTATTGAAAGCACAAGACAAAAGAGAGCTTTGATGTTTGCAAATGATTTAGAGTGTTCAGATTTCTCAGAGATTCAATACTAGCAAAAATTCTAGAGTTTATGGCTTTTATGGAGTTTAAAAATCAGTTTCAACAGCTATAAAACGACTAGTAATAGCTAGTTTCAGGGAAGTTCGGACGTCCGAACTTGCTTCTCTGTGTCCGAACTTTCGTCCGAACTTCTCTGTGATATGTTGTCTGGCAAAGTTCGGACGTCCAAACTTTGGCTCATGCGTCCAAACTTTCGTCCAAACTTCTCTGGAAAAATAGTAACCATATCACAGTTTGGTCGTCCGAACTTGCGTCCAAACTTTCCAAACTTTGTGAAAACATTTGAAAATCAATCTCAAAATGTTTGAAATCATTTAGGATCAAAAGATATATCATACAAACTCTTTTGAACTCAAAAACCGTTACCAAAACATTAGATCATTAAGATTTTACTCAAAGCCATTTATGATTCAAAAACAAGTTTTATGCTCTTTTATTCATTCAATAAATTCGAAGACACACAAGTGTAGAGTTTACAAGAATATACCTATTTAAGCATGTGCAACCCTACACTATATTCTTCAAAGCCTTCTTATTCATAGAACATGCTTTTTACAAGAATATACCTAATTAAGCAAGTGCAACCCTACACTATATTCTTCAAAGCCTTCTTATTCATAGAACATGCTCTATATTCATGATCTTTGAGCATATTAGACTTGTCATTAGCATTTTTAACTCCAATGAAATGAGACTTGCTTCCATCTCAATCCAAAAATCCTATCACACAACATACAAGCTTATTAGTCCTTATCAATGTTTGTCATAAATCAAAACTAATCAAACTACATGATTTGCCCTTAGGGCTAACAATCTCCCCATATTTGATGATGACAAACTTTGATGCAAAATGTGATGGATTTAAACAATTTAGAAGATGTCATTGATGAATGATAACCAATTTAGCACTTTGACATTCAAATGGCTCAATATGAATCTATGACCCAACCAACATCTATTTGCCTCCTTCCTTCAAATTAATAGGATAGAAGATATAGTATTTAAGCATTAAGAAAACTTCTAAGAGAGGTATTTAAGGCCAGAAAAGATTAACAATTCTCCCCCTTAAATTGTACTCATTTTTCAACAAGTTTGGACTTGAGATACTATGCATCCAAATTCAGTCATGTGAAGTCTGAACTATAAAATAAGTGAAATAAAAGCTTCAATTTTTGAAAATAAGCTTTTCTAAGGTTGTTCAAACATAGTAGAAGAGATTAAAGCATATTTGAATCAATTTGAACAAAAAAAGAGCACTTTTTGGTAACAAAATATAGATGCATCCGAATTTCTAAAACATGCAGCCAAACTTTTGAGTCATGCATCCAAACTTTTAAAACTCCAAGTCCGAACTTTAAAACATATGAGATGAAGGCTACAATTTTTGAAAGTAAGTTTTCTTAAGGTTGTTCAAATATGATAGGAAAGATTTAGGCATTTTTCAAACAATTTGAACAGTAGAAAAAATACATTTGGCAAGAAAGTTTGGATGCATCCGAACATCAAGTCTGAACTTTTGAAAAGATGAATTTGCATTTGCAAATGAACTATAGAAGTATTTAAATATGTATATTCATAATGACACTCATTTTAGCTTTACAAAACCACAAAACTTATGCATTTCATGAAATAACTTAAAATTATAAGTCAAGTTACAAACCAACATCAAGATTTCAAAAATCTCATCTTAACCATATCTCAAGGTTGCAGAATTCAACCAATTTCAATTTATATTTCAAATACAGCCAAATGAAAGTATTTTCATATTACACATTGTTAGCCCTAAGGGCAAATCATGTAGTTTTGATTAATGACAAATATTGATGAGGACTAATATGCTTGTATGTTGTGATAGGATTTTTGGATTGAGAAGGAAGCAAGTCTCATTGCCTTGGAGCTAGCAATGCATGAACAACTCAAATATGTCAAAGTGATTAAAGATTGAAGAGTTTGTTCAAGATTAATGAAGGCTTTGAAGACATGAAGTGTAGGTGACATGTGGTTAATAGGTAAATATTGTAAACCCTACACTCTTAAGTCTTGGAATCTATGAGTTGCAATTGAGAGCACAAAACTTGATTTAAATGGTTTCAATGGTTTTGAACTTACCTAAATTATCAAGTTTTCATAAATGGTTTTTGCACATAAAAGATCTTTAATGACTTATCTTTAAGGCTAGAATGTTTTCCAACTTGTTTGAAATGATTTGGATATGATTTTACAAAGTTTTAAAAAATTCGGAAGAAGATTCGGACGCATGCAGAAGAAATTCGGTCGTCCGAATTTTGTGAAGAATTTTTTCTGCACTGTGAACAGTGAACAACGCATGAATAGTAACACTGTGAACAGTGAACAACGCATGCATAGTAACACGATGAACAGTGAACAACGCATGAACAGTGACGACTGTTTTTCCAGAGAAATTCGGACGAAGATTCGGACGAAGCTGGAAAATTTGGTCGTCCGAATTTTTGTGACCGGTGCATGAATAGTGCATGAACAGTACTACTATTCACATGAACAGTACATGAACAGTACCACTATTCACATAAACAGTATTTTCTGAAACTAGCCGTTAATAGCCGTTTTATGGCTGTTTAAACTGATTTTTGAATTCTATAAAAGCCATAAACTCCAGATTTTTTTGTAGAACTTTGAACTTAACATATCTTACATTATCCAACTTGTTTTACATCAAATTGAATTGAAAAGCTCTCAAATTGCCTTGTGCTCAAAGATTGAAATTCAAGATTCCAAAGGCAACAAAGTGTGAAGGTGAAACATTGTGTAATCATCTACCAACAAAGTGGTAACATCTTACACACTCTCTTTTCTTATCTTAATTGTGTTTTCTACTAGCTCATTTGCAAGGTTATCTTGTGACATAAAACCCTTTTGTGCAAGGGTGAGCCATAGACTAGATTAATCAAGGTTGTAGTGTAAAACCCGTGTGTGGGTGAGCCTTGGATTAGATTAGTCTTGAGGTTGTCTTTAGATATAAAACCATTGTGTTTGGTGAACCTTGTATTATTTGTATAATTACTAGAAGAGGTTGTGAGTGTAAAACCATAGTGTGGTTAGCCTCTTGTGTAATTGTTGAATTTGAGCATATAGTGGATTGGTTGAAATCCTTGAGTGTGGACTCAAGGTAGTGGATGTAGATCTTGGAGAGATCGAACCACTATAAATCGTGTGTTCATTTTCTTATTGCTTTACTTGGTTACATACTTGTGATTATTATTTATGCTTAGTTCTTGATTAATTGGTTGTGGTCTTATAGTTTGATAATCTTGTATTAATCATCAAATCACATATAACTTGAAGTTTGTGAATTTAAAGAAGAGCGTTTATTAAGGCAAAGGATTTGGAAAAAGGAAAAAAAGATTTCGATAATTAGCCTAAGACCTAATTCACCCCCCCTCTTAGGTCTTACACACATTATATTACAACTTAGCACAAACATAGACATATTTCATTAGCACAATCATAGCATACACACATATCACATTGCAGTCATCATTCTTGATTACACACACATCACATTGCCATCACATTGCAGTCATCATTCTTTCTCCCCCTTTTGTCATCACTCAAAGATGGGGTAATGAAAGATGGGGTAATGAAAATGAGACTAACCAGTTTTAGCATATTTTTGTAAAACAACTTTTTCCCCCCTTTGATAGTAGCAATTAAGCTTGGGGTGATCAAAGTATCTGTTAGCCCTAAGGGCAAATCATGTAGTTTTGATTAATGACAAATATTGATGAGGACTAATATGCATGTCATTTGTGTGATAGGATTGTTGGATTAAGAAGTATGAAGTCTCATTGCCTTGGAGCTAGCAATGCATGAACAACTCAAATATGTCAAAGTGATTAAAGATTGAAGAGTTTGTTCAAGATTAATGAAGGCTTTGAAGACATGAAGTGTATGTGACATGTGGTTAATAGGTAAATATTGTAAACCCTACACTCTTAAGTCTTGGAATCTATGAGTTGCAATTGAGAGCACAAAACTTGATTTAAATGGTTTCAATGGTTTTGAACTTACCTAAATTATCAAGTTTTCATAAATGGTTTTTGCACATAAAAGATCTTTAATGACTTATCTTTGAGGCTAGAATGTTTTAAAACTTGTTTGAATTGATTTAAACATGTTTTGATAAAGTTTGAAAAATTCGGATGCAAATTCGGTCATCCGAAATTTTTCTACACTGTGAACAGTAACACTATTTACGTGAACAGTAACACAGTTCAAATGAACAGTACTTACTATTCTTCCAGAGAATTCGGAAAAAATTTCGGACGCATGGAGAAAAATTCGGTCGTCCGAATTTTGTGAATAGTGCATGAACTGTGCCTACTGTTCACACGAACAGTGCCGACTATTTTTCCAGATAAATTCGGACGAAAATTCGGACGCATCTGGAAGAATTCGGTTGTCCGAATTTTTGTGACCGGTGCACGAACAGTACCACTATTCACATGAACAGTATTTTCTGAAACTAGCCGTTACTAGCCGTTTTATGGCTGTTTAAACTGATTTTTGAATTCTATAAAAGCCATAAACTCCAGATTTTTTAGTAGAACTACTTTGAACTTAACAAATCTTACATGCTCTAACTTTTTTTACATCAAATAAAATTGAAAAGCTCTCAAATTGCCTTGTGCTCAAAGGTGTACATTCAAGATTCCAAAGGCAAAGGTGAAGTGGTGCTAGCAATTTTATTTATCTACCAAGAAGCATTGGTAATATTCAAACTCATTTATTCCTCATTTAATTCTGTTTTTCTACTAGCTAATTGCAAGGTTATCTTGTGACATAAAACCCTTTTGTGGAAGGGTGAGCCATAGACTAGATTAATCAAGGTTGTAGTGTAAAACCCGTGTGTGGGTGAGCCTTGGATTAGATTAGTCTTGAGGTTGTCTTTAGATATAAAATCCTTGTGGAAGGGTGAACCTTGTTTGTATAATTACTAGAAGAGGTTGTGAGTGTAAAACCATAGTGTGGTTAGCCTCTTATGTAATTGTTGAATTTGAGCATATAGTGGATTGGTTGAAATCCTTGAGTGTGGACTCAAGGTAGTGGATGTAGATCTTGGAGAGATCGAACCACTATAAATCGTGTGTTCATTTGTTTACACCGTTACTTGTTTACATACTTATGTTATTATTATTTGTTCTTAGTTGTTAATTGATTGGTTGTGAATTTATTGTTTGATCATCTTGTCCCAACCATTAAATCACATATAACTTAGAGTTTGTAAATTTGAAGAAGAGCTTTTATTAAGGCAAAGGATTTGCAAAACAGGAAAAGATTTTGGAAATTAGCCTAAGACCTAATTCACCCCCCCCCCCCTCTTAAGGCAAAGGATTCTTTTTAAGGTCTAACAACCTAAAAGTAAAGATCATATGGCTAGTTTATCAAATTTGCCTTATACGGAAGGTTCCTCCACTAATAGACCTCCATTGTTTGATGGTTCTAATTATACATTTTGGAAGTCTAGGATTGAGATATACATTTGTTCTTCTAACTATGAATTGTGGAATATTATTGAGAAAGGTCCCTATGTGCCATTGAGATTGAAAGCCGATGGAGTTACAAGGGAACCAAAGCCTATGGAGGAGTATGATGAGAGTGATTCAAGAATGATGACATTAAACTACCAAGCAATGAACATTCTTTGTTGTGCATTGGTCGTAAATGAATACAATAGAGTGATGGAATGTGATTCTGCTCATGAAATGTGGAAGCTACTTCAAGTCACTCATGAAGAAGAAAGAGCAAATGTGTGCTTCATGGCAATGGAAGATGAGGTACAACCTACTCCATCAACCTCTACTTCTTATGATGATGATATTGATGATCCTAGTGAATTACTTGTTGAGATGTATGGAGAATTAAAAAGGCTTCGAAAAAGAATAAGGAAATGAAACTCAAAATTAATGAGTTATTGAATGTAAATTTAAAATTATTTTGTGAGAACAAAAAACTTCTTGAATCTATTGATTGTTTAAATATTGAAAAAGAAGTTTTGAATGTTTCTTTACATAACATGTCTCTTGAAAATAAATCTCTTTGTACAAAAGTTTCTTCTCTTGAAAAAAATGCTTAGTGATCATGAAATTTTGAAAAAGAAAGTTGATGATCTTACATTATGTGTTGAAGAATTTACAAATGGAAGAGACAATCTTGACAAACTACTTGGATCTCAAAGATCTTCTCTTGTCAAAAATGGTCTTGGTTACAATTATGTCAATAATGTACCTAAATATAAAAATTTCTTTGTTAAAGCTACTTCTAGTTCAATGCCTCATACTTGTTGTACATATTGTGAAAAACATGGACACAAAGCCATTAGGTGCCTTGTTAAAAGAAAAATAGAAAATGGTGTTAAAACTATTTGGAGAGTTAAGAAAATTATTACTAACCCCCACGGACCCAAGAAAGTATGGGTACCAAAGGAAACTTCCTCTCCTTTATTGCAGGTACACTTTAATTCAAACTCAAGCACCACTATGCAGTACATTGATGATGTTGGCTTAAAGAATAAAGGAAAACACCTCATTCGTAATCAAGGTCAAAGCAACCAATGAAGGATTTGTTTTTGAAGAAAGGAAGAATTCTTGGAGTAATCAATGTTGGTAAAGTTTTCTCTATTCTTCTTAAACAAGTTTTGCTTATTGATGATTTGAACTATAGCCTGCTTAGCATTAGTTAATTGTGTAACAATGAATAAGAAGTTGAATGCCAAAATGTGAAATTTCAGTTAAGAATGCTTTTAGTCAAGTTTTGAAAATTTGCCAACCATGACTTGTCAATTGCTTCTCTGAAGTTGATTAGGTAACATTGATGATATGAGATTGAATTCATGGTTTATATGTTCTTGAAATTTTTTATATGTCATGATAGCTATGATTGAAGATATATGCATTTTCTTGGTCAAAAATATCTTTATGAATCTTTACAAAATGTTCGGACTTGAAGACCATAAGTTCGGTCGTCCGAACTTGTATGACAAAATTATATTTTGTGATTTTGATCAATTACTCACAAAATTTTTCAATGTGTGTTTTATCTTGATAAGCATGAATGTCTTGTGGATTATGATAATGGATTTTCTTGGCATAGAAGATTAGGTCACGTGAGCATAGATTTGTTGAACAAACTTTCCTCTCAAGATCTAGTTGGAGGATTGCTAAAAATATGTGTTGAGAAATTTATCTTTGAGAAACTTGTCAATAGGGAAAACAAACAAAAGAATCTTTCAAACCCATTAAAATGCTTTTAGACCTCAAAACATCTTGAGCTTGTTCATATAAATTGATTTGGACTTATGAGGAACTCTAGTATTGAGGACTTGAAGTATGCATTAATAGTAGTTGATGATTTCTCAATATTCACTTTAGCATTATTCTTTGCTCACAAAGATGAAGTGTTTCATAAGATTTTAAAACTATTCAAAAAGGTTCAAACCTCCCTTAAGTGCAAATTGATTTCCATTAGAAGTGACAATGGGAGAATTTTACAACCAAGTCATTACAAAATTTGCTTTGAAAATTGAATTTCATATAATTGTTTCAATTGCAAACCCCCCCCCCAACAAAATGGTGTTATTGAAAAGAAAATTTGAACTTTGTAAAAATTGTCTAGGTCCATGCTTTGTGAAAATTCTTCTTCAAAAATATTTTTAGTCCAAAGTCGTAAACATCACATGCTATGATAAATAGAATTCTCTTAAGATCATTTTGAAGAAAAACATCTTTTGAATTCTCTTTTATAGAATGACTCAAATTGCACATTTTAAAATGTTTGGTTTTAAATGTCTTATCTTAAATTCTTGTGATAACTTACTTAAATTTGATAGAAAACCGAATATTGGTATATCTCTTAGCTATTCTTCTAACTAAAAGGCATATAGATTTTATAATGAAAAGAACCTTATATGATGAGGAAACCATTCATGTTTCTTTTGATGAATCTTACATTTATTTGGAAAGAAGAGATGAAGATGATGTAGGTACATCGATGAATGACTATCAAACCCATCTTCAAGCACCAACTTTGGAGGATCATATCAATGAGGAAGAAATGATTGAACAAAATCAAGATGACCAACCTAGTGGTGACCAAGAGCTCCCAAATAACTTAAGATACCCAAAGGGCCACCCTAAGAAGCAAATCATTGGTGATATCTCCCAATGAGTAAAAATAAGGCGGTATTTTATCAATAACTTTATTCTTTTATTGCCTATGAGCCTAAAAGTATTGATGATGCCTTGTGTGATGATTTTTGGATTATTGCTATGCAAGAGGAATTAAATAAATTTGAAAGAAACAAAATTTTGGATATTCCTAAATCTCATGATCATTCCATTATTAAAACTAATTTTTTTTAAATAAACTTATTGAATCCTTAGAAGTTGTTAGAAACAAGGTTAGACTTGTTGCCTAAGGATTCAATCAGGAAGAGAAAATTGATTATGATGAAACTTTTGTTCCGATTGCTAGACTTGAGTCCATAAGAATGCTTTTGACTTGTACTTGTTTTAAGTTATTTGAAATGAATGTCAAAAGTGCTTTTCTAAATGGTTTTATTGAGGAAGTGCTTTATGTGGAACAATCACCCGGTTTTACTCATGAAAAGTTTCCTAACCATATTTTCAAACTATCCTAATTTTTGAATGGTTTAAAACCAGCTTTTACAATTTAGTGTGAAAGGTTGAGTAGTTTCCTTCTTTCAAAAGGATTTTCAAGAGGAAAACTGAAACTACCCTTTTTATAAAATCCTCATGCAACAATGATCTATAACTTGTCCAAATATATGATACAATTTTTTGTGCTTCTAATACTTCACTTTGTGATGTGTTTTCCAAGTTGATGCAAAGTAAATTTGAAATGAGCATGATAGGAAAACTCAATTTCGCCTACAAATCAAGCAAACCAAGGATGACACTTTTATGAATCAAGTTAAGGTATAAGCACTTCCATAAGTTTATCAACTATGCTTGACAAGAACAAAATGGTTTTATAGGAGTAGTCAACTCTATTTGACAGCAAGTAGAACCAATATTATGTTTGACATGTGCTTGTGTGCTAGATTTCGTATTGTCCTAATGAGTTTCATTTGATTGCTATTAAACACATTCTCTATTACCTTATTGATACTCTAAGTGATTATGGTCTATATTTCAAATGTGTGCCTATATTATGTGATAACAGTAATGCAATAAATTTGATCATCATACTATTCAACAAACTAGGACAAAGCATATAGAGATCACTCTACTAAGGGTAATACTTGTTTGAAGCATGTTTTCACTAATGAACAAATTAATGATATCATTACTAAGCCATTGGCCGAAGAAAGGTTTGTCCAATCTTAGAAGAAGCTTAGGAATTTCAAAATTCAATAACTAATGAGTGTATTCAAGTGTTGTAGCTCCGGGTGAGGACACTAAAGCCAAGCATGGGAAAAGGAAAGGGAAAAGCCAAAGAAAGAGAAGAAGGATCAGTGATCAATGAACTAAGGAAAGTTCATATTTTGCAAAGCATGTCATGGCTGGATAGATTTGTCCCAGTGGAGGCTGCTGCTGAATTTGATGATTGGAAAAAAAGGAACCATATGATAAATCCAAGTCACAAGGTGGATGTCATCAAACTATTCAAAATGGGTAATATTACTTTCATTTTTAAATGATGTGAGCTGGACTGTTTTCTTATGTTTGATGAATGCTATTACCTTCCTTAGTTTATGAAGTTTATGCAAATATTAAGGAAGAAAGAGTTGAGCAAGTTGGTAATAAAGCTATTCAGTGGTATTCTTCAAGAATATCACAAGTTGATTTTTGAGATTGATAATGCATTGCTCAATAGAATTTGTGATGTTGAGGATGTTGGGTTTAGGCATTATTATTCCGGGGAACATTGTTTTATAAGTAAGTTATACTCACTTGTAAGGATTGAAAATGCCTGTACAAATGGTAGAAGCCTCAAGACTAGAAAAGAGAGAGAGAGAGAGAGATAAAAAAAAATTTTTTTGATGCTAGTGAAAGAATTTTGCATCACATGCTTACTACCTTGATTATAGCATACTTTAAACACAAATATTCTGTTGATAATATGAATGTTGTAATTATGCTAGCCATGCATAAGAAAAGAAAATTGAATTTTGGATATATATATAGTGCTAAAGAATATAATGGCAGCTAAAAGAACCGAGCATAAGCCATTGTCGTATGGAAAGTCATTGACAGGAAATTTCAAGTATTTCCAAGTGAAAATTGCTTTCTAGTGGTTTACCAATAAAGAGTGAAGAAGTCTACACCAACAATTCACTAAACAAAATTCCTTGGAAACTTGATGATGATAATATACGAATGGCTAGAAGAGAAAATCCTCTAAGGGTGATAGAAGAGATGCTAGCGATGATGAAGAAAAGAAGGAAGAAGAAAATGAAGAAGAAGAAGAGGATAAAAAGGAAATCCTTGCTGGAGAAAGGAAACCTAAAATGAGGCATGAGTCATCTAGTGAGTGGGAGCAACCCCACAAAAAGAAGTCTATTTGAAGAGGTACTCTCTATTGAAGGAAAAGAAGTTGAAGATGAAAATCACACTAGAGGTGATACCATAGTTGCCAAGGTGTTTCAAGAAATATTGGACAACCATATAGAGGAAATGAAGAAGATGGACAAATTCTTCAAGTCTTTTTGCTCTGATAATTCTTGGCAAATTTGATGGTTTAGAAGCTAGAGTCAAGAATATGGAAGAAGACTTGAGAAAGATTTCTCAAGTGGTTTTAAATGGTGCAAGTTCCTATAAAGCCCAAGAGAACAAGCAAGAAGAAGGAGGTGAAGGAAGTTTAACAAAGTCAAAGCACAAATCCATCACCAATATCCTTCAGCCAAGGGAGGAAAATGTGGTTCAAAGAAAGAAGATCCAAAGACCCTCTCAAATTGGTAGCTTTCCAAAGCAGAACTACACGAGTAAGGAGTCAACAAATGAAGGACCCCATCATATAGAGCTCAAGGGAGACATGGCCATCATAACAAACAAATTTGGAAGTGAAGACCATGAAACGCATCCAAGACTAAGCCTTTCTATCCCTAAACTCTATTTTGATGCTTATTTTAGTTTATTCCTTGATGCACATGTTATGCTTTAATATTGAAATTTACTTGTGCCTTTCTAGTCATTATAATGATTTGAAGCTCAATATGTGAAATCTCTGTGATAAGAGCTTCTTTTGTTTCACTTTTGTTGTCTAAGTACTCTCACCCCAAGTTTAATTGCTGATAAAAAGGGAGAGAAGAAGTCGATTTATTATTGTTAAGATGCTACATAATGATTATTGCTGTTAGGATGATAATTATTTGGCTAGAACTATACTGTTTATAAGAGTTGGTCAATACATTGCTAAATTGCCAAATGAGAGTTGATCAATATACTGCTTATATGTGATACATGTTGTCTCATTTTCATTAACCCCATCTTTGAGTGATGACAAAAGGGGGATAAGAAATGGGATGACAAAATGTGTGAAAATGTGAAATAGCAGTGGAATTCCTCATGCATGAATAGAAAATGTGTCAATTTTCTGAAAATCCATGCATATGTCAAGGGGGAGAAAGAACAAAATATTCTATGTGTTTGTTGTACTGCAATTGCTTGATGTAATTGTGATGTGTAATGTAAATATGCTATGAATGTGTACTGTGAAAATAATTGGTTGCATTTGAAATTTAAAATGATTGTTTTCTGAGATTTTGAAAATGGTTAAGTTGGGATTGTGAAGTTTTTATCATGGTTCTTGACTTGACCTATGACTTTACATTACATCATGAAAACAATTAAATACATGAGTTTTGTGGTTTTGCAAAGCTAAACTAAGTGCTATTGTAGCTATACATATTTGAGTACTTCTATAGTTCATTTGAAAATGCAAAATCACCTTTTCAACTTGTTTCCAAAAATTTAGACTTGAAATTCGGATGCAGACCAAAAATTCGGACGCATCAAGATCTTCTTGTCAAAAATGTCTTTTCTGTTGTTGAAATTGTTTGAAAACTGTTTTAATCCTTCCTATCAAATTTGAACAATCTTAGAAAAGCTTATTTTCAAAAATTAAAGTTGTTATCTCACATATTTTACGTTTTGGATTTGAAATCTTAAAATTCGGATGCATGATTCAAAATTCGGATGCATGTTTCAAAAATTCGGATGCATTCATATTTTGTTGCCAAAATGTGCTCTTTTGTTGTTCAAATTGATTCAAATATGTTTTAATCTCTTCCATTATGTTTGAACAACCTTAGGAACACTTTATTTTACTTTAAACATTCATTATATTGAATTTATTGCAGTTTAGACTTAAGATTTAAAAAATTCAGATGCAAGATTTAAAAATTCGGATGCATGTTTTGAAATTTGGATGCATACATATTTTGTTGCCAAAAAGTGCTCTATTGTTGTTCAAATTGATTCAAACATATTTTAATCTCTTCCAATATGTTTGAACAACCTTAGGAAAGCTTATTTTCAAAAATTGAAGCTTTCATTTCACTTATTTTACAATTCGGACTTGATATGTTAAAATTCGGATGCATAACATCTCAAGTCCAAACTTGTTGAAAAATGAGCACAATCTAACGGGGAGCAATGTTAATCTTTTCTGACCTTTAATACCTCTCTTAGAAGTTGTCTTAATGATAAAATGCTATATCTTATATCCTAGTTGTTGGAAGGAAGGAGGCAAATGGAGATTGGTTGGGTCATAGGCTCATATTGAGTCATTTGAATGTCAATGTGCTAAATTGGTTATCTTCTATCATTGACATCAATACTTCTTTGTACTACATTGTTTAAATCCATCACATTTTTCATCAAAGTTTGTCATCATCAAAAAGGGGGAGATTGTTAGCCCTAAGGGCAAATCATGTAGTTTTGATTAATGACAAATATTGATGAGGACTAATATGCATGTCATTTGTGTGATAGGATTGTTGGATTAAGAAGTATGAAGTCTCATTGCCTTGGAGCTAGCAATGCATGAACAACTCAAATATGTCAAAGTGATTAAAGATTGAAGAGTTTGTTCAAGATTAATGAAGGCTTTGAAGACATGAAGTGTATGTGACATGTGGTTAATAGGTAAATATTGTAAACCCTACACTCTTAAGTCTTGGAATCTATGAGTTGCAATTGAGAGCACAAAACTTGATTTAAATGGTTTCAATGGTTTTGAACTTACCTAAATTATCAAGTTTTCATAAATGGTTTTTGCACATAAAAGATCTTTAATGACTTATCTTTGAGGCTAGAATGTTTTAAAACTTGTTTGAATTGATTTAAACATGTTTTGACAAAGTTTGAAAAATTCGGATGCAAATTCGGTCATCCGAAATTTTTCTACACTGTGAACAGTAACACTATTTACGTGAACAGTAACACAGTTCAAGTGAACAGTACTTACTATTCTTCCAGAGAAATTCGGAAGAAAATTCGAACGCATGGAGAAAAATTCGGTCGTCCGAATTTTGTGAATAGTGCATGAACTGTGCCTACTGTTCACACGAACAGTGCCGACTATTTTTCCAGATAAATTCGGACGAAAATTCGGACGCAGCTGGAAGAATTCGGTCGTCCGAATTTTTGTGACCGGTGCACGAACAGTACCACTATTCACATGAACAATATTTTCTGAAACTAGCCATTACTAGCCGTTTTATGGCTGTTTAAACTGATTTTTGAATTCTATAAAAGTCATAAACTCCAGATTTTTTAGTAGAACTACTTTGAACTTAACAAATCTTACATGCTCTAACTTATTTTACATTAAATAAAATTGAAAAGCTCTCAAATTGCCTTGTGCTCAAAGGTGTACATTCAAGATTCCAAAGGCAAAGGTGAAGTGGTGCTAGCAATTTTATTTATCTACCAAGAAGCATTGGTAATATTCAAACTCATTTATTCCTCATTTAATTCTGTTTTTCTACTAGCTAATTGCAAGGTTATCTTGTGACATAAAACCCTTTTGTGGAAGGGTGAGCCATAGACTAGATTAATCAAGGTTGTAGTGTAAAACCCGTGTGACGGTGAGCCTTGGATTAGATTAGTCTTGAGGTTGTCTTTAGATATAAAATCCTTGTGGAAGGGTGAACCTTGTTTGTATAATTACTAGAAGAGGTTGTGAGTGTAAAACCATAGTGTGGTTAGCCTCTTATGTAATTGTTGAAATTGAGCATATAGTGGATTGATTGAAATCCTTGAGTGTGGACTCAAGGTAGTGGATGTAGATCTTGTAGAGATCAAACCACTATAAATCGTGTGTTCATTTGTTTATACCTTTACTTGTTTACATACTTATGTTATTATTATTTGTTCTTAGTTGTTGATTGATTGGTTGTGAATTTATTGTTTGATCATCTTGTCCCAACCATTAAATCACATATAAACTTAGAGTTTGTAAATTTGAAGAAGAGCTTTTATTAAGGCAAAGGATTTGCAAAATAGGAAAAGATTTTGAAAATTAGCCTAAGACCTAATTCACCCCCCCTCTTAGGTCTTTAAAACAGAAAAACAGAGAAATTGCATAAACCATTGTTCATAAGTCTAACTAAGCATATCAAAAACAAATAAAAGTAGTAAATAGAGACAAGATGAAAGAAATGCTCAGTCTTGTGATGTTGATGGAGATTCCTTTCTTGTTCCTTTCTTGATTGCCACGTGCTTGACTCTTCCTTGGCTGAATGTTGGATTGGATGGTGTTGTCACTTCAGCTCTTGCAATCAGACTCCCTTCTTGGCTAATTCCAGTTTGCTGCTCTTCTTGATCTACTCTTTGTGACTCAACAGCTTTTTCACGGTCATTTCCTTGATCATCATCATCATTATCACTGTCATCAGCCTTTTCTTTTTCCTTGTTCTTGTCTTCCTCATCTCTCTTATCATCACCTTTTTCTTCTTGAGTTCTAGAGGGTCCCTCACTACTTAGAGTATTTCTCATTAATATTTCCTCAATGTGCTTCACTCTATTTTCCAAACCATCCAACTTTCCAAGAGCCATAGGAGCAAAAGTTTCAAAGAACTTATACATTTTCTCCATCTCCTTAATATGATTGTTCAACGCTTCTTGGAATGCCTTAGCAACAATGGTGTCTCCTCTAGTAATCCCTTCATCAGTAGGAACTTCTCCAACACTAGGATGTGACTGAAATGTAGGCACTTCCTCAAAAAGTCTTCTCTTGGAGGGAGGTTGCTCCCCCTCACTTGATGAATCATGCATTCTCTTTGTTTTCATTTCCCTTACCCATGCTTCTGTCTCATCTTCTTCATCCTCAACATTCTCACTTTCTTCACCTTCTGCTATTCTAGGAGGAGTTTCTCTCTTAGTCCTCCATACACTATCTTCATCAAGAACCAATTGCATTATTCTAAGAGTATCATTAGTATAAATTTGTCCACTCTTGAAAGCTTGTCCCCTAATACGAAGTTTGACTTGGAAATGTTTGAAAATTCTTATTAAAAGTCTCCCATATGGTAAAGCTTTGTTGGCTACCTTCTTAATATAAACATATGCTTCACTGATATATACCCAAAATTCAGTCTTCTATGCTCATATAAAGCAAGCATAATCACCATATGTATATTTCCAACAAATGATTTGTGATCAAAATTAGGAACAATCATGGTTGTTACCATATGATGCATAACTCTTCCTCTAGCATCAAAAGCTTTGGTTTCCCTTTCTTTTATGGTCCTAAACTGTCTACCTTTTGTAAAGGCTTCCTCAAATCTTTCATAGGTAAACAACTCACGGTTATAACAATGTTGACCAAAAGAAAAGTACTTTTCTCCAATATCACTTACTCCACAAATTCTATTAACCAAAGTATCATTGAATTCAAAATCTACTTGGGATACTCTAGATGAGTACCACTGAACTACATCATCCCCTATATGTTCAATTCTTTATTCTTTCAGGTTTGCATAGTATTCTTCATCAATTACTCCATCCAATATCACTAAATAGAGATAATACATTATCCATACTTGACAGATTATCAATATTCACCTTGTTTCCAGGGATAATCTTTCTGGATTTTTTACCCCAATCTTCAAATTCTGATGTAGCTTTTATGGAGACAAATCTGTCTATTCCGGATGATGTTTGAGAAACTCTAATTCTTCTTGGTTCATTGAGAATCCGTCCTCCATCTCCTTCCTTTGCTTTCCCTTTTCATTTCTCAACATTTGCTCTCTTAGTTCTCACCATGATGTTTTTCTATGTGAAATGCAGTGAATTCTAAGAGTGTTTAGGAACTCAAAAACCCGAGTGGATTGATGTGAAAATGGTGAAATTTCAGAGAGATTAGGGTTTGGACGCGGATGGATTGAGTGAAATTTGAAAAGAGAGAAAGTTTGGATGATAAATAGTGTGTAACGGCTTGTTCAGTTTCTTTAAAATCATTGTAACCTCAAAGTTCGGACGACCGAAGCTTTCTGGTATGTGTCCGAACTTCTCTGTTTCTTCAGTTTTTAAAAAGTTCGGATCCGAACTTTTCTGTCCAGAATTTTCTGGATAAAGTTTGGACGTTGCAATTTCACTCAATGCATCCGAATTTTTTCTTTTTTTGATAATTAAACCTTTCTTCAGCCAAAGTCTTGGTAAAAATATCAGCAATTTGATCATTTGTATTCACATAGTTCAAACATATATCTACTTTAGCAACATGATCACGAATAAAATGATGCTTAATCTCAATATGCTTAGTCCTAGAATGCTGAATGGGATTTATACTTAAATTTATAGCACTAGTATTATCACATAGTATTGGCACACAATTGAATTTAAGACTATAATCAAGTAGTGTATGCTGCATCCACAATAGTTGAGCACAACAACTGCCAGCTTCTGTAATATATTCAACTTCTGCTTCTTTTGTACTGTACCGTGACACAAGACAACTACCAAGAAATTGACAATGACCATTAGTACTTTTACGTTCAACTCTACATCCAGCAAAATCAGCATCCAAATATCCAACAAGATCAAAAGATTAAGATTTTGAAAACCAAAGACCATAGTCATATGTATCAATCAAATAATGAAAGATGTATTTGACAAAAATTAAATGAGACTCTTTAGGACAAGATTGAAATCTAGCACATAGACATACAACAAACATAATATCTGGTCTACTTGCTATGAGATAGAGTAAACTTCCAATCATACCTCTATATATCTTCTCATCAACATTTTTACCTTTCTCATCTCTATCAAGTTTGGTTGATGAACTCATTGGAGTGCTTATCCCTTTTGCTTGATCCATTCCAAATCTTTTCAAAAGCTCTTTGGTGTACATTGCTTGATTTATAAAGACTCCATCCTTGGTTTGCTCAATTTGTAGTCCAAGAAGAAAATTGAGTTCTCCCATCATGCTCATTTCAAATTCATTTTGCATTAATTTATCAAACTCATCACAAAGAGATGTATTAGTAGCAAAAAAAATAATGTCCTCAACATAAATTTGCACAAGTAAGATATCATTAGTGCAAGAAGTTTTTATAAATAAAGTTGTGTCAACTTTTCCTTTTGAAACTCCTTTTGAAAAGAAGAAATCCACTCAATCTTTCATACCAAGCTCTAGGAGCTTGTTTTAATCCATACAATGCTTTGGTTAACTTGAAAACATGATTAGGAAACCTTTCATGAATAAAACCAGGTGGTTGTTCCACATACACTTCTTCTTCAATAAAACCATTTAGGAATGCATTTTTGACATCCATTTGAAATAGTTTAAAACCTTTAAAACAGGCATAAGCTAATAGAATTCTTATAGACTCAAGTCTAGCTACAGGAGCAAAAGTTTCATCATAATCAATGCCCTTTTCTTGATTAAATCCTTGAGCAACAAGTCTAGCTTTATTTCTAACTACTTCTCCTTGTTCATTTAATTTGTTTCTAAACACCCATTTTGTAACAATTATGGAATGATCAAGAGGTCTTGGAACAAGAGTCCAAACTTTCTTTCTTTCAAATTGATTTAGCTCTTCTTTCATGGTAATAATCCAAAAATCATCACACAATGCATCATCAATATTTTTAGGTTCAATATGTGATAAAAGAGCAAAGTTGTCAATAAAGTACCGCCTTGTTTTAACTCCTTGGGAGACATCACCAATGATTTGCTCCTTAGGATGACCTCTTGCATATCTTAGATCCTTTGGAAGTTCTTGATCATTGCTTGGTTGACCATCTTGTTCTTGCTCTAATATTTCTTCTTCTTTGGCATGTTCTTCCAAAGTTGGTGCTTGATGATGAGTTTGATTATCCATTATTGAAGAACCTACATCATCTTCATTTCTTCTTTCAAGATAAATGTTAGATTCATCAAATATCACATGAATGGTTTCTTCAACACACAATGTTCTTTTATTATAAACTCTATAAGCCTTTTTATTTGATGAATAACCAAGAAATATACATTCATCTGATTTTCTATCAAATTTTCCTAAATTGTCATGAGTATTTAAGATAAAACATTTACAACCAAATACCTTAAAATAAACAATTGAAGAATTTTTATCAAATAGGAGTTCAAAAGGTATTTTTCGTATGAAAGGTCTTAGGAGAACTCTATTCATTACATAGCAACATTGATCTAGACATCTCTTGTACAGTTCTATTTTTCCTTTCAACAACACCATTTTGTTGAGGTGTTTTGGTAGCAGAAAAATTATGTGTAATACCATATTCATCACAAAATTTTGCAAAATCTTATTTGCAAAATTCTCTTCCATTATCACTCCTAATTGATATCAATTTGCATCCAAGAGGAACTTTAACCTTTTTCAAAAGCTTAATAAATTCATGGAAGGTTTCATCATTTTGAGCTAGAAAGATTACCCATGTAAATCTTGAAAAATCATCAACAATCACATATACATATCTTTTACCAACAAGACTAGTAGTTCTCATTGGTCCAAACAAGTCCATATGAACAAGTTCAAAAGGTTTTGATGTAGAAACCATTTTCTTTGGTTTAAAAGATGTTTTTGACTGTTTTCCATATTGACAAGCATCACAAATACGAGTTTTGTCAAAATTCATTTTTAGCAGTCCTCTAACCAATTCTTGTGATGAAAGTTTGTTCAACAATTCCATACTCACATGACATAATCTTCTATGCCATAGATATCCATCATTATCATGAATGGCAAGACATTTAATATCATGTGCAATAAGTTCATCAAGATATAGTACATACACATTTCCAACTTGATTGGCAACAAAAATAGTTTTGTTACTTATACTATCAAGAATAGTACATGTGTCACATTTAAACTCAACTTTGCAACCATTGTCACATAATTGAATAATACTAAGCAAGTTATATTTTAAACCATCAATAAGTAGTACTTGCTTAATAAGAGGTAAGGAACCATTACCAATATTACCAATTCCAAGTATTCTTCCCTTCTTCTTGTCACCAAATGTGACAAAACCTTCACTTGTTGCTTGAAGTTCACTAACAAGTGAAGCATTTCCTATCATGTGTCTTGAACAGCCACTGTCAAGAAACCACTTAGTGGCACTTGATCTTGAAGCAAGACGAACCTACACAAGATTAGCAAAGGTGACTTTTGGTACCCATATTTTCTTGGGTCCAAGGGGGCTAGTGAAAGTTCCTTTGACTCTCCAAATAGTTTTAACACCATTTTCAATTTTTCTTTTCACATAACATTTTGATACTTTGTGTCCATGCCTACCACAATATGCACAACAAATATAAGGCATTGAATTAAAAGTGTCTTTAGCTAAGAGGTTTTTATATTTTGAAGCATAACTTTCATGAGTGTAACCAAGACCAATTTTTGCATATGGTGATCTTTGGTAACCAAGTAATTTATATAAATTTTCTCTTCCATTTGTAAATTTTTCAATGCATAATGTAAGATCATTAACTTTATTTTTCAATATCTCATGATCACTAAGCATGGATTATAAATATATGATTTTTACAATTCAAAATATATCTCTTGAAAATAAAGATTTTTGTACAAAAATCTTTATTTTCAAGAGATATATTTTGAATTGTTACATTTAAAATTTCTTTTTCTATGGTTAGACAGTAAATATTCTCAAGAAGTTTTCCATTTTCAAAACATAATTTTAAATTTTAATTTAATAAATCATTAATTTTGGTCTTCATTTCCTTATTCCTTTTTGAAGCCTTTTTCAGTTCTCCATACATTTCAACAAGTAAATCACTAGGATCAACATCTTCATCATATTAAGTAGAAATAGAATGTGTAGATTGTACTTCATCATCAATTGCCATAAAGCATATGTTGGCTTTTCCTTCACTGTCATTTTCACTTTCTTGTTGATCCCAAGTACCAGCTAGTCCCTTTCCTTTCTTGGTGGATTTCTTTTTGAGTTTGTTGTCTCTTTCCCTTTCCAAAACTTTAGGTCAATCAGCCACAAGATGTTCTATACTTTTGCACTAAAAACACTGAGGTTTGAAGGATGATGATTGTCCACTCTTCTTGATTGGTTTTCTCCCTTTCTTGAAAAATTCCTTTTTATAGAATCTCTTGAATTTTCTTACAGCCATAGCTATCTCTTCTTCTCCACTGTTTCCATGTTCTTCACTTTATGATTCTTCTTGTTCACTAGAGTGATTTGAAGTTTTGAGTACAACTCCTTTTCTTCCATTTTCTTCATCTTCAATATCATTCAATCTTTTCACCTTCATTTCATGTGTAAGCAATGAACCAATAAGCTCTTCAAGTGGAAGAGTTTTTAAATCTTTTGATTCCTCAATATCAAGTGTCTTCGCTGCCAAGATTTTTGGTAAAGCATCCAAGATTTTTTTGTTTTGCTCTCCAATTGTATAGTTCTTCCCATAAGCTTTCAGACCATTAAAAATGTTAGTAAATCTAGTAAACATATTACTGATATTCTCACCTTGCTTCATGGTAAATAGCTCATAATCCCTAACTAGCATAGCAAGTTTTGATTCCTTTACTTGATTCGTACCTTCATGTGTCACTTGAAGTAATCTCCACATATCATGGGCAGTGTCACATCCACTAACTCGATTATATTCAGTTACATCTAGTGCACAGCTTAGAATGTTCATAGCTTAATAATTTAAAGTCACTCCATCAGCACTTATTTTCATTGGCACATAAGGATATTTCTTAATAATATTCCACAAATCAAAGTTAATAGAACAAATATATATCTTAATTCTAGATTTCCAAAATGTATAATTTGTTCCATTAAACAAAGGAGGTCGATTTGTAAAGGAACCTTCCAAATATGGTAAATTTGAAATATTAGCCATAAGATCTTAACTTCTAGGTTGTAAAACCTCACAAAGAAGCCCTTGCTCTGATACTAATTGAAAGACCTAAGAGGGGGGGTGAATCAGGTCTTTGGCTAATTTTCAAAAACTATTTTCTTTATAAACTTAGTTGGTACAAATTATGATTACTTAACTCAATGAGAGAATGATCAAATCAATAACAAAGCAATAAACAAATTAAGTGCAATGAACACAAGCAATTTATAGTGGTTCGATCTTCTCAAGATCTACCTCCACTACCTTGAGTCTACACTCGAGGATTTCAAATAATCTACTATATGCTCAAGTTCAACAATTACATAAGACGCTCAACAATTACAAACACTACTTGGTGTTTGTATGCAAATTGTTAGAGATTGTGATAAAATTAAGTAAAAATACATAGAAAACAACAACAGCAAATGGAAAAAACTTTCCAAAACAGTATACCTGTTAGAAATAGGTATCATTGCTTTTTTGTCAATTATGTCCCTGCAAGAACTCACGAGAAAGAAAATCAGGTATAGAATTGCTTTCTCATTTGATATTATCTATTGAAAAATCAAAAGCAGATATTATTGCTTGCCATCTAGCAAACATTTGTTTAGAAATAAGATTTTTAACAACTTTTTCTAAAACTTATTTGGCTGATCTACAATAAATTCTTAATAAAAATATTTTATTTATCAAATCATCTTGAAATTTGGTAATACATAAAACTATTGTTAAAACTTCTTTGTCAATAGTAGAATAATTATTTTGAGCACCAAACCAAATTCAAGAATGATATTGAATAAGTTGTTTAGAACACCTCCATATCCAATATCAAAGGCATCAGTTTCAACAATCATAAAATGAGAAGGGTTTGGCAGACCAAGACAATGCAGGGTCTTGACTAACTTTTTGACTTTTATAACAATTTGACTATGTTGATCTGTCCAGGTAGAAGGATTTTTCTTAGTCTCTGTTACAATGGTTTAATAGCTTCTCTAAGCTTTGGAATAAAATCAAAAATATAATTGAGGTATCCTAAAAATTTCTAAAGTTGAGTCTTATCTATTATTTTATCTTGAAACTTATCAGCAAACTCAACAGATCAACAAATTGGTTTATATACACTTTGATGTAAATCATGTCCTAAAAATCTAATTTGAGTGTGAAAGAATTTCATTTTTGATGCAGATCAAATTAATCCTTTACGTTTTACTACTTTATAGAATGTATGAAAACGTTTAAAATGTTGTTCTATGGTTTTTGAGAAAATTAAGACATCATCTATATAGATAATAAAAAAATCAGAATATGCAGTTAATATTGAGATCATAATATTCTAAAATTTCGACGTTTTTCAAACCAAATGGCATAACATTCCATTCGAAATGACCAAATGGAACAGTGAAAGAAGTTTCGTAGCGGTCTTCCTTCGTCAATTGAATTTGCCAAAAAATATATCTAAGATCAAATTTATAATAAATATTAGCAGAAATTGTCCATTTCAATAAGTCTCATTTATTGGGGATTAATATCTTATCCATTGGAGTGCCTTATTGAGAGGCTTATAATTAATCACAAGTCTTGGGGCTCATCATTCTTTTTCTACAGTATTATTAACATAAAAAGCATAACAGCTCCAAAGTGACTTACTTGGCCTTATTAATTTTTTATCTGTTAAAATTTGAATTGCATTTTTGCAATATTCAATTAATTTCATATTCATTTGAATTGCATACCTTTTGTGGGAATATTATCTTCATCAAAATCTTTTATATATAGAAGATTTACCACGTGTTGCTTTCGTTCCCAAAATGCATTACGTATATCAGAACATACTTTTTCAAGTAAAAATTGAGAAAAATTATTAATTTGATTTTGACAAGTTGAAGTATTTAATATAGCATAAAGTCTTTGATAATTTATTTATGTTTTATAGCACTCAATTTGTTTTAAAATAGAATTAATATGTCCTATTGAATTCTTTTTTAGCATATTAAGTTCTATTTCTCCAGGAGAATAACAAAAGGGAAAAGTAATTGTTTTCCCTGAAATCCTTGTATGTATTCTATTAGAATCAACAAAGAAAGGACAATTTGAGGTAAAAAAATAGAGTTCCAAAAATAATGGCTTGAGCTAAATCTTTTACTAAAATAAATTTAGTTTTGAAACTAATATTGTCTCTAATTATCTCTGCATTAAGTAATTTGTGTTTTATTTCTAATTTTTAAATCACTTACTCGAACTTAATTTTTTCAATTGATTTTGTGCAATACTTGTTAAGTAAAGTAATATGGTTGATTTTGATTTCTTGATTAATTTTCATTAAAATAGGAATATAACACTTTTTAGAAATTATTATTAAATTTTCAAAAATAAATTGTAAATCAATTTTTGGCTCAATTTGGGAGGTTAAAGGTTCTTTCTTAAAAGTTAGAGTAGGCTAACTTGAAATTGTACTTCTCTAATTCCTTTTTTAATTGATTTACATCAAATTGAAGTTCTTGCCAAGAAATTTCAGGTAGAGGAGGAGGCTTCCTAAATTGGTCTATAACATCTTTAAATTGAAATGGTTTAATTTTGGTTTTATTAATTTTCTTTGTTAATATTTCTTTTAATTTTAACAAATATTCTTTTTTATTTCTGTGTCAGTTACTTTATCAATTAAATCTAAAAAAATTGCTCATTATCAGAATAAATAATATTGATACATAAACCTGTCTCTATCTAGCTCATATGAGAATTCTAAATCAGAATCAGAATTTTCTTGTAAAGCGTCTGAAATACCTAAAAGGGGGGGTGAATTAGGTATTTGGCTAATTTTTTGCCAAAAAAAAAAAAACAAACCTTTTATGCGTTTATACCAAGAACAGATTATATGAGCAAAATAGAGACAATTTATAGCAAAGCAATGGAAGAAAGCAATAGCAAAGAACTCAAACAATATATAGTGGTTCGATCCTCAAGATCTACGTCCACTACCTTAAGTTCACACTTAAGTATTTCAAACAATCTACTATTTGCTCAGGTTTACAAATTACAAGAGAGGCTCACCACTCTGTGGTTTTACACTCACAACCTCTTCTAGTAACTTTTACAATACAAGGCTCACCAAACACAATGGTTTTATATCTCAAACAACCTTGAATCACAACTTCAAGGATCACCCTTATCTAAAGGATTTTATGTTTTCAAGATAACCTTGCTAGAGCTAGTAGAACAACACAATTTGATAAATAAAGGAGAGTGTGTAGATGTTACCACTTGTTGGTAGATATTACACAAAGTTGCACATTCACACTTTGATGTCTTTAGATTGATCAATTGAATTCACAAGACATAAGAGAGCTTAAGAAATGTTTGCTAAAGGCTTTATTAATTTTCTTTGTTAATATTTCTTTTAATTTTAACAAATATTCTTTTTTATTTCTGTGTCAGTTACTTTATCAATTAAATCTAAAAAAATTGCTCATTATCAGAATAAATAATATTGATACATAAACCTGTCTCTATCTAGCTCATATGAGAATTCTAAATCAGAATCAGAATTTTCTTGTAAAGCGTCTGAAATACCTAAAAGGGGGGGTGAATTAGGTATTTGGCTAATTTTTTGCCAAAAAAAAAAAAACAAACCTTTTATGCGTTTATACCAAGAACAGATTATATGAGCAAAATAGAGACAATTTATAGCAAAGCAATGGAAGAAAGCAATAGCAAATTGTTAGAGATTGTGATAAAATTAAGTAAAAATACATAGAAAACAACAACAGCAAATGGAAAAAACTTTCCAAAACAGTATACCTGTTAGAAATAGGTATCATTGCTTTTTTGTCAATTATGTCCCTGCAAGAACTCACGAGAAAGAAAATCAGGTATAGAATTGCTTTCTCATTTGATATTATCTATTGAAAAATCAAAAGCAGATATTATTGCTTGCCATCTAGCAAACATTTGTTTAGAAATAAGATTTTTAACAACTTTTTCTAAAACTTATTTGGCTGATCTACAATAAATTCTTAATAAAAATATTTTATTTATCAAATCATCTTGAAATTTGGTAATACATAAAACTATTGTTAAAACTTCTTTGTCAATAGTAGAATAATTATTTTGAGCACCAAACCAAATTCAAGAATGATATTGAATAAGTTGTTTAGAACACCTCCATATCCAATATCAAAGGCATCAGTTTCAACAATCATAAAATGAGAAGGGTTTGGCAGACCAAGACAATGCAGGGTCTTGACTAACTTTTTGACTTTTATAACAATTTGACTATGTTGATCTGTCCAGGTAGAAGGATTTTTCTTAGTCTCTGTTACAATGGTTTAATAGCTTCTCTAAGCTTTGGAATAAAATCAAAAAATATAATTGAGGTATCCTAAAAATTTCTAAAGTTGAGTCTTATCTATTATTTTATCTTGAAACTTATCAGCAAACTCAACAGATCAACAAATTGGTTTATATACACTTTGATGTAAATCATGTCCTAAAAATCTAATTTGAGTGTGAAAGAATTTCATTTTTGATGCAGATCAAATTAATCCTTTACGTTTTACTACTTTATAGAATGTATGAAAACGTTTAAAATGTTGTTCTATGGTTTTTGAGAAAATTAAGACATCATCTATATAGATAATAAAAAAATCAGAATATGCAGTTAATATTGAGATCATAATATTCTAAAATTTCGACGTTTTTCAAACCAAATGGCATAACATTCCATTCGAAATGACCAAATGGAGCAGTGAAAGAAGTTTCGTAGCGGTCTTCCTTCGTCAATTGAATTTGCCAAAAAATATATCTAAGATCAAATTTATAATAAATATTAGCAGAAATTGTCCATTTCAATAAGTCTCATTTATTGGGGATTAATATCTTATCCATTGGAGTGCCTTATTGAGAGGCTTATAATTAATCACAAGTCTTGGGGCTCATCATTCTTTTTCTACAGTATTATTAACATAAAAAGCATAACAGCTCCAAAGTGACTTACTTGGCCTTATTAATTTTTTATCTGTTAAAATTTGAATTGCATTTTTGCAATATTCAATTAATTTCATATTCATTTGAATTGCATACCTTTTGTGGGAATATTATCTTCATCAAAATCTTTTATATATAGAAGATTTACCACGTGTTGCTTTCGTTCCCAAAATGCATTACGTATATCAGAACATACTTTTTCAAGTAAAAATTGAGAAAAATTATTAATTTGATTTTGACAAGTTGAAGTATTTAATATAGCATAAAGTCTTTGATAATTTATTTATGTTTTATAGCACTCAATTTGTTTTAAAATAGAATTAATATGTCCTATTGAATTCTTTTTAGCATATTAAGTTCTATTTCTCCAGGAGAATAACAAAAGGGAAAAGTAATTGTTTTCCTGAAATCCTTGTATGTATTCTATTAGAATCAACAAAGAAAGGACAATTTGAGGTAAAAAATAGAGTTCCAAAAATAATGGCTTGAGCTAAATCTTTTACTAAAATAAATTTAGTTTTGAAACTAATATTGTCTCTAATTATCTCTGCATTAAGTAATTTGTGTTTTATTTCTAATTTTAAATCACTTACTGAACTTAATTTTTCAATTGATTTTGTGCAATACTGTTAAGTAAAGTAATATGGTTGATTTTGATTTCTTGATTAATTTTCATTAAAATAGGAATATAACACTTTTTAGAAATTATTATTAAATTTTCAAAAATAAATTGTAAATCAATTTTTGGCTCAATTTGGGAGGTTAAAGGTTCTTTCTTAAAAGTTAGAGTAGGCTAACTTGAAATTGTACTTCTCTAATTCCTTTTTTAATTGATTTACATCAAATTGAAGTTCTTGCCAAGAAATTTCAGGTAGAGGAGGAGGCTTCCTAAATTGGTCTATAACATCTTTAAATTGAAATGGTTTAATTTTGGTTTTATTAATTTTCTTTGTTAATATTTCTTTTAATTTTAACAAATATTCTTTTTTATTTCTGTGTCAGTTACTTTATCAATTAAATCTAAAAAAATTGCTCATTATCAGAATAAATAATATTGATACATAAACCTGTCTCTATCTAGCTCATATGAGAATTCTAAATCAGAATCAGAATTTTCTTGTAAAGCGTCTGAAATACCTAAAAGGGGGGGTGAATTAGGTATTTGGCTAATTTTTTGCCAAAAAAAAAAAAACAAACCTTTTATGCGTTTATACCAAGAACAGATTATATGAGCAAAATAGAGACAATTTATAGCAAAGCAATGGAAGAAAGCAATAGCAAAGAACTCAAACAATATATAGTGGTTCGATCCTCAAGATCTACGTCCACTACCTTAAGTTCACACTTAAGTATTTCAAACAATCTACTATTTGCTCAGGTTTACAAATTACAAGAGAGGCTCACCACTCTGTGGTTTTACACTCACAACCTCTTCTAGTAACTTTTACAATACAAGGCTCACCAAACACAATGGTTTTATATCTCAAACAACCTTGAATCACAACTTCAAGGATCACCCTTATCTAAAGGATTTTATGTTTTCAAGATAACCTTGCTAGAGCTAGTAGAACAACACAATTTGATAAATAAAGGAGAGTGTGTAGATGTTACCACTTGTTGGTAGATATTACACAAAGTTGCACATTCACACTTTGATGTCTTTAGATTGATCAATTGAATTCACAAGACATAAGAGAGCTTAAGAAATGTTTGCTAAAGGCTTTTGAATGCTTAGAGTTTTCAAGAGTTCAAAACTTACAAAAGATTACACGTTTATAGCTTTTATAGAATTTGAAAATCAGTTTTACCGGCTATAAAACGGCTAGTTAACGGCTATTTTTAGGAAATTCAGACGACCGAATTCTGCCTGCTGCGTCCGAATCTTCGTCCAAATTTCTCTGGAAAAACAGTGACCATGCTGAAGACCAAAATTAGGACATTTGATATGTATAGAAAACTTTGTAAAATCATTTGAGATTTAACTTCAATAAGTTTGAAAAACATTTGATATGTATAGAAAACTTATTTAGACATATATAAGTTTGAAAACCAAAAATCAAATTCCTTTGATCATATAAAGTTTACTTAAAAAAATTTTAGGACACAACACCACATTCATCAAAAAGTTCATTCAAAGCCTTTTAAGATCATAAGACTCATTTTATGCTCTCTTATGCATTCAATGATAACCAAGACATACAAGTGTAGAGTTTACATAGAGATTTACCTACTAAGTATATACACTATACAATTCAAGTCTTCAATGCCTTTAGATCATCTAAGAACAACCTTCTTCAAACTTCAATCACTTTGCTTTACTGAAGTTGTTCTTGCACTTTGGCTTCAAAACAATGAAACTTCATACTTCTTAGTTCACAAAACCTATCACACAACATACAAGCATATTAGTCCTCATCAATATTTATCATTAATCAAAACTACATAATTTGCCCTTTAGGGCTAACATCGTCGATTTCATTTTCAAAATTTGTTGATAATTATAATTCTATCTCAAAATCAAGAGTATCTAATATTTTAAAATTTGTAATTTAAGATAATCATCTAATTCTAATTCAAAATTTTGAGATATAACTCGACAATATCGAACTGTGTACCCAAACTTGCCACATTTCCTGCATTTAATATTGCATAAGGAGATGATCCTAAAGATGATTTAGTTTTCTATTTTGTTTTAGAAGAAGAGGGTTTTACATATGATTGACTAGTTGTCCTATTAGAATATGTTGACTTTGACCTAGACATTTTGGATTCAGAACTTTGTTTTCTTTTAAGTTTTTGAGAGGAGGTGCAAGCGTTTCCTTACTTAAGCCAAATTGTTCACAAAAACTTCCTAGTTCTCTAGAAAGTATTCCTGATTCTTTTTGAACTTGATCTTTGAGTTTAACATTATTACATACTTTTATGCCTGCATTATTAAGAAAGGTAATTAATTCACCATAAGTAATTGATTGGTATAGTATATGCTTCTTTTAACTTAAGTTTAATTTTTTCAAAAAATAAAGTTGGTAGCCTTGTTAAAAACCTTTCTTTCCAATATACATTATTACAATTAGGCCTTAGCATAACTTTGGTTAAGAACATGTCTTTGTACCATTTGAAATCATGAAGAATTTGGCATCTTAAATTTTGTAAAACTGAAAACTTCGTTCTTTATTTTACTGAGCAACCAACAAAACTTTTCATAATCGCATGGAGGATATAACAAAATTTGATTCAGTGTACTAATTTTGAGAAATTGATTTAAAATCTTATGTTCGGGATGGTAAATTGCAAACCATTTTAAAAAATCAATATGCATGCCTACACGTTGCATATCATCATACCAGTGTTGGCGAATAAAAACCCTCTCTAGGGTAAGAGAAAAATCATTTTCTCTGAATATCCACTTAGGATTAGTAAACCAAGTCCTAGGTAGATCTTTGTTTAAAATAAAATCATTTGAAGAAATCATATTTAATTGAGGATCTACTTGAGATAAAGTTGGGTTAAAATCAGATTGTTCATCAAAATCTTTGTCTCGGGTATAAATGAGAGTAGGAATAGTTAGAGTAAAATTGACACTTGATAATTTAATATGATCAGTATAAATATAGGATGATGGTTCTAAAACAGATTGTCTATGTGGCATAATCCTATAACTATCAAAAAAAATTAACAAATCCATCAAACTTCTGAATTATTGAAGTTGTAGCTTCTATTCACTGATTTGTACCTGGTGGACAAATAATGTCTAAATCCCATTTAGATTATTTTCTAAAATAGATTTCCACTTAATTCTTTTAGGAACCTTTATTGTGGAATGTTACAAATTTACTTCAAAAAGTAAAGTTTCATCTCTTAGGCTAACAACCAATGCTTTGGACTAATATTTGTTTTCATTATTTTATAATGAAATTTCAATAAACTACAACAAAAAAAATTTTACCACGATCCAAGGCAACATTTTTTGTTTTGACATTAAGTATTAATGTTTTCAGGATTCTCGAGTGTTGTCAAATCTAAAGTGTAATTTGGATAACAATTGAAATAAACAATTCCTTATGTTAAGTTAGAGTCTAATAATGCTAAGAGTGGCCTATCAAAATCATAATGTCAGGCATCTCTAAGACAAACCAAAATTGGTGTATCTAGACCTAATATTTGAAGAGGTTTTAATCCAATTTGTACGAGTCCAATATGTAAAAATTGACTTTTTTGTTAGAAAATGAATAATACAGCTTGTGGTGATAAAAGCTATATCGAAGTATGATTTTTTGTTACCAAAATTGTATTTTCTTCAGTTTTAATTGCCAATTCTTTTGAAAAATAAAAATGCTTCATCTTATAAATTGTATTAACAGGTTAAAAAGGAAGAGACCAATTCTTTAATTTTTCTTCAATTTGCGATATATTAGAAGATTTATGACTATAAAAAATTGAATATTTTTCTAAGTTATATGTTGATGAATTTCTTGCATTTATATAAAGATGATAAGTACTCTTTGTAAAAATTTAGCATATAAAACATGCTACCTAAAAATTTTTGGAGCTTTAAAATTTTCTTTGATAGCAATCAACTTGAACTGGCTCTGATACCAATAATACAACTTTAGTCTCATCAATTTTTTAAACTACTTTATGAAAGTTGTTTTATGTATTTGTTCAATTTTATAAAGTAGATTCTTTACTTTATTTTGTCAACTCTAAATAGTTAAAAGTAAATTCTTTGTCTGCTAACAATGTATTTTTATCTTTTCAAATAGTAAAAGTCAGTTTGTCCCGATCTACTTACAACTTGTATAAATAAAACAACTTAATGAAGCAAATGCAGAGTTTATTCTGACCTTTCACTCTTCACATCTATATGCCTTGTATTTACAACTTTTTGGGTTATATAGGCAGAGCGAAACCCATGAGAATGAAAGGCCATATAGATGTGAAAAGTGAAAGGTCATAATGAACTCTGTCTTTGCTTCATTGAGTTATTCTATTTATACAAGCTATAAATAGATTGACAAATCCATTTTTACTTTTTGAAAGATGAAAATATATTATTGGCAAATAAGGAATCTACTTTTAACTATTCAAAGTTGACAAAATAAAGCAAAGAATCTACTTTATAAAAGTAGACAAATACATAAAGTAGCTGTAAAAATTAATAAGACTAAAATTGTATTATTGGTATCCTTGTCAGAAAAAACTTTGCGAAAATGGTTCTCCAAAGTGATCAATATTATGTAGATGAGAAGCCACCTCTTCGTCGATATCTCCAACATGATTATTTTTGGTATCTTCTTCTAAACATACTGTTGTCATGACTTCAGTCAACGCTTTCTTAAAATCTTATTCTAAACTTGGTGAAACTAACATACTCATATATTTGGATTTCTTCAATAGAAATTCTCATTGCTTTGCTGATTTTGCACTGTTGTCAATTTTAAATTGAAACTTCCATTTTATTTTAAAGATGCACATCAAAGCAGAGTGCCCACAAGGATATGTGGCTTTGTCAAGATACCATGATAAAAATCTAGAGAAAATTTCTTTTGAAAAATAAATGATATAACCTAACTGTAGGGTGTGAACTTTCATATTTAGGTATTTGAAAATTCTCCAATTTTTTTTTGACTCTAGTGGTAATATTCTTTCATCTAGTCCAAATAGGTCAACCCAAGTCAAAAACCACTTAGGCATCAAATTAATATCTTTTAAATTTTTATCAAACTGAATAAACCAGTTGTGATCATTTGGTCTTAGTAGTAGGAAATTGTAGCAGGTAATTATATAGTCCTCATATGTGTAAATTGAGACCTTTTGGCCATTCTTTAGGTAGAATGACCTTTTTATTTTGACTTTTGAATAGGCAACTTCTTTGCCTTGGACAGAGAAATCAAAAATTTCTACAGAACTTGATTCAACTAGAATATATTCGTAAAATTGTCTAGAGTAATGAGGAGAATGTGAAAGAAAATATTCATTTGGATAAAATATTTTCCTACACAAATTTGGAACATAAAGAGATTCCCATTATGTTTCAAGAAATCAAATTGGGAATTTTTTAGGTTTAACTACGTAGTCAAATGAATATGTAGCTAAAGGAAAAGAAGTTGCTAGTGTAGAAGGAGAAACTGCTTGATTAAATGTTTTTGAATTCGAAGGAATGAGTGATATAGTAGGACAAAATTTTGAAGTCAAAAGAGGAAATTGAGAAGAACTTGTCAAAATAGTGTACCTGTTAGAAACAAGTGTCATGGCTTTTCTGTCACTTATGACCTTGCAGAAACTCACGAGATAAGAAATCAGGTAGAGAATTACTTTCTTCTTTGATATGTATTGCTGCAAAATCGAAAGCAAATAAGATTGCTTGCCATCAAGTAAAAATATGTTTAGAAACAAAATTTGAACATCCTTTTCTAAAACTTCTTTGGCTAATATGCAATCAACTCTTAATAAAAATGATTTGTTTATTAAATCATCTTGAAATTTGGTAATACATAAAACTATAACAAAAACTTCTTTTTATATTGTAAAATAATTCTTTTGAACCCAAGCTATATTCCAAGATGATATCTAACAAGTTGCTCAGTTGATGAATCGGATTCTGGATTAGTCCTTTGTTTCAAAATACCTCCATATCCAATATTAGAGGCATCGATTTCTGCAATTATGAAATAAGATGGGTTTGGTAAACCAAGACAGGAAGGGTTTTGACCAACATGTTTACATTTCTTACAATGACTATGCTTGTCTGTCCAGTGAAGAGAATTTTTCCTAAGTATTAGATACAATGGTTCAATAAATTGTCTAAGCTTAAGAATGAAATTAGAAATGTAATTGAGACATCCCAATTGGCTTTGCATAACTTTGGTTAAAAACTTGTCCTTGTACCATTTGAAATCATGAAGAATTTTACATCTTAAATTTTGTAAAACTGAATAACTTCTTTCTTGATATTTTATCGAGTCACCAAAAAAACTTTTCATAATCGCATAAATAAAAATTGCTACATCATCGTCTTCATCTGTACGAAGAGTAATAGATTGAGAAGATGCAATATTATCCAATGTACCTATTGCAAAAACCTTTTTTATTTCCATAATATAAATTTTCTCAGCAGGAGTGACATAATTGTCTCACCATGCCTTTAACATCCCACTAAAATCAAGTTGTAAAACTTCAGCACATCTTTTTTCAGAAAATCCTTTTGCTTTATAAACATTGCTATCCATTCTCATGGCTTCACAAATCCTAATAAATTGAAGTTCATAACATCCATCGATGTTCCATTCATATATTAAACTTCCATAGAATTGGATAAATCAAATGATTCTTCAAACAAATATCAACAAAAGATGATCTAGCATAATAAAGTTTCGAAGTATAATAATCTTTATTCTTAAATTTTTGAGAAACTTTTTTTAAATTGTTAACTTTTTCTGGGGAAGTGTTTGGTACATATTAAATTTCATCTTCCCAAATAACATTAACAAATGGTTTAACTTGTTTACCATTTTTAAGGTCTAAATTGTTAAATTTTTTTACAATTTCAAAGAGTAGCTGATTTGATTTTCCAAATTGTACTTCAGGGGGAATTATTGGTAATTCGAATAAAGGAGTTTGAGAAAGTGAAGTCATTGGAATTGAAGGAGTGAAAGGTTGGGACAATTGTCTTTCAGTAACTAAGTGTAATCATTTATTTGTAAAATTATTTTGTTGTACTATCTTATCTTTATCCTTAGTAGTGGTTATATTGCATATGTCTAATAGTGCTTTAAATGGTGAAACTTTAATAGTAGTGCCACGATATGGGACCGAAATTGTCTCAAGGGGAGGGTTGACAAAAGATATAATAGAATTTAATTCAATATGCCCATTTTGAAAAATTAGATTCAAAATCTTTTGGTCTAAATGACAAATTGCAAACCTTTTGAAAAAAAATAGTAAGCATACATATACGTTGCATATCATCATACCAATTTTGACGAATGAAGTCACTCTCCAGAAGGGGAAAAAGAAGAGAAAAGCCATATTCTCTAAGTATTCCATTTAGGATCAACAAACCAAGTCCTTAGTAAATATTTATATAAAGTAAAATTGTTTGAAAAAATAATATTTAATTGATCATCAACTTGAGAAAGAGTTATATTAAGATTCTGGTTGTTCATCAGAATTTTTGTCTCTAGTATAAATTGGTGTACCAATAGTTGGAGTAAAATTGACACTTGAGAATTTAATATTATCAATGTGAATATAGAAAGATGGTTCCGAAATATATTGTCTTGGTAACAAAATACTAGATCTATCAAAAGAGATTTTTACAGATCCATCAAGTTTCTACAAAATTAAAGTTGACTTTTGTTGGTTGATTTGTACTAGAAGCATTATTAGGATGAGGTTGGTGGTATCACAATTGGTATCAGAGGTCTAAGTTCGTCATTATGTTCAAATTGATAAATCCTAAACGAGCCATAGGAGTTTATGATGCAGGTTTAATTATTTAGAGATAGCTAATTATTGTTAGTACTGATAGTAGTATTTGTTTTGTAGATCCCCAATATGGCAGAGTCTGGCCTGATTTTCTTTAGCTGTCTTTGCCTTTGAACTCAGAATACTACTTAAATATGGAAAGTCTCCACCTTAGTTTTCTTTGCCTTTGAACCCAAGAATTGATTGACTTGGCCGACTAAATATGACTATTTTCTATCGCCAACCCACTTATGCATATTGTTTAAATAACTAGTCCATCCTAATATTACATAGTAACTTTCGAAAGATAAACCAATCAAATTTTCAAGCAATACTACATTTTCGACAAAAATACAACACTCAGGATATAGCACTGCGGACACCCTACAGTCACTTTGGCTTGTTATCTTTTTGCTCCACAGGTGTAGTAGGTAGACAAAGTACCATTACACAAAACGGGAGTACAAGGCTGCAAAGCTGTCAATTTTACTGCTAAAACAAGTTTCAGAATCTTGTAACAAGAGATGAAAATATTGTAATAACATTTTGCATCCAAGCGGTCCAATGAGAAGCTCCTATAGAGTTGTTTTATCCTAGCTTGGACAGTTGGAAAAAGTGGTGATTCAGCTGGGATTAGCAACTGATTTAGTTAGGAGAAGAGCAGCCTTAAGCTACTTATTCTCACTTAATGGTGTATCAAGTTCCAACACTTCTTCCACAAACTTTCTACTTTTGAAAGCTAACTTGCTTAAACCATGATGTAGTACTTCTCATTCAGAAATTCACCTACTCTAAGGGATTCTCTTGTGCTCTGACAGGATTGAAATCCCTTGCACCTACCAAAATTCATATATAAGTTGCTAGTTTATTCTTTTACTGGTTTAAGATTATAAGCTAGCTTCTTTAACATTTCTAACGCACTTCCTACACGTTATTATAGTTTAGAGGTCATCAGGTTAGTTGTAATAATGTTAGGATATGGCCTAATCTCCTATGTGCTGGACAGCTATGTAGGCCTTTTGCAGTATAGCGTTTTCACTAATTTAGTTAAAATAAATTTCACCTTACATAGCTAAACATTATTAGGTCCTCTTTCCTCATCTTGCTTCTTTATTGGCAGCACATTCCTCCCTTCTTGGTGCTCTCAGAACCAGTGCAACTGCCTCTGCTAATTGTGCTCGAGGACACCTTATAAGCTGGTTTCTAACAACCAACATTTCACTTGCGCGAATGCATTTTCTTAAGGATGCTTTTCCTCAACTTCCAGGGCTCAATACTTGAACCTTTCTTCCTTCCTCCTTTCTGTGTCCTTAAAACCAGGAAACCAGTCTATGCTAAAGGTGTCCGATGGCGCCTCAAACCTAGTCTTAAAATCAGGGCATTTTGTACAAACTTCCAACTAAGGCATGCAATTTCAGCTTTTATGGATGGAAACGTGCAACCCATCCTTTTTTCTCCCATTCTCTACCATTCTCAAGCCTCATTCTTGGTTTAGTCATTCAGGCTTTTATATGACAAACAAGGCTCCTTAATTTCTTTTGAAAAATTCAGTTCCTTCGGCAAAAATTCAGTGTTGGGCAGGTTACATTTTTCAGCTTGCAGCCTTTTGACTTTGCTTGAATTATTTCACCAGCCTTTGGGCTTTTCAACTCATACCAGTTGTGCCCGTGTCAAAAGAGCCGGACTGTGTCACCACAAGCTGACTATTTTTCACGGGTTGGTGAACACCCAACCCATATTCGTTCCTATTAGGCCCACTCGCTTAGCCATTTTTTTTCGTTATTTTTATATGTAAATTTTTTTATTATATATAGTGTGAAAATATTCATTTAAAAAAAAATTATCTTTCCTCTTACAACACTCTAAACCCATACATAAAAAAAGTCACATTTTTTATAAAAAAAATAGGCGAGTTTAGTCGCAACAAGACAATGAGTAAAGATTATACAAAAAATTCTCTCGAATTTAAGCTAAAAAATAGTTAAATTCTAATTAATTAGTATTTGAATCAATTTTTAAAAATTTCGAATAATTTTCGCCGCTGAATGACGCAACTTGCAATGTAGTTGCACCACAAAGTGGCAAAAATTATCCACAAATTTGCCCAATCTTGGCAAAAATTGTGGATAATTCTGGTCAATTGCAATGTCAAATTTAGTCAAATGCTGGCAAAACTTGTACTCTAGTTTGTCCACTTTCTGGCGAAACTTTCACAAATTTTTACAAATTTTATTTTTTTTGAAATTTGTAATAATCACATTATGATATGTAACCAATGTAATTCTATCACTTTCACCTCACAAATTATTTGCTCTTACAAAAATTAAGAAATTTTTTTTAAATGGATATCCAATGCAATGAGTTTGACCGAATTACATAATTCATGTGGTATAATTTAATTAATTTATTAAATAATATATTAAAAGATTCAAATATTGAATACTAGTTTAAGGAAAGAAATAATATCGAATACTCACTTAACAATTTTATTTTTAAAAAATTTAGAAAGAAAAAAAAGAACTTGCTAATGGTCCAAGAATATCATTAAAAAATTATTTAATAATATCAATTTACAATATGATGTGGCGGAATCAAATTGTACCCGAAGTGGGGCACAATTTTGCAACAAATTTCACCTGTGTTTGGTGAAATGGTGAAATTTGCTGCACAATTCTGCATAACACTGGCAAAATTTGATGCCAAATTCCGTCACTTAATTTGGCAGAATTGGGTATTCAAATGTTTAACTTCAAAATTGATAATTTTAAAACTGATTTTAAAATTTTTTATATGTAAATATATAAAATTATGAATAGTTTTGAAAAATTAGTATTTTTCACAAAAATTCTTTTTCGTTATTCGTAAATCTAAATTTTTTTGCTTAAATACTTTAAAAAAATTTAAAAATTTTTTGAAATTAATATGAAATAATGAAAATTATGCGCAATACATGTAGTCCAAAATAGTACTACATATAGTAATGCCCTTTTTTATTCTTCTTTCTCTTTTTCTATCTCTATCATATATAAGTATAGAAATTTACGGTAGTTTTATATGCAAATTTTTTTACTATACGTAATGCGAAAATTTTCATTATTTCATTTTTAAAGAGTTCTTAAAATTCTCTAAGGCATTCGAGAAAAAAATTCAGATCTACGAAAAATGACGAAGAATTTTCGTGAAAAAATGATAATTTATCAAACTACTTATAATTTTACATCGATTTACACAGAAAAACTTCAAAATCGGTCTTAAAATAAATAATTTTAAAGTCGACTAATTAATTCTACAATTTCGCCAGTTGAGTAACGAATTTTTAGAGAATTTCCACCACTGTTTGGCGAAATCCCTCCGCAAATTCCGCCACAAGTTGGCGGAATTTGTTGGAGAATTGGGGTACCATTGTGGCAGAATTTGTGGAGTAATTCCGCCACTGTGTGGCGAAATTTGTCCTCAAATTTCGCCACATAATGGCAAAATTGTACCTGGACATGTAATGTTTGACCGTTACAGAATTATAGGTGTTTGAGATGGAAATAATAATTTAACAATTTACTATTTGCTTAAAATTTATTACCTCTGTTTAAAATATATATTTATTTTTTATTAAATTTATATAGAAAACATAATTTGTCAAAAATCACATGACAATTTATACATTATTCTTAATTAGTAAATTTTTTTTAAATAGTTAAAAAATAATTTATTTTTAAACCTTTTTTTGTTAAAATGTTGTACTATGAATAAAATTTTTTCTTAAAATTTTTGTTCTTCCAACGTTTCCTTGTTGGAAAATTCCCTGGTACACAACAAAAGCCTTATTTTCGAGGTTAAAATAAAGTTTAAAAAATTTTTGTTCATAGTACAAAATTTTGACCAAAAAAAAGTTGAAAAAGTAACTTATTTTTTAACTACTTCAAAAAATTTCAGTAATTAAGAATAAGGTATAAATTGTCACGTGATTCTTGATAAATTATATTTTCTATCTAAATTTAATAAAAAATAAATATCTATTTTAAATAGAGATAATAAATTTTAAGTAAATAGTAAAATATTAAATTATTATTTTCATCCCAAACACCTATAATTCTGTTATGGTAAAACATCACATGCCCAAGTACAATTCCGCCATTATGTGACGAAATTTGAGGACAAATTTCACCACATAGTGGCGGAATTACTCCACAAATTCTGCCACAAAATCCACCACAATTGTGGCGGAATTTGTAGATACAATGGGGAACAATTCTCCAACAAATTTTGCAAACTAGTGGCTGAATTTACGGAGAAATTTCACCAAACAGTGATAAAATTCCTCTACAAAATTCGCCACTCAATTAGCAGAATTATAGAATTAATTGGTCGAGTTCAAAATCAGTCATTTTAAAGCTAATATATAACAAGTTTAAATCCCATTAAAATAATTTGAGTCGACTTTTTTTAAGAGGTAAATTGCGTTGACTTTTAGTTTAAAAAAAAAAGTTGTAGTTTGTTAGGATCAATTTATGTAACAATGAGTTATGATGTATTGGTCATTTGTGCATTATTTCATGTGCACATGCTTTAATATATTTGGATCACTTTGAGAATTATAAAGAAGGGAAAAAATATACCCTTATTTCATGTGCCTTACTAGATTTCTTACACAACAAAACTGTCAAAAGTTACATATTATATTTTTTTAATTGGTGATAGCAACTCAATTACATATAATGTCATCTTCTTTGGCCTCATATCCAAAAGCTATAATGCCAAAGAAGATAGCATTATTTGTTTTATAACCATCATTTTTAATCCTCATTATTAGCTTGGTTAACAAATGATGCCTTCTCAAAGGGCGTCATAGCTTTATATGACATCACCCGAGAAGGCATCATGGTCATTAGAGAAACAAAATCTCAAAACGGGGCCGCATTAGTGTTGCATCTGAAAATAAGACCAAACTGCGTAAAACCCTTCTCCAACCCCAACCAAACATTCCAGGCCTGAATTTCACATCTTACTTACAGCTCCAAGGCTTCAAACAGCCATGAAACACCAAATTTCATCCCCCCAAACGCTCTCTAATTTGGCTGGACAGAATAGCGTTTCTGCCAGCCAGCTCCCAAACTCCCATTTCAATTTGATCATAAGCAACATGTTCCAACAAGAATATCCCTCTAACCACAACCTGAAATTTATTATACTTGCTATATATCAACAATTTCACAAAACTAAATCAAGAGTCCATCATAAATCAAAAGAAATTAAATGCAATAACTAATTCCAGCATATTACAATATTACTAAACTTCAACTTAAACTAAATCAATACAATAACCAGAGAAACACTTTAGTACCAAGCTAAGAGGGGCAGAGATTTAGCTAAATTGAGACGGAAAACTAAGAGCTTGAAGCTATTCTTTTCCTCCTTATTCTTGCTTGTTCTCCCTCCCTCCTCCCCTCACTCTATTCAGGTGAAAGTACCAGCAAGAATGAGCAGCTTGAAGCTGCTCTTCTCCTAACTATATCAAATGTTTCTCGTAGCTGAAATACCATATTTTTCATCAGTTGAGGCTAGGATGAATCAGCTCCACAATACCCTCGCACTGAACCGCATGGCTATAAAATTTTCATACAAAATTTTCAGCTCGTTTGAGCAATAAATTTGGCAGCTTTAGTGCTCCCCTCTTGTATTGCGGAATGCAAAATAATGTAAATTTCAGCCTTCATTCGCTTGGCTTCTAGCTTCACTGAAATTGTAACCATAAACTAATGCCTTAGTAATTCCACCCCAAATAATAATAATAATAATAATAATAATAATAATAGCAGTATCAAAGAAGTGATTGCTATTTAGCTATGATCTTAAGGTTTACGAGGAGATATGAATCTTAGAATTCTTTTACTTAAGTTTTTGAATACATTACCTAACTTGCTCTAAAATAAATGACAAATCATACCACATTACTATGTCAAACGTGTCTCATCACTCTCACTCACTTAGAACCACAGTAATCCATGCCCGACATTCTGATAATGAAGGATATGTATATAGCTCCCTTGAACTCTCAAAAATTACCAGAAATCTAAGTTGTGACAATAGTAACCAACCCTTAATATTGTCACAGCTTAGATTAGTTATTCTGGGAGGAGTAAGGAAGGATTCAAGAGAAACAAGAACTAAAATATTCATTTTCAGAATATATTTTGGTTCTCTTGAATCCTTCCTTACTATTGGTTCCATTTATGCTGCACTAATATTTTCTTTAATAAATTGAAATTTAGGATCCCAACAATCATTCTAAGCTCATTTTAAATTCCAACCTTTAATTGATATGAAGGAAATTTGTTTTTAGATCAAAGACAAAACTTACCTTTGATGAATATTTCAACTTCTTTCTTCTCATCCTCTGTTCATCAATTCTGTACTCACTCCAATTAAAATTATTTAGGGGATGATATTTCACAGAGGCCAGCTTTTCTTTGGCTGCTGCAAGCTTTCCTTTCTCAGCTTTCTGTAATGCACAAGAAGCCTCATGGGTACTTGAAAAGGAATTTGGTTACAGATCTCCCATATTAAATATCACATAGAACAGGGTAAAAACTTACAAGAGCCTTATCACAGCCAGTAATTTGTTTCTTGCAAAGCCGGAGCTCCATCTCAAGTGAACTAATTCGAGATTCGGCAGGGACATCACATTGCTCAACTATCTGCTTTTGTCTACCTCGAATTATTTCTGGTTGCCACACATTCAATGCAACTGATGCTTGCCTAATAGTATCAAACCAATGCCATAGCTTCATACATGAGCCAAAAGTGCAAATATTTTTTAATGAAGAAAGCACAAATATCAAAAAAAAGATTAACAATCTACATCCATAGCCAACCATCTTAACAAATTTCAATTCTTCCAATAGCTAAAAAACGTCCTTTTTACATTTTACAACACAATACTTTCTTCAAAATAAGCAATTCGAAAGAGCAAAGGGGAACTCTTTACATGCATTGTATGTACTACATGAACCTAAACTATATGTTCTCCAACGCTCTAAATCTGAAAACTCGATATTCAGACAACTTCCCTAATCCAGATACGATAAGAGACATTAATGTAGGGGGAAAAGGGAAAGAGAAAGCAACATCTATTAAGTCAATCAATTACCTGGCCTTATGTAAGTTGGATAACTCAGCGAATGTTTTCCTCATCCTTTCCCTCTCATCGGCGAAATGAAGCTCAATCTCCCTGATCTTCCTTGAGCACTCAGCTATTTCACTCTCGATTCTCAAAACACGTCTTCTATGTGCTAAAAGCTTTTGCTCCTTGTCCCTCTCATACCTTTTCAAAGAATTTTGGAACACACATTCCCTTAAAAATGCAATCATATATATATAAATACTATTTATCCAAAAAAATGAAGGAAATAAGAAAAACAAAAAATCACTTTCTGATCCGCATTGTAGAATCGCAATGGTAATTACTTCTCTTTTTTTTTCCATCTTTTCGTGTCACAAGATATAGAACCAAATAATTTCTTTTCTTTTTCATTTTTTCCGTTGTTCTGGGTGGAACCCAAGTCCCATTAATTACTTCCTTTTGACTCTATCCCCAACTAATAACAATTCAATATAATAAGACAGATTAAAACTGAACAAAACCTGATTCTGTACTGGGCTTTACAACAACAAGATGTCCCTGAAGAAGAAGAACCAGCCGACGTCATATTTACAACTGGCCGGGTGGAATCAGTAGGATATTTGAAATCGGAAGAGACCAAGAAGGACCAGAGGAATTCTTCCTCGGAAATTCGGTTAAGGCGTCTACAAGTGATGGAGACGCAGCAGAGATCTTTGTAGTTGAGATTTGAGCTCTCAATTCCTATCTCTAAGATTCTTCTCCACAACTCATCCGGTAGAATTGACATCTTTAAGGGAATTTCGGTATTCGAAGTGGAATCTCCAATGTGTACTTCCAAATTTGGGTTTCGGTATTGTTAGAACTTTCGAGCGAAATATTTGGGGTTTGCAGTAGCCGATTGGTAGGAACTAGGAAGAGCTGGAGAACAGATATAAAAGATTCTACTCGTGTTAAATTTTAGGGTTTATTGCAGTTTAGCCCCCATTAAGTTTGGGGCAAATTATTTTTGAGGCTTTATCCTAAGCAATAAAAGCGGAGGCTTTTAGGTTAAAGGTTCAAAGCTTGTCTTTTATTACTCTCATTTTGTAGAGCTTTCGCCGAAAATAGTCCTCTTTTTAGATTCCGCGCTAAACTTGCCCGATTTGGCTTTTAACGCATCTTCCTTAGGCGTCATTTCTTGCTTCTTAATTTCTAAACAAGTTCAAAACTTTTGAGAGGCTTTAAATAAGCATTGAAAATATTGATTGTCTAGATTAGTTGAGATATTTGAATTATCTTATCAAGAAATACAAAGATTAGAGCAAATAAATTGCAATGAAAGTCAAACTTTTTGTAAATTGATATATGATTGAGATAATAATAAGCAAACTTAATTGAAATTCGTCAATTAATTAGCGATGAAAATATAAGTTATAAAGATTTTCATATAAAAATAATTGATGAATTAACTAAGTTTGTTGATAAATAGAAAAGGTATATAAGAAGATAATTTTAACTTTAAAAGAAAAGAATTTTTTAAAAGAAGTTTTGAACCTAAAGTTGCACGGTTCTAAACTTGGTACCAGAATCATGAGTCTTAAATCTTGAGCTTTGCATTCTAAAGAAGAATAATAAATTACGTAGGATAAAATTTAAGTTATAGAACTTCTTAAAAGCATAAGTATATATAAGATAAAAAGAAACAGAACAGAACTTTCTATTATTACACTTAAACACCACAAAGATATTCCAGGATATAAAACTAAAGTTAGAGACATTATAAAAGAAAATTAGATATTGAAGTAAACAAAAGAACATAGTGGAAGTAGAAACCGATTGTTGAAATATTGAATACGTTGGATACTATAATTACTGTAATTATGTTTCAATGTTATACTCATAAAGTTGAAAGAGAAAATGATTCTAAAGAAAGAAGTAGAAGAATTCCAGGAAAAAGATTTTCTTATAATAGAAAATTTCCGTTGTTGAAAATTTTCAATGTATATATAGAATTCAACATAGACAATATTCCAAAATCTAAATACACTCTCGTAAAAGATTATAAGCATCTATAAATTCAAAGGGAGTTTGGTTATACCTAAATTGTTGTGTTGATAAAAAAATAGAGAAATTGGCTACTCATTCTACTAAAATAAGGTGCTTTTTCGTTTCATATTACTAATGTAAATTTTTCACTTTTCTTAGCAAACGGTGGAATCCAACCAAAAAAAAACATGAGCTCCTCGCATATCTAATATTCAGAGGAAAAAATGTCCGAGTACCTCCATTTTTAAGCTAACATGGCCCAAACCCACTTGATCCCTCCATTTTTAGACAATATATGAGAGAGGTTGCAGCAATTGAAAATAGAAAGAGGGGGCCAGATTAGCTAAAAAAGAGGTATTTAAATATTTTTATCCTAAATATTAAGCATATGAGAAACTCATATCTTTGTTTGGTCAGATTCCACTTTGGGATATGTTGGAGTGGCATCGACCACAACATGAATTTTTTTTAGTAGTAAGAAAATTTAAAAATTGACGTTATTAGCCTAAACTAAAAAAGCACCTCACTTTAGTAGTATGAGTACCAATTTCCTAAAAATAAAGAAATAGAAATATGAATAAAAAGTAATGATTTAGTTGTACAATTAAGAGGTTGGAACTCAACCAGTACCCTTAATTTTATACAACATACCTTTAGAGGAAATATAACTCCTTGTGGAAAAATGTTAGCCCTAATACTACTAATACGGTGAAATATGGAATAGAAACCGCTGAAAATATCAATGATGTACTCACTCGAGATTTAATAAGTAGATTTGAAAGAATAATTATGCATGAATTTCTTGGAGAAAATTGGTTAACAAATAATATTACAATAACTGAAAGAAAAAAGGTAGATGCTAAATAAAAAATACAAAATTTACAGATATATAAATGTGTTATTTCGATGAATATAGTTGTGAATTTAACAAATATTATAATCAATAAAAACCTCGTAAAGAAGAGCAAGCTATACTTTTTAGAAAGTTTTATACTAAAATTAACTTATCCTTAGAGACTAAATATTAAAAAAAATACAATGCTACTAGAAGAGAAGAAAGAGACAACTTGGTGCCAACAAACTAGAAATAGTAAACTCTACCACAAGACACAAAAATGAGGATTATGTTATGAAAAGTTAGCATGTCCTAGTAATTGGGGTTGTAATACAAGAACAAAGGATAAAAGTAAAAGGTATAAAAAACATTAAAAAATACTTTAAAAAGAGACAATACTGTGATCCTTGAAAAAGATACTTTAAAAGGAAGAAATATGAAGGATCTTACTCAAAGAAACCTAGGAAATGTGCATGTTGGCAGTGTAAAAAAAGGACATTATGCTAATGAATCCTCCAAAAGGAAAGAGAAAAACACATGCTAAATATTATCAAATTTATGAAAATGTTCCAGAAGACGAAACAATTGAACGATAGAAGAATGTAAGATGAGTGACAATGAATCTTTATGTGAATTATATAGTGAAATCAAAGACTTCTCTGATGAAGAAATGGAACAACAAATATACTAGTATTTTTGTTAATATCTTACATAGTTGAAGAAGATACTAATCAAGATAATAAATAGGAAGTTGTAGATGACGACTAAGGTATTCTCAAACAAAAATCTTTGATGAAAATAGATTTAAAGAAATTCAAAAATTAAAATAAAGAATTAAACAAAAGACACTTTTAACGGACCTAAATTTAAAATGTTTCATAAAGTAATATACGTACGTAACAAAAATATCAAAAAAGTAGACAAAACTTGTTGTTTCCCAGATACAAGAGTTGTATTGTGCCTATGAAAAAATAATGTCTTTTCTAAGCATTATTGGACTATAAACTCAAGTCAAATAGTAAAAAAAATAGATATTGATGGTAGAATGGATAACTATACTTTTTATAATGAAAATATAGCTGTGTAGATAGGTAATTGTATAATATTTGGTCTTAAAAGGGATCTAGTGATATATATAATTAATATGAACAAATGTTATCTCCCCCATTCAAGCTTTTCAAGATTTACGAAAGGTTGTATTATAATTCTCGCTTGTCCTATTGAAGTGAAGGGTGTTCCAAGAGTAGGAAGAAATTATGGTGGTTAAGGAGTATCTTGTTGTGTTTCCCAAGTCATTACTAAGACTCCATTTGGAAATGGAAATTGAGTTTGAGATTAACCTGATAATAGAAGTTGGGCTGATATATAAGATGCCTTACCTGATGGCCTTGCTAAGTTGAAAGAGTTTAAGACTCAACTTCTAGAGCTTTTAGATATGAAGTTTATCTAGCCAAGTGTGTCACCTTGGGAAGCATCAGTATTATTCGTTAATGAAAAGGATGGGAGCATGAGGCTTTGTATAGATTATAGTGAACTCAACAAGATTACCATCAAGAAAAGGTGGAAGCATGAGGCTTTGTATAGATTATAGTGAACTCAACAAGATTACCATCAAGAATAGATGCCCATTATCTAGAGTTGACTTGTTTGATTGACTCAAGTGGGCTAAAGTTTTCACCAAAATTGATTTACGATCAAGATATCCTCAGCTAAGAATAAAGCAGGAGGACATTCCAAAGAGTTTATTCCAAACTCGTTATGTACATTACAAGTTTATGGATTTTATGAATCTAAGTGTTTAAGCCATCTTTGGACAAGTTTGTCGTTGTCTTTATGAAAGATATCTTAGTGCACTCCTCAGCTGTGAAAGAGCATATCAAATATCTTCAGATCATTTTGCAAACATCAAGAGCAAAGAAGCTCATAACTAAGTTTAATAAGTGTGAGTAGTGGTTGAAAAGTATTGTCTTTTTATAACATATAATATTGGAAGCTGGTGTCTCACTAGATCGCATTTAGATTGAGGCCATGGTGGATCGGCCAAGATCCACTAATATTAGCACTGAATATAGTTCCTTAGGTCCAGCCAATTACCATAGCACTGTACACCACTAACACGGTTGACTCAGAAAAAGACTAATGTCTGATTGGAACAAAACTTGTGAAGAGAGTTTTTGGAAATTGAATCAGAAATTTGTTACAAAGAAATACTCATGTTATGATGCAGGATAAGAAACAACCTATTTGAATTCTTTTAGGAATTTACTGATTCTTTAATTTTACTAGTCCTACTAGGATTATTTCTTTAGTTATATATTTTCTACATGCTTTAGGATTTCTATTAAAAGTCAATTTCCTTTCCTATTTCAGTTTTGTTTTAGGTAGCTCATTAGAATAGGTTAGAATACTACATCTAAGGTCAATTATTATAGCCTAGATCTCTCTCTTTCAGCATTACCAATAAAACTAGAGTTTTAAATCTTTCTTAAGTCAAGTTTAAGGTTGTGGTATTTGCCTTCTTCTTTCAACATATTTATCTTGCATAGAAATTTAGTATTAGAGCTTGCTAAGCAAAATTATTGCTATTGTTGCCAAATTGATGAGCATCTTGAAGTTTGGAATTTTCTTGAATTACTATATTTTCTTGACGGCGGTAAAAACAAAGGAAGAAGGGAAGGAAATTTGATTCGTAGTAATACCATAGTTTTTAGAGGAAAAAAGAGGCTAATTTAGCAAACCCTAAATTCTTAAGGAGGAACACAGAGCTGAAGGCAATATATTTCATCTAATATGAATGAAAGACCTAAGAGAGGAGTGAATTACGTTTTTGACTAATTTTTGAAATCTTTTTCTTTTTGAAAACTTTGTTTAAAATGACTTAACCTCCAAATATTTATGAAACCTTAATAAATAGTAGTTGAAAGAAGAATAACACTTTAAAGATAGTAACAAATGCGAACAACTCTCAAATGAAGTTGAGTGGGATTAATAAATAGAGACTTAAACTAAAAAGTACAAAGAACACAACCAATTTATAGTGATTCGATCTCTTCAGGATTTTCATATACTACCTTGAGCTCATACTCAAAAATTTCAACCAAATCAAATATAAACACGATCCACACAAGTATACAAGAGGTTCACCCACAAGGATTTTACTTCACAATCTCTTTTAAAAATCAATAATTAAGGTTCAACCTTTTTAAAAGGATTTTATATCTTCTAGACAACCTTGAATAAAAAAAAAAAGATAAGAGGATAAGGAAAGAGTTTACCAACAAAGCTTGTGGATTGGTACAAATACTAGCACTTCTTCACTTTTGCTTTTAGAATCTTGAATAATCACATGTAGCATACTACAAATGATAACTTTTTCATGTTCTCAAGATATTGGAGTCAAAAGGTGCAAAAGTTATAAAAACTCTGAAGTTCAAGCCTTTTATATTATTTGAAATTCAATTGCAACGTTCAAATAACTGCTAGTAGAAGCTAGTAACAGTGTAATTCGGTTGATCTAACCAAGATAACTGCGTCTGAATTGGATGTCCTAGTGTACTAGGCTGATGAATTTGGACCTCTGCATCTGAATTGGTCGTCCGAATCTCTAAAAATTTAGCAGCCAAGTTACAATTTAGACGTCTGAATTAGAGTTTGATCTTTTTCAAACTTTGTCAAATCATATGAAACTAAATCACAACAAGTTTGAAATTATTTTGGATTAAAAGATAACCTATTTAAAAGTTTTTGAGCACTAAGGCATTATCAAACACTTGATATTTCTAGAATGATTAAAATCTTTTAAAGCTCATAACCAAGATTAGAAAAGGTTTTGTGCTACCACATGTATTGCTTATATTCCAAGATGTGCATATTAAGCAAAACAAACATACACTAAAGTATCTTTAAAGCCTTCAATTTCTTGGATATACTCTTCATTCTTCAGCCACTTGAGCTGATTTGAGTTGTCCTTAGCACTATAGCATTAAGGCAATGAGACCACTTAGATTCTTTAACCAAAAATCCTATCACACAATTAATATACAAATTAGACATAATCAATGTTTGTCATTAATCAAAACTACAAGATTTGCCCTTAGGGCTAACATCTCCCCCCTTTTTTTGAAGACAAATTTTGATACAAAATGTGATAAATTTAAACAATGTAGAACAAAGAAGTGTTGGTGTTGTATGTAATTGATAAACAAATAAGCATAATGACAATAGAATGGCTCATGAGGAGCCTATGACCCAACCAATCTCCATATTCCTCCTTTCTTCCATCAAGATGGAAGATATATTTGTTAGCCCTAAGGGCAAATCATGTAGTTTTTGATTAATGACAAATATTGATGAGGACTAATATGCATGTCATTTGTGTGATAGGATTGCTGGATTAAGAAGTATGAAGTCTCATTGCCTTGAAGCTAAAATGCAAGAACAACTCCAATATGTCAATGTGATTGAAGATTGAAGAGTTTGTTCAAGATGTTAGAAGGCTTTGAAGACATGAAGTGTAGGTTGCATGTGCTTAATAGGTAACCTTTGTAAACCCTATACTCTTAAGCCTTGGAATCTATGAATTGCAATTGAGAGCACAAAACTTGATTTAAATGGTTTCAATGGTTTTGAACTTACCTAAATTATCAAGTTTTCATAAATGGTTTTTGCACATAAAAGATCTTTAATGACTTATCTTTGAGGCTAGAATATTTTTCAACTTGTTTGAATTGATTTAAACATGTTTTGACAAAGTTTGAAAAATTCAGATGCAAATTCGGTCATCCGAAATTTTTCTGCATTGTGAACAGTAATACTATTCCAGAGAAATTCGGTAGAAAATTCGGACGCATGGAGAAAAATTCGGTCGTCCGAATTTTGTGAATAGTGCATGCACAGTGATTACTGTTCACATGAACAGTGCCGACTGTTTTTCCAGAGAAATTCGGAAGAAGATTCGGACGAAACTGAAAAATTCGGTCGTCCGAATTTTTGTGACCGATGCACGAATAGTGCACGAACAGTACCACTATTCACATGACCAGTATTTTCTGAAAATAGCCGTTACTAGCCATTTTATGGCTGTTTAAACTGATTTTTAAATTTTATAAAAGACATAAACTCCAGATTTTTTAGTAGGACTTTGAACTTAACAAATCTTACATTATCCAACTTGTGCTCTTGAATTGAAAAGCTCTAAAATTGCCTTGTGCTCAAATATTGAAATTCAAGATTCCAAAGGCAACAAAGTGTGAAGGTGAAACATTGTGTAATCATCTACCAACAAAGTGGTAACATCTTACACACTCTCTTTTCTTATCTTAATTGTGTTTTCTACTAGCTCATTTGCAAGGTTATCTTGTGACATAAAACCCTTTTGTGGAAGGGTGAGCCATAGACTAGATTAATCAAGGTTGTAGTGTAAAACCCGTGTGTGGGTGAGCCTTGGATTAGATTAGTCTTGAGGTTGTCTTTAGATATAAAACCATTGTGTTTGGTGAACCTTGTATTATTTGTATAATTACTATAAGAGGTTGTGAGTGTAAAACCATAGTGTGGTTAGCCTCTTGTGTAATTGTTGAATTTGAGCATATAGTGGATTGGTTGAAATCCTTGAGTGTGGACTCAAGGTAGTGGATGTAGATCTTGGAGAGATCGAACCACTATAAATCGTGTGTTCATTTTCTTATTGCTTTACTTGGTTACATACTCGTGATTATTATTTATGCTTAGTTCTTGATTAATTGGTTGTGGTCTTATAGTTTGATAATCTTGTATTAATCATCAAATCACATATAACTTGAAGTTTTTGAATTTAAAGAAGAGCGTTTATTAAGGCAAAGGATTTGCAAAAAGGAAAAAACATTTCGATAATTAGCCAAAGACCTAATTCACCCTCCTCTTAGGTCTTACAATATTATTTAATCATCAAGAATACTTCTAAGGATAGTTTTAAAAGATATAAAAGGGTTAATAAGGCTTCCCGTTAGATTGTGCTCATTTTTCAACAAGTTCGGACCTGAAATGTTGTAAGTATGAATTTTGAATTTTCAAGTCCAAATTTTGAAATATATAATGTAATGGCTTTATTTTTGGAAAATAAGCTTTTCTAAGGTTTTCCAATCATGGTATGAAAGTTTAAAATATTTTTTGTACAATTTGGACAATAACAAAACATTTGTTGGTAATAAAAATTGACTGCATTTGAATTTTGAGACTAAGTCTGAATTTTGGGTTAAAGTTTCAAAGGTTGAACCTTTCAACTTCAAATAAACTACATAGGTACAGAGACTATATGACCACATTTGCACACTATCAAGCTTTGTACAACGACAATGATCAATGTAATCAAAGCATTAGCAACCACATATCAACCAACATTTTGCAATCCACATATCAACCAATATTTTGCAATTAACATTACATATTGTGATCAATACAATCAAAGCATCATCAACCACATATCAACCAACATTTTGCAATCAGCATTACACTTTTCTCCCCTTTTTGTCATCAATAAAATTTGTGGTTTTCAAAATTACTTAGAATCAAAAGGAAGATCTCAACACAATTGAATCATCATGGAGCTTCAACCATTACATAGACTAGAAACATACATGGAAATATGAAAATATAGAAATGTAGAAATACAAAAGCCAAACTGACCAAACTAAATCATAAAAAGAAGTTCATAAGTTAGAAACATGATAAATGAGATAAGATTGAGAAATTCTTAGTCTTGATTTTTCTTCTTGGTCTTCACTCCATATTGGTTGGTTGTTATGTTCATGTTCCCTTTGAGCTCTATGTGAAACAGATCATCACTTGAACGTTCTTTGTCGAAGTAATTTGGCTTAGAAGTCGTGGCCAATCTTGAAGACTTTCTTGATACTTTTCTATTGATGACATGGTTCTCTCTTCCACTTCCAAATGGAGTGCTAGATGGAGAAGTAATCTCCATCATTTCAATCAAGTCTCCTTCCTCACTAGCTTCATCTTGGATGTCTTCTCCATCTCCACTTGTTTAAGTTCATCTCCTTATCATCCTTTTTTGTGTGCTTTTATCACCTTCATACTCTTTCTTGTTTTCACTTCCTCTGGCCACTAGCTCAAAGTTATTCCCATCATTATCATTATCATCATCATCACTCTCTTCATCCTTGTTATCATCACCATTGTTGTCTATCTCTTCTTCTACATCATTCTCCTTTTCCTCTTCATCTTCATTTACCTTTTCATCTTCTTGAATTTTGGAATTTCCTTCTTCATGAGAGGTTTTCTTCAAGATATCTTCAATTTTTCTAGCCCTCTCATCTACACCATCAAGTTTTCCAAGTGCCATGGGAGCAAAGGCCTCGTAGAATTTATACATTTTCTCCATTTGCTTAGTATGGTTGTTGAGGGCTTCTTAGAAGACTTTGCCAACTACAGTGTCTCCATGTGTGATCGTCTTACCAAAAAAGTCATCCGTCTCATTGGAGTGTTATTGAGGAGCTTGCTCATCTACAAATAATGTCCTCTTGGAGGGAGGTTGCTCCCCCTCACTTCATGACTCATGTCTTCTTTTGATTTTCCTTTCTCTAGCTTGCATCTCTTCTTCATCCTTCTTTTGTTCTTTTTCTTCACTTTCTTCTTGTTTTTCTTCCTTTGAAGGAGTCTCCCTTTTGGTTCTCCATACTTCATCATCATCGGAGTTAGTTGCATTCTCTTGAGGGATTCATTTGTATAGATGCTCCACTCTTGATTGCTAAACCTCTTCTAGGAAGTTGGACTTGGAAGTGCTTGAAAAGCATTGTAACCAATCTTTCATATTTTAATCCCTTATTCTCCATTTTCCCTGTGCGCAATATATGTTCAAGGCAATGTAACAAAAATTTATCCTTCTATGCTCATGAAGTGCAAGCACAACTACCATATGCATATTACCCACGGAGGACGTGTCACCAAAGTTAGGAATTATCATTGTAGTGAACATTTGATGAAAAACACAACCTCTAGTATCTAGTTCCTTGATCTCCATATCTTTCACAATTCTAAATCTTTTTTCATTTGTAAATTCCCCTTCGAACCTTTTATAAGTGAAGAGTTCATGAAGGTAGCAATGTTGACCCAAAGAGTAATATTTAACCCCTTCATCATCTACCCCACATATTCTACTGAATAATCCATCATTAAACTCAAATTCAATTTGTGATACTCTAGATGAGTACCACTGCACAAGTTTATCACCAAATTGTTCTACCTTTCCTTCTTGATGATTGGTATAAAATTCATATACAAGGGAAGGGTAATAATCATCATCAACAACCAACAAACTACTCTTTCCTATAGCACCAAAGAGTGATAGAATATTACCTATTCCTGAGAATTTCTCCAAATCGATTGGTGTCGGAAAATGATCTTTCGATTATGCTTGGCCTATCCTTGAACTCAACTGCAGCCTTGCTTGAGACAAATCTATCCATTTAAGAGGATGCTTGAGGAACTCGAATCATTCTTGGTTCATTTATAATCAGCCCACTATCTACTTGCTTTCCCTTGCCCTTTCCTTTGCCAATGCTTGCTCTCTTTGATCTCCCCATGTTGGATTTTTATGATATAAAATAAAATTTAGAGGAAATCTAAGGTGTAGAGCACGAAAATATCGAGGATTTCAAGAGAAAATAGTGAACTTAGGGCAAATTATGAGTTTGGACATAGGTGGGTTTAATGGGTTTTGAGAGAAGAGACAGTTCGGTTGAGGGAGCTTGAAAGAAATAAAGAAAATAGTCATTTAAACTCCTTTTAAAAATAATAAAATTCCACAATTTGGATCGAATTTTCCATTGTTCTTCAGAATCTATGTCTGAACCTCGAAAACTATGTCAACTTCAACGAATTTGAATGACCGAATTTTTTATCATGCGTTCGAACTTACGTCTAAATTTTTACCTATTTTTCCTACACTTGAACACATACATTAATATTTGGATTTTGATATCCTTGTGCTTCTTCTTAGATAGAAAAAACCTTTTCTCAGCCAATGACTTAGTAAAAATGTCAGCAATTTGCTCATTTGTACAAACATAATCTAAACATACATCTCCTTTAACGACATGATCACGAATAAAGTGATGTTTGATTTCTATATGTTTAGTTCCAGAATGTTGAATGTGATTGATTATTAAGTTTATGGCACTAGTGTCATCACACAAAATAGGCACACATTTGAAATCTAAACCAAAGTGAAGTAAAGTGTATATCATCTATAGCACTTGAGCACAACAACTACCGGTGACTATATCTTCGGCCACGACAGTGGATAATGACACACAAGCTTGTTTCTTGCTCTACCAAGAGACAAGAAAACTATCAAAAAATTGACAATGACCACTAATACTTTTACGCTTGACTTTGCATCCGACATAGTCGGTGTCCGTATAAGCAATAAGTTCAAAACAACAAGATTTAGTAAATCAAAGCCCATATTCATGTGTATCAATAAGGTAATGAAGAACAACAATCAAGTCAGATTCTTTTGGACATGGTTAAAATCTAGCACATAAACACACATCTAACATAATATCAGGTCTACTAGACAAAAGATAGAGTACTCCCAATAATACCTCTGTATACCTTTTCATCAACATTTTTACCATTTTCATCTTTGTCAAGCTTGGTTGATGAACTCATAGGTGTACTAATTCCTTTAGCCTAATCTATTCCAAACATTTTTAATAACTCCTTGGTGTATTTTTCTTGATTGATGGATGTGTTTTATTGGTTTGCTTGATTTGAAGGCCAATAAAGAAATTAAGCTATTCCATCATACTTATTTTGAATTCACTTTGCATCATCTCAGAAAACTCATCACAAAGAGATATATTAGTAGCACCAAAAATAATATCATCTACATAGATTTGTACAAGTAAGATACCATTGTTGCAAGAGGTTTTTATAAAAAGCAGTGTGCCAACCTTTCTCTTAAAAATCCTTTTGAAAGTAGAAAACCACTCGGTCTTTCATACCAAGCTTTAGGAGCTTGTTTCAACCCATATAATATAAAGCTTTAGAGAGTTTGAAAGCATGATTAGGAAATTTTTCATGAGTAAAACCGGGAGGTTTTTCCACATAAAATTCTTCATCAATAAAACCATTGAAAAAGGAACTTTTGACATCCATTTGAAACAGGTTCAAACCTTTAAAACAAGCAAATACTAAAAGCTTTCTTATGGATTCAAGTCTAGCAACCGGAGCCAAAGTTTCATCATAATCAATGCTCGCTCCTCTTCTTGATTGAATCCTTGGGAATCAAATCTAGGTTCATTTCTTACAACTTCTCTGGATTCATTTAATTTGTTTCTAAAAACACATATTATACCAATAACAGATGATCATGGGAACTGGGAACAAAGTTCCGAACTTTGTTTCTCTCAAATTGGTTTAGTTCCTCTTGCATAGTAACAATTCAAAAATCATCACACAAGGCATCATCAATGTTTTTAGTTTTAATATGAGATAAAAAAGAAAATTTATCAATGAAGTACCGTCTTGGTTTAACTCCTTCGGAGATATCACCAACGATTTGCTCCTTAGGATGGTCTCTTGCATATCTTAAATCCTTTGGGAGCTCTTGGTCACCATTAAGTTGGCTTTCTTGTTCCTATTCAATCATTTATTCCTCATTGGCATGATCTTCCAAAGTTGATTCTTGAAGATGAGTTTCATCATCATTCATTGAGGTACCTACATCATCTTCATCTCTTCTTTCAAAATAGATATTAGATTCATCAAAGGTCACGTGAATGGTTTCTTCAATACATAAAGTTCTTTTGTTATAGACTCTATAGGCCTTTTTTGTTTGAGGAATAACCAAGGAAAATGCTTTCATCCAATTTTCTATCAAATTTACCTAAGTTATTACGAGTATTCTAGATAAAACATTTACAATCAAACACTTTGAAGTATGCAATTGAAGAAGTTCTACCAAAGAGGAGTTCAAAAGTTGTTTTCCTTAGAGAAGGTCTTAAAAGATCTCTATTCATCACATAGCAAGCGGTGTTTATGGCTTCAACCTATGGCCCAAAAATATTTTTGTAAAGAGTTTTAACAAATTATAGACCTAGCCATTTCTTGAAAGGTTTGATTTTTCCTTTCAAGACCGCCATTTTGCTATAGTGTTTTGGTAGCTGAAAAGTTATGCGAAATACATTTTCTTCACAAAGTTTTGTAAAGTCTTGATCCCATTGTCACTGCTAATGGAAATCAATTTACAATCAAAAAAGGTTTGACCCTTTTCGTAAAGTCTTATGCATTAATGAAAGGCTTCATCCTTTTCAACTAGAAAGAGTACCCATGTGAATCTTGAAAAGTTATCAACAATTATATAAGCATACTTCTTACCCCAAGACTAGTGGTCCTTATTGGTCCAAATAAATCCATATGAACAAGCTCAAGAGGTTTTGAGATAGAATAAATTTCTAGGGTTTGAAAGAGGTTTTTTGTTTATTTCCCTTATTGAAAAGCATCACAAAGATGATTTTTCTCAAAATGCATTTTTGGTAAATCTCTAACTAATTCTTGAGAGAAGTTTAATAAATCCATACTCACATGAACTAGTCTTCTATGCATAAATAACCATCATTATCATAAACAAAAAGACATTTAACATCACTACCGGCAAGTTGATAAAGACATAGCACATATACATTTCTAACTTATTTGCAATAAAAATAGTTTTATTACTTACACTATCAAAAATAGTACATATATCACATTTAAATTCAACTTTGCATCCATTGTCACATAATTGGCTAATGCTATGTATTTCAAATCATCAATAAGCAACAATTGTTTAATGAAAGGTGAATGACCTTTACCAGTATTACCTACACCAAGGATTTTTCCTTTCATTTGTAGCTTGAAGCTCACCAACAAGTGAGGCATTTCCTATCATATGTCTTGAGCATCCACTATCAAGAAATCATTTAGTAGCACTTGATCTTGGAGAAAGATGTGCCTACACTAAAAGAGAGGAAGGAACTTTTGGTACTAACATTTTCTTGGGTCTAAGGGGGTTAGTGATGGTTCCCTTAATTCTCTAAATAGTTAACACCATTTTCCACCTTTCTTTTCACATAACATCTAGTGGTCCTGTGCCCATATTTTTCATAATAAGTACAACATGTATGAGGCATGGAAGTAGAAGTAGCTCTAACAAGGAAGTTTTTGGATTTAGGAATATTGTTTACATGATTGTAACCAAGGCTATTTTTCACAAATGAGGATCTTTGATATCCAAGAAGTTTGTCAAGATTGTCCCTTCCATTTATAATTTTTTTAACACAAAAAGTAAGGTCATCAACCATCTTTTTCAATTATTTTCTCAAGAGAGGATATCTTAGCACAATGAGTTTTATTCTCAATGGAAATATTTTGCAAGGAAACATTTAAAAATTCTTTTTCAATGTTCAAGCATTCAATATACTAAATAAGCTTTTTAGTTTTCACAAAATAATTTTGAATTTTCATTCAACAACTCATCAATCTTAAATCTCATTCTTTGTTTCTTTCTGAAACCTTCTTCAATTCACTATACATGTCAACAAGTAGCTTACTAGGGCAATCCATATCATCATTACAAGCAGTATAGGTAGAAGGAATAGGTTGTACCACATCTTTTATTTTCATGAAACAGACATTAGCTCTCTCTTCATTTTCATCTACACTTACTTCATTGACATGTTGATCCCAAGTGCCAACAAGTAATTTTCCTTTCTTGAGTGATTTCTTCTTCTTTAGCTTGGCTTCTTTTTCATTTTCCAAGGTTTTTGGGCAATCGATAACAAGATGCTCGGTGCTCTTGCATTGATAGCATTGTGGTGTGAATGGTCTTTTTTGAAAGGTCTTTTACCTTTCTTGACAAATCCCTTTTTGTAAAATTTCTTCAACTTCTTAACTACCATTGCCATCTTATCATCATCACCATCTTCTTCTTCATCACTTGATGATTCTTCTTGTTCACTAGGATTGTCATTGGCCTTGAGTAAAACTCATGTTCTTCCTTTTACTTCATCTTCTAAATCATTTAATCTTTTGATCTTCATTTCATGTGTGAGAAGTGATCCTATTAGCTCTTCAAGAGGAAGATTCTTCAAGTCCTTTGATTCTTCAATAGCAAGTGGCTTTGGTTGCCATGACTTGGGTAGAGCATCCAAAATCTTCCTATTTTGCTGACTGAGGGAATAATTTTTTCCATAAGACATCAGGCCATTTGAGATATTTTTGAATCTTGTAAACATGTAATGTTCTCTCCTTGCTTCATTGTGAATAATTTAGAATCCCTAATGAGCATAGCAAGCTTTGACTTCTTCACTTGCTTTGTCCCTTCATGTGTTACTTGAAGCCTCCACATATTATGAGTGGTGTCGCATTCACTCACTGTATTATATTCATTTACATCCAAAGCACAACTAAGGATGTTCGTTGCTTGATAATTCAATGTCATCCTTTTTGAGTGAGTTTCATCATACTCTTCAATAGGCTTTGGTTCGTGACTCCATTGGCTGTCAATTTCTTTGGGACATAAGGACCTTTTCAATAATATTTCACAAATCAATGTTAATAAAACAAATATAAATCTTAATTCTATATTTTTAGAAATTACTAGCACAAAGCACGTGCAATATTTGCACGTGTTAAATGTTTCAAAAGTTAAAATTGTATTGAAATTTTTATTCAATATTATTATTTTTTATATTTATTTAATTTTTTAATATTAATATTTTATTTTTATTTTCATACTATTATATTTTTTTATTTTTTATTAAATATATTTACATTTGAGTTATAGTAATCTTAAATATTCCTTGTGTCTTTTATTGTAAAATAACATTATTTTTTCTTTCTTCTTCTTCTTGTTCTTGCAAAGGTAGAAGTAAAATTACATTTATTTACTCTTGATTATTTTATTTGTATAATATTTCAAAAATAGTATTAATTATATAATATATTAATTAGATGTTATATGGTCCATTTATATCTTCCGTTACATTATATTTTTGAATTAAAAAAATATAACTTGTAAAATGTTTCAAAAGTTACACTGGTATTGAGATTTTTATTCAATATAATTATTTTTTATATTGATTGAATTTTAAAAAAATATTAATATTTTATTTGTATTTTCATGTTGTTCTATTTTTTATTTTTCATTAAATATAATTACATTTAAGTTTTAGAAATCATAATTATTCTTTGTGTTTTTTATTGTAAAATAACATTATTTTTTCTTTCTCATTCTTTTTGTTCTTACAAAGGTTGAAGTTAAAGTATATTTATTTACTATTGATTATTTTATTTGTATAATATTCCAATAATAGTATTAATTATATAATCTATTCTATAAAGGTTATATGGTACATTTCTACCTTTCATTATATTATATTTTTAATTATAAAATATTTGTAACTTAAGTAGAAGAGTTAAATTTTATTACTTAGTAGTAAAGAACTTAGTTGAGAACTTTTCTATTAATTATTTATATATAATTATTATTTTTTATTTATTCATCTTTTAACTCATGTAACTCTCACGTAGTATTTATGATTTAAATTTTTAATAATAATGCTAATAGTAATATAAATAACAACAACAAAAATAATTAACTAATAGAGTACTCTTCTTTTCCTAAAAAAAATAAAAAATACTCTTCTTTAACTAATGTAACTCTCAAATAACTCTTATTTTTTATTACTCTTTATGTAACTCCCAAATAATTATAATTAAATTAGTTAGTAGTTAAGAACCTAATTAAGAACTTTTTTTTTATAAATTCTTTAGGTATAATTATTATTTTTTATTTATTCATCTTTAACTTATGTAACTCCCACATAGCATTTATGATTTAAATTTTTAATAATAATGCTAATGGTAATATAAATAACAACAAGAAATATAATAAATTAATATAGTACACTTCTTTAACTAATGTAACTCTAATATTTTTTAATTAGAAAAAATTTGTAACTTAAGTAGAGGAGTTAAAATATTATTGCTTAGTAGTTAAAACCTAGTTAAGAACTTTTTTAGTAATTCTTTATGTATAATTATTATTTTTTATTTGTTCATATTACTCTTTATGTAACTCCCAAATAATTGTAATTAAATTAGTGTTTAAAGGATGAATTTATATGAAATAATTATATTTGTACACCTTGTGTGCTTTTAATGTCCTATGGTTAGTCCATCAAAATAATAATAATTTATTTTTGTAAGGGCATTTTAGGAAATCCAAAAAAGGAAGAAATAGCTAAGTTTAAATTCCCATGACCCCTATCCATTGCGAAGGTGAAGTAAAATTAAATTTATTTACTATTGATTATTTTATTTGTATAATATTTCAAAAATAGTATTAATTATATAATATATTCTATAAATGTTATATGATTCATTTATATCTTCTATTACATTATATTTTTAATTAAAAAATATAACGTGTTAAATGTTTCAAAAGTTATACTGGTATTGAGATTTTTATTCAATAAAATTATTTTTTATATTTATTTAATTTTAAAAAAATATTAATATTTTATTTTTATTTTCATGCTGTTATATTTTTTATTTTTCATTAAATATATTTATATTTAAGTTTTAGTAATCATAATTATTCTTTGTGTTTTTATTTTAAAATAGTATTATTTTTCTTTCTCATTCTTTTCGTTCTTACAAAGGTTGAAGTTAAATTATATTTAGTTACTATTGATTATTTTATTTGTATAATATTCCAATAATAGTATTAAGTATATAATCTATTCTATAAAGGTTATATGGTACATTTATATCTTTCATTATATTATATTTTTTAATTAGAAAAAATTTGTAACTTAAGTAGAAGAGTTAAAATATTATTACTTAGTAGTAAAGAGCTTAGTTGAGAACTTTTCTATTAATTATTTATATATAATTAATATTTTTTATTTATTCATCTTTTAACTCATGTAACTCTCACATAGTACTTATGATTTAAATTTTTAATAATAATGCTTGTTAGCCCTAAGGGCAAATCATGTAATTTTGATTAATGACAAATATTGATGAGGACTAATATGCATGTCATTTGTGTGATAGGATTGTTGGATTAAGAAGTATGAAGTCTCATTGCCTTGGAGCTAGCAATGCATGAACAACTCAAATATGTCAAAGTGATTAAAGATTGAAGAGTTTGTTCAAGATTAATAAAGGCTTTGAAGACATGAAGTGTAGGTGACATGTGGTTAATAGGTAAATATTGTAAACCCTACACTCTTAAGTCTTGGAATCTATGAGTTGCAATTGAGAGCACAAACCTTGATTTAAATGGCTTTGAACTTACATGAATTATCAAGTTTTCATTAATGGTTTTAGAACTTAAAAGGTCTTTAATGACTTATCTTTTAGGCTAGAAGGTTTTCCAACTTGTTAGAATTGATTTGAACATATTTTAACAAAGTTTGAAAAATTCGGAAGAAGATTCGGACGCAGTCCAAAAAATTCGGTCGTCCGAATTTTGTAGCAAAAGTTTGCTACTATTCTTCCAGAGAAATTCGTAAGAAGATTCAGACGCAGCCAAAAAAATTCGGTCGTCCGAATTTTGGCCTTCAGCATGGTCACTGTTCTTCCAGAGAAATTCGGAAGAAGATTCGGACGCAGCAGGAAAAATTCGGTCGTCTGAAAAATTCGGACGCAGAATTCGGTCGTCCAAATTACTAGCCGTTTTGTAGCCGTTTGAACTGATTTTCAAATTCTATAAAAGCCATAAACTTCAGATTTTTTAGTAGAACTTTGAACTTAACAAATCCTACATGCTCTAACTTGTTTTACATCAAATTGAATTGAAAAGCTCTCAAATTGCCTTGTGCTCAAAGATTGAAATTCAAGATTCCAAAGGCAACAAAGTGTGAAGGTGAAACATTGTGTAATCATCTACCAACAAAGTGGTAACATCTTACACTCTCTCTTTTCTTATCTTAATTGTGTTTTCTACTAGCTCATTTGCAAGGTTATCTTGTGACATAAAACCCTTTTGTGGAAGGGTGAGCCATAGACTAGATTAATCAAGGTTGTAGTGTAAAACCCATGAGTGGGTGAGCCTTGGATTAGATTAGTCTTAAGGTTGTCTTTAGTCTTAAGCCTTGTATAATTACTAAAAGAGGTTGTGAGTGTAAAACCATTGTGTGGTAAACCTCTTATGTAATTGTTGAACTTGAGCATATAGTGGATTGGTTGAAATCCTTGAGTGTGGACTCAAGGTAGTGAATGTAGATCTTAGAAAGATCGAACCACTATAAATTGTGTGTTCATTCCTTATAGTTTTATTTATTTACATGCTCTTGTTATTATTACTTATTCATAGTTGTTGATTGATTGGTTGTAGTCTTTGTTTGATGATCTTATCTTAACCATCACATCACATATAAACTTGAAGTTTGTGAAATTAAAGAAGAGCTTTTATTAAGGTAAAGGATTTGCAAAACAAGAAAAAGATTTCGATAATTAGCCTAAGACCTAATTCACCCCCCCCTCTTAGGTCTTACAATTGGTATCAGAGCAAGGTCTTCTTTTTAAGGTCTAACAACCTAGAAGTAAAGATCATATGGCTAGTTTATCAAATTTGCCTTATATGGAAGGTTCCTCTACAAATAAACCTCCTTTGTTTGATGGTTCTAATTTTACATTTTGGAAATCTAGAATTAGAATTTTTATTTGATCTATTAACTTTGATTTGTGGAGTATCATTGAGAAAGGTCCCTATGTGCCTATGAGAATAAAAGCTGATGGAATTACAAGGGAACTAAAGCCTATGGAGGAACTTGATGAGAACGACTCAAGAAAGATAACCTTAAACTACCAAGCAATGAACATCTTGAGTTGTGCATTGGACGTGAATGAATACAATAGAGTGAGTGAATGTGACACCGCTCATGATATGTGGAGACTTCTTCAAGTAACACATGAGGAAAGAGCCAATATGTGCTTTATGGAAATAAATGATGAGGTACAATCCACTCCTTCTACCTCTACTTGTTGTGACGATGATGTTGATGTTGTAGATGATCCTAGTGAACTACTTGTTGAAATGTATGAAGAATTAAAAAGGGTTTCAAAAAGAAATAAGGAAATGAAATTCAAAATTAATGAGTTATTGAATGAAAACTCAAAATTATATTGTGAAAATAAAAAGCTTCTTGAATCTATTGATTGTTTAAATATTGAAAAAGAAGTTTTAAATGTTTCTTTACAAAATATATCTTTTGAAAATAAAGCACTTTGTATAAAAGTTTCTTCTCTTGAAAGAATGCTTAGTGATCATGAAATTTTGAAAAAGAAAGTTGATGATTTTACATTATGTGTTGAAGAATTTACAAATGGAAGAGAAAATCTTGACAAACTACTTGGATCTCAAAGATCTTCTCTTGTCAAAAATGGTCTTGGTTATGATCATGCAAATAATGGACCTAAATATAAAAATTTCTTTGTTAAAGCTACTTCTAGTTCAATGCCTCATACTTGTTGTACATATTGTGGAAAACATGGACACAAAGCCATTAGGTGCTTCGTTAAAAGAAAAATAGAAAATGGTGTTAAAACTATTTGGAGAATTAAGGGAATTATTACTAACCCCCATGGACCCAAGAAAGTATGGGTACCAAAGGATACTTCCTCTCCTTTATTGCAGGTACACTTTAATTCAAACTCAAGCACCACTAAGCGGTACATTGATGATGTTGGCTTAAAGAATAAAGGAAAGCACAACATTCATAAGCAAGGTCAAAGCAACCTATGAAGGATTTGTTTTTGAGACAAGAAGAAAGGAAGAATTCTTGGAGTAACAAATGTTGGTAAAGGTTCCTCTCTTCTTTTTAAACAAATGTTGCTTATTGCTTATTTGTACTATAACTTGCTTATCATTATCCAATTGTGTGACAATGAATAAGAAGTTAAATGCCAACATGCAAAGTTTCATTTGAGAATCCCTTTTGTTAAGATTTGAAAATTTGCCAACCATGACTTGTAAATTGTTTCTCTAAAGTTGATTAGGTAACATTGATGATATGAGATTGAATTCATGGTTTATATGTTCTTGAAATTGATTATATGTCATCATGAAATGATTAAAATATCTATGAGTGAATATCTATGCATTTGCTTGGTTAAAAACATCTTTATGAAACTTTACAAAATATTCGGACTTGAAGACCATAAGTTCGGTCGTCCGAATTTGTATGACAAAATGATATTTTGTGATTTTGGTCAATTACTCACAAAAAGTTTCAATGTGTGTTTTATCTTGATAATCATGAATGTATTGTGGCTTATGATAATGGATTTTCTTTGCATAGAAGATTTGGTCATGTGAACATGGGTTTGTTGAACAAACCTTCCTATCAAGGTTTAGTTAGAGGATTGCTAAAAATGTGTTTTGAGAAAATTTTTTTGAGATACTTGTCCATATGGAAAACAAACAAAAGAATCTTTCAACACATGAAAATTCATTTAGACCTCAAAACATCTTGAGCATGTTCATATGGATTGATTTGGACTTATAAGGAACTCTAGTATTGATGACTTGAAGTATGCTTTACTAGTAGTTGATGATTTCTCAATATTCACTTTAGCATTCTTCTTTGCTCAAAAGATGAAGTTTTTCATAAGTTTGAAAAACTACTGGAAAAAGGTTCAAACCTCCCTTGAGTGCAATTGATTTCTATTACAAGTGTCAATGGGAGAATTTTACAACAAAGTCTTTACAAAATTTGCTTTGAAAATTGAATTTCATAAAATTGTTTCAACTGCAAAAACTTCACAATAAAATGGTGTTATTGAAAAGAAATTTTAAACTTTGTAAAAATTGGCTAGGTCCATGCTTTGTACAAATTCTTCTTCAAAAATATTTCCGGTCCAAAGTCATAAACATCACATGCTATGATAAATAGAATTCTCTCAAGATCATTTTGAAGAAAAACGTCTTTTGAATTCTCTTTTATAGAACTACTCAAATTGCATAGTTTAAAATGATTGGTTAATGTCTTATCTTAAAGACTTGTGACAACTTACTTAAATTTGGTAGAAAAATGGATATTGATATATCTCTTAGCTATTCTTCTTACAAAAAGGCCTATAGAGTTTATAATGAAAAGAACCTTATATGATGAGGAAACCATTCATGTTTATTTTGATGAATCTTACATTCACTTGGGAAAGAAAAGATGAAGATGATGTAGGTACATCTATGAATGACAATCAAACCCATCTTCAAGCACCAAATTTGGAGAATCATACCAATGAGGAAGAAATGATGTGACCAACCTAGTGGTGACCAAGAGCTCCCAAAGAACTTAAGATATCCAAGAGGCCACCCTAAGGAGCAAATCTTTGGTGATATCTTCCAAGGAGTAAAAATAAGGTGGTATTTTATCAATAACTTTATTCTCTTATTGCATATGAGCCTAAAAGTATTGATGATGCCTTGTGTGATGATTTTTGGATTATTGCTATGCAAGAGGAATTAAATAAGTTTGGATACAAAATTTTGGATATTCCTAAATCTCATGATCATTCCATTATTGGAACTAAATGGTTTTTAGAAATAAACTTATTGAATCCGTAGAAGTTGTTAGAAACAAGGTTAGACTTGTTGCCTAAGGATTCAATCAAGAAGAGGGAATTGATTATGATGAAACTCTTGTTCCGAATGCTTTTGACTTGTACTTGCTTTAAGTTATTTCAAATGAATGTCAAAAGGACTTTTTTAAATAGTTTTATTGAGGAAGTGGTTTATGTGGAACAATCACCCGGTTTTGCTCATGAAAAGTTTCCTAATCATATTTTCAAACTATACTAAGTTTTGAATGGTTTAAAACCAGCTTTTACAATTTAGTGTGAAAGGTTGAGTAGTTTTCTTCTTTCAAAATAATTTTCAAGAGGAAAGGTTAACACTACTATTTTCATAAAAAAAACTCTTGTAACAATGATCTATAAGTTGTCCAAATATATGATACAATTTTTGGTGTTTCTAATACTTCACTTTGTGATGTGTTTTCCAAGTTAATGAAAAGTAAATTTGAATGAGCATGATAGGAAAACTCAATTTCTTTCTTGGCCCACAAATCAAGCAAACCAAGGATGGCACTTTCATGAATCAAGTTAAGGTATAAGCACTTCCATAAGTTTATCAACCATGCTTGACAAGAATAAAAAGGTTTCATAGGAGTAGTCAACTCTATTTGATAGCAAGTAGAAACAATATTATGTTTGTCATGTGCTTGTGTGCCAGATTTCATCTTGTCCTATAGAATCTCATTTGATTGTTGTTAAACACATTCTCTATTACCTTATTAATACTCTAAGTGATTATGATCTATATTTCAAATGTATGGCTATATTATGTGATAACACTAATGCAATAGATTTGACCATCATACTATTCAACAAACTAGGACAAAGCATATAGAGATCAAACTTAATCTCATTAGAGATCACTTTACTAAGAGTAATACTTGTTTAAAGCATGTTTGCATTAATGAGCAAATTAATGATATCGTTACTAAGCCATTGGCCGAAGAAAGGTTTGACGAATCTTAGAAGAAGCTTAGGGATTTCAAAATTCAATAACTAATGAGTGTATTCAAGTGTTGTAGCTCCAGGTGAGGACAAAGAAGCCTAGCATGAGAAAAGGAAAGGGAAAGCAAAAGATGTGAGAAGGAGGACTAGTGATCAATGAACCAAGGAAGGTTCATGTTCCTCAAAGCATGTCATGGCTGGATAGATTTGTCACAGTGGAGGCTGCTACTAAATTTGATGATTGGACAAAAAGGAACCATAAGACAAATTCAAGCCACAAGGTGGATGTCATCAAACTATCTGAAATGGGTAATATACTCTCATTTTTAAATGATGTGAGATGGACTAGTTTGCTTGTGTTTGATGAATGCTATTACCTTCCTTAGTTTATGAAGTTTAAGCAAATATTAAGGAAGAAAGAGTTGAGCAAGTTGATAATAAAGCTATGCAGTGGTTTTCTTCAAGAATATCACAAGTTGATTTTTGAGATTGATAATGCATTGCTCAATAGAATTTGTGATGTTGAGGATGTTGGGTTTAGGCATTATTCTTCCGGGGGACATTGTTTTATAAGTGAGTTATACTCACATGAAAGAATTGAGAATGCCTATATATAAATGATAAGAAGCCTCAAGACTAGAAAGGAGAGAGAGATAAAAGCTTTTTTATGCTAGTGAAAGAATTTTGCATCACATGCTTACTACCTTGATTATTGCATACTTTGGGAACAAATCTTATGTTGATAATATGTATGCTGTAATTATGCTAGCCATGCATAAGAAAAGAAAAATGAATTTTGGATATATAGTGCTAAAGAATATAATGGCAGCTAGAAGAACAAAACGTAAGGCTTTGCCACATAGCAAATTGTTTACAAAGGTTTTCAAGTATCTCCAAGTGCAATTGTCTTGTAGTAGTTGACCAATAAAGAGTGAAGAAGTCTACACCAACAACTCACTAAAGAGAATTCCTTGAATACTTGATGATGAAAATGTATGAAGGGCTAGAAGAAAAGCTCCTCTAAGGGGTGATAGAAGAGATGCTAGCAATGATGAAGAAAAGGAGGAAGAAAGTAATGAAAAAGAAGGAAGAAGAAAATGATGAAGAATAAGAGGATGAAGAGGAAATCCTTGCTAGAGAAAGGAAATTAAAATGAAACATGACTCATCTAGTGAGGGGGAGCAACCTTCCACAAAAGAAGACTATTTGAAGAGTTGCCAAGGTGTTTCAAGAGACATTGAACAACCATGTAGAGGAAATGAAGAAGATGGACAAATTCTTCAAGTCTTTTGCTCTGATAATTCTTGGCAAATTCGATGGTTTAGAAGCTAGAGTCAAGAATATGGAAGAAGACTTGAGAAAGATTTCTCAAGTGGTTTTAAATGGTGCAAGTTCCTATAAAGCCCAAGAGAACAAGCAAGAAGAAGGAGATGAATGAAGTTTAACAAAGTCAAATCACAAATCCATCACCAATATCCTTCAACCAAGGGAGCAAGAAAATGTGGTTCAAAGAAAGAAGATCCAAGATCCTCTTGATTGGTAGCTTTCCAAAGCAGAAATACACAAGCAAGAAATCAACAAATGAAGGACCTTATCATATAGAGATCAAGGGAGACATGGCCATCATAACAAACAAATTTGGAAGTGAAGACCATGAAGCACATCCAAAGACTAAGCCTTTCTATCCCTAAACTCTATTTTGTTGCTTATTTTAGATTATGACTTAATGCACATGTTATGCTTTAACATCGAAATTTACTTGTGCCTTTCGAGTCATTATAATGTTTTGAAGCTCAATATGTGAAATCTTTGTGATAAGAGCTTTTTTTTTTGTTTCACTTTTGTTGTCCAAGTACTCTTACCCCATCTTTGATTGATGACAAAAGGGGGAGAAAAAAATGTGATGACAAAATGTGTGAAAATGTGAAATACCAGTGGAATTTCTCATGCATGAAGAGAAAAAATGTGAATTACCAGTGGAATTCCTCATGCATGCAGAGAAAATGTGTGACTTTTCTGAAAATCCATGCATATGTCAAGGGGGAGAATGAATGACTAGAAAATGTGCTATGTGCTTGCTGTAAATGTGTTATGTGCTGTGTTATAGGTTAAAATGTAAAATGAATGTGTACTGTGAAAATATTTGGCTGCATTTGAAATTTAAATTGAATATGTTATAATATGTGAGGTTTTGGTTATTTTCTGAGATTTTGGAATATGGTTAAGTTGAGATTGAAATCTTGAACTTGGTTCTTGACTTGACCTATGATTTTGGAATTGATTCATGAAAACAATTGAATGCATGAATCTTGTGGTTTTGCAAAGCTAAACTGAGTGCTATTGTGGACATACATGTTTGAGTACTTCAACATTTCATTTGAAAATGCAAAATCACCTTTCAAACTTGTTGCAAAAATTTTTGACTTGAAATTCGGATGCATGATTTAAAAATTCGGATGCATCCATATTTGTTGCCAAAAAGTGATCTTTTGTTGTTCAAATTGATTCAAATATGTTTTAATCTCATCCATTATGTTTGAACAACCTTAGGAAAGATTCATTTCACTTTAAACATTCATTATATTGAGTTTATTGCAGTTTGGACTTGAAATCAAAAAATTCGGATGCATGAGTTTAAAAATTCGGATGCATGTTCTAAAATTCGGATGCATCCATATTTCATTGTCAAAATGTGCTCTTTTGTTGTTCGAATTGATTCAAATATGTTTTAATCTCTTACTATACGTTTGAACAACCTTAGAAAAGCTTTATTTCAATTTAAACATTCATAATATTGAATTTATTGCAGTTTGGACTTGAATTGTCAAAAATTCAGATGCATGTTCTGAAATTCGGATGCATTCATATTTTGTTACCAAAATGTGATCCTTTGTTGTTCAAATCGATTCAAATATGTTTTCATCTCTTCTGATATGTTTGAACAACCTTAGGAAAGCTTATTTACAAAATTTACAGCTTTCATTTTACTTATTTTAAAGTTTGGACTTGATATGTCAAAATTCGGATGCATAGTATCTCTAGTCAAATTTGTTGAAAAATGAGCACAATCTAAGGGGGAGCATTGTTAAACATTTACAACCTTTAAAACCTCTCTTAGAATCTTTTCTAAATGCTTAAATGTTATACCTTCTATTCTAGTTGTGTTGGAAGGAAGGAGGCAAATGGAGGTTGGTTGGGTCATAGGCTCATATTGAGCCATTTGAATGTCAATGTGCTAAATTAGTTATCTTCTATCATTGACATCAATACTTCTTTGTACTACATTGTTTAAATCCATCACATTTTGCATCAAAGTTTGTCATCATCAAAAAGGGGGAGATTGTTAGCCCTAAGGGCAAATCATGTAGTTTTGATTAATGACAAATGTTGATGAGGACTAATATGCATGTCATTTGTGTGATAGGATTGTTGGATTAAGAAGTATGAAGTCTCATTGCCTTGGAGCTAGCAATGCATGAACAACTCAAATATGTCAAAGTGATTAAAGATTGAAGAGTTTGTTCAAGATTAATGAAGGCTTTGAAGACATGAAGTGTAGGTGACATGTGGTTAATAGGTAAATATTGTAAACCCTACACTCTTAAGTCTTGGAATCTATGAGTTGCAATTGAGAGCACAAACCTTGATTTAAATGGCTTTGAACTTACATGAATTATCAAGTTTTCATTAATGGTTTTAGAACTTAAAAGGTCTTTAATGACTTATCTTTTAGGCTAGAAGGTTTTCCAACTTGTTAGAATTGATTTGAACATGTTTTGACAAAGTTTGAAAAATTCGGAAGAAGATTCGGACGCAGTCCAAAAAATTTGGTCGTCCGAATTTTGTAGCAAAAGTTTGCTACTATTCTTCCAGAGAAATTCGGAAGAAGATTCGGACGCAGCCAAAAAAATTCGGTCGTCCGAATTTTGGCCTTCAGCATGGTCACTGTTCTTCCAGAGAAATTCGGAAGAAGATTCGGACGCAGCAGGAAAAATTCGGTCGTCTGAAAAATTCGGACGCAGAATTCGGTCTTCCGAATTTTCCTGTAACTAGCCGTTACTAGCCGTTTGAACTGATTTTCAAATTCTATAAAAGTCATAAATTTCAGATTTTTTTAGTAGAACTTTGAACTTAACAAATCCTACATACTCTAACTTGTTTTACATCAAATTTAATTGAAAAGCTCTCAAATTTCCTTGTGCTCAAAGATTGAAATTCAAGATTCCAAAGGCAACAAAGTGTGAAGGTGAAACATTGTGTAATCATCTACCAATAAAGTGGTAACATCTTACACTCTCTCTTTTCTTATCTTAATTGTGTTTTCTACTAGCTCATTTGCAAGGTTATCTTGTGACATAAAACCCTTTTGTGGAAGGGTGAGCCATAGACTAGATTAATTAAGGTTGTAGTGTAAAACCCATGTGTGGGTGAGCCTTGGATTAGATTAGTCTTAAGGTTGTCTTTAGATATAAAACCATTGTGTTTGGTGAACCTTTTATTGTTTGTATAATTACTAAAAGAGGTTGTGAGTGTAAAACCATTGTGTGGTAAGCCTCTTATGTAATTGTTGAACTTGAGCATATAGTGGATTGGTTGAAATCCTTGAGTGTGGACTCAAGGTAGTGGATGTAGATCTTAGAAAGATCGAACCACTATAAATTGTGTGTTCATTCCTTATAGTTTTATTTATTTACATGCTCTTGTTATTATTACTTATTCATAGTTGTTGATTGATTGATTGTAGTCTTATTGTTTGATGATCTTATCTTAACCGTCACATCACATATAAACTTGAAGTTTGTGAAATTAAAGAAGAGCTTTTATTAAGGCAAATGATTTGCAAAACAAGAAAAAGATTTCGATAATTAGCCTAAGACCTAATTCACACCCCCCTCTTAGGTCTTACAATGCTAATAGTAATATAAATAACAACAAACAATTAACTAATAAAGTACTCTTCTTTTCCTAAAAAAAATAAAAGAGTACTCTTCTTTAACTAATGTAACTCTCAAATAACTCTTATTTTTTATTACTCTTTATGTAACTCCTAAATAATTGTAATTAAATTAGTTAGTAGTTAAGAACCTAATTAAGAACTTTTTTATTAATTCTTTATGTATAATTATTATTATTTATTTATTCATCTTTAACTCATGTAACTCCCACATAGCATTTATGATTTAATTTTTTAATAATAATGCTAATGGTAATATAAATAATAACAACAAAAATAATAAATTAATAGAGTACTCTTCTTTTCCTTAAAAAAAAAAGAGTACTCTTCTTTAACTAATGTAACTCTTATATGTTTTAATAAGAAAAATTTGTAACTTAAGTAGATGAGTTAAAATATTATTGCTTAGTAGTTAAAACCTAGTTAAGAACTTTTTTATTAATTCTTTATGTATAATTATTATTTTTTATTTGTTCATATTATTCTTTATGTAACTCCCAAATAATTATAATAAAATTAGTGTTTAAATGATGGATTTATATGAAATAATTATATTTGTACGCTTTGTGTGCTTTTAATGTCCTATGGTTAGTCCATCAAAATAATAATAATTTATTTTTCTAAGGGCATTTTAGGCAATCCAAAAAAGGAAGAAACAACTAAGTTTAAATCTCCATGACCCCTATCCATTGCAAAGGTGAAGTAAAATTAAATTTATTTACTATTGATTATTTTATTTGTATAATATTTCAAAAATAGTATTAATTATATAATATATTCTATAAATGTTATATGATTCATTTATATCTTCCATTACATTATATTTTTTAATTTAAAAATATAACGTGTTAAATGTTTCAAAAGTTATACTGGTATTGAGATTTTTATTCAATAAAATTATTTTTTATATTTATTTAATTTTAAAAAAATATTAATATTTTATTTTTATTTTCATGCTGTTATATTTTTTATTTTTCATTAAATATATTTATATTTAAGTTTTAGTAATCATAATTATTCTTTGTGTTTTTATTTTAAAATAGTATTATTTTTCTTTCTCATTCTTTTCGTTCTTACAAAGGTTGAAGTTAAATTATATTTAGGTACTATTGATTATTTTATTTGTATAATATTCCAATAATAGTATTAAGTATATAATCTATTCTATAAAGGTTATATGGTACATTTCTGTCTTTCATTATATTATATTTTTTAATTAGAAAAAATTTGTAACTTAAGTAGAAGAGTTAAAATATTATTACTTAGTAGTAAATAGCTTAGTTGAGAACTTTTTTATTAATTCTTTATATATAATTAATATTTTTTATTTATTCATCTTTTAACTCATGTAACTCTCGCATAGTACTTATGATTTAAATTTTTAATAATAATGCTAATAGTAATATAAATAACAACAACAAAATAATTAACTAATAAAGTACTCTTCTTTTCCTAAAAAAAATAAAAGAGTACTCTTCTTTAACTAATGTAACTCTCAAATAACTCTTATTTTTTATTACTCTTTATGTAACTCCCAAATAATTATAATTAAATTAGTTAGTAGTTAAGAACCTAATTAAGATTTTTTTATTAATTCTTTATGTATAATTATTATTTTTTATTTATTCATCTTTAATTCATGTAACTCCCACATAGCATTTATGATTTAATTTTTTAATAATAATGCTAATGGTAATATAAATAATAACAACAAAAATAATAAATTAATAGAGTACTCTTCTTTTCCTTTAAAAAAAAAAGAGTACTCTTCTTTCACTAATGTAACTCTTATATTTTTTAATAAGAAAAATTTGTAACTTAAGTAGATGAGTTAAAATATTATTGCTTAGTAGTTAAAAACCTAGTTATGAACTTTTCTATTAATTCTTTATGTATAATTATTATTTTTTATTTGTTCATATTACTCTTTATGTAACTCCTAAATAATTGTAATTAAATTAATGTTTAAAGGATGAATTTATATGAAATAATTATATTTGTACACCTTGTGTGTTTTTAATATCCTATGGTTAGTCCATCAAAATAATAATAATTTATTTTTCTAAGGGCATTTTAGGCAATCCAAAAAAGGAAGAAACAACTAATTTTAAATCCCCATGACCCCTATCCATACTTTTAGTATAGTATAGATAATTTATTGCAATAAACAAAGGAGGTCTATTGTGAAAGATCCTTCAAATAAAGGAGGTTTGAAATGTTAGTCATAAGATCTTAACTTCTAAGTTGTTAAACCACAAAAAAGAAACCCTTGCTATGATGTCAATTGGAAGACCTAAGAGAGGAGTAAATTAGGTCATTGGCTTTTTCCAAAATCTTTTCCCTTTTAAAAATTTTGTTTAAGATGACTTAACCTCCAAATATTTATGAAACCTTGATAAGGAGTAGTTGAAAGAATGATAGAACTTTAAAGACAATAATAAATGCCAACAACTCTCAAAGGAATTTGAGTAGGATCAATAAATAGAGACTTAAAGTAAAAAGCACAAAGAATACAACCAACTTATAGTGGTTTGATCTCTTCAAGATCTACATCCACTACCTTGAGCCCACACTCAAGGATTTCAACCAAATTAACTATCAATACGATTCAGACAAATACAAAAGAGGTTCACTCGTAGGGGGTTTTACTCCATAACTTCTTTTACAAATCAATAATCAAGGTTCACCTTTTTCAAAAGGTTTTTATGTCTTCTAGACAATGTTGAATTAAAGAAATAAAAAAAGAGGATAAGGAAAGATCTTACCAACAATTTTAGTGGATAGTTATATATGTTAACACCACTTCACTTTCACTTTTGGAATCTTGAATAATCACATGTAGTACAAGAAAAATGATAGATTTTTGGTTTTCTCAATATATTGGAGTCAAAAGGTATTCAATGTATGCAAAAGTTATGAAAAATCTGAAGTACAAGCCTTTTATATGATTTGAAATTCAATTGCAACGTTCAAAGCTAGTAACGGCTAGTAGCAATGCAATTCGATTGACCGGACCGGCTAGCCACTTCCTAATTGGTCATTTTGGACTAAAAGATAAGTCATTTAAAAGCTTTTGAGCACTTGGTATTTCAAGAATGATTAAAATATTTTAAAGCTCATAACCAATTCGACCACATGTATTGCTTAGATTCCAAATGTAAGGAGTCTAGGGTTTACTAGATATACCTATTAAGAAGAAGCAAACCTATACTAAAGTGTCTTCAAAGCCTTCAGCTTCTTGGATACACTCTTCATTCTCTAACCACTTGACCTGATTTGAGTTTTCCTTAACATTATAGCTTTGAGGCAGTGAGACCACTTAGCTTCTTTAACTAAAAATCCTATCACACAATTAATATACAAGTTAGTCGTTATTAATAATTTTCATTAATAAAAAATTACAAGATTACCCCTTAGGACTAACAATGAAGATATAAAACTTATTTTACAATGTTGAATAATAGAGTTATATAGAGAATATTCTTAGCATCCTAACATATTAAAGATTTTTGTAATCAAAGAAAGTAGTTAATATAAAAACTAAATTATGTATAGATTATAAATTATAAGAAGACATAACCATCCTAAATAATAAGGATTTCATCCAACATCATTTCTCCTCTAGTAGGAAAAAATAAAAAAACTCATCCTCAAGTATAATCTTTCCACAATCAATCTACTGCCTCATTAAACTCTACCATCCTTTTTTCTCCTCTTCCAAGGAGAATAGTTCTACTCTTTGCAATATTTTCTCATGATACTTATCAATCAATTAGTAGAAAGAAAGAAACAAGCTTCCTAAAGTAAATTTTCCAACAAAGTCGTATAATAATCTGTCTTGCTTTGAGGCAATGAGACCATTTAGCTTCTTTAACTAAAAATCCTATCACACAATTAATATACAAGTTAGTCATTATTAATATTTTTCATTAATAAAAAATTAAAAGATTACCCCTTAGGGCTAACAATGAAGATATAAAACTTATTTTACAATGTTGAATAATAGAGTTATATAGAGAATATTCCTAGTATTCTAACATATTAAAGATTTTTGTAATCAAAGAAAGTAGTTAATATGAAAACTAAATTCTGCGAAGGTTCTAAATTATAAGAAGACATAACAATCCTAAATAATAAGGATTTCATCCAACATCATTTCTCCTCTAGTAGGAAAAAATAAAAAAACTCATCCTCAAGTATAATCTTTCCACAATCAATCTACTGCCTCATTAAACTCTACCATCCTTTTTTCTCCTCTTCCAAGGAGAATAGTTCTACTCTTTGCAATATTTTCTCATGATACTTATCAATCAAGTTAGTAGAAAGAAAGAAACTTCTTCGTAAGCTATCAAAATCTGTCTTACTGCTCCCTACAGTAAATTTGCCAACAAAGTCATATAATAATCTGTCTTACTGCTCCAAAAACTTCTTCGTAAGCTATCAAAATCTGGTTCTTGATAAAGACATGCAGTATTCAAAGAATATTCTTCCTTTTGACTATCATCAAAAGTGAAAACATTTGTTCTTTTAACTAGCAAGAATTCACCGTGTTGAGTTGAACAAGTATTAGTGAGAAAATTTTAAAAAACCTTGAACTTTTCCATGGAATTATCAACATCCATATTTTCAGCATTCTTTTCATTGTCATAAGATGGAGAACAAAAATTTCCATGGAATTATCAACATCCATATTTTCAGCATTGTTTTCATTGTCATAAATGGAGAACAGGAACAAAGGAAAGTTTCCTTATTGATGACATTAATATTGGGACAATTATAAAATATTGGTGGCAAACTCCATCTATATATCCTTATTTTCCCATGGATCAACAAATGAAGGTTCTGAAAAGAAAAGATCTTCTCCATGACTATCTTCCGGTATATCTGGATCATAGAAGTCATCTTGATTTACTTCATTAATATGTGGAGCTAGTTGTTTCAATTGTACCTTGATCCTCTTCAAACTTTGTAACCATATCAAGGATCCTTCATTCTGATACCACTTGATGGTGGCGGAAGCATAGGAAGAAATGGAAGGCCTTCAATTCATATCAAAGTTGTGGTTTTAGAGGAAAAAAACCTAGGCTCTTAAGGAAGAACATAAACCCAGAGGCTATTTCATATAACGTGAAGATATAAAACTTATTTTACAATGTTGAACAATAGAGTTATATAAAGATTATTCTAGTATCTGAAGCAATTAAGGATTCTTATGCTCTAAGAAAGTAGCTACGAAAATTAAATTTTGGTAGGATTCTAAATTATAAGAGTACGTAATAATTCTAAATAACCAAGGATTTTGTCCTCCATCATGTTGCCTACTGAATATGAATTCATGATTTATAGTGACGCTTCCAAGAGTGGCTTAGCATGTATGCTGATGCAAAATAATCGGTAATTGCGTATGTGTCACAACATTCGAAGCCCTATAAATAAAAGTACCCGATGCACGATCTTGAGTTGGCAGCACTGGTTTTTGCCTTGAGGATTTAGAGGGCACTACTTGTATGATGAGTAATACGAGGTATTCAGTGATAATAAGGGTCTAAAATACCTTTTTATCCAAAAAGAGTGAGATTATATTTTAACTATTATTTATAATTAATTTTTCACTTATTTAAGATTAATTGATAGAAGTTTTTATAATTTTGACTGGTTTTGGTTAATTAAGTTTTTATGTACTTAGTATAGATTAATTGAGATGATTTTATTTATAAAGTATAATTTAACTCACTAATTCTACTAATTACGTATGCAAGAATAAAATGGCAATTTCAAGAGAAGGAAAAAAAAAAACAAAAGAGAAGAAAAGAGAAAAAAAGGAAGAATTTACTAAGCCTTGCATATAGGAGATAGGAGAAGAATTTGACTTGGACAAGGATTTCAATTTGGAATGGGAAAAGAAGGTGCAAAGAGCACATATATCTATGAGATATCTTTGCGGCAGAAAAAAGGCAAGGAAACAAGAAAAGACAAAAAAGAGAGAAAGTAGAGGAGACGAGATAGGGGGTCAAAGAAACCGAGACAGAGGTTGTGGAAGAGAAGGCTTTGAGTTCTCACCAGGCTTTTGAATCTATTCCTTTGTCCTTTGTTTTTCTTTATTTTTTATTTTCTTTATGTTAGTTAAATTTATAACTTTGAATATTTTGATTATGAATATCTAAATTTTTTGTGACTATAACCTCCAAGATTGAAACTATTATGGATTCGATTGATTTTAATTAAAGATTATTTTTTATCTCGATTTTGTTTAATTGTTATTATTGTTCTTAATGCTTGTAATTTTTTGACCAATTATTACATGCCTGTAAATTTATTCAAGTGGTTGAGAAGTACTAGATTAAATAAGATAGTTGTAATAACAATACATCACCAAAGCTGACTAGAGATATATTTGGTTTCTTTATATAGTTTCTAGCGAGTAGGAAAAAAAAGTCAGGGAATTCTATAGTTTTGTTTGTGGCTTTAGTAATTAAACCATGAAGAGATGTGATTGATTTATTAATTAAAGTTAAGAGTTTTCACCTATAGATTGAGTATATCTTATAATTGAGAGTTCTATCATTAACCAAGTTGATAATTAATATAAAGAAATTAATTATTTTTCATAAGAGGAGTAAGCTGGATTTGGAGTGTCGTAGTCTATTCATTGTCATTGATTTTTTTAAACTAATATAATTATTGATTTTTTCATTATTATTATTTTTATGAGTAATTAGTTTTAAAAAATAAAATCACATTTATTTTGGATTAAGTTGGCTTAAAAGTAAAAGAATTCTATAGTGAAGTAACAATTTTCGTTAGGATGACTTGTATTTAATACTTATTAATTGTTTAACATTTATGCAGTAGCAAGTTTCACGTCAAGTTTACGGCGTTTTTGCCAGGGATTGTTTTTATCTAGTGTAGAATTTAATTACTAGACCTAAGTTTAAATTTTTTTAAAAAATCAATAAGAAAATATTTTTGATATTTTAATTTCTTTTTTGATTTTTTTTGTTATTTTGTTTGGTGCATGAATTCTCGCAGTTCTTCCAATAAAAAACTTTTTGATTTACTTCCTGATGTTAAAAAGTTTGCTCGTCATAACAAGAGTGAATTTTATAAAAGGAAATACGAGAATATCATTCCACCAGTCTAGTCTTCAACTTCAGAGGGTAGATTCAAATATGACTATAGCAGTGAAGCAATAAAGAATAATTAGCTAAGAGGTATGACTTTGAAAGACAATACAAAGCCAAGGATAGAGGGTTCTTTTCCTTCCATGAACTGTCCAGGGGTCACCGCTGCAACTTTCAAGATTGAGCCAGCATCTATCCAAATGGTTCTCAACACTCCTTTTCTGGATTGTCTTATGAAGATCTACAAGCACACATATCAAACCAACACTCATATTTTGGATTGTCGCATGAAGATCCGCAAGCACACATATCAAACATATTTGCGATTTGCCACACTTTTTAGATCGGTGAAGTACTTGAAGATGCAAAAGGCTCAACCTTTTCCCTTTCTCTCTAAGGGATAAAACTAGATCATAGCTAAACTCTCTTCCTATGAATTCTATTTCTAATTGGGACCAATTGTAGGAAGCATTTTTTACAAAAACACTTTACCCTAGCTGAAACTATTCGGATAAGATCTATCATTTACAATTTTGTGCAGGGTCCTATTGGGTCTTTACATGATACTTGGGAGAGGTTCAAAGAGTATCTGAGGCTATGCCCTTATCATAGAATGGCAATAGGAATGTAGGCATAAATTTTTTATAATGGTTGCAGAATATAGGTTTGATCATCATTGGATATAGCTAGTGGAGAAGTTTTCATGTCTGAAAAAGAGCAAACCACATGGAACTTATTAGAAGAGATGGTCTTGAATAGCTCTCAATGATTTAACCCAAGAGTTAATCCTTGTAAAAAGGTTTCTAGTGGCAGATATGGATCCTACCACAGGAATCATGGCTCAACTTGACATGATAAATAAGAACTTGGACTCTTTGAATGTTGTAGTCGTCAACCATCATTGTGAAATCTGTGGAGGAAATCATTCCACAAATCAATGCTGATAAGGTAATATGGTGATTTCATTCTTGGATACTAATGAAGTTAATTTTTTTGGTCAGGAAAATAGAAGGAATGATCCATATGCCTTCACGTACAACCTTGGATGGAAAAATCATCCAAAATTTGGATGGAGGCACACTAATCAAGTTCAACCACCCCCTCCACCTCCTCCTCAATAGGAGAAGAAAACTAAACTTAAGGATGTCCTTACAAAGTAGCAAGAACTAGAATCTACAAATGAAAAATTCCCTCAAGGCAATGGAAGTAGATAATCAAAATATTAAGGCATTTATAAAGAATCTTGACGTACAAAAGGGGCAATTAGCTTCAACAACATTTAACAGACCTCAAGGAGCTCTTCCAAGTGACATTGAAAGGAAACCAAGAGACTTAAAAGATATCACTTTGAGGAGCAGAAGAAACCTAGAAGAGGAGCAAGAAGTGACAAACCAAAAAAAGGAAGGAGAGGTGAAGACCAAGCAATAAGAAGGCCCAAATCCTTCACCAAAGCCCAAGAAAGGTAGAGGTAAGAACGGTAAGAAAGAATCAAATAATGATAATGTTGATCTAAGTTCCCTTCCCTTCCCCTGAGCTATTAAGCATTATTACATTGATTCTCAATTCAAAATGTTTCTTCAAATATTCAAGAAACTTGAAATTTAACTTACCTTTTGTAGATGCTTTAGCACAAATGCCAGCATATGCAAAATATTTGAAGGATATTTTGGCCAACAAGAAGAAGCTAAATGAGTTTCAGAAGATTTTCCTGAATGAAGAGTGTTTAGTAGTTCTTCAGGAGAAACTTCCACCAAGTTTAAAGATCCAGGGAGTTTCTACATTGGTGATGTTTTATTTTATAATGTTCTGTGCGATTTGCAGTCTAGTATCAATCTTGGCCCCTTACTATTTTTGTTAGAAATTAGGTTTAAAATAAATTAAGAGCACTGCTATTTCTCTACATATGGTTGATAGATCTATTAAATACCCTAAGGTAATAGTAGAAGATGTTATTGTTAAGATTGATAAACTTTATTTTCCTGTAGACTTCATTAGTTTTGTGATGGATGATGATTCATATATGCCTTTGGTTTTAGGCCCTTTTTGAATATCGGAAATACTTTGATTGATTTACAAAAATGTGGAACTAATTTTAAGGGTTGGAAATGAAATTGTTAAATTTAATGTATTTGATTCCATGAAGTTGTTACTAGATAAAAATTCACTATGTTTTGTTGATGTGATAGATGTTGTAGTTCTAGTTAATCTCATCCATAATATTTCTAATGATTCTTTGGTGGTTTGCTTAAGAGAAGTAGCTACTAAAAACCATGAGAAGGAAGAGAAGGTTAAATCAATTTTTCAATTGGAGGCCAATGAAATTTTTGTGCCTAGAGGACATTTCAAATTTGAAGAGTTAGAATTGAAAAGAGATCACCTAAAGCCAAGCATTGAAGAGCCTCCAATAGATATAGAATTGAAAAAATTGCCTTCTCATTTAAAATATAGTTTTCTTGAACATGATAACAAATTGCCTCTAATTGATTCTTCATCTCTAATAGATGTTGAAGAAGAAAATAAATTGATAAGAGTCTTAAAAGCACATAAAGGAGCATTTGGTTGGCAATTTTTTTATTTAAAAGCGTTAAGTCAATCTATATGTATGCACCAAATTCTTCTAGAATTAGGATCAAAAGCTATCAAGATAACCTCAAAGGCGACTTAATCCATTGATGCAATAGGTGAAGAAGAAAGAAATGATCAAACTACATGATCTAGGTATTATTTATCCCGTCTCTAATAGTGTATGGGTAAGTCCGGTCCAAGTAATTTTAAAAGAAAGGTGGATTCACTGTTGTTGTAAATGATAATCATGAATTGCTTCCCACTAGATTAGTTACGGGGTTGGCAGGTTTATATTGATTATCGTAAATTGAATAACGTGACCCATAAAGATCATTCCCCCTCCTCTTTATTGATAAGATTCTTGAAAGATTGTGTGGTCGTGCTTTTATTGTTTTCTTGGTTACTTTGGGTATTTTAAATTTGCTATCGGACCTAAAGATCAAGAAAAAAACTACTTTTACTTGTCCTTATGACACTTTTGCATATAGGAGTATGCCCTTTGGTATATGTAATGCAACATGGACCTTTCAAAGATGTATGACTGCTATATTTCAAGACCTAGTTGAGTGTTGCATGGAAATATTTGTGGATGACTCTTCTGTTTATGGAGATTCATTTGATGATTGCTTATCTAACCTCAATAAAGTGTTGCACAGTTGTGAAGAAACTTCCCTAGTTTTGAATTGAGAGAAAAATCATTTTATGGTGCAAGAAGGTATTGTAGTAGGTCATAAAGTTTCTCATTAGGGCATTGAGGTTGATTGACCAAAGTTGATGTCATTGCCAAATTTCCACCACTATTAAACCTCAGGACTTTGAGAGGTTTTAGGACATGTTGGGTTTTATTCGCTTTTTATTAAAGACTTCTCTAAAATTGCTAAACCTTTGGCTACTCTTTTATTGAAAGATGTGCCATTTAATTTCTTTGATAATTTTCATGAGCTTTTAATATCTTCAAAGAGAGGTTAATTTCAGAGCAAATTCTAATAGCTCCTAATTGATCATTACCTTTCGAGCTCATGTGTGATGCAAGTGATGTGGCGATGCATGTTTAGGACAAAGAAGGGAGAAAATTTTTCAACATATTTATTATGCTAGATGCACTCGTAACCCACCCAATTGAATTATGAAAATACCAAAAAAGAATTGTTGGTTGCAGCCTTTGCATTTAATAAATTTTGTTCTTACTTGATAGGTGCTAAGGTAACTGTCTATACAGATCATGTAGCCTTGAACTACCTTATTAAGAAAAAGAAGACCATGTCAAGATTGATGAGATGGATCCTTTTGCTTCAAGAATTCAATAATAGTATCAAGGATAAAAAGGGATCTGAGAATGTGGTTGCAGATCACTTATCAAGGCTTCAATTGAAGAATGATTGTGAAGATATTTCTTGTCAAGAAGAGGAGATTAATGAAGAATTCAAAGATGAAAAATTGAAGAGAATTTTTTGAAACATGTTGTTCAATTTCTAATTGTTGTCATCTTAAATCTAAAATTCTTATTTTGATACTTTGGATGTAGATTTGTCTAAAATCATGGCAACTGCATCTCCAAAATTGCCATGGTATGCCCCTATTTCTAAATATTTAGCAGGCAAGTATATTCCAGCTGAACTTAATCATCAACAGAGAAAAAAAATTTTCCATGTTTTTAGGTATTACTTTTGGGAAGATCCCTTCTTATTCAAAATATGTGTTGATAATGTTATTAGAAGATGCATACATGAATGGGACGTAAATGATTTTTGTCACATTGTCATGATAAAGAAGTAGGAGGCATTTTGGAGCCTATAGGGCTGCTCAAAAGGTACTTGAATGTGGTATTTATTGGCCTTATTTGTTTAAATATAATTTCAAGTATGTGAAAAGATGTGACGCATGCCTAAGAAGTGGAAATATCTCTAAGAAAAATGAGATGTCTATACATAGTATCCTTGAATGTGAATTATTTGATGTGTGGGGCATTGATTTTATGGGTCCTTTTCCTTTTTCTTGTAACAATGAATACATTCTAGTTGCTATTGATTATGTATCCAAATTGAGCAATTGTTACTCCTACTACCAATGCTAAGATGGTTGTTAAATTTTTGAAGTATTTTTTTTCTAGATTTGGAACACCTAGAGCATTGATCAGTGACAAAGGTACTCACTTTTGTAATAAAAAACTAGAAAATTGTTGCAAAAATATGGTGTGCATCTTAAAATTGCTACTTATTATCATCTTTAGACTAGTGGGCAAGTTTAAGTATCTAATAGAGAATTGAAAATAATTTTAGAAAAAAATATTAGTGCTTTTAGGAAAGATTGTTCCTTAAAACTTGATGATAGTTTATGGGCTTATAGGATGCTTTCAAAAACCCTATTAGCATGACACCTTATAGACTAGTTTACGGTAAAGTATGTCATTTACCTATTGAACTGGAACATAACACATATTACGTCATAAAATTTCTTCATTTTGATATGGATGCCATAGATGAAAAAGCTGCTACTTCAACTTAATGAATTGGACAAGCTACATTTTGCATGCTTATGAGAATGCAAAAATTAGAACCAAAAATTTTGCATGACCAACAAATTTTGGTGCTGACTTTATAGTTGGTGATAAAGTTTTGCTCTATACTCTCATTTGAGGCTTTTTCTAGTAAAATTAAAGTCAAGGTGTTCTGGTCCTTTTGATATGGTAAACGTGTTTCCAAGTGGTGCAGTTTCTATCACACATAAGGACAAGGGACATTTCATGTTAATGGTCAAAGGTTGAAACATTATTTTGGAGATGGAGTTCCTCTACATCGTGATGCTTTTCTTCTCAAGAATCCACCTAAGTCCAATTGAGCCAAAAAGGAAGTTAAGCTCAAGACTATAAACGAGAACTACAATTTAAGTTGCTTTGTATTTTTTTGGTTAAGTTTTAAAAAATGGAATTTTTTTAATTATTTACTTTTTTAACTTTATGTAAGATATACTTGAGCCTCAGTGGAGCTACCATAAACCTTTGAAGTTTGGATTCTCTTGGATGCTTCGTTGATTCAGCTTAGTCTCTAAATTGTCCTTGTGTTTTGTAGTATCTAAACATTGAGGACAATGTTTATTCTTAAGTTGGAGGTAGAAATTTTGCTACTTTTTAAAAAAAATTAAAATTTTCAAAATTCTGTGGTGTTAAAGCTTTATTTTAAAAAAATTGAAAATTATTTGAATATTAAGCAAATGAATTTTTGATATTGTTATTAATATTAATGTTCCTAAGGAGTTATTTTGATTGTATGTTTGTCGATTGGAAAGTAATGAAAGGAATTTAACTTGCATAATGCCTTTGTTAATTCTTCTTAATTGTGGAATTTAAATTATTTCTATTGGCCATGATCATGTGAATTGATGAGATATTTAGGCTTTATTATGCATTTGAAGTACAATCTTTTTTATCACACTAACACACTAGAACCTGTTTTATTCATGCTCAAGGCGTAATAGAAAGTTTATCTGGTTTACCTTAGAAACGATAGTCATAGGCCTTCTTTGGACCGGTTGAACCTTTCAAGCCTACCTTTAGAGCTTTCCTTAGTACCCTTTTGTGCCTTAATCAGTCAATTTCGTTGTTTAAAACAATTAATATTTTAACCCTTAATCTTGTAGGAAGTTTGATTTGGATTTCAACTTGTTAGCCCTAAGGGCAAATCATGTAGTTTTGATTAATGACAAATATTGATGAGGACTAATATGCATGTCATTTGTGTGATAGGATTGTTGGATTAAGAAGTATGAAGTCTCATTGCCTTGGAGCTAGCAATGCATGAACAACTCAAATATGTCAAAGTGATTAAAGATTGAAGAGTTTGTTCAAGATTAATGAAGGCTTTGAAGACATGAATGAACAGTACCACTATTCACATGAACAATGCATGAACAGTACCACTATTCACATGAACAGTATTTTCTAAAAATAGCCGTTACTAGCCGTTTTATGGCTGTTTAAACTGATTTTTAAATTCTATAAAAGCCATAAACTCCAGATTTTTTAGTAGAACTTTGAACTAAACAAATCCCACATTCTCTAACTTGTTTTACATCAAATTGAATTAAAAAGCTCTCAAATTGCCTTGTGCTCAAAGATTGAAATTCAAGATTCCAAAGGCAACAAAGTGTGTAGGTGAAACATTGTGTAATCATCTACCAACAAAGTGGTAACATCTTACACACTCTCTTTTCTTATCTCAATTGTGTTTTCTACTAGCTAATTGCAAGGTTATCTTGTGACATAAAACCCTTTTGTGGAAGGGTGAGCCATAGACTAGATTAATCAAGGTTGTAGTGTAAAACCCGTGTGAGGGTGAGCCTTGGATTAGATTAGTCTTGAGGTTGTCTTTAGATATAAAATCCTTGTGGAAGGGTGAGCCTTGTTTGTATAATTACTAGAAGAGGTTGTGAGTGTAAAACCATAGTGTGGTTAGCCTCTTATGTAATTGTTGAACTTGAGCATATAGTGGATTGGTTGAAATCCTTGAGTGTGGACTCAAGGTAGTGGATGTAGATCTTAGAGAGATCGAACCACTATAAATTGTGTGTTCATTCCTTATAGTTTTATTTATTTACATGCTCTTGTTATTATTACTTATTCACTGTTGTTGATTGATTGGTTGTAGTCTTATTGTTTGATGATCTTATCTTAACCATCACATCACATATAAACTTGAAGTTTGTGAAATTAAAGAAGAGCTTTTATTAAGGCAAAGGATTTGCAAAACAAGAAAAAGATTTCGATAATTAGCCAAAGACCTAATTCACCCCCCCTCTTAGGTCTTACAATTGGTATCAGAGCCAATGTCTTCTTTTTAAGGTCTAACAACCTAGAAGTAAAGATCATATGGCTAGTTTATCAAATTTGCCTTATACGGAAGGTTCCTCCACTACTAGACCTCCATTGTTTGATGGTTCTAATTATATTTTTTGGAAGTCTAGGATTGAGATATACATTTGTTCTATTAACTATGAATTGTGGAATATTATTGAGAAAGGTCCCTATGTGCCATTGAGATTAAAAGCCGATGGAGTTACAAGGGAACCAAAGCCTATGGAGGACTATGATGAGAGCGATTCAAGAAAGATGACATTAAACTACCAAGCAATGAACATTCTTTGTTGTGCGTTGGTCGTCAATGAATACAATAGAGTGATGGAATGTGATTTCGCTCATGAAATGTGGAAACTACTTCAAATCACTCATGAAGAAGAAAGAGCAAATGTGTGCTTCATGGCAATAAATGATGAGGTACAATCCACTCCTTCTACCTCTACTTGTTGTGATGATGATGTTGATATTGTAGATGATCCTAGTGAACTACTTGTTGAATTGTATGAAGAATTAAAAAGGGTTTCAAAAAGGAATAAGGAAATGAATACTAAAATTAATGATTTATTGAATGAAAATTTAAAATTATTTTGTGAAAATAAAAAGCTTCTTGATTCTATTGAATGCTTGAATATTGAAAAAGAAGTTTTGAATGTTTCTTTACATAACATATCTCTTGAAAATAAATCTCTTTGTACAAAAGTTTCTTCTCTTGAAAAAATGCTTAGTGATCATGAAATCTTGAAAAAGAAAGTTGATGATCTTACATTATGTGTTGAAGAATTTACAAATGGAAGAGACAATCTTGACAAACTAATTGGACCTCAAAGATCTTCTCTTGTTAAAAATGGTCTTGGTTACAATTATGTCAATAATGTGCCTAAATATAACAACTTCTTTGTTAGAGCTACTTCTACTTCCATGCATCATACTTGTTGTACTTATTGTGGAAAACATGGACATAAAGTCACCAAATGTTATGTTAAAAGAAAAGTAGAGAATGGTGTAAAAACCATTTGGAGAGTTAAGCAAACTATTACTAACCCCCATGGACCCAAGAAAGTATGGGTACCAAAGGATACTTCCTCTCCTTTATTGCAGGAACATTTTAATTCAAACTCAAGCACCACTAACCGGCACATTGATGATGTTAGCTTAAAGAATAAAGGAAAACACCTCATTCATAATCAAGGTCAAAGCAACCAATGAAGGATTTGTTTTTGAAGAAAGGAAGAATTCTTGGAGTAACAAATGTTGGTAAAGGTTCCTCTCTTCTTTTTAAACAAATGTTGCTTATTGCTTATTTGTACTATAACTTGCTTATCATTATCCAATTGTGTGACAATGAATAAGAAGTTAAATGCCAACATGCAAAGTTTCATTTGAGAATCCCTTTTTTTAAGATTTGAAAATTTTCCAACCATGACTTGTAAATTGTTTCTCTAAAGTTGATTAGGTAACATTGATGATATGAGATTGAATTCATGGTTTATATGTTCTTGAAATTGATTATATGTCATCATGAAATGATTAAAATATCTATGAGTGAATATCTATGCATTTGCTTGGTTAAAAACATCTTTATGAAACTTTACAAAATATTCGGACTTGAAGACCATAAGTTCGGTCGTCCGAATTTGTATGACAAAATGATATTTTGTGATTTTGGTCAATTACTCACAAAAAGTTTCAATGTGTGTTTTATCTTGATAATCATGAATGTATTGTGGCTTATGATAATGGATTTTCTTTGCATAGAAGATTTGGTCACGTGAACATGGGTTTGTTGAATAAACCTTCCTATCAAGGTTTAGTTAGAGGATTGCTAAAAATGTGTTTTGAGAAAATTGTTTTTGAGATACTTGTCCATATGGAAAACAAACAAAAGAATCTTTCAACACATGAAAATTCATTTAGACCTCAAAACATCTTGAGCATGTTCATATGGATTGATTTGGACTTATAAGGAACTCTAGTATTGATGACTTGAAGTATGCTTTACTAGTAGTTGATGATTTCTCAATATTCACTTTAGCATTCTTCTTTGCTCAAAAAGATGAAGTTTTTCATAAGTTTGAAAAACTACTGAAAAAGGTTCAAACCTCCCTTGAGTGCAATTGATTTCTATTACAAGTGTCAATGGGAGAATTTTACAACAAAGTCTTTACAAAATTTGCTTTGAAAATTGAATTTCATAAAATTGTTTCAACTGCAAAAACTTCACAATAAAATGGTGTTATTGAAAAGAAAATTTAAACTTTGTAAAAATTGGCTAGGTCCATGCTTTGTACAAATTCTTCTTCAAAAATATTTCCGGTCCAAAGTCATAAACATCACATGCTATGATAAATAGAATTCTCTCAAGATCATTTTGAAGAAAAACGTCTTTTGAATTCTCTTTTATAGAACGACTCAAATTGCATAGTTTAAAATGATTGGTTAATGTCTTATCTTAAAGACTTGTGACAACTTACTTAAATTTGGTAGAAAAATGGATATTGATATATCTCTTAGCTATTCTTCTTACAAAAAGGCCTATAGAGTTTATAATGAAAAGAACCTTATATGATGAGGAAACCATTCATGTTTATTTTGATGAATCTTACATTCACTTGGGAAAGAAAAGATGAAGATGATGTAGGTACATCTATGAATGACAATCAAACCCATCTTCAAGCACCAAATTTGGAGAATCATACCAATGAGGAAGAAATGATGTGACCAACCTAGTGGTGACCAAGAGCTCCCAAAGAACTTAAGATATCCAAGAGGCCACCCTAAGGAGCAAATCTTTGGTGATATCTTCCAAGGAGTAAAAATAAGGTGGTATTTTATCAATAACTTTATTCTCTTATTGCATATGAGCCTAAAAGTATTGATGATGCCTTGTGTGATGATTTTTGGATTATTGCTATGCAAGAGGAATTAAATAAGTTTGGATACAAAATTTTGGATATTCCTAAATCTCATGATCATTCCATTATTGGAACTAAATGGTTTTTAGAAATAAACTTATTGAATCCGTAGAAGTTGTTAGAAACAAGGTTAGACTTGTTACCTAAGGATTCAATCAAGAAGAGGGAATTGATTATGATGAAACTCTTGTTCCGAATGCTTTTGACTTGTACTTGCTTTAAGTTATTTCAAATGAATGTCAAAAGGACTTTTCTAAATGGTTTTATTGAGGAAGTGGTTTATGTGGAACAATCACCTGGTTTTGCTCATGAAAAGTTTCCTAATCATATTTTCAAACTATACTAAGTTTTGAATGGTTTAAAACCAGCTTTTACAATTTAGAGTGAAAGGTTGAGTAGTTTTCTTCTTTCAAAAGAATTTTCAAGAGGAAAGGTTAACACTACTATTTTCATAAAAAAAAAAACTCTTGTAACAATGATCTATAAGTTGTCCAAATTTATGATACAACTTTTGGTGTTTCTAATACTTCACTTTGTGATGTGTTTTCCAAGTTAATAAAAAGTAAATTTGAAATGAGCATGATGGGAAAACTCAATTTCTTTCTTGGCCCACAAATCAAGCAAACCAAGGGTGGCACTTTTAAAAATCAAGTTAAGGTATAAGCATCCATAAGTTTATCAACTATGCTTGACAAGAATAAAATGGTTTCATAGGAGTAGTCAACTCTATTTGACAGCAAGTAGAGCCAATATTATATTTTCCATGTGCTTGTGTGCTAGATTTCATCTTGTCCTAAAGAGTTTCATTTGATTGTTGTTAAATACATTCTCTATTAACTTATTGATACTCCAAGTCATTATGGTCTATTTCAAATGTGTGGCTATGTTATGTGATAACATTAATGCAATAAATTTGATCATCATACTATTCAACAAACTATGATAAAGCATATAGAGATCAAACTTCATTTCATTAGAGATCACTCTACTAAGGGTAATACTTGTTTAAAGTATGTTTGCATTAACGAACAAATTAATGATATAGTTACTAAGCCATTGGCCGAAGAAAGGTTTGACCAATCATAGAAGAAGCTTAGGAATTTCAATATTCAATAACTAATGAGTGTATTCAAGTGTGGTAGCTCCAGGAGAGGACAAAGAAGCCTAGCATGGGAAAAGGAAAGGGAAAAGCCAAAGAAAGAGAAGGAAGACCAGTGATCAATGAACCAAGGAAGATTCATGTTCTGCAAAGCATGTCATGGCTAGAGAGATTTGTCACAGTGAAGGCTGCTACTGAATTTGATGATTGGACAAAAAGGAACCATAAGACAAAGCCAAGCCACAAGGTGGATGTCATCAAACTATCCAAAATGGGTAATATACTCTCATTTTTTAAATTATATGAGTTGGGCTAGTTTGCTTGTGTTTGATGAATGCTATTACCTTCCTTAGTTTATGAAGTTTAAGCAAATATTAAGGAAGAAAGAGTTGAGCAAGTTGATAATAAAGCTATGCAGTGGTTTTCTTCAAGAATATCACAAGTTGATTTTTGAGATTGATAATGCATTGCTCAATAGAATTTGTGATGTTGAGGATGTTGGGTTTAGGCATTATTCTTCCGGGAGACATTGTTTTATAAGTGAGTTATACTCACATGAAAGAATTGAGAATGCCTATATATATAAATTATAAGAAGCCTCAAGACTAGAAAGGAGAGAGAGATAAAAGCTTTCTTATGCTAGTGAAAGAATTTTGCATCACATGCTTACTACCTTGATTATTGCATACTTTGGGAACAAATCTTATGTTGATAATATGTATGCTGTAATTATGCTAGCCATGCATAAGAAAAGAAAAATGAATTTTGGATATATAGTGCTAAAGAATATAATGGCAGCTAGAAGAACCGAACGTAAGGCTTTGCCACATAGCAAATTGTTTACCAAGGTTTTCAAGTATCTCCAAGTGCAATTGTCTTGTAGTAGTTGACCAATAAAGAGTGAAGAAGTCTACACCAACAACTCACTAAAGAGAATTCCTTGAATACTTGATGAAAATGTATGAAGGGCTAGAAGAAAAACTCCTCTAAGGGTGATAGAAGAGATGCTAGCAAATGATGAAGAAAAGGAGGAAGAAAGTAATGAAAAAGAAGGAAGAAGAAAATGATGAAGTATAAGAGGATGAAGAGGAAATCCTTGCTAGAGAAAGGAAATTAAAATGAAACATGACTCATCTAGTGAGGGGGAGCAACCTTCCACAAAAGAAGACTATTTGAAGAGTTGCCAAGGTGTTTCAAGAGACATTGAACAACCATATAGAGCAAATGAAGAAGATGGACAAATTTTTCAAGTCTTTTTGCTCTGATAATTCTTGACAAATTTGATGGTTTAGAAGCTAGAGTCAAGAATATGGAAGAAGACTTGAGAAAGATTTCTCAAGTGATTTTAAATGGTGCAAGTTCCTATAAAGCCCAAGAGAACAAGCAAGAAGAAGGAGGTGAAGGAAGTTTAACAAAGTCAAAGCACAAATCCATCACCAATATCCTTCAGCCAAGAGAGGAAAATATGGTTCAAAGAAAGAAGATCCAAAGACCCTCTCAAATTGGTAGCTTTCCAAAGCAGAACTACACGAGCAAGGAGTCAACAAATGAAGGACCCCATCATATAGAGCTCAAGGGAGACATGGCCATCATAACAAACAAATTTGGAAGTGAAGACCATGAAACGCATCCAAGACTAAGCCTTTCTATCCCTAAACTCTATTTTGATGCTTATTTTAGTTTATTCCTTGATGCACATGTTATGCTTTAATATTGAAATTTACTTGTGCCTATCTAGTCATTATAATGATTTGAAGCTCAATGCATGAAATCCTTGTGATAAGAGCTTCTTTTGTTTCACTTTTCTATCCAAGTATTCTTATCCCAAGTTTAATCATTGCTAAAAAGGAGGAGAAGAAGTTGATAATATATTGCTTATTGTATTATTATTGTTGAGATGCTACACAATGATTATTGCTGTTAGGATGATAATTATTTGACTAGAACTATACTGTTTATGAGAGTTGGTCAATACATTGAATGAGAGTTGATCAATATACTGCTTATATGTGATACATGTTGTCTCATTTTCATTAACCCCATCTTTGAGTGATGACAAAAGGGGGAGAAGAAATGTGATGACAAAATGTGTGAAAATGTGAAATAGCAGTGGAATTCCTCATGCATGAATAGAAAATGTGCGAATTTTCTAAAAATCCATGCATATGTCAAGGGGAAGAAAGAATGTTGACTGCAAGATGTGCTATATGCTATGTGCTTGCTGTAAATGTGCTATGTATATGTGCTATAAGTTGAAATGTGCTATGAATGTGTACTGTGAAACTAATTGGTTGCATTTGAAATTTAAAATGATTGTTTTCTGAGATTTTGAAAATGGTTAAGATGGGATTGTGAAGTTTTTATCATGGTTCTTGACTTGACCTATGACTTTACATTACATCATGAAAACAATTAAATACATGAGCTTTGTGGTTTTTCAAAGATAAACTGAGTGCTATTGTAGCTATACATATTTGAGTACTTCTATAGTTCTTTTGAAAATGCAAAATCACCTTTTCAACTTGTTTCCAAAATTTGGACTTCAAATTCGGATGCATGCATATTTTGTTGCCAAAACATGCTCTTTTGTTGTTCAAATTGATCCAAATATGTTTTAATCTCTTCCATTATGTTTGAACAACCTTAGGAACACTTTATTTCACTTCAAACATTCATTATATTGAATTTATTGCTAGGGTAACTGTCTATACAGATCATGTAGCCTTGAACTACCTTATTAAGAAAAAGAAGACCATGTCAAGATTGATGAGATGGATCCTTTTGCTTCAAGAATTCAATAATAGTATCAAGGATAAAAAGGGATCTGAGAATGTGGTTGCAGATCACTTATCAAGGCTTCAATTGAAGAATGATTGTGAAGATATTTCTTGTCAAGAAGAGGAGATTAATGAAGAATTCAAAGATGAAAAATTGAAGAGAATTTTTTGAAACATGTTGTTCAATTTCTAATTGTTGTCATCTTAAATCTAAAATTCTTATTTTGATACTTTGGATGTAGATTTGTCTAAAATCATGGCAACTGCATCTCCAAAATTGCCATGGTATGCCCCTATTTCTAAATATTTAGCAGGCAAGTATATTCCAGCTGAACTTAATCATCAACAGAGAAAAAAAATTTTCCATGTTTTTAGGTATTACTTTTGGGAAGATCCCTTCTTATTCAAAATATGTGTTGATAATGTTATTAGAAGATGCATACATGAATGGGACGTAAATGATTTTTGTCACATTGTCATGATAAAGAAGTAGGAGGCATTTTGGAGCCTATAGGGCTGCTCAAAAGGTACTTGAATGTGGTATTTATTGGCCTTATTTGTTTAAATATAATTTCAAGTATGTGAAAAGATGTGACGCATGCCTAAGAAGTGGAAATATCTCTAAGAAAAATGAGATGTCTATACATAGTATCCTTGAATGTGAATTATTTGATGTGTGGGCATTGATTTTATGGGTCCTTTTCCTTTTTCTTGTAACAATGAATACATTCTAGTTGCTATTGATTATGTATCCAAATTGAGCAATTGTTACTCCTACTACCAATGCTAAGATGGTTGTTAAATTTTTGAAGTATTTTTTTTCTAGATTTGGAACACCTAGAGCATTGATCAGTGACAAAGGTACTCACTTTTGTAATAAAAAACTAGAAAATTGTTGCAAAAATATGGTGTGCATCTTAAAATTGCTACTTATTATCATCTTTAGACTAGTGGGCAAGTTTAAGTATCTAATAGAGAATTGAAAATAATTTTAGAAAAAAATATTAGTGCTTTTAGGAAAGATTGTTCCTTAAAACTTGATGATAGTTTATGGGCTTATAGGATGCTTTCAAAAACCCTATTAGCATGACACCTTATAGACTAGTTTACGGTAAAGTATGTCATTTACCTATTGAACTGGAACATAACACATATTACGTCATAAAATTTCTTCATTTTGATATGGATGCCATAGATGAAAAGCGGCTACTTCAACTTAATGAATTGGACAAGCTACATTTTGCATGCTTATGAGAATGCAAAATTAGAACCAAAATTTTGCATGACCAACAAATTTTGGTGCTGACTTTATAGTTGGTGATAAAGTTTTGCTCTATACTCTCATTTGAGGCTTTTTCTAGTAAAATTAAAGTCAAGGTGTTCTGGTCCTTTTGATATGGTAAACGTGTTTCCAAGTGGTGCAGTTTCTATCACACATAAGGACAAGGGACATTTCATGTTAATGGTCAAAGGTTGAAACATTATTTTGGAGATGGAGTTCCTCTACATCGTGATGCTTTTCTTCTCAAGAATCCACCTAAGTCCAATTGAGCCAAAAAGGAAGTTAAGCTCAAGACTATAAACGAGAACTACAATTTAAGTTGCTTTGTATTTTTTTGGTTAAGTTTTAAAAAATGGAATTTTTTTAATTATTTACTTTTTTAACTTTATGTAAGATATACTTGAGCCTCAGTGGAGCTACCATAAACCTTTGAAGTTTGGATTCTCTTGGATGCTTCGTTGATTCAGCTTAGTCTCTAAATTGTCCTTGTGTTTTGTAGTATCTAAACATTGAGGACAATGTTTATTCTTAAGTTGGAGGTAGAAATTTTGCTACTTTTTAAAAAAAATTAAAATTTTCAAAATTCTGTGGTGTTAAAGCTTTATTTTAAAAAAATTGAAAATTATTTGAATATTAAGCAAATGAATTTTTGATATTGTTATTAATATTAATGTTCCTAAGGAGTTATTTTGATTGTATGTTTGTCGATTGGGAAAGTAATGAAAGGAATTTAACTTGCATAATGCCTTTGTTAATTCTTCTTAATTGTGGAATTTAAATTATTTCTATTGGCCATGATCATGTGAATTGATGAGATATTTAGGCTTTATTATGCATTTGAAGTACAATCTTTTTTATCACACTAACACACTAGAACCTGTTTTATTCATGCTCAAGGCGTAATAGAAAGTTTATCTGGTTTACCTTAGAAACGATAGTCATAGGCCTTCTTTGGACCGGTTGAACCTTTCAAGCCTACCTTTAGAGCTTTCCTTAGTACCCTTTTGTGCCTTAATCAGTCAATTTCTTTGTTTAAAACAATTAATATTTTAACCCTTAATCTTGTAGGAAGTTTGATTTGGATTTCAACTTGTTAGCCCTAAGGGCAAATCATGTAGTTTTGATTAATGACAAATATTGATGAGGACTAATATGCATGTCATTTGTGTGATAGGATTGTTGGATTAAGAAGTATGAAGTCTCATTGCCTTGGAGCTAGCAATGCATGAACAACTCAAATATGTCAAAGTGATTAAAGATTGAAGAGTTTGTTCAAGATTAATGAAGGCTTTGAAGACATGAATGAACAGTACCACTATTCACATGAACAATGCATGAACAAAGTACTCACTATTCACATGAACAGTATTTTCTAAAAATAGCAGTTACTAGCCGCTTTTATGGTCTGTTTAAACTGATTTTTTAAATTCTATAAAAGCCATAAACTCCAGATTTTTTAGTAGAACTTTGAACTAAACAAATCCCACATTCTCTAACTTGTTTTACATCAAATTGAATTAAAAAGCTCTCAAATTGCCTTGTGCTCAAAGATTGAAATTCAAGATTCCAAAGGCAACAAAGTGTGTAGGTGAAACATTGTGTAATCATCTACCAACAAAGTGGTAACATCTTACACACTCTCTTTTCTTATCTCAATTGTGTTTTCTACTAGCTAATTGCAAGGTTATCTTGTGACATAAAACCCTTTTGTGGAAGGGTGAGCCATAGACTAGATTAATCAAGGTTGTAGTGTAAAACCCGTGTGAGGGTGAGCCTTGGATTAGATTAGTCTTGAGGTTGTCTTTAGATATAAAATCCTTGTGGAAGGGTGAGCCTTGTTTGTATAATTACTAGAAGAGGTTGTGAGTGTAAAACCATAGTGTGGTTAGCCTCTTATGTAATTGTTGAACTTGAGCATATAGTGGATTGGTTGAAATTCTTGAGTGTGGACTCAAGGTAGTGGATGTAGATCTTAGAGAGATCGAACCACTATAAATTGTGTGTTCATTCCTTATAGTTTTATTTATTTACATGCTCTTGTTATTATTACTTATTCACAGTTGTTGATTGATTGGTTGTAATCTTATTGTTTGATGATCTTATCTTAACCATCACATCACATATAAACTTGAAGTTTGTGAAATTAAAGAAGAGCTTTTATTAAGGCAAAGGATTTGCAAAACAAGAAAAAGATTTCGATAATTAGCCAAAGACCTAATTCACCCCCCCTCTTAGGTCTTACACAACTCTTTGTGCTACTTGGGGTTGGGATATTAATGTTTTGAGAGAGAAAACATGAAAAAAAAAATTGAGATGGTATTGAAAAGGGAAATCATGACTTGCTTTGTATTACTTTTTAAAGAAGAGAAAGCAGTGTTCTTTTGTAGGTCAAGGTTGTAAAATATCCAAAGTTGATGTATACATGAGAAATGTATGAATTTCTTGAGAGCGTATTTGGTTATTGAGATTCTTTGTAAAAAGGAGCAAGAAAAGCATTGGAGTTGGAGTATGTGGCTATGATTTAGAGTAAACTTTTCTTTACAAGCTGTCTCCTCTTTATTTTTGTCTCCTTATATCTTTCATTATTAGTCAATTACCTACCTAACGTTACAACCACTAAAATCCTACCTGATCTAAGCGAAGCCAGAGTACCTCAATTGGTGGAGAGTGTGTAAATTTACAAGCATATGGTTGCGTGAATTGTTAAATGCATATGTATATGGATGTGACTATAAAGGTGATTATTGAGTGTATAATTTTGCCTAGGTGTTGAATCAAGAACTTAGTTGTGGTATGTTTAAAAAATGTTCTTTTCAATTTCTACAGTTAGGTTGTTTTAACATTGTTATTATATTTGATTATTTATCTATCGATCCTTCTATTTGATGCATATTGATAATCACTTTTATTTCTATGGGATGTTGAGGTTGATTTCAAGATGGATGATCCCATATCTAATGTTCTTGAGTATTTCTTTCTTTGCTCATCAAAGATCAAAGTCTTAAGTAGGAGTAGTTGATGAGATTATATTTTAACCATTATTTAGAATTAATTTTCACTTATTTAAGGGCTAATTGATTGAAGTTTTTATAACTTTGACTGATTTTGGTGAATTAAGTTTTTATATACTTAGTATGAATTAATTGAGATGATTAGCTACCACCCTAGAAAGGCCAACAAGGTCACCAATTGTCGATATGGAAAGGTTAAGAATTGAGACGATTGAATCGACTAATGAATGCCTGGTAGCTTGGGTAACACCACCAACCTTAATTAATCTTATCAAGGCAGCATAAGAGCAGGATGAAGAGCTTCTAAAATTAAAACACATTGCGAAGAAAGATTTTCGTGCTGACTTTGAGGTACATGATTGAAAGACTTAAGAGGGGGGTGAATTAGGTCTTTGGCTAATTATCAAAATCTTTTTCCTATTTGCAAATCATTTGCCTTAATAAAAGCTATTCTTTAAATCCACAAAATTCAAGTTTATATGTGATTTGATGGTTAAGACAAGATCATCAAACAATAAGACCACAACCAATCAATCAACAACTATGAACAAATAATAATAACACAAGCATGTAAACAAGTAAAGCTATAAGGAAATAGACACAAGATTTATACTGGTTCGATCTCTCCAAGATCTACATTCACTAACTTGAGTCCACACTCAAGGATTTCAACCAATCCACTATATGCTCAATTTAGGCAATTACACAAGAGGATCACCCAACAAGGGTTTTACACCAACAACCTCCTTTGCAATCCTACAAACAAGGCTCAACCTTCCACAAGGATTTTATATCTAAAGATAACCTAAAGACCAATCTAATCAAGGGCTCACCCACACACTGGTTTTACACTACAACCTTGATTAATCTAGTTTATGGCTCACCCTTACAAAAAGGATTTTACGTCACAAGATAACCTTGTATTGAGCAAGTAAAAAACAGAATAAAATGAAGAATGGATGAGATGTTACCAACACTTCTCGGTGGATGAATACAATTGCTAGCACCACTTCACTTCTTGTCTTTGGAATCTTGAATTTTAACCTTTGACTACAATGCAATTTGAGAGCTTTTCAAAATAATTTTGATGTAAAACAAGTTAGAGCTTGAAATGTTTCTTAAGTTCAAAAGTTCTTTAAAAAAATTGGATTTTACGGCCATAGAACGACTAGTAACTGTTAGTTTCTGAGAAGTTCAGACGTTCGAACATTCTTCTCTGCATCCGAACTTTTCTAGAAAATACTGTTCACGTGAACAGTGTGTACTGTTTACCAATACTATTCAAAATTCAGACGTCCAAACTTTGCCTTATGCGTCCGAACTTCTCTGGAAAAATAGTTGTGTTAGCCCTAAGGGCAAATTATATAGTTTTGATTAATGACAAATATTGATGAGGACTAAAATGTTTGATTATTGTGTGATAGGTTCTGTAATTTGAGAAGTATGAAGTCTCATTGCTTTGAAGCAAAAGTTCAAAGAACAACTTCATTTAAGCAAGTATTTGAAGTTTGAAGAATGTTGTTCTAAAGATGATCAAAAGGCATTGAAGACTTGAAGTGTAGAGTGCATGTAATGTTTAGGTAAATTTCTATGTAAACTCTACACTTGCATGTCTTGGTTATCATTGAATGCATAAGAGAGCATAAAAATAATCTTATGATCTTAAAAGGCTTTGAATGAATCTTTTTTATAAGATATGTTTGTAAACCTCATATGTTCATGTTTTTCAAGCTTAAATATAGTTAAATAAGTTTTCTATATATATCAAATGTTTTTCAAACTCATTGAAGTTATATTTCAAATGATTTTACAAAGTTTGAAAATACTTTCAAAAAATTCGGTCGTCCGAATTTGTGGCCTTCAGCATGGTCACTGTTCTTCCAGAGAAATTCGGAAGAAGATTCGGACGCAACAAAAAAATTCGGTCGTCCGAATTTTTGTTCTCAGCATGGGTACTATTCATCCAGAGAAATTCGGACGAAGATTCGGACGAAGCCAAGAAATTCGGTCGTCCGAATTTTCTGAAACTAGCTACTATTAGCCGTTTTATGAACGTTTTAACAGATTTTCAAATTCTATAAAAGCCATAAACATGCAAATTTTTGTAACTCTTGAAATCTTGAAAACTCCAAGCATTCAAAAGCATTTAGCAAACATTTCTTAAGCTCTCTTATGTCTTGTGCATTCAATTGATCCATCCAAAGACATCAAAGTGTGAAGGTGCAAATTTGTGTAATATCTACCATCAAGTGGTAACTTCTACACACTCTCCTTTACTTATTCAATTGTGTTGATCTACTAGCTCTAGCAAGGTTATCTTGATAACATAAAATCCTTTAGATAAGGGTGATCCTTGAAGTTGTGATTCAAGGTTGTTTGAGATATGAAACCATAGGTTGGTGAGCCTTGTATTGTAAGAAATTACTAGAAGAGGTTGTGAGTGTAAAACCAAAGTGTGGTGAACCTCTTTTGTAATTTGTAAACCTGAGCAATTAGTAGATTTGTTGAAATCCTTAAGTGTGAGCTTAAGGTAGTGGACGTAGATCTTGAGGATCGAACCACTATAAATTGTTTGAGTTCTTTACTATTGCTTTCATTATTGTCTTGCTATCAATTATCTATAATTAGCTTACATAACTTGTTCTTGGTCTAAACGCTTAAAAGGTTTAAGTTTACGAAAATTAGCTAAATACCTAATTCACCCTCCCTCTTAGGTATTTCAATTGGTATCGTAGCTAGAACTTCGTGTGTGGTTTAACAACCTAGAAGACAAAGATCCTATGGCTAATATGTCAAACCTACCTTACCTAGAAGGATCTTCCACAAATAGACCACCTTTGTTTAATGGAACAAATTACACTTTCTGGAAATCTAGAGTTAAAATTTATATTTGTTCTATTAATTTTGATTTGTGGAACATAATTGAGAAAGATCCTTATGTCCCAATGAAAATGAGTGCTGATGGAATAACCTCGGTACCCAAGTCCACGAGATGAATTTGATGAGCATGATTCTAAGAAAATGACTTTAAATTATCAAGCCATGAATATATTAAGTTGTGCTTTAGATGTAATCTGAATACAATAGAGTTAGTGGATGTGACTCTGCTCATGAAATGTGGAGATTACTTCAAATCACACATGAAGGTACTAATCAAGTTAAAGAATCTAAACTTGCCATGCTAGTTAGAGATTATGAACTCATTTACCATGAAACAAGGTGAAAATATTAGTGATATGTTTACAAGATTTACTAACATTTTCAATGGCTTAAAAGCTTATGGTAAAATCTACACTATGGGAGAGCAAAACAGAAAGATTTTAGATGCTCTACCAAAATCCCGGGCAGACCTAAAACACTTGCCATTGAGGAATCCAAGGATTTGAAGACTCTTCCACTTGAAGAGCTCATTGGATCTCTACTGACTCATGAAATGAAGATGAAACGGCTAAATGACAAGGAGGATGAAGAAAAGGGAAGAAAAGGAGTAGTGCTTAATGCCTCAAACAACTTGAGTGAACAAGAACAATCTTCAAGTGAAGAAGAAGGAGAAACAGTGGAGAAGAAGAAATTGCAATGGCAGTGAAGAAATTCAAGAGATTCTACAAAAAGGAATTTCTCAAGAAAGGAAGAAAGCCAGTCAAGAAGAGTGGACAATCTTCATCATATAAACCTCAATGCTTTGAATGCAAGAGTACTGAGCATCTTATTGCTGATCGTCCCTGCAGTGTTGGAAAGGGAAAGAGAAAGCAAAAACAGAAAGAAATCGCCAAGAAAGGAAAAAGGACAAGCTGGAACATGGGATCAACAGGGAAAGTGAGGATGAAAGTGAAGGAAAGGCCAACATATGCTTCATGGCCATTGATGATGAGGTACAATCTTCACCCTCTATCTCAAATATATATGATGATGATATTGATTCCAGTGATCTTATTGTTGAATTATATGAAGAATTAAAAAAGGCTTCAAAAAGAAATAAGGATATGAAACTCAAAATAAATGATTTATCTAATGAGAATTCAAAATTATGTGTTGAAAATGGAAAACTTCTTGAAACCATTAGTTGCATTGCTATTGAAAAAGAATTTTTGAATACAACTATACAAAAATATATCTTTTGAAAACAAAAAGCTTTGCACTAGAATTATTTCTCTTGAGTTAATGATAAAAGATCATGAGCTTCTAAAAAGGAAAGTTAATGATTTAACTTTATGCATTGAGAGATTTACAAATGGAAGGGAAAAATTTGAATAAATTACTTGGCTATCAAAGACCTTCATTTGTAAAACATGGTCTTGGTTTTATTCATGATTATTCTGCTCCAAAACAGAGAAAATCTTTTGTTAAAGAATCTTATCATTCTAGATCACATATTTGCTGCACTTATTGTGGTAAACATGGACACAAGGTTTCTAAATGTTTTGTCAAAAGAAAAGTAGAAAGTGGTGTTAAAAACCATTTGGAAGGTCAAAGAAACTTTTACTAACCCCCTTGGACCCAAGAAAATATGGGTACCAAAAATCACCCTTTCAAATTTGGTATAGGTACAATTTGCCTCAAGATCAAGTGCCACTAAATGGTTCCTTGACAGTGGATGCTCAAGACACATGACTGGAAATGCATCACTTGTCGGTGAACTTCAAACTACAAGTGAAGGTTTTGTCACATTTGGAGATAAGAAGAAAGGGAAAATACTTGGAATAGGTAACATTGGTAAAGGTTCTTTTCCTCTTATCAAGAAAGTATTACTTATTGAAGATTTAAAGTATAATTTACTAAGTATTAGTCAACTATGTGATAATGGATGCAAAGTAGAGTTTAAATGTGATACTTGTACTATTCTTGACAATGCAAGTAACAAAACTATCTTTGTTGCTAAAAAGAGTTGGTAATGTATATGTGTTGTATCTTGATGAGCTTATTACAAATGATATTAAATGTCTTGCCATTCATGACAATGATGGATTTTTATGGCATAGAAGATTAGGACATGTAAGCATGGATTTATTAAACAAACTTTCTACACAAGAGTTGGTGAGAGGATTACCTAAATTGCATTTTGATAAAACTCACCTCTCGTGATGCTTGTCAATATGGAAAACAATCAAAAACATCTTTTAAACCAAAGAAAATGGTTTCAACCACAAAACCTCTTGAACTAATTCATATGGATTTATTTGGACCTATGAGGACTACTAGTCTTGGTGGTAAAAGCTATGCTTATGTGATTGTTGATGATTTTTCAAGATTTACATGGGTAATCTTCTTAGCACAAAAAGATGAAACATTTCATGAATTTTCAAAACTCTTCAAAAAGGTTCAAACCTCTCTTGATTGCAAACTGATTTCTATTAGAAGTGATAACGGAAGAGAATTTTGTAATCAAGACTTTACAAAAATTTTTGTGATGAATATGGTATTACTCACAATTTTTTCAGTTGCCAAAACACCTCAACAAAATGGTGTTGTTGAAAGGAAAAACAAAACCTTACAAGAAATGGCTAGATCAATGCTTTGTGAAAACTCATTACCAAAGTATTTTTGGGTTGAAGCTGTTAATACAGCTTGTTATATCATGAACAGAGTTTTACTAAGACCTTTTATAAGAAAAACACCTTTTGAACTCTTATTTGATAAAACTCCATCAATTGTCTATTTCAAAGTTTTTGGTTGTAAATGCTTCATTTTAAACACTAGCAACTATCTTGGGAAGTTTGATAGAAAATCGGATGAAGGAATTTTTCTTGGTTATTCATCAAATAAAAAAGGCATATAGAGTCTATAATAAAAGAACATTGTGTGTTGAAGAAACTATTCATGTAACCTTTGATGAATCTAACATTTATCTTCAAAGAGGAAATGAAGATGACACAGGTACATCAATGGTTGAAAATCATACTCAACACCAAGCACCCACAATGGAAGATCATGCCAAAGAAGAAGAAATAATGGAGCAAGAACAAGATGGTCAATCAAGAAATGATCAAGAACTTCCAAAAGATATCACATATGCAAAAGGTCATCCTAAGGAGCAAATCATTGGTGATGTCTCTCAAGGGGTAAAAACAAGGCGGTACTTTATTGATAACTTCGCTTTTTTATCTCATATTGAACCAAAAAATATTGATGATGCATTGTGTGATAATTTCTGGATTATTGCTATGGAAGAAGAGCTAAATCAATTTGAAAGAAATAAAGTTTGGTCTCTTGTTCCTAGACCTCATGATCATTCTGTTATTGGTACAAAATGGGTTTTTAGAAATAAGTTAAATGAACTAGGAGAAGTAGTTAGAAATAAAGCTAGACTTGTTGCTCAAGGTTTCAACCAAGAAGAAGGCATTGACTATGATGAGACCTTTGCTCCAGTGAGCTGATTAGAATCTATAAGAATACTTTTAGCATTTGCTTGCTTTTAAAGGTTTTAAACTTTTTCAAATGGATGTTAAAAGTGCTTTCCTAAATGGTTTTATTGAAGAAGAGGTTTATGTAGAACAACCTCCCTGGTTTTATCCATGAAAAATTTCCAAATTATGTGTATAAGCTAACCAAAGCTCTATATGGACTGAAACAAGCTCCAAGATCTTGGTATGAAAGATTAAGTGGTTTTCTTCTCACAAAAGGTTTTACTAAAGGAAAAGTAGACACAACTCTTTTTATTAAAACATCTTCTAAAAATGATATTTTGCTTGTACAAATCTATGTTGATGATATTATTTTTGGTTCTACTAATATTTCTCTTTGTGAGGAGTTTGCTAAAACTATGCAAAATGAATTTGAGATGAGCATGATGGGAGAACTAAGTTTCTTCCTTGGACTACAAATTAAGCAAACCAAGGATGGAGTCTTCATCAATCAAGAAAAATATACTAAGGAGCTATTGAAAAGATTTGGAATGAATCAAGCAAAAGGAATAAGTACTCCTATGAGTTCATCAACTAAACTTGACAAAGATGAGAAAGGTAAAAGTATTGATGAGAAATTGTATAGAGGTATGATTGGAAGTTTACTCTATCTTACTGCTAGTAGACCAGATATTATGTTTGTTGTTTGCTTGTGTGCTAGATTTCAATCATGTCCTAAAGAATCTCATCTAATTTCTGTCAAACGAATATTTCGTTATTTGATTGACACATATGACTATGGTCTTTGGTTTTCTAAAACTTCATCTTTTGAACTTATTGGATATTCTGATGCTGACTATGCTGGATGTAAAGTTGAGCGTAAAAGTACAAGTGGTCATTGTCAATTTCTTGGTAGTTGTCTAGTGTCTTGGTTTAGTAAAAAGCAGGCTTGTGTATCTTTATCCACAGCTGAAGCTGAATACATAGCTGCAGGAAGTTGTTGTGCACAACTATTATGGATGCAACATACTTTACTTGATTATGGTCTTAAATTTACGTGTGTGCCTATACTATGTGATAACACTAGTGCCATCAATTTGAGCATTAATCTCATTCAACATTCTAGGACAAAGCATATAGAAATAAAACATCATTTCATTCGTGATCATGTGATTAAGAAAGATATATGCTTAGAACATGTAAACACAAATGATCAAATTGCTGACATATTTACAAAGCCTTTGGCTGAGGAAAGGTTTAATCACCTAAGAAGACTCTTAGGAATTTCAAAATTCAATGACTAATGTGTGTATTAATGTTGTGATGAAAACAGAGATTTATTGATCAAAAAATTGGACGCAGGGACGAAAATTCGATCGACCGAATTTTCCGAATCAAAGAGACGAAACTTTCGACCGAAAAATTCGGACGCAGACCTAAAAATTCGGTCGTCCCGAATTTTTGCGGATGCATCTATTTAAATGAAAATCGGACGGTTTCTTCCAAACATTATAACTTCCGAATTTTAAATCCTTTCAAAACCTCTCATACCCATTCACGTCCGAATCAAAATCTCTCCAAATTCACACAGTCTCATCCCGATTTACGTTCATTTTTAAACTTCTAAGCCCTAATTTCATACGGAAAAACAAACCCTTCTCAAGAGAAAACATCATGGTGAGAACAAAGAAGCCCAATGTTGAGAAAGGAAAAGGAAAGGCTAAGGAAGGAAATGGAGACCCAATCCTCAATCAACCAAGAAGGATTCGAATTCCTCAAACACAATCTGGAGTTGACAGGGTTTATCTCTATCAAATCTACTCATGAATTTGATGAATGGAATAAGAATAGTAGAAAGATCATTCCTGGATATAAGGTGGATGTTGATAAACTATCTAGTATGGATATGGTTTTGTCTTGTTTCCATGATGTTGGATGGAGTAGTTTGTCTGTTTATTAATGAAGATTTTTATCCCACATTGGTATATGAATTCTATGCAAACCTAAAGGAAGAAAGAACTGAGATTGTTGGGGATGATAGGATACAATGGTATTCAACTAGAGTATCCCAAGTTGATATTGAATTAAGTGAAGATCCGATTAACGTAAATTTGTGGGGGTAAGTGACAAGTGGAGCTAAATATTATGCACCCTCAATGCATTGCTATGATCGTCAACTCTTTACATATGATAGATTTGAACAAGCATTTACAAATGGAAGAGAGTTTAGATCTATAAAAGAGAGGGAAATCAAGAATTTGGATGCTAGAGGTAGGGTATTGCATCACATGGTAACTACTATGATAGTTCCTAACTTTGGACATAAATCATCGAGTAGGGAATATGCATATGGTATTAATGTTGGCCCCTGCATGAACAGAGGAAATTCAACTTTGGATATATAGCCTTAAGACACATGATTATCTGCTAGAAAAAGCAAGTAACCAAGGCATTCCCCTATGGAAGATCATTAACCAAGATCTTTAAGCATTTTAAGATTAAACTTCCAGGAAGAGGACAAGCTTTTAAAAGTGGAGAAATATACAGCGATGAATCTCTTAAGAGAATGCAGCTTATCCTTGATGATGATGGATTATGGAAGACAAAAAGAGGATCCTCTCCAAAAAGATTAGGAAGAAAGGAAAGGACAGAAAGTGTAGAGGAGGAAAAGGAGGAGGATGAAGATGAGGAAGATGAGGAAGATGAGGAAGATGAGGAAGAGACCCTTGCAAGAGAAATGAAAACAAAAAGAAAGCATGACACTTCAAGTGAGGGGGAGCAACCACCAACAAAAAGAAGGGTAGTTGAAGAAGAAACCAAAGATGAGTCAAGTGGTGAAGGAATAACTAGAGGTGACACCATAATAGCCAAAGCATTCCAAGAAGCCTTGAACAATCAAGTCAAGGAAATGGAGAAGATGTATAAGTTCTTTGAATCATTTGCTCCAATGGTTCTAGGAAAATTAGATGGACTAGAGAGTAGAGTGAAACACATTGAGAAAATCCTAATGAGAAATACTCAAAGTGGTGAAGGACCCTCTAGGCCTCAAGATAGAAATGAGGAAGATGATGAAGAAAAGATAAGAAGGACAAAGATAATGACAGTGATGATGGGGATGACCAAGGAGGAGATGATGAGACAGTGGCAGAACAAGAAGAAGAAGAAGAACATGTACATGAAGAACCACAAAAGGCAGGAAGCCAAGTAGCTCAAGCTGAAATTGTCTCACCGTCATATATTTCATTCAGCCAAGGAAGAGTGAAGCACTTGGCCATCAAGAAAGGGATTAGCAGAGCCTCTTCATCAACATCACAAGACTAAGCATCTCTTCCATTCTATTTACTGCTTTAAGTTACTTAAATTTTTAATTATACATCTAATGTTATAATCTTCTTCAGAATTTTTCTTGCATCTTCTGTAATAGTGAAGCTCAATGATGAAATCTCAGTGATGAGAGCTTCCTTTATGTGTTAAATTGTTAATCTCATTTTCATTGACCCCATCTTTGACTGATGACAAAAGGGGGAGAAAAAAATGGGAGGATGACAAAATGTGTGAAAAACTGCTATGTGAGTGTGAAAAACTGCTATGTGATGAGATAATGAATTTTTCTGCATATGAATTTTTTTTATATGCATCCTATAGATGTTTTCTGTGTGTTTTCTGTACATGAATAACTTGCTCTTGAATTGTTACTCTATGAAAACTCTATGAAAACATTTGAATGCATGAGCTATAACTTGTTACCAAAAAGTATTCTATTATTGTTCAAATTGATCTAAATATGTTTTAATCTCTTCTAGTATGTTTGAACAACCTTAGGCATTCATTATATTGAAGTTATTATAATTTTTGGACTGAAGATTTAAAAATTCGGATGCAAGATCAGAAAATTCGGATGCATGTTCTGAAATTCGGATGCATGCATATTTTGTTGCCAAAATGTGCTCTATTGTTGTTCAAATTGATTCAAACTGGTTTTAATCTCTTCCTCTATGTTTGAACAACCTTAGGAAAGCTTATTTACAAAATTTGCAGCTTTCATTTTACTTATTTTAAAGTTTGGACTTGCTATGCAAAAAATTCGGACGCATGATATCTCTAGTCCAAATGTGTTGAAAAATGAGCACAATCTAAGGGGGAGCATTGTCAAACTTTTACAACCTTTAAAACCTCTCTTAGAAGTTTTCTAAATACTTTAAATGCTATATCTTCTATATGTTGTTGGAAGGAAGGAGGTAAATGGAGGTTGGTTGGGTCATAGGCTCATATTGAGCCTTTTGCATGTCAATGTGCTAAATTGGTTATTATCCATTATTGACATCAATACTTCTATGTACTACATTGTTTTAATCTATCACATTTTGCATCAAAGTTTGTCATCATCAAAAAGTGGGAGATTGTTAGCCCTAAGGGAAAATTATATAGTTTTGATTAATGACAAATATTGATGAGGACTAAAATGTTTGATTATTGTGTGATAGGTTCTGTAATTTGAGAAGTATGAAGTCTCATTGCTTTGAAGCAAAAGTTCAAAGAACAACTTCATTTAAGCAAGTATTTGAAGTTTGAAGAATGTTGTTCTAAAGATGATCAAAAGGCATTGAAGACTTGAAGTGTAGAGTGCATGTAATGTTTAGGTAAATTTCTATGTAAACTCTACACTTGCATGTCTTGGTTATCATTGAATGCATAAGAGAGCATAAAAATAATCATATGATCTTAAAAGGCTTTGAATGAATCTTTTTTATAAGATATGTTTGTAAACCTCATATGTTCATGTTTTTCAAGCTTAAATATAGTTAAATAAGTTTTCTATATATATCAAATGTTTTTCAAACTCATTGAAGTTATATTTCAAATGATTTTACAAAGTTTGAAAATACTTTCAAAAAATTCGGTCGTCCGAATTTGTGGCCTTCAAACGATAGTCACTGTTCTTCCGGAGAAATTCGGAAGAAGATTCGGGACGCAACAAAAAAAATTCGGTCGTCCGAATTTTTGTTCTCAGCATGGGTACTATTCATCCGGAGAAATTCGGACGAAGATTCGGGACGAAGCCAAGAAATTGATCGTCCGAATTTTTACGAAACTAGCAGTTACTAGCCGTTTTATGAACGTTTTAACAGATTTTCAAATTCTATAAAAAGCCATAAACATGCAAATTTTTGTAACTCTTGAAATCTTGAAAACTCCAAGCATTCAAAAGCATTTAGCAAACATTTCTTAAGCTCTCTTATGTCTTGTGCATTCAATTGATCCATCCAAAGACATCAAAGTGTGAAGGTGCAAATTTGTGTAATATCTACCATCAAGTGGTAACTTCTACACACTCTCCTTTACTTATTCAATTGTGTTGATCTACTAGCTCTAGCAAGGTTATCTTGATAACATAAAATCCTTTAGATAAGGGTGATCCTTGAAGTTGTGATTCAAGGTTGTTTGAGATATAAAACCATAGGTTGGTGAGCCTTGTATTGTAAGAAATTACTAGAAGAGGTTGTGAGTGTAAAACCAAAGTGTGGTGAACCTCTCTTGTAATTTGTAAACCTGAGCAATTAGTAGATTTGTTGAAATCCTTAAGTGTGAGCTTAAGGTAGTGGACGTAGATCTTGAGGATCGAACCACTATAAATTGTTTGAGTTCTTTACTATTGCTTTCATTATTGTCTTGCTATCAATTATCTATAATTAGCTTACATAACTTGTTCTTGGTCTAAACGCTTAAAAGGTTTAAGTTTGCGAAAATTAGCTAAATACCTAATTCACCCCCCCCCCCCCTCTTAGGTATTTCAAGTTGGTACCATGCACTGTTCACTAAACAGTAGTTACTGTTCACAGCGTAGGGAAAGTTCGGACGCCCGAAATTTGCCTTATGCGTCTGAACTTTTAAAACTTTGTCAAAACATATTTAAATCAATTCAAATAAGTTGAAAAACATTCTAGCCTCAAAGATAAGTCATTAAAGACCTTTTAAGTGCAAAAACTATTTATGAAAACTTGATAATTTAGGTAAGTTCAAAACCATTGAAACCATTTAAATCAAGTTTTGTGCTCTCAATTGCAACTCATAGATTCCAAGGCTTAAGAGTGTAGGGTTTACAAAGTTTACCTATTAACCACATGTAACCTACACTTCATGTCTTCAACGCCTTCATTCATCTTGAACAAACTCTTCAATCTTCAATCACTTTGGCATATTTGAGTTGTTCTTGCATTGCTAGCTCCAAGGCAATGAGACTTGCTTCCTTCTCAATCCAAAAATCCTATCACACAACATACAAGCATATTAGTCCTTATCAATATTTGTCATTAATCAAAACTAATCAAACCTACATGATTTGCCCTTAGGGCTAACAATGATGACGGGAGCTTAAGGTTTACTAGAAGACTTAGCATACCTAAGAACCCTTAGGTGAAGAAAGAACTGTTGGGTGAAGCTTATTAGAGCTGAATATAGATGGATTATCAAAGGAAAATGGAATTAGAGTTGGTAGATGATCAAAGATCATGTAGGCATTGCTATAGTAGCCTAGTTTTGTCTATCTTAATGCAGCCTACTCCAAGGTTGAACATCTTCTGCTTGAAATTTGTAGGGTTGGATATCTGTTGGTGGCTCAACATTGGACTAATAACTCTAATAACATATCCATAAATCCTAAGCCAGATTCCATTCTTTAAAGGTACCTCATGAGGGTCAAGATTGTCCAAGTCCTATTAGAAGGACTTTGATATCACAAGCTGGTCAATGTCAACCTAATAAATTGAACGAGCCACAATATTAATTATTAAATCTTATGTCTAGTTTTACTTCTATTTATCTTTCATTTGAAAATTTTTTAGCAATGCTAGGCCTTCAATGAGGCCATAAGCTTTAGTGAGGAGACCTGCACCATTATATATCTACAGTTATTGAAGCTAATTTTATTAACTAATAAAATCACTATTTTTTAGATTTGAAAACGCCAAAAAAAAAGGAGCATAGGTAGTAATTTGGTTTCCAATCTTATTTTGTTTTCTTGTCTCCTTCCTTTCCTTATATGTTTTTCCTGTGTTCTCCATTCTTCATCTACCTCCTCGATCAATCTCAACCTAAATCTAGTACTAAAGTAAATCTTAGCAGAATCATTATTAAATCAAAGTAAATTAAAAGTTGCTCCAGAATTAGCTTTTTGTTACTTTAGTTAGGTTATTTCTTATTGAAGAATACATTTGAGATTAGGAAGAAGAAAATTTGGAGGAAAGGAAACAAAGACATAAAAAGAAAAAAGACGAAAAAATATTAGATTTATACGTTTATCAACCCATAATTTTTAATCGTATATTGACTTCAATTAACTCGGTAGAAAGATTATAATGAAAAGAGTGTGGGGGTAGAATTGCAATTTAAAAATTTTGAACTGTGACCTATTTTTCAAGGGCTTCCTATGTAATTTTTCCTGCTTTTTGTGTCAAAAAGTTTACTACTTTTCTTAAACTACCTTCTCTTAAATTCCGTATGGATGCATTTTATGAGCTGTCTTTGTTGTCACCTTCCTTATTTAAGCCTCTCTGTGCTTTTCTTCTCTACTTCCCACTTCAGTCGGTGTTGCATTGTCTTCTCCTTTTGCTGAGAGAACAAACAAACTAAAGAAAAGAAAAGCTCTAGCTTGCATAGATAAACATTATACTTACATAGAGATATATAAACATATATATGTAGAAGGAGAGAGAGATGGCGGAATTAGGAAGAGCCATGGCAATGGACATGAGGCAAGTGATAGCGGCTGTTCTAACAATTTCAATGATTATGATGCTGGCTAACATGATCAAGAAGGACCATATCGATCCTCTCCTCGTAAGTATCCTCGACTTATATGCTTTCCTCTGGTTTATCAGCATTTTTCAGTACTAAATCATGGTTGTCTACTAGTTTTCCATATTGAATTTGTATTTCTTGATTGAATATGTACTCTTCAATAGTAAGGTATTTCTTATTGAAGATGACGAGTTTTTCTAGCCTCTATAAATAATTTGTGAAAATTCTTCTTCCACATTTGGTCTCAAGTGAAGGTCAATATTTTACTAAAAAAATTCAATCTCTTTTCCTTTTCAAATCTTTTCTCTGTTTTTGTGCCTCAAGTATCTTTGATAAGTTTTTTCTTAGATATTCTTGTATTCTTAAAAGATAAATATAGAAATGACTACTACTAGCATCAACCATTCTTGCTTTTTATAGCCATCCCTCGTCTTTTTATGTTTTATCTAGTGGAATCCTTCATATTATTCATTCATTGGCAAGAATGTTGAATTATAGTTTCAGTTTAGGGGACTAGTCATGTGCAATTAACTAGTTTATCATTGTCATCCTTTCAAATTAATTTTTTACAAAACACAAATTTATAATATCTTAAAAAAATATCTTTTTCAATGAGATCAGTGAAAAAGTAAACAGAATGGCTTCATTTTTTATGTGTGAATGTTGACATATTTAGATAAAAAAAAATGTTACTTTTTAACCATAATCTTAGAGGAGTTAAATGAATAATTAATTATATAGAAAAATGTCCATTAGTCTTTAAGAGTATAGGAAAAACAGATCATTTTCTATAATTTTTCGAAACACATAAATATAGCTACTACTCAAGGGGAAGACAAGATATGTGATGGATAAAAACTTAACTAAGACCACATTTTCATCTCTAAGAGATTAAATGTGACTTTACCAAGACAAAATTTCCACCAATCCAAAGAAACCAAAAAAGTATTACCTCAACTGCAAACGTTAAACGAATCATCTCAAATTTTGTTACACATCTTCTTTATATTCATTTGTTTTTTAGAGAAATTATGATTCGAGTAATTATCCTTTCTTATTCTCATTTCTAAAGGACAAACAAGGAAGGCGTGATGTAACTGATCTCTATTATGCCTTTTCTTCTTTTATAGGTTAACGTACCACTATCATCACAAGTCCAACATGATGTGCTTAAAGTTTCAAAAGTTAAACTCACCAGCTTGAATAGCAGCCCATGGAAGGAAGATCGTGAAATGTTAAAACCTTGTTCGGTTAAGCCATATCAACGTAAGTTACCAATTAAGAATATTGTGCATCACCTTTTCTATTTGCATTCGAATAGGTGAACTTGAAAAGGAAAAACAATTAAGAAAAATAATTCATAATCATTTTTTAACATCAAATTCATATAGCTTTAAATTTAGTTATTTTTAGTACTAAAGTGACTTAACAAAAATTAAAATTTTACTTCTGAAGAATCATAATAAACAATTGCAATGAGCATTAAATTCCATTTCTCTAAGAATTTGAATTCTAAAACCAAATTCAAGGTAATAGAAATTTGCAATTATTAAAATCATTCGTCCTTGGTTATTTTTTTATACAGAAGTACAAAAGCCAACAAAGGGTTATATAGTCTTTTCACTAACCAAAGGCCCAGAGTATCATGCCTCACAGGTATTATATGATTTTGATGGTCTTTATGATATCCTTTAGATATGCTTTACTCTCCTTTGAAAAATTAGTCATATATAGCGTTTACATGAAAAACTTTTTGTTCTAAAAGTTAGAAAAATTTATTAATGATTTTCCTTTCTAATTCATCCTAGAATAGCAATGCAATTACTATAGCCAAACATCTTGAAGCAGCACTCGTTCTTCCTGATGTGATAGGCTTCAAAGTTAAAGAGAAGAGGTACGTACATTATAATATATTTTATATCTTATAGAGGATGAAGATCAAAATTACCCGTACAAGTTTCTTTCTACTCAAAATTTCTCAGTTTTATCTATATTTCTCTTATTAAACAAAAGTATCTTTTGTTTGTTGAATTGATCTTGAAGGAGTAGAAACCACGGAATACCATTTAAGGAAATATATTGTGCTAAAGTGAATCAAAAAAATTACTCCGAACTAATTATAATCAAATATTGGACATACTTCCGACCCACTATTTCTAACTAGTTAATTAACCTCTGATTTTATGTATTTTTGTGTATATTATTTCAACCAAGAATGAATCTTTTGTATGCGTTTTGGAGAAGTTTATGACACCGACAAGTTTATGACAAGCTTAAATGGCATTATTCAAGTGATGAAGGATTATCAGTCTGAAGAACCAAATAGAGAAAAGATCATTACTCTGAGGGTTCCTAATAGAATCTCAAAAGAATTCATTGCCACAAATATTGAGCCAATATTTTAGAGGCATAGACAAATAAGAATTTCAAGTTATATCACCTCTTCAATATTGAAAAATGCACAAGAAATCAAGTACATGGCTCCATACGAATGCTTGGCAATGTTTGGAAGCTTGGAATTGCAACCAGAGTTGCAAGAATTGGTAAACTCTATGGCGAGGACATTGCAACATTTGGGATCGAATGAAAAGTTTATTGCTCTGGATTTGAATGTTGGTGAAGTGAAGAAGAGTTGTCAAAAGAATTTTACCATGAGTAAATGCTATGATCGGAATGAGATCGGCCAATTCTTGAAGAAGATTGGATTTGGAAGAGACGCAACCATCTATTTGACTCAAGCTGGATGGCATAAGAGTCTCAATTCATTGAGAAAATACTTTCCAAATACATTTACCAAGGTAACCTTCTTTCCAGCCCTAGAAATAAGTAGTTCAATTTACATAGGGTTTCAAGTCAATTATTACAAACTTAAGTATAACCTCAGAAATTTCGTTCATCTTTCATATCTTGACAATATATTGCAACAGAATTTTCAAAAATCATTATCCATTTAGTATTTTCCCCAATTAGTTTTTCAAGTTTTATGTACTTTGAGAATTGATTAGCCTACTTTAATTCAACTAAGTATACATACCGATTCATCATATTTCCACTCAAACAAATGCTTTTAAATTCTAAAGATCACTCCCCCATCTAAAATTGACATTCAGTTTTAGATAGAGGGAATATTTGTTTTGGTTATTGCATTTGAAATAATATATTGACCATAAAAAGTTGTTAAATGGAGTAGTTTCATTGCTAATATACTGAAATGAATTACAATATGGGCTTAAAAAGTTTTAAAACAATTTAGAACTTTATGATAGAATTTATTTCTGCAAGCGTCCCTTCTTCTTTTTACTTTCACTTACTTTGTAGCTCGAAGAAACTTGTGGTAATTAAGATGTATCTTAAAATTAGTCAATATATCAAGTTCTTGAGGAAAAACTGTGAATCCTAATTGCTTCATTTGTATAAGTATCAAAACTGGAAAAGAAGTAAATATATCTGGCTTGATTTGATACTTAAGTAAATTTTTCGCATTAAATACATTTTCGCTTAGCTGATTTGTCCAATTAATTTCTAAAATCATTATTTGAACCTTAGAAAAACATTTTCTATATGAAGTTTCAATTTTCTTTTTTTTTTTTTGGCTATTGAAACATTGTAGTTGCTTCTGAATTATCTATTGAACTGATCTCATCAATTTGTTATAGGAAGCATTAATACCAATTGATATGAAGCCAACATACCTTGGGTTGGAGACTTTTGAGCTTGAAAAGGTCATTGACTTCAACTTATGCACTAAAAGTGATGTTTTTGTTCTTACTTCCTATGATCAATTCCAAATTGGTGTAGTTGGTAAGAGAATTGCCTCAGGAAAGACTCAGATTTTGGAACTAAGCAGAAGACCTTCAACTTCTGCAGCAGATTATTTGTCTCCATACATTAAAAAGAAGAGCCATGTGGCTTATTCATGCTTTTGTTAAATTGTGCAAATTGTGTTTTAGGTTTTAGTATTTTCATTTATTTATTTCCATGTTCAACTATCCTCATTTTACTTTGAATTTCCATTGTAATTGTGAATAAATGCTTATTTCATCCTTGGATATCTTACAAATGGTCTTTCTTCATCTGCAGTGTAACTACTATTTTACAAGAAAAGTTTTAAAACATCGTAAACACCTTAATTAACAATATGTACAATATATTGCTTTAGCAATATTATTTCCGAATTAACGTAGAAAATATGCTTTTTATTTAGAAACTCCGTAGCAGCCCACACAAAAACTCCATCACAATTCATTTGTTAGGGTTTTTGAATCTACAAAAATTTTCAAAACTTGTATGGACGTAAGTTCAATGGAATTCATTTGTGATTTGTCTTTTAATATAATTTAATTTTTATATCAAAATACTTTTATAACTTGAATATATAACAGATGGCATTTTCATAAGCAAATCATAAGGACTGGTGCAAATAAACCAAGTAATATAGTAAGTACCCAATCACATTTAAATTTCACCGCTTTTTGAATAATATTCCTAGGATTAGGATAGATTTGCTTCACTGATAATGGGAACATTTCCATCAGAAGGAGAAAGTTGTTCCAAAAATTTTCAAAACTAACATACGAAAATTTCTAGGTTCCAATATGGGGATATAAAAAGTCATCCCAAAGACTAGGAAAGAATGTTAATATTGACTAGATGTCAGTCCAAATGATATCATTCCAAAAGAACAAAAAACTTTGAAGTCCAAAACAAGAAAAAAAAGAATCACAAATCTTTTGTAAAATTTCTCTATAACATTCCTATTTATAAAATCTAGACTATGTTTGATATATTGGAACGCGATGAGTTAATTTTTTAATTTTTTTTCATTCATGTGTTTGGCTTACAAAACTAAAGTAGGAAAAACCTTTCCTCGAGATAAGGAATAGACTTCCTAGAAGAAGTTATAAACCTAAATAAAAATTTGGAGACCACTATATCCTTCTCTAAATCATAATATTTGAAAGGGTAAACAAATCTGTTTGCGCTTAAACTTTATCGTAGTTTTGCTTTTTGGCCTCCAACTTTAAAATGGAGGATTAGTAACCTTAAACTATCAAAATAAACAAAATTTTGCCCTTCTATCAGGATTTACCTTTAAGTGACTAACATAACAGCTCATGTGCAAGGCACGTGAATATTTTCGAAGTATTTTAGTACCATAATACCTTTCTTCTCCTTCTTTTTTAACGTAAAAAAGTCATTGTTTATATCAAATTTTTAATAATATTTTTTGCCTTTTAAGTATTTATATATACATACCAGCATACAAAGACATATATACTATATGTACCAAGGAAAGAAGGAAAAGGCTAATCCTCACAAGAAAACCAATCAAGGAGGGAAGAAAAACACTAATCGTCAACAAGAAAATTGATCAAAGAAGAAAATTTCAAACCAATTAGGTCAATTATAGACTTTGATTTCATAAACTTTTACTGCTGCTCATTATTTTGGTGATCACGATTCTTGAACCAGTTATTGTAATTTAGAATCTATTCCTCAAATATTATGCACATTGAGGGGCAAGTTTGGTTTGGAGTTTCAGAACTCTGCTAATCATTGCCAACCATCTCCTTGTGGCTCTTGCCTTTCTCTATTGAAGACTTTGCATGTTTTGTTTTCTATGGTGGTTGTGAGAAGAGAAAGACGAAGGAGAAAGAAGAGGGAAAGGAGAAGAGTGACTACAGATAGAGGGAAAGAAGGGATCTAAGAAGATGGTGGTGACAATGGAAGGTTTTTTGCAATGGTAATGGTAACTGCGGTGACAACAGTGACGATTGCTACAGTATTACGAAGAAGAAGAAAGGATAGGATTAAGGCTTCTTTTATTTGATTTTTTTGTCAAATCTCAAATCTTTGCATGATTTATAATTAACCCTTTAAAATGAAAAATTTTAAAATGTATGAACAAAATTACAGCCCATTTATATTTATGTTATCTAATGACTAAAATGACCTTATAGAAGGTCATGTGCTAGTCTTTGATGGCAAAAATCAAACGGAGTTGCAAACTTGGTTACTTCACAAAATTGAAGGTCAAAATATGTCCTTCTTAAAGTTGGAGGGAAAATATCAAACTCTAACAAAAGTTCAGGGGCAATAGGAGCCTTTTACCCTATTTGAAAAATAAGTACAACACCCTATCCATCTTTGAGGTTCACTAGAATTTGAAAAGATCTATAGTACTCATATAAGCCTGTTAATCCAAAAATAACTTTTGATCAAGTTACATAATTTCGTTTTTAATTTTGATTTTCTCTTTTGTTTAAGTTATTATAACATGACCATGCCTTTATTGAATGGTATAAAATAATGTGAAACCAATGCTTGATATAGTTACCAGATCATGAATCCTGCATTTAATCTAACTTTATTGTTACCATATGGTAACAAGGCATCTAACTCATATTATACAAAATTTTGTTCTATTGTAATATTGAATAATGTTTTTGCCAGACAAAGTAAAGAAATCATCTAATTTCATTTAGGTATTTTCTTCTAGACAACGGAAATATTGAAAAAGGATTTTATTACTCATCCAAAAAAAAAGGATCTCAATCCCATTTTAGATGAAAAAAGATTCCAGTAAGAAAGAGATTTTGTCCCATTCTATTCCATTATGCTAACGTGACGTAGTGTTTAGAGTTTATCTTTTATGGGTTAGAAAATTTATGAATAAAAATATTCTAATATGAATATTATTGAAAGAGTCTACAGAGGATTCTAACCAGGACAAGAAAGCCAAAATATTCAAGACTTTCACTAGTTGAATCAATCAAAATATTTTGGAACAATGTTCTTAATAAATGTAACATTCATAATGTAACATACCCATACCTATATATAGATGTATTTAAATGTAATCTTACTTGTGGTCTTCATAATCCCAAAATTAAATCATGTCCCTATAACTAGTCATTATTGTTATTATCTTTGTCTTAGAAATATCAAGTAGAAGTTTAAGTTACTCCTTAATATAAATATAAAATTCTAGACCAACTTATGATATTATTAATACTTCTAGAATTTTTTATACATCTATGTGATTAGTATCTAGTGAAGTTGCTTTACTTCTTTCAATCTTGATTGATAACTCAATTAAATACTTATTAAATAAAATGTATTTGGTAACTAGTATTATTAAATACTTGTTTAAGGGCGCTTGATAACAGGTCTTGCTATTCTCTAATTAATTAAGACTTTTTTCTTTACAATTATAAATTTTACATGAAACTAAATTTATTCATGTTTAAATTCTAAATATGGTAGTTGTCCATCCAATCATTATATACATATATATATATATATATATATATATATATATATATATATATAGACACACACATGTATCTATTATGAATTTGAAGAAATTGATTAACTTAATTGTAATCTTTTAAAATGTTACTGAAATTCCATCAATAATGATAAGTATTAGTATTATAATGAGTTAAGATGTTTTGATATCTTCAATGATTAACTAAATTGACCATACCTTGAATTTCATAAATAGGCATAACTATTAGTTTTATTATGAGATAATGGCGGCTTAATTTTTAAAATGTTAATTAATTACTATCATCACACTTATCAACTTCCAAATCAAAGTTAGTCTAAAACTATCAATGTTATGCCTTCGCCTTAACTTTACTACATGTGGTTAGATTTCCAAATATCTTGAATTGTTTGAAATCATTATGTCGAAATGTATGTTATGAATCATTTTAGATGATGTCATTCACAACTTTTGAAATAGTTTCACATTTATAGGTATTTTCGTCAGGGGCAACTATATACAGTATTTTTTCGGATTATGTACAATCAAAAATATTTTCATTATCTAGTACTCAATTTTTTTATTTCTAAAGTTTCTCTTAAGCATTTGAAACACGGAAACTCGGATCTATCAAAAACCACTTTGTGTTTGCGTGAACAAAGTTAGGTCATCAAACTATGTCTATTTACATGTATTTGTGCATACCAAAAATTGATCTTAAAACAACTGATTATTAGTGAAATCGCAACTGTTGTGTACTTGTGCCACATTTTGGTGCAACTTGTGCCAGTTGCCCCATAAGGTGGCTCAAGTTGCATGTTTTTTTCATTTTTCTTCCTCGTACTTAATTTGTGTGTTTAACTTTATTTCTTAGATAAACATAATAGTTTACAGCAATTAGTTTACCACATGTTTGCATAATTATATTTATTAATTAGTTATGCCATAATTTTACATGTAACTTAATTTCATAAATAAACACTATGGTTTACGACAATTAGTTTAACAACTATATGAATAATTATGGCAAACATTATTTGTAATACTAAATGGATATGTAAATAGATCTTTCGTGCAATATTTAATATGTTAAATGGATATGTAGTTAAGAGTTTATTAATTAGTTATGTCTTAATTTTACATGTACTTTAATTTGCAATATCATGTTTAATCAGCTAACTGTTATCATCAATTGTTATAATATTATTAATATGAGATTGTAAGTATTTTTTGAAAAATTAAAATAACTTAAATCACTTGTTTATATACGACAAATGGCTAAGCAATCAAGGAGACGGTGAAATGCATCACTTGATTTGGGACTGGTGATTGATCATAGTGGTCACTTGTACAAAAAGACATTCAATTACTAAGTCCCCAACGTATTCTATCAGCAGACTCTGACGAGGATTACTGCGAGGGTTGGCAGCTGGCAGTAGGTAGGCAACATTTTGAGACTCTTGGTAGTAAGCGTTGTGGCTCGCATGATGACTGGCGTCTCACTGTAGCTACCCTTGGAGGACCTCAAGATCCATCACTTATCATATGATTTTCCGATCACATAGCCAGCCGCATTTGGAGTGGCGAGGTATGTGCATGGGTTATTCCTTATACTTCAATTTTGATTAATGTGTGAAATGTTGTTTATTTTATGAACAATATGCATTATTCTATAGGAGTGGCCAGTGCTCGTGGTGCACTAGAGAGCCAGTTATCTAGATAGGTTGGTTGTGATAGACTCTGTAGTAGAGGTGATCGTCACGATGTCAGGTCTTGGCCACTTGCACGAGTGCATATTTTTTCACCCAAATAGCCCCTGCTATCGACTTTCGTTGAGAGGTGATAGCCATACACAAACACATTTCATAGTGAAGGTGCATGAAATAGTACGTGAGCAGGAGTGTATTGTGGCAACAACCGATGAGGAACATGACCGATAGTATAGCAATACTCATTTTTTTTAAGTTTTGTTTATAAGTAGTACAATGCTTTGTTTATAAAGTTTTGTAAGTTGAAGTGTTTCATAATCGTTATCGTATGTGGATTATATAAAATTTATTAATAATATTAATAGAATTTAACCACAAAAAGTAAAATTTTAAAAAATCAAAATATTCAGGTTGAGTTCTACCACTTTCTAGCGGAACTCTACTATGAGTTCTACCAAAAAGTGGCAGAAATCACGCCTTCTCACAGCACTGATATAAAAAAAACCATTGAAATGATTAATTTTTATTTTGTATAATATAAAAAATTATATATAGTAAGTATGTTTTCGTCAACATCAGCTAATTTATATTATTTTTTTCTTTTTTAAATTTGGAAAAGGGGAATGTAAGTAAAATCCAAATGCTATTACATGATAACAAGTATTTCTAACAAACTAATTAGTTATTAGCTTGTTACTTATGTAAAATAATTTTTAATTATATATCCATATCATGTATCATAAAACTTATAAATATAATATGTGCTTTATACAAAAAAACACATAGATCAAAATATTAATATCTTAACTCATTCACGCAGTTCAAGATCATTTTAGGAGTTTTCAATTATTTAAAATAAATAACTTATACTCATTTCATCTTAAAATTATATTATTAATTAATTACTAACCATATTATATATTATCTTTATATATTTAAATTTGATATAAAATACTCTTTTATATATTTAAATTTGACATAAAGTATTCGTTAACTCACATATTTCTTACTCCCTTTGTCCAATTTCATTTGATAGTGTTTGATCAAACGTAGAATTTTAAATTAAAATTTAAATTGTATTATAAAATCAATATATTAAAATCAAAAGTAAAAAATATGTACTTTACGTCAAATTTAAATATAAAAATAATATATAATAATATTAATAATTAATTAATATTATAAAATATTTTAAATTTAAATATAAAAATAATATATAATAATGTTAATAATTAATTAATATTATAAAATATATTAAAATATTTACTTCTATAAAAAATATTAATTATTTTTAAACATCTCAACATAATAAAAAAGTCAAAAAAAATAAGACAGAAAAAAAGTCAAATAATAGAAATATGGATCAAAAATTTGGGTGAATCAACACTGAACAATGGAAATATGGGTCATGGGTCATGGATCGATTTAACTCATTTACTCCTTGGATTAGCCATTGGTTTGGTAGAGAAAATAAGTTGAATTGACAAAAATACCCTCCTACAGGACGGCATGTGCATCGTACGTGACTTTTAGTCACCGAATTCCGTCGTCTCAACAAAAATTTATTGTTTTAAGCGATACGAAAATCATTCATGAGTATTAAGGGATAAAATTAAAATTTTTTGCTAATAAACGAAAAGCAAAAATTGTTTGAGGATAATTATAGCAATTTTTTTAAAATAAAATAAATAAAATACTTTTTATTATACTATATTATTTTTATAATACAAGTTAAACTTTCACATAAAATTACTTGTCCGAGCAAACACTATCAAACACTATTAAATAAAATAAAATTGAGAGAGTTACTTTTTTTTAACCAAAATTATTGTTTGTGTTACCAACTTCTATTTATTGAAACTATTACAAATAAAAATATTAATATACTTTTAAAAATAACTTTTTCATAAATACTTTTTTTCAACATCTTTAAAAATCTTCAACAGTCAAGTACAGGCCGTCCATTTGAGTTGATATTTCATAAAATTCTAATTACAGTAGTGGAAAGCAAAATGTGTTACTATAGATTTAACAATCTATTTCAACCGATCAGGGTAACCACTATAGACATTGCGCTGCCCAAAAAAGAAAAAACAGCCCAAGAAAAAAAGGGCCATCTTCTAAGCTGCATCAGATACTTTAGGGCCCAAGTACTGAATTACATCCATTTCTGATTCCTCTGGCATTTCAATCTCCTCCAACCATCCATAGCAGGTATCATCATCTTTCACCCCTGAGACTTCCTCTTCTGCCATTTCCAAAGCACATAGTCAATAGAAAGAACACTCCGGGAGAATCATTGCTAGGAATTTAGGTATGACAATTAACAAATGAATCAGCAGTGAATTTCACCACCAACTTACGTTTTCATATACCTAAGTTCCTATGTTTTTTTAGGCCAAGTTACAGCTGCATAAGCAAGGAAAGTTTTCTGGGCCACCAACCGAGAGACCGTTTCAGGCAAGTGGGATAATATTTCAGAAAATAAAGAAAGCAATTGTTGAAATGTATAGTCTGCCAACAGTGTATAATGGATAGACAGATTTACATTTGTTTTTCCACCTAAACCTCCAAAACTAAAGGTCAATTAAAAGAAATGAAAGCAGATCCCATATAATCACAATAAAGATATATCACTGGTTTTCCATCTTAATGAATTATAGCATTCCAATCCAACCCTGTAAATTGCATTGAAAAAACTACCACTGCTCAATTTGTTTTTCATTTGCTTTAGGCATATACACACTAGAATTTTTAACTCGCTTTCCCATCTCAAAAAGCATATACCAGGAGTAAACATTTTCTATCTTCTAAAAGAAAATTTACCATCAATCGTCAAAATATTTCACCACAAGGCGGGCGCACGGAAAGAGTAAAAGAATACTCAGCATGGGTATGTTCGTTGATATCTATGCTTGTGCTTTAGAATAAAAATTTTTACACCATAATGACAACAAATAGCATCATATATTTTTTCCATGAAGTGAAGAAGACCGGTAAGAGGAAAGGAAGTGCTTACTTGATAAAGCTTTGCAAGGAGTATCCCTATAGTATGAACAGTCACGGCCATCCTCCTTTGAGTAGGGCGGACCAAGCACATCAAGGACTGCACATGGAGTTATTGCCCTAAATTCATGAATATTGCCTCCAGATGTTGGATATAACACAGAAGTGTCACATGGCGCTTCGAAGACGTCATTCGCCTTCATTCGTGCCAATCTCACTACAAGATACCAAAATTATTCGTATCAGTAATTCAAAATTATTGTCTTGAAACTAACTTCTAGATACTTTATCCACTCACTTTTAGGAGTTGAGGCTTGGTCATTTGAATCTACAGAGTCAACCCAATCGTATGATTTAATGTGCATTGTCCCAAGTAGAAGCTTGCTGAATACAGTCATTCCCGGATGATTGTGAAGAGGGATGACACCAGTTGCAGGTAGAAAGAAAATGCATAACTGAAGAAATTATGTATAAGTTTAGTGATGTAGCCAAAAGGGTGAACGATTAGACTTAAAGGAAGCCACAAAAGATATCTATCTATTCTGCTGATATGGTAAAAGAAGGCAGAGAACTTACCGAGAAATTTTCACACTTGTAAATGGTTGTATATGTTACCGGAGCATTCCCCTCAACTATTTGTTTGGGCTTAAAGAATTGAAGCTCCCTACTCAGGCCAACATCCTCTGGCATCATTGCATCTACATTCAGAAAAATAAAATGGCTGTTCACTCAAGTACACAAAAATGGCTTCAATAAGGGCAAAATTACACACATAGAGCCCACGTCCCTCACAATATTGGATGGCATTCCATTCTAAAAACCAAAGGCAAAACTTCTCGGTTAGAACTCACATCTTTTGTCACAAATTCTTTACCATTTATAAAACTCAGGATAAATTTCTTAAAAGAAAAGATGTTTCCAAGCCCACCTTCCATAAGCCTACACGAAGATGGAAGAGGTTTATCATCTATTGAACTATTTCACACAAGAAGTTTTGAACCTACCCCCTCCCCCACCGGATTGGTCAGTTACTTGAAAAATAGTAATGTCATTCATTAAGTATTTCGGCGATATTTTCAGCCCCAACTTAGAGAAAAGGACATGATACTTAATTTAGCCAAATTCCACGAAGATGATAGCATTCAAAACACACATATCACTTCTTCAAAAGAAAGAGAGAGAAGGGGGGGGGGGGGGGGTGCTCGGGGGGGATATATCAAAGATTACTGTTTACATATCGAGTGAAAAGATTGCGAAATGCAGGTGCAAAAAAAAAAGACATATGCTATAAGTATTAGTTCATATTTCCCCTTGGAATCCGCCATGATTGGCAGTTAAATCCCTTAAGGCAAAAGGGGTGACTTTTTGCACTATTTCCTATTCAAGTTTTTATAAAGAAGAACAACAGAATAAATCAAAGTCATGGATGCACACCCGAAAATGGCATCAAGAGATAAGCTATCCTTTCAATATTACAGCTTTAAACACACCAAAATCGTAAAGAAAAAAAGGATAAAACCGAAAAATTTTGTTAATTACTCTGATCATAGACAAAAAACATAACAATGAGAAGGCTTTACTCACCGAGAATGCGGCATAGCTTCTGTACATCGTTAGGCGAAGGAACAGTACCATAACCTTTGAACACTTCTTGACACGACAAAAACAGCCTCTGTAACGGCAAGACCGATGCAACCCGAATGGATTTCCTAATCACTCTTCTCCTGCATCTCTTCTTCTTTATATCTTTATCAGTTACTTGTCCAATGTAATCTTTCCTCCTCCCAACCACCCCCGCAACGTCAACAGCTTCTACGGACATCGACCCTTCAAAAAACCCAGATCAAAACTAACCTTCTTTAACTGAAATTTCACCGCTTTCGTAAAATCAAAAGTGGCAAGGACTCGAAATGAGCCGCTAGCCAAAACCTCTGCAGAAGATAGGAGAAAATACGCGATGTGGTTGAGAAAAACTAGCGGTGGAGGAGGATAAGGAGATATATATATATGCAAGGAACCGGAGTAGAAATCCAGGGAAGGAGAGAAGGGAAAACCAGGGGCCATGGGAGAGAGTTGAAGAGTCGACTTTTTCTTTTTCTTTGGGCCTTTGGAAAACTAAGGTAATATTTTTCTTAAGCGCCCCAATATTAAATGGAAACAGCTGGGGAGGTCAGATCAGACGGAGTTTAAACAGTCCACTGGTTTGGAACCAAAGGCGGTGTTTTCACGTGCCCGCAAGTGGCCACTTGTGCCCATGGGCGATTCTCCTCGTGCCAGCCGGACCACGGATTGCGTCTACTCTGGACAACCACAAGGCAAAGTCATGCTGTTTTTTTTTTCTTTTTTTTTTTGGGGAGGCAAAGTATGCTGGGGTCCGTGGAGTTTTCCAGGTGAATTTCGAGAGGCCACCTCAAACACTTCTAAGTTAGGACGGAGCAGAAAAGGAGATGGCTAAAGATTCATCTTAAATCTTGTTTAGAAGTTACAGATAAAAGGGAAAAGAAATGTATATTTTTTGTTTCGGAGGTTTAGGAGAAGTGAAAAGAAAGAAAATGATACTTAGCAAAAAAAAAAAAAAGAAAATGATAAGAGTGTCTTTTTTTTCTCGAAAAAAGTAATCTTTTGACTAAAGAAAGAGAATATTTGGTAAGATTGTATTTTAAATAAAAGAGATATTTTAGAAAGTTAATTAAAGTCTCAATAGGGGTTTTTTACCAAGTATGGCTCTATTTTTTAAAAAATAGATTAAAATGATTAAATTGTTATGAATTTGTTGGCGTGCAGTAGCTGTCGGTACAACGAAATCGTAATACTAATGTAGAGAGTTGAATAAGAAAACTATAATGAAGAATATAAAGAGAAAACTAGAAAAAAAATAGAGAGAAAAAATATAAGAGTTTTATTGATTCTCTAAGAGTAAATCAATCAATGAATGAGTGTGTACAATACATCAGTCTAAAGCCCTATTTATAAGATTCAGGGGTACATCCCAATAAGAAGAGGTAGAGGGTAATCAGAAGACAAATTCTATCACGAATCAAAGATACGATAGAACTCTCTCATTTATCTTCTGTATAGTTGAAGTATTTCTATAACTCTGATAATAGACATCCATAATAATATTAATTTCATAACACTCCCCATTGGATGTTCATTGCGCAAGAGTATACCTCGTTAAAACTTTACTAGATAAAAAAACCTAGTGGGAAAAAAGTCTAGTGAAGGAAAAAGAGTACACTACTTTTTATGCCATATTTACTCCCCCTGATGAGATAATCCTTTGAGATTTCTTAACCAATGCTTTCCAATCAAATGTTGTTATTGGTAATGTCTTAGTGAATAGATTTGTCAAATGATCAAATGATCAAATTCAATACACATCAATATCACATCTCTTTTGAAACTCGTGAGTAAAAATATATTTTATCATATCTCCTTAGATATATTCTAAACTTTATTATCATCCAACAGTACAGTTGGAATTCCTTCTTAGAGGATATAGATTTATCTCAAATACATTAATCATTATCACGCATATTCTCAACCAACATCATAAATTTATATTTCTTCAACATGAGTTGAAGATGTGGCTGTAATAATCAACACATGCCTATAAACGCATGGTTTATATGAATCATATAGGTAGCTTATACCTTGCATATCCATCTCAATAGGAGTTGAATTTTCTCAATATTCCAGATAAACTATCTCAAGGAGATATCAAAAGGCAAGATTAATGCTATCTCACAATTCATTGGGTAGAGAAGAACTATAATATATAACTACTTGCATGCGAGCAAGTGTATTCATGCACTCAATTGCAAAATTATGGTATTTCAAGACCAAATAGTTCTTCACTATCGTTTAATAGATATAAAGGATCTCACTATAATAACCCTGAAATACCTAAGAGGGGGTGAATTAGGTATTTGGCTAATTTTTACAAACTTAAACCTTTTATGCGTTTATACCAAGAACAAGTTAAATGAGCTAATTAGAGATAATTGATAGCAAGGCAGTAATGAAAGCAATAGCAAAGAACTCAAACAATTTATAGTGGTTCGATCCTCAAGATCTACATCCACTACCTTAAGCTCACACTTAAGGATTTCAACAAATCTACTAATTGCTCGGGTTTACAAATTACAAGAGAGGTTCACCAAACTATGATTTTACACTCACAACCTCTTCTAGTAATGTTTACAATACAAAGTTCACCAAAAACAATGGTTTTATATCTTAAACAACCTTGAATCATACTTTCAAGGATCACCCTTATCTAAAGGATTTTATGTTATCAAGATAACCTTGCTAGAGCTAGTAGAACTACAGAATATGATAAATAAATGAGAGTGTGTAGAAGTTACCACTTGATGGTAGATATTACACAAATTTTGCACCTTCACACTTTGATGTCTTTGAATTAATCAATTGAATGCACAAGACATAAGAGAGCTTAAGAAATGTTTGCTAAATGCTTTTGAATGCTTGGATTTTCAAGATTTCAAGAGTTACAAAATATTACACGTTTATGACTTTTATAGAATTTGAAAATCAGTTAAAACGGTCATAAAACGGCTAGTAACGGCTAGTTTCAGAAAATTCGGACGACCGAATTTTTTTGGCTGCGTATGAATCTTCGTCAGAATTTCTCTGGATGAATAGTAATCATGCTGAGAACAAAAATTCGGACGACCGAATTTTTTGCTGCGTCCGAAAACTTCGTCCGAATTTTTTGGAAGAACAGTTACCATGCTGAAGACCAAAAATTCGGACGACCGAATTTTTTGAAAGCATTTTCAAACTTTGTAAAATCATTTGAGATATAACTTCAATGAGTTTGAAAAACATTTGATATGTATAGAAAACTTATTTAACCATATATAAGCTTGAAAAACAAGAACATATGAAGTTTACTAACATATTTCATAAACAGATTCATTCAAAGCCTTTTAAGATCATATGATTCTTTTTATGCTCTCTTATGCATTCAATGATAACCAAGACATACAAGTGTAGAGTTTACATAGAAATTTACATACAAGTTAAATGCACTCTGCACTTCAAGCCTTCAATGCCTTTTGATCATCTCTAGAGCAACATTCTTCAAACTCCAAATACTTTGCTTAACTGAAGTTGTTCTTGAACTTTTGCTTCAAAGCAATGAGACTTCATACTTCTTTGTTTACAAATCCTATCACACAATATTCAAACATATTAGTCTTCATCAATATTTGTCATTTATCAAAACTGCATGATTTGCCCTTAGGGCTAACAATCTCCCCCTTTTTGATGATGACAAACTTTGATGCAAAATGTGATGGATTTAAACAATGTAGTACAAAGAAGTATTGATGTCACTGATAGAAGATAACCAATTTAGCACATTGACATTCAAATGGCTCAATATGAGCCTATGACCCAACCAACCTCCATTAACCTCCTTCCTTCCAACTACTAGGATAGAAGATATAGCATTTAATCATTAAGACAACTTCTAAGAGAGGTATTAAAGGTCAGAAAAGATTAATATTGCTCCCCCTTAAATTGTGCTCATTTTTCAACTAGTTTGGACTTGAGATGCTATGCATCCGAATTTTGACATATCAAATCTGAATTGAAAAATAAGTGAAATGAAAGCTTCAATTTTTGAAAATAAGCTTTCCTAAGGTTGTTCAAACATAGTGGAAGAGATTAAAACAAGTTTGAATCAATTTGAACAATAATAGAGCACATTTTGGCAACAAAATATGCATGCATCCGAATTTCAGAACATGCATCCGAATTTTTAAATCTTAAGTCCAAACTGTAATAAATTCAATATAATGAATGCCTAAGGTTGTTCAAACATAATAGAAGAGATTAAAACATATTTAGATCAATTTAAACAACAATAGAATACTTTTTGGCAACAAGTTATATCTCATGCATTTAAATGTTTTCATAGAGTTTTCATAGAGTAACAATTAAAGAGCAAGTTATTCATTTACAGAAAACACACAGAAAACATCTATAGGATTGAGACATAAGACTCAGAAAACATGCATACAGAAAATTCATATACAGAAAATTCATTATCTCATCCCATACAGCAGTTTTTCACACATTTTGTCATCCTCATTTCTTCTCCCCCTTTTGTCATCAGTCAAAGATGGGGTCAATGAAAATGAGATTAACAATTTAACACATAAAGGAAGCTCTCATCACTGAGATTTCATCATTGAGCTTCACTATTACATAAGATGCAAGAAAAATACAGAAGAAGATTATAACATTAGATGCATAACTAAAAATTTAAATAACTTAAAGCAGTAAATAGAATGGAAGAGATGCTTATTCTTGTGATGTTGATGAAGAGGCTCTGCTAATCCCTTTCATGATGGCCAAGTGCTTCACTCTTCCTTGGCTGAATGAAATGTGTGATGGTGAGACAATTTCAGCTTGAGCTACTTGGCTTCCTGCCTCTTGTGGTTCTTCATGTACATGTTCTTCTTCTTTTTCTTGTTGTGCCACTGTCTCATCATTTCCTCCTTGATCATCCCCATCATCACTGTCATCATCTTTGTCCTTCTTATCTTCCTCTTTATCATCGTCTTCCTCATTTCTATCTTGAGGCCTAGAGGGTCCTTCACCACTTTGAGTATTTCTCATTAGGATTTCCTCAATGTGTTTCACTCTACTCTCTAGTCCATCTAATTTTCCTAGAACCATTGGAGCAAATGATTCAAAGAACTTATACATCTTCTCCATTTCCTTGACTTGATTGTTCAAGGCTTCTTGGAATGCTTTGGCTATTATGGTGTCACCTATAGTTATTCCTTCACCCCTTGACTCAACTTCAGTTTCTTCTTCAACTACTCTTCTTTTTGTTGGTGGTTGCTCCCCCTCACTTGAGGTATCATGCTTCCTTTTTGTTTTCATTTCTCTTGCAAGGGTCTCTTCCTCATCTTCCTCATCTTCCTCATCTTCATCCTCCTCTACTTCCTCTTCTACACTTTCTGTCTTTTCTTCTTTTCCTAACCTTTTTGGAGAGGATTCTCTTTTTGTTTTCCATACCCCATCATCATCAAGAATAAGCTGCATTCTCTTAAGGGATTCATCAGTGTATATTTCTCCACTTTTAAAGGCTTGCCCTCTTCCTGGGAGTTTAATCTTAAAATGCTTAAAGATCTTTGTCAATAGCCTTCCAAAAGGGAATGCCTTGGTTACTGTTTTCTAGCAGTAATCATGTGCCTTAAGGCTATATATCCAAAGTTCAATCTTCTCTGTTCATGCAGTGCCAACATTAATACCATATGCATATTTTCTACTGATGATTTATGTCCAAAGTTAGGAACAATCATAGTAGTTACCATATGATGCAATACTCTACCTCTAGCATCCAAATTCTTGATTTTCCTTTCTTTTATAGATCTAAACTCTCTTCCATTGGTAAAAGCTTGTTCAAATCTATCATATGTAAAGAGTTCACGATCATAGTAATGCATTGAAGGTGCATAATATCTAGCCCCATTGTCACCTACCCCACAAATTCTGTTAATCAGGGCTTCACTAAATTCAATATCAACTTGGGATACTCTAGTTGAATACCATTGTATCCTATTATCCCCAACAGTCTCAATTATTTCTTCCTTTAGGTTTGCATAGAATTCATATATCAAAGTAGGATAAAAATCTTCATTAATAAATAGCAAACTACTCCAGCCAACATCATTGAAATAAGATAGAACCATATCCATGCTAGACAGTTTATCAGCATCCATCTTATATCCAGGAATAATCTTTCTGCTATTCTTATTCCATTCATTAAATTCATGAGTAGCTTTTATGGAGACAAACCTGTCAACCCCAGATAAGGTTTGAGGAATTCGAATTCTTCTGGGTTGGTTGAGGATTGGATCTTCATTTCCTTCTTTAGCCTTTCCCTTGCCTTTCTCAACGTTAGGCCTCTTTGTTCTCACCATTGATATGTTTTTGTTTAGAGGTTCTGAATTTTTGGTAAGAATTTAGGGTTAGGAGTTCAAAAATGAAGGCAAATCGGAATGAGAATGTGTGGATTTGAAGAAATTTTGATTCGGACGTGAATGGGTATGAGAGGTTTTGAAAGGATATAAAATTTGGAAGTTGTAATGTTTGGAAGAAACCGTTCGATTTTCATTTAAAGGATGCATCCGTAAAATTCGGACGACCGAATTTCAGGTCTGCGTCTGAATTTTCGGTCGAAAGTTTCTGTCTTTTCAGTTCAGAAAATTCGGTCGACCGAATTTTCTATCCTGCGTCCGAATTTTTTATCAAAAAATCTCTGTTTTCATCACAACATTAATACACACATCAGTCATTGAATTTTGAAATTCCTAAGAGTCTTCTTAGGTGATTAAACCTTTCCTCAGCCAAAGGCTTTGTAAATATGTCAGCAATTTGATCATTTGTATTTACATATTCTAAGCATATATCTTTCTTAATCACATAATCACGAATGAAATGATGTTTTATCTCTATATGTTTGGTCCTAGAGTGTTGAATGGGATTAATGCTCAAATTGATAGCACTGGTATTATCACATAGTATAGGCACACACTTAAAGTTAAGACCATAATCAAGTAATGTATGTTGCATCCATAATAATTGTGCACAACAACTTCCTGCAGCTATGTATTCAGCTTCTGCTGTGGATAAAGATACACAAGCCTGCTTTTTACTAAACCAAGATACTAGACAACTACCAAGAAATTGACAATGACCACTGGTACTTTTACGCTCAACTTTGCATCCAGCATAGTCAGCATCAGAGTATCCAATAAGTTCAAAAGATGAAGTTTTAGAAAACCAAAGACCATAGTCATGTGTATCAATCAAATAACGAAATATTCGTTTGACAGAAATTAGATGAGATTCTTTAGGACATGATTGGAATCTAGCACACAAGCAAACAACAAACATAATATCTGGTCTACTAGCAGTGAGATAGAGTAAACTCCCAATCATACCTCTATACAATTTTTCATCAATGTTTTTACCTTTCTCATCTTTGTCAAGTTTAGTTGATGAACTCATTGGAGTACCAATTCCTTTTGCTTGATCCATTCCAAATCTTTTTAGTAGCTCTTTGGTATTCTTTGCTTGATTGATGAAGACTCCATCCTTGACTTGTTTAATTTGTAGTCCAAGGAAAAAATTTAGTTCTCCCATCATACTCATCTCAAATTCATTTTGCATTGATTTGGCAAAATCTTCACAAAGAGATGTATTAGTAGCACCAAATATAATATCATCAACATAAATTTGCACAAGTAAAATATCATTTTTAGGATATGTTTTTATGAAAAGAGTTGTGTCCACTTATCCTTTTGTAAAACCTTTTGAAAGAAGAAAGCCACTCAATCTTTCATACCAAGCTCTTGGAGCTTGTTTCAACCCATATAGAGCTTTGGTTAGCTTATACACATAATTTGGAAATTTTTCATAGATAAAACCAGGAGGTTGTTCTACATAAACCTCTTCTTCAATAAAACCATTTAGAAAAGCACTTTTGACATCCATTTGAAATAGTTTAAAACCTTTAAAGCAAGCAAATGCCAAAAGTATTCTTATAGATTCTAATCTGGCCACTGGAGCAAAGGTCTCATCATAGTCAATGCCTTCTTCTTGGTTGAAACCTTGAGCAACAAGTCTACCTTTATTTCTAACTACTTCTTCTAGTTCATTTAACTTATTTCTAAAAACCCATTTTGTACCAATAACAGAATGATCATGAGGTATAGGAACAAGAGACCAAACTTTATTTCTTTCAAATTGATTTAGCTCTTCTTCCATAGCAATAATCCAGAAATTATCACACAATGCATCATCAATATTTTTTGGTTCAATATGAGATAAAAGAGCAAAGTTATCAATAAAGTACCACCTTGTTTTTACCCCTTGGGAGACATCACCAATGATTTGCTCCTTAGGATGACCTTTTGCATATGTGATATCCTTTGGAAGTTCTTGATCATTGCTTGATTGACCATCTTGTTCTTGCTCCATTATTTCTTCTTCTTTGGCATGATCTTCCATTGTGAGTGCTTGGTGTTGAGTATGATTTTTAACCATTGATGTGCCTGCATCATCTTCATTTCCTCTTTGAAGATAAATGTTAGATTCATCAAAGGTTACATGAATAGTTTCTTCAACACACAATGTTCTTTTATTATAGACTCTATATGCCTTTTTATTTGATGAATAACCAAGAAAAATTCTTTCATCTGATTTTCTATCAAACTTACCAAGATAGTTGCTAGTGTTTAAAATGAAGCATTTACAACCAAAAAACTTTGAAATAGACAATTGATGGAGTTTTGTCAAATAAAAGTTCAAAAAGGTGTTTTTTCTTATAAAAGGTCTTAGTAAAACTCTGTTCATGATATAACAAGTCTGTATTAACGACTTCAGCTCAAAAAATACTTTGGTAATGAGTTTTCACAAAGCATTGATCTAGCCATTTCTTGTAAGGTTCTGTTTTTCCTTTCAACAACACCATTTTGTTGAGGTGTTTTGTAATTTGAAAAAATTGTGAGTAATACCATATTCATCACAAAATTTTGTAAAGTCTTGGTTACAAAATTCTCTTCCATTATCACTTCTAATAGAAATCAGTTTGCAATCAAGAGAGGTTTGAACCTTTTTGAAGAGTTTTAAAAATTCATAAAATGTTTCATCTTTTTGTACTAAGAAGATTACCCATGTAAATCTTGAAAAATCATCAACAATCACATAAGCATAGCTTTTACCACCAAGACTAGTAGTCCTCATAGGTCCAAATAAATCCATATGAATTAGTTCAAGATGTTTTGAGGTAGAAACTATTTTCTTTGGTTTAAAAGATGTTTTTGATTGTTTTCCATATTGACAAGCATCACAGAGACGAGTTTTATCAAAATGCAATTTAGGTAATCCTCTCACCAGCACTTGTGTATAAAGTTTGTTTAATAAATCCATGCTTACATGTCCTAATCTTCTATGCCATAAAAATCCATCATTGTCATGAATGGCAAGACATTTAATATCATTTGTAATAAGCTCATCAAGATACAACACATATACATTACCAACTCTTTTAGCAACAAAGATAGTTTTGTTACTTGCATTGTCAAGAATAGTACAAGTATCACATTTAAACTCTACTTTGCATCCATTATCACATAATTGACTAATACTCAGTAAATTATAATTTAAATCTTCAATAAGTAATACTTTCTTGATAAGAGGGAAAGAACCTTTGCCAATGTTACCTATTCCAAGTATTTTCCCTTTCTTCTTATCTCCAAATGTGACAAAACCTTCACTTGTAGTTTGAAGTTCACTAACAAGTGATGCATTTCCAGTCATATGCCTTGAGCATCCACTGTCAAGGAACCATTTTGTGGCACTTGATCTTGAGGCAAATTGTACCTACACCAAATTTGAAATGGTGATTTTTGGTACCCATATTTTCTTGGATCCAAGGGGGTTAGTAAAAGTTTCTTTGACTTTCCAAATGATTTTAACACCACTTTCTATTTTTCTTTTGATAAAACATCTAGTCACCTTGTGTCCATGTTTACCACAATAAGTGCAGCAAATATGTGATCTAGAATTATAAGATTCTTTAGCAAAAGATTTTTTCTGTTTTGGAGCAGAATAATCATGAGTAAAACCAAGACCATGTTTTATAAATGAAGATCTTTGATAGCCAAGTAATTTATTCAAATTTTCCCTTCCATTTGTAAATCTCTCAATGCATAAAGTTAGATCATTAACTTTCCTTTTTAGAAGCTCATGATCTTTTATCATTGATTCAAGAGAAATAATTCTAGTGCAAAGCTTTTTGTTTTCAAAAGATATGTTTTGTATAGTTGTATTCAAAACTTCTTTTTCAATAGTAATGCAACTAATGGTTTCAAGAAGTTTTCCATTTTCAACACATAATTTTGAATTTTCATTAGATAAATCATTTATTTTGAGTTTTATTTCTTTATTTCTTTTTGAAGCCTTTTTTAATTCTTCATATAACTCAATAATTAGATCACTGGAATCAATATCATCATCATACACATTTGAAATAGAGGGTGAAGATTGTACCTCATCATCAATGGCCATAAAGCATATGTTGGCCTTTCCTTCACTTTTATCCCCACTTTTTTGTTGATCCCATGTTCCAGCTAATCCTTTTCCTTTCTTGACAGATTTCTTTTTATTTTTGCTTTCTCTTTCTTTTTCCAAAGCTTTAGGACAGTCAGCAACAAGATGCTCTGTGCTTTTACATTCAAAACATTGAGGTTGGTAGGATGAGGATTGTCCACTCTTCTTGACTGGTTTTCTTCCTTTCTTGAGAAACTTCTTTTTGTAGAATCGTTTAAACTTCCTTACTGCCATTGCAATCTCTTCTTCTCCACTGTTTCCTCCTTCTTCTTCACTTGAAGACTGTTCTTGTTCACTCAAGTGATTTGAAGACTTGAGAACAACTCCTTTTCTTCCCTTTTCTTCATCCTCCTTGTCATTTAGCTGTTTCATCTTCATTTCATGAGTCAGTAGAGATCCAATGAGTTGTTCAAGTGGAAGAGTCTTCAAATCCTTGGATTCCTCAATGGCAAGTGTTTTAGGCTGCCAGGATTTTGGTAGAGCATCTAAAATCTTTCTGTTTTGCTCTCCCGTAGTATAGCTTTTACCATAAGCTTTTAAGCCATTGAAAATGTTAGTAAATCTTGTAAACATATCACTAATATTTTCACCTTGTTTCATGGTAAACAGTTCATAATCTCTAACTAGCATGGCAAGTTTAGATTCTTTAACTTGATTAGTACCTTCATGTGTAATTTGAAGTAATCTCCACATGTCATGAGCAGAATCACATCCACTAACTCTATTGTATTTAGTAACATCTAAAGCACAACTTAATATATTCATGGCTTGATAATTTAAAGTCATTTTCTTAGAATCATGCTCACTAAATTCATCAGTGGACTTGGGTACTGAGGTTATTCCATCAGCACTCATTTTCATTGGGACATAAGGACCTTTCTCAATTATGTTCCACAAATCAAAATTAATAGAACAAATATAAATTTTAACTCTAGATTTCCAGAAAGTGTAATTTGATCCATTAAACAAAGGTGGTCTATTTGTGGAGGATCCTTCTAGGTAAGGTAGGTTTGACATATTAGCCATAGGATCTTTGTCTTCTAGGTTGTTAAACCACACACAGAAGTTCTAGCTCTGATACCAATTGAAATACCTAAGAGGGGGGTGAATTAGGTATTTGGCTAATCTTCGCAAACTTAAACCTTTTATGCGTTTATACCAAGAACAAGTTAAATGAGCTAATTAGAGATAATTGATAGCAAGGCAGTAATGAAAGCAATAGCAAAGAACTCAAACAATTTATAGTGGTTCGATCCTCAAGATCTACATCCACTACCTTAAGCTCACACTTAAGGATTTCAACAAATCTACTAATTGCTCGGGTTTACAAATTACAAGAGAGGTTCACCAAACTATGGTTTTACACTCACAACCTCTTCTAGTAATGTTTACAATACAAGGCTCACCAAAAACAATGGTTTTATATCTTAAACAACCTTGAATCACACTTTCAAGGATCACCCTTATCTAAAGGATTTTATGTTATCAAGATAACCTTGCTAGAGCTAGTAGAACTACAGAATATGATAAATAAATGAGAGTGTGTAGAAGTTACCACTTGATGGTAGATATTACACAAATTTTGCACCTTCACACTTTGATGTCTTTGGATTAATCAATTGAATACACAAGAAATAAGAGAGCTTAAGAAATGTTTGCTAAATGCTTTTGAATGCTTGGATTTTCAAGATTTCAAGAGTTACAAAAGATTACACGTTTATGGCTTTTATAGAATTTAAAAATAAGTTAAAACGATCATAAAACGGCTAGTAACGGCTAGTTTCAGAAAATTCGGACGACCGAATTTTTTTGGCTGCGTCCGAATCTTCGTCCGAATTTCTCTGGATGAATAGTCATCATTATGGAATCATTTCCAGTATAGTCGTGTGTCCTGTAGCTATGTAAGTCACTGCGAGTATCACACACAGGCAGAATCAACTGCTTCATGCAGTACTGTCGATAACCCTACCAGGTGAATGCCACTCTACTATATCAAATCAAATCAATGGAACCTTTGCTCGCCAAAGACTATTGTCGGAGGGTGAGCAAGCCACATATGGCAACCACATAAACTAGATAAATAATACATGTAATATTAGTGATAAAATGTAGGAATAAATTAAATTAGGTAAATCAAAAGTTTTGAGAAGGGAAAAACAAACCTTCTATGTAGATATAGCATCCAGCTAAGTCCAGATAAGTGAGTAGCACGTGCTTCGGCAACTAGCTAATGTTGAAAGGCACGAATCAATGACAGCCATACGCAGCTTGCGAGGGGATAGGGAGACGCGGCATAGCCAGTCGGACCACAATTATTGAATACGCTCCCAAGCCCACAATTGGACGAGGGTCACGATACTGTGAATCTCAAGTGCATCTCCTAGAAAGGCATCACAGAGACATTGATATAAGTGCCCTATATCTCCACTGCCCCAGCTATATAATCCGACAATATCCAATCTTCAAGAAAGTGGAGATAACTCTGCAATCCTGCTTCAATGAACGATCACCAAATGGTTTCATAATAAACACTTCAAATGGCTCCTTTTGCATCTTGTGTCCCACTAGATCGACACCAGTTGGTCTGAATCCAAAAAGTCTCTTGATAATCTCAATCCACTTAGATTTAGAGTGCGTATACAAAGGCCCAATAACCGGCAGATCATCAATAGGCAGTCATCATATGATCGCTATATCTTATAGTGTAATAGTGGCATCGTCACACGTCAAGTGAAATGTGTCTCTAGATGCCACTGCTCCACCAAAGCCATGATGAGTGCATGATCAACTGATTTGAACCCGATTCGGGCTAGTGCTCCAAATCCAGCTCTGTCTATCAATTATGAACCCTAGCAGGAGCCCCACTATATGCGTTATAAAATATGTGATCAAAACATTGAACTCTCAAGCACTCCACTATTCTCTCTCTATAGCCCTCCCAAATCAACGTTGACCGATGTTCCACCTGCCTACTAAGCAAACTTGGGTCTACCAGCCCAGGATGCCCATCTGGAGGTACCCTACTAACATCTATCTATATATTGTAATTATACTCCAATAAGCAAACATTGCTTTTTAAATATTTTTTTCTAATCACGTATATTATATTTATATTTTTTCTCTGTTACCTCCGGACATGTCAACGTTCAACTAATAATTTATCTAAACATCCTAAAAAGTTAAGTAACATTAATAAATCTCAACTTACGCAAACTAAGAGTTTATCTAGCATATAACCAAAATTTTAAGCAACCAGATTAAACAAGAATGCAATAAAAATATTAGACAAAGAATAAATAAAAATATGCATAACGCTTAATTAAATTAAGATTAAAAAATTTATATGGCACAAATAACTAACACCCAAACAAAGGCAAAAAAAAAAAAGGAAAGGACCCAGAGAAACAAAAAAGAGAGAAAAAAAAAGAAAGGACCAAGAAACAAAAAAGATAAAAGAAAAAATTGAAAATAAAAAAGAAGAAAGAAAGGAAAACAGTCTGAAATTTCAGATACCAAGAGAAAGAAAAAAAAAAGGGAAAACAAACCCAGAAGATACATACGATGAAAGAAAAGCAAAAAATGGGGATAATGGAAAAGAAACAACCAACCTAAAGAACACTCCTACTCGCCTTTCTTCTCTGCAATCACCTAGAGTAGCTGCTGACTGGAGAGCTGCATCATCTATGGGAGGAAGAAAGAAACAGTACCTACTAGGGAGGTGTTATTGCTTTATAGCCAAAGACTATAAAAGCTGAAAAACCTAAGAGGGGATAAATTAGGTTTTTGGCTAATTCTCAAAAATATTTTTCTTAATGGAATCTCCATTTTCAAATACACAACTTCCAAGATTTTGTGTGTTGTGAAAAGAGTGGTTGAAAGAAGAAGAGAAATCAATAAGTCCACAACTAATATTAACAACCACAAAGAACAAATGAATATAGCACAAATAAAAACAAGTAATAAGTGTAGTTATGTCACAAGACAACCTTGAACAATCAAATCAAGGCTCACTCTCACCAAAAGGATTTCATCTGAATAATTCGGTTGTCTGAATTTGGACCTCAGCATCGAATTGGTAATCCGAATTTCTCTGAAATTTTAGCAGCCAAATTTCAAGTTGGACATTCGAATTGGAGTTCGAACTTTTCAAAACTTCGTCAAATATTTTGAAACTTAACCATATTAAGTTTGAAATCAATTTGAATTAAATGATAAGTCATTTGAAAGCTTTTAACTATAAACCATTATCAAACACTTTGTCTTTTAAAGAATCATAAAAAACTTTTAATCTTATCAATAAAGTTTAGGCAAGATCAAAATAGTTTGTGCTTCAACATGCAATGCATAGATTTCAAAACGCAAGAATGTAGAGTTTACAAGATATACATATCAAGCAAAAGCAAACATGCACTAGAGTGCCTTCAAAGCTTTTAACTTCTTGGACATACTCTTCATTCTTCAACCACTTGAGTACATTTGAGATGTCCTTTTCACATTAGCTTCAAGACAATGAGATCACTTTGCTTCTTTAATCTAAAAATCTTATCACACAATAAGTATATGAATTAGTCCTCATTAATGTTTGTCATTAATCAAAACTCCTAGATTTGACCTTAAAGCTTACAAAAGCAATAATGCATTCCCAATAGGTGTTATAGGCTTCTGCTCTTTGACCGTTGCAGGCTTCTCCAATGACACATTTTAGAAAAGCATCATTTGCTAAATAATGCCTTCCCAAATGGTGGTATAGCTAAAGGTGGAAACTCCATGCCAAACATGCCTATTATAGTCCCATTTTTTTACATGGAGGCTCAAATGGGTAAAAGTTCCCCCAAGAGGAAACCGTCTACTGCTCTCCAAAAGTGGAGAGAATGAAATGGTCACCTCTCACTTCTTTTCTCTTCTCTCTCTCTAAAACTCCCAAATAGAGCCAACCCAATTCCCTTCTTTCCTAGCCCTCTCCTTTCTCCCCATTTCTCTCTCTTCCCTGAGCTAGTTTGGATGGGAGGATTTGGAGAGAAAAGAACAAATTTAAAACGAAACGCAAGTTACTTCTCTGGATGATTTTTAAGAGAAGAAAAGAAGAAAAGAAAAAGCATATCAAAATGTGGAGAGAGAGACGAATGAGCAAGTCAAATTTCAGTTAAGATTATGTTGATATTTGAATTCGAATAAAAGTTTTCTCCAAAGAATGGTAAGTTTGTAAATTCATTTTAGAAACATCATCTTTCTTCTTTGATCTTTCCTCTTCCAACTCTTAAGAAATACTTTTCTTTCCAAAACTCTCAAACAATGTAAACTTTATCTTCTCTTATCTTCTCTCCTTATTAATCATTTCTCTTCTTTTCTTTTCTTTCACAAACTGGCACACTAGTCCTTAAATTGGCAATAGTTATGCATATGGGTTTGGTTGGTTCAGAAATTTGCAACAAATTTTTTACTTACAAAATTCACTACCCTTTTCATAAACAATTTCATTTACCTTTTCGAAATATGAAACAAAAAATTTTAAAAAAACTTTATTCTATCTGACTGTGATTAATTTAGCATTGAAGAAGTTCATTTTCTAGTGGATTTGTTTTTGTGGATTTGTATTTTTTTGGTTTTTTTATACATTAAGAAATAGGGATACAAATGAATTCATTTCCTATTTCTTAATAAGGGATGCAGGGATGCTTTTGATGGACTAATGAATAATTTTATCTTAATAGGATAGTAACTTATGTGCATCATATAAATTATACATATCAATAAAAAATTCAGGTACATGACTAAAAAAACCAAGTCACTATTAAGTCAAATAGTTAACTTTTTAAAGATAAAACTATCCCTAAATAAAATACCACATTGACACCTATCTCCTTATTCATTTCCGCAGGGGTAAATATAATCGTTAATAATGTCGGAGAATAAGAGTGGTTTGATAAGTTCAACGAGTATATAATTACGTTCAATTTTTATTTATTTAGTATTTATACTACGAGCTGATGGTACCAATGTGATAAAACAAAAGCAATTTTCCTTTCATTTGCTGGTGTGTGCGCAACTGTTTAGGCTCACCAAGGAATAAGTAGGGGTAGGTATGTGCCATCATTTATATTTAAGGTTATTTTGATTCAAAAATCAAATTAAATGCTTTTGAAGAACATTGAAGTGTTGTAATTTTCAAGTCGACCTTTTTCTTTTGGTTGCTTATTGGTGATTTTAGGTGATAAATATCTTGGCAGGTATATTCTTAATGGTGATTAGCAATAATGGTAGTGTTTTTCTCACTCTACTTTTAGTTTCTTTCACTTCCTTCTCTCATTTTTATAAATAAAAAGACTTTAATATTCCAAACTAGTTTTTTTAAACAAGGTTCGAGTTAAAATTTTGAAATTTTCTTTGAGTTTTAAAGTTTTTTTAATTATAAAAAAAGATAAAAGGAGAATGAAAGAAGTGGAAAAAAAGAGTAAAAATATCATTTTCCATAATAAAAAACATTTGCTCTAGATCTTTCTTCTAATGTAAAAAGAATAGAAAAAGAAATAAATATTTAACGTATAACAGTTTTACTAATACATGACGATTTTTAAATAATTTTGATATTTTTATCTTTTAAACACTATAAGATTTCAAAATTTACTACATTATATTTATTTCATTCAATTTATAGTAATCACTATATAATAAGCTTTAATGAACGATCAAAATTTATCATTTTATCTAAATTTTATCGATATTAAATTTCAGTGCTTATTTAAATTTTAAAAAATTAAGAGAAAAATTTGAATCTTAAATATTAGAATTGGTTGTAATCAATTTTTAAAAACTTAAAAATAAAAAATTAATTACTAATAATTAAAAAATTATATTTATTAAAAAATAAATTTATTATTTTTAATTTTTTAAACAAAAAAATAAAAGCTTGGAGTTTGCGCAACGAACAGAAAAAAATTAAAAATTTTAAAAAATAAAAACTGGGTGGGTTTCGCACACACTGGGGGCGCCGTAACTTTTTTCTTTTTGTTTCCTTTTTTCTGTTTAATTTTTTAAAAAATAAAATTATAAAGAGCTAAAATTATCAAAATATATCCTACATTAATATATCTTACATTAATAAAATTGTCATATATTTAACAATTTTTTAAAAAAATTCTATTCTGATGAAAATTTTCTTTAGAGGTTCTGCAAAACTTGGTGGCTTTTTTGCTGGTTTTAAAGCTTTACACATTGTAATCTTTTTCTTTACTATTATTAAAAAAAGAAGTGCAAAATCAGCTTTGTGAATTAGTAAAGTAGACGAAACGTGCTCTTAACATGCATGCAAGGCATGTATAAAACTACCTGCTCCACTTTCTATCCCATTCTGAATATATTCCCATGTGTCTTATTTTTTGTTTGAAGTTTTTTTTTTCTTTAAATTCCATATTTTTTTCTAAAAAAATGACATGCCAAGAGTTAATAATGATGAAACAGAAAGCAAGACAAAAAATCCAGACTCAGCAAAGCACTAGTTTCTTACCAATCACAAATAATTTAAGGCTATGAAGATGCAAATAACAACCATCAGAAGACAACATCCTACGGACACTTTCCCACGTATGACGTGTTTAGAACATTCTTTTTTTTTTTTTTTTGATAAATAGTCTGTAGAACATTCTGCGTAAACAGAAAATGGAAATTGCCCATATTGGAATTGCCACCATGGTCATCTCATTGCACCAGATTTGGCAACGGCATTTTGCGTCTTAACAAAGACAAAACTCCAAATTTACGAGTCTGTTCATTAAGAGACAGTCCCATTAAGAAATTGGACTATGGATGGCCATGTTATTTGATACATTCATTCCGTTAAACAGAGTGCAATATGCCAGCATAGATTTGACATCCAAGCTTCAGGTTTAGCGGAAAGTTGCACTTCGATTCCCGGAGGCTGGAAATGCTTGGCGCCTCCTACCTGTGCCAAACTCCCTCGTCCCTTCATCTCTTGTGGCGCCTCCTGAAATAATTTTCCTACCACCTTTTTGAAGCCTGTTCCTACTACTATCATCATCAACAGCAGTACCAGCTTTTCCACCAGGATCTTCCCCGAATATTATGTCCTTCGTCGATTCATAGTCAAATGGCTTCACTTGTAGGAAGCCTTCGGAAGCTTGAGATTTCTTAACCGGGTTGCTTTTTCTTATTTCATTATTAGTTGACTGGAAGCACTTCTGGAAACTGGATGATAAATCAGATAATGACATCGGCTCCTCTCCCTCTTCCATCTCCGAAGTAGAACTTCCAAAAGCATCTTTTGGATTCTCTCGCTTGTGATTTCCAGCTTCTCCGCCACCATTTCCAGGTTTCTCAACATCAGAACCAGATCCAAGCAATATAATATCTTCCACATTGGTACTATTACCCAAGGGCTCTCCCTGATGTAGATTATTCAGCGGCTTTGTAGATTCTACCACGACTGGTTGCTGGCTCTCATGATTGCCAACAAAAGAATGGAAAGGAAGGCTCACCGCAGACTTGATTTGCTCCAGTTTGAGGACTTCTGGCTCCTAAGACTCACATAAATCAAGCAATCAAATTCTTTTTTCGGCCCAAAAAGATTAGGATGCACCAAAAATACCACCTCCACAGGTTCAAATAATAAAATACTCATTCAGAGGATTCAAGTGGATAGAAATTATTGACGCCAATTCAACCACTGTTGAAGGTTGGTACAAACTTAAAAAGAAATCTGTATATCTGATCCGATATAACAAAGCAGCATGTGTTAACAGGTTAACTGTACAATAGGATTTTAGTACGGGCACGTAAATCCAAAATGCATGAGATCATAAAATAATATGCAGAAACTAAAGATTAGAGTTAATGGAAAATCGAAAAAGAATATGAAATCAAGAAATTTTTTAAACAAATGTACGTAGCTTGCCTTGTTATCTGGATGAAGCTTCCTTTTTGAGGAACTGCCCAGCAAGGCTCCGAAAGCACGGCTTGGCTTCTTTAACACCTGCACAGTTGCTCCAGCCTAGAGAGAGAGAGAGAGTCTTTCATGCAGATCACGTCACAATAAAATGTAAAGAGAGTCAATCAGCTATTTGGTAGCAAAATTTTGCAGTGGTATTACCTGTCTTGCATTTTCAGCTACAGAGCAAGTGGCTCTTGAATTCAGAGAACTATCTGTTTCATCATTCATGCTTCCATTATCATCTGGGTTATCCTGACAATTTCCATCAGTAGCCTTTCCAGGCACATTAATTGCATCCTTGATATAATCCTTTCGTACATCCACTTTCTCTATTTCAGGGGCTTCAGAAGGTAATACATTGGGCACATCAGCACTAGATGTGTTTTCAGACGCCTGAATTAGTGAAAATTATAATTTGCTCAATCAGAATAGAATATATAAAATGAAATTATACGCATCAAGAAAAAATCTCTCCCCCCTCAGAGCTCAATGTGGAACTCCAAAAGCTTCTGAACCACCTATAACGTAAATGACATATCCCCCTCAATGATAACTTTGCCTACATCAAAATTAGTTGCTCAAAAACCACCATTGTCTTTATTTGATTATATAAAAGCAGAAAGCATTAGCTGTTGAAAATGATACCAAGCTATTGGGTAGCTCAAAACGAACAAAATTCATCTACGACACCTATCGCTTTTCAGCTTTTCCTAGGACCAAAAGCAATGAAATGGTAAATCCAGTCAAGCAGTCCAATGGCAAGCTAGCCACTTTTGCAAAAGCTTATTTCAGGCTAAGGGCTACACCATAAACTGAATAACAGAAAAAAAGCAAGTTGAATGTCAGAATGAAGAGAACAGTATCAGGTGGAAATTTAAAGCTAAATCAGAACAAGAAGAAATAGAAATAAAAATAAATAGACAAAAGAAGATCTTACTCTTTCAATGGGCCTTTCTTTCAACTGCTGAGCAGCAACTTCAAATGCGGCAGAATTTTGCATGGAGTGTCTAATTATGCCAACAATAGAACCAAGGTTGCGCTCAATGTAAGGATGCTTTGATTTCACAACTCGACGCAATTTGCTAGTCGTGAGAGGCATCTGTTTAGCTTTTATATCAACAAAGGGGAAAAGAATTGTAGTTGCAACTCCAACGTATAGTATCTCAATCAAGTGTGGCTAAGCAAGAATTGAAGTCGACTAAAGTATGAATAATTTTTAACCTACCAATTTCAATAAGAGTCTTGTTTGGCAAAATATAGCCCGTACTCTCATCTTCTGCACGGGCCACAACATCCCTCCATTCACAGAGACCCTGAAAATTGTACAGAAGAATCATGTCAACAAGAGACAAACAAGAGATAATTTAATCAGTAAATTAGCTTTAGAAAGATACAAATAACACATATGGCAGCATGAGCCTTTGGGAAGACAAGAGGGAAGACTATAGAGCAACAACATACGGCAACAACAGCAAGTTGCTGAGCATTAAGACCAGCACACTGTAACCTGTATTAAAATTTTGAAAAAGTTATCATTCATGTTAACACAAAGGAGGCAAAGAAACAAATATCTTCAGCAATGAAAATCATCTTCAGAATGTTCAACATAAATCATTTCTAATATAAAGCAATACAGTGGAGACATACCCATATATATGAAGATATGAACTATCAGTCAAAAGCTCTTTCTCGTAAAGCTGCATGCAGATATCATAGCTACGTCTGTACACCTGAGTGGGCACAAAATACAATTACCTCCAGTAAGTAAAACACAATAGCAGACCTAAAGACACAACAGTAACTCCAGAAAATGTGATGAACTGGAGTCAAAATTCCATATGAATTAAAGCCTTTAAAGTGCTGAATGAAGCATCATCAGCAGTCGAATAGTGGGATAGAGATATTGGTCTTTCTCTTCTCTTTCAATTTCATGCATTTTTCACAAACATAGCAAAGGTCAAGAAACAAGAATAATTTGAGGAAGGGGAGGGGGGGGTTCGGGGGACAGTGTTCAAGTGCAATGTTTTATTCATTGAAGCGTTAGCAATTCCAACAGACACCCATCATCATTATCCAGAGATATAGGGAGGGCATGCTCAATACTCCACGGATTTGCTATGGCTAGATACTTATCATACCCAACTGACGACATCAATATTAGGCTCCAGATTGGCCATAGATATATTCAGTAGATGGGAAATAAGAGAGCTATTCCTAGTCTTGAATATTCTCTTGTGAAAGTTTCCTCACTGTTCAGTACCTGGCAGGCGGGGAAGGAGGAGAAGAACAAGATAATAATTTCCTTTATACCTTCAGTATTAAGTTAAGATACATTAGTGTTTTCTTCATGTTTCATTCCAGGACAATGGGATCAGGATGCCTTTAGATTGCATACTTGAACACCCTTTGCCACTTTAATTAGATATAAGAGACTTACCTCTACAAGCAGAGCATCAGAACTTTCAGAACCAGTAGACACTGAGAGTAATTCCCTCCTCATCATATCGTAAATGCAGAGAAGATAGTGTGTGTCTTCTCTGGCATATCTACACGATAATAAGAGACAAAAAAATGTTAACACACGCTAAGTATGTTGCAACAAAATCCATCAACCCCTCAAAACTCCAGAAATTAAAAGCAGAACAAATTTTGGCTAGCGTCCGGCCAATCCAAATTCTTCCAAAAATGTATCCCCATAAGTTTAGTGAAGTCAGAGAACAAAGAACAGCTTCATGATACATTGGTCAAATGAAATAGAAATATGATTTGGATGACAGCTAAGCAAATAGCTCCAGTTAGACAGAAAGAGATCTGTGCCTGTTTTAAAGAAGCAAGGTCTTATTTCCCAACAAGATCCACAGTAACAGGGGGCAAAAGTGACTAAACTAATGCTACACATGAAAAAAGATTGATGGAAAAGAAACAATACTAAGAATTCTGGGGTGCAAAATATTGTTTATGTGATTTCAGAATTACATTTAGACACCAGCAGTTCTGCAGGAAGCAGGGAGACAATTTTCCAAAAATGTCTAAGTGCACAATTCCGATTAGTGCAAGAGTAAACACATTGAAGGTACACCAAAAATGAACACTACAAACATAAACCACGAGAGGACAACTTTTGGCAAGGAATAATAACATGCATGATAAAGATTGGATGCAGATGAGTTCAAGGCATAACAAAAATGAACATTAGTAACAAACTAGGACATGTGAACGCTTCAGCAGAGTTAGGATTGAAGTTCGCTTCTCAGAATACCTGACCATTTCACTAGGCAGAGGGCGCAGTCTCCAATCCGCATTCTGATATCTGCAAACAGAAGCAGGTCAATCCACTAGCATGCACAAATGCCAGATTCTCTGATAGTTTATATTTTGAGAAAGATGTCTGCATGTGTCTGTATGCACATGTGCACTGTGTTTTTTTTTTTTTTTCTTTTTCTCTGTCTCTCTCTTTTTTCCCCTTATTTCTGGGTGGGGTTTCCAAGATTGCAAAAACTGGAATGATTAAGAGTTTAAACAAAGGAAAGCATGTTTTTATGCATTTGGTTACTGCAAGTTAGATACTCACTCCTTATTTGCAATTACTCCACAAAAATAAAACAACAAGTACTCCAGACTGTTTCTGTCCATTTTCAACACCCTTGAGGCCTACAATTGAGACAAATGTTAATTCCACTCAGCCACATGAACATATTATATCACGCAACAATTACTTATAATCGGAATAAGTAATCCAGAACAAATATGATAAAATAAAAGGTGAATTAGAGGGATGTAATTTTGGATTAGAAAGGTCAAAAGCATTCAACTTCCATCTCCATGTTTCTCTTCCTTCAAATGTTTCCTTTCTGATTTCGTGAATTCACAGTATATAGTTTTTCTATTTGTTGAATGTCGTCTTTGGAACAATATTATCAGTAACAAAACTGTAGAAAACAGCAGCATCTAAACATCTTTTCTGCCTCAACTCTTGTTCTCCCTTTCTTTGTGGGGGACAGTCTAGAAGAAAAAAATGCGAGGGGCGATACAAATGCTACTTTGTGGCCAAAGCAGTCTCAGGAAATCTGGCAAACCAAGGGTAGAAAGACACAGCTAACAAGTGGGTCTCTCTTAGTAGCAAGAGAAACAAGCATTTGATGTGTGAATCAAGTTAGTGTCAAAGCAACATGGTAAGCAGACAAAGCAGTCAAGGTACCTCCAAGCAGTAACCCAATTAGACGGGGAAGTTGGTGTTGCAATGGGGCAAAATTACAGATTAGCTCCAAGGCCAACAAAAAGGATCCCAATTGCTACTTCATGGTTAAAGTAGTCTTTGGCAATTTGGCAGCTTAAGGGTAAAACGACGACTCAAATAAAGGTTTTCAGGGGCAAGAGAGGCCTACCTAATAATCAGTAGTCTTAGTTTTACAGAAACAGCTAACTGCTTAAATTTGTAATTGTTTAATTACGCATCAGTAGGCATTAATAGAAATAATTTGAGTTCTCGCAAAAAAATTATTCTTGAAAGTTCTCTATGTCATTTTAGGTGAAACTAAACTTTGAGTTCTTTCCAAAGCATATTCAACTCCATAATGATCAGATTTCCTCATGTTCAAAGTTTTCTTAGCAGTAGTATTTCTTTCCAAGTTTTGTTGATTATATACGGCTGCAATTGCTTCCAAATTAGTGGTCAAAAGATGAAAAAGGATCAAATTTTCTTTATTCTGATAATACTGTGCAATTCCGGGGTACAATAATTTTTCCCTTTTGTCTTCATGAGAGATGCCTTCAATTGATGTATCCCATCTATCAAAATAGAACATGTAACCATACATATCAACTGAAGACCTCTGTTTTAAAAAATGTAGAAGCTTGGCGCCAACCTGCCCAGTATCAAACAAGTTGCAGATGTAGATGCCAAAGTCCCTTTGAAGCCACAAAATATCTCGATCAGCTCCATGCATTACCTAAATCAACCATTATTGGAACATCAAATAAATCTAATAACTTAACCAAAGAAAAGAGATTCCAGAAACAAACCTTTCTCTTTGTTGGATCCTTAAAAACCTCTCTCAGATAGGGACCAATGTGAATGCGAAGCTTGAGAGTGTCTATGACAAAATCCTCAGTTCTAGTAGATATTTGCATCAAGCATGTCAGTCCTTGGAATGACCGGTACTGATTATGTTCTAGATCAACCTATATAACAGAGAAAATATATGAAAAAACTTGATTAACAACCATCTGTTTATAAATAAAGGCACCAACACATCAGATGCACTTTCAAAAGGAATAATAGTTCCTGATAACGAAAATTTCCCGAAAAGAAATAGGGTAAAAGATGCAGGAGATGGATATACGAAATCAACTACTTCAGCATAGATAGACATAATTGAAATTCTAATGCCTCTCCAACAGGAAAAAGAAAAGAAAAGAAAAAGAAGCAGGGCATACAGGTACATTTTAGGAGAAGAACATTAACAATAATTTCTGTCCCTGTTACTTCCTGTTTTTCCTCTTCCCTTGAGCAATTAATAACAATTAATTAAAGTTTCATGAAGATTTGTAACAACATATGGAATATACTTCCTACACAATTTCAACTCAAAGCGCGGGCGCGGGCGCGGGGGGAAGGGAATGGAGGAAGAAAGGGAGAGAGAGAGAGAACCAGAAAGCCATAAGGGTTTTGAAAACCCAGAAACAACCTAAACTACTAGTCATGAAAACAAAATGTGAAACTATGAACAGTTACCAAATTGATGTAGAATATAGAAACTCTATGCAGAAAGCAATTTCATCATGGGAGGATAGTAACTTATAACCAACACAAAAGTTACTCTGGCACCAATGGGTGTACGATAAATTGATAAAAGAAATCAACTTATTCAAGAAGTTGACTGCCCAAATAGGTAAGGAGTTGGCATGCGTTGGTTTCTCTTATCCATTTGTCTTGTTCCCATTGGTGGAGTAATTCCTATGTGGGTTACAACTTACTATCCTACCATGATAAAACTATTATATAGCTCCAATATCAAGTCCACTATATTCAAGGACAGCAAACAGGACCATGACAAAGGCAAAGGCCAGACAAAATATCCAAGGCCTCATTATCCTTCTTCTTCACTCTCTCAAATCATTAATCTTTAATACATATAAAAAATATTCGTAACAAAACGATCTTAACGAATTGGGGGAAGAAATGGAATAAAAAGAATGAATAGAAGTGTATCCTTAGCCAACCTCTACCTGCTGCTACAAATTTGGAACATCAACCAGTAATCTAGGCATCAATAGTAAGAGAACTTTCTGCAAAAATATCTCATATATGGAAAGTATAATATCATAAACCTCCCTGAAGTTTCTGATAATATCACTTACCTCCCCTTAGTGTTTAAAATATCACTTGCCTCCCAAAGCATTTAATATTTTTCCAACCAAAAGCATAAATGACCCTACAGATTTCAGAATTTCCTAAGAATAAATAACTGCCAACAGAATATCACTCAACTTCTAATACAAAAATGAAGTGTATATGTATTAAAAGGATTTTGTGAGTCATAAAAATTATAAATTACAGCACTATAAGCTAAACCATAAAATATAATCATGATAAATTATGAAACTACGCTGCATTCTTGTATTATAGGTGTACAAATGTTTTAGGGTGCATTCATATAGTCATTTTCCTCATCTATATTTTCTTGGGCATTAGGAAATTCTGAGTTTCTAGGGGAATTTATGTCTTTAGTTCAAGAATAAATAGATCATACGGGAGGAAACAGATTTTTTTGATACCTAAAGGGAGGTGAGCGATATTGTCTGGAACAACAAAGCAGGTTAGTGATTTATCTCATATCGGAATTTTGAATTGGCTACATATGATAATATGTCATGGTATAAGAGAAAAACGGTTAAATCATGCAGATGATATTCTAGATCTGTAGGAAAGGAAATACATAAAAATCATTTGCAAGAACCCAGATGTACATATAAAATCAGTAGGTTTGCATGCTTAATTACTGCTGAACATCTAGAAATGATTGTTAAAACAAGTAAAAATTCTCGGAAAAGCAAAGAGCCAATGCACTAAGGTCAAGGAAATTGGAATAGAGAACCTTTTTACAGCTGATGCTATGAAAGAAGCAAGAATGGATAATTATGACAGTCAAAATATTACTCTGAAACAAAATATACATGCTACTTATCAGTTGGATAGTTAGTGTCACAAGGACCAGCATCAGATAAAGTTCAAATTATCTTATTATCGTAGGAATATTGTAAAGACAACAGTCGGAAAAATCACATGTTGGTTCATTCTCACTTGGCCAGTTTAACAAGCACATATTTTAAAAAGTATAAACTCAATATCATAATACCAGCAATTCAAAAACCAAAAATACCATATTTTATGTTTTACCGCAAATTCATCCACGCTACGTAATTTTGCAGCTAACTGCTTTAAATCTTTAATGTCTTCCACGAGTATGAATGGTGTGCACTCCAAAGGAAGAGCTTCTGCAGGCTCATCATTTGTGCTACTTTTATCAACAAAGTCCATGACTGATAACTTTTCCTGTAAATGAAAGAAAGAAGGCCGTTAGCAGTTACAGCATAGCATACACAAAATCACCCAAATAGTACATGGTTTTTGAAGCATTAGCCAAACCTCTAGATTTTTAAATCAATAAACAATCCCTAGACAAAAGGTTGAAAATTATATAATGACATTTGATAATAAATAGAAATTAAGAGAGACGATAAAGGAGATACTACAATGTGCTAGAAAAAAATGCTTACTCAGAAATTATAAAAAAAAAATTCTTCCCTCATGTGAACTTCTTAAGCTAGGGCCATATTATCATGTCTCGTCATTAATAACTACAAATATTAAATAAAGGGACTTTGTTGGTCCAATTTAAAAAACCCTAGGACACCATTTCGTATTTAAATGATCTCCTCATATTTCTGAGTAATGGTCTGAGCCAGAGTTCTTACCATATTCTGTTCTTTCTTTTATTTTCTCCACAGGAAAAATAAAAGTTCAAAGTTCCTACGACATCCACTGTATTGCTTTTCCATATAACATCAGGGTCACCTCTGTAGCCTATTAGACATCAAAAATTAATTTGGAAGCCAAAGCAACTAGCAAATAATACATCCACCACCACGGTCACATGATAATCTGGAAGATGGCTTTCTAAGTGCACGTTGACATGCAAACCATGAACTGTATCATGAAGCATACTCTAAAACACTTCACAACTGCACTCCACCACACACACACACACCCCTCCCCCCCACCCACCAAAAAAAAAGAATTTAATGATAAAAGAGAGGCTATATTGAAACCAACTCTTCTCTGGTAAACTGATAGAGAGTGTCTAGGCCTATAGTCCGTCAACCTTTCCCATCCCCCAAATAACACAAGCACACACACAAAAGAAGAAATTTTCTAGCAGGATTTGGCGTGTTAATGGTGATATTCAATGCTCAGTCAAGACACAAGTTGAACACTAGATTTACTTTTTCTAAGGAAGCTTCAAAAAGGGGAAAAAACACTATCAAAATGAGACAGACCTACAGAATCATTTACAACATGACGACTTAAAACTCCACTCTGTTATTAACCTCATTCAGCTCAAAGAAGATAATTCATTAGTAACATGGCACTAATCTCCTCAAAATCAATAATTGGCTGAATGCTTCCAATCCAAAGAAATACTGATATGAACCAAATTATGGTCTTTCCATTCTGAAATGAAGGAAAATTTCTTATATGTAGACTTCTCTAACATTTTTCTTATCAGGAAACCCATCTGAAAATCCAGCCTACTCCTTGTGGGCCATTGCTCATTGGAAGGAGTGCTATCTTGGTCAGAAGAATCAAAAGTTAACCGTATAACATCATACACATAATCAGGTCATGCTCAGTGCAAAAAACCAACAAAAACTCTTCACCTTTACCAATTATAAATAAAGAAAAAGTACAGTTCAAATTCTAGGTTTCTGTTGAAAAGAGACTTGCAAGCTCATTCTTGACACAGGAAATAGTATGAAAGATGTATCTAAGGTTGAGAGACTTCAGCTATGTACGACACAACACTTACTTCCAGAACCATGTAAAGCAAACATGGTACAGTAGACTAATAGCAATTACATTCAATATATCCCTGCTCTTAATTACCATTGGTAGTGAGTCTTTATCTAGAATATTTCAATTTTTCTTTTTTAAAAAAAGAGTATTTCAATTTTAGCATAGTTCTTAGGATTTTTAGTATGTATCAAAGGGGAAAGAAGGAATTTTAGTAATAGAAGGCATTTTCAAGAGATCTTCTAGGAGCCTGAAACTTCTCAATCAGGAATCTTCAGTTCCGTTGGTTCAGTTGATTTAAAAGTTCTATTCTTCCAGTTTTAAGATTGTTAACCTTAAGAGCTCATGTCTACTTAGTTGTCGGGGAAAAGTCTTAACAGTCTACAGCAATGGAGTTCTTACCCATAATCTTTTGATCTCTCAAGTAACCAACAAAATTTCCCACATCTTATCTCACCTAATAAGTGCATGACAAAGTCAACCCCAAAGTGAGATGTCTAACAATCTCTAGAGTGATTCCTATGCTTTTCCTGTTTCTTGATTGGATGCCTTAAAGCATTCTCTCTGCCACTCCATTTCTTTTTACGGCAAGAATAATTAGTGAAACCTTGCAGGTAATGTTTGAACAACTTTGCCCTGCTTTAGCTATTCCACCAAAATTTATCGAGCTTGTGAAATCTCGACCTCATTGACACTAAGCTCAGAAGACACAATCCTAACCAAGCATAGATACAGTAGAAAAGAACTCCTAGCTTTAAGCATAAATGTGTTGTCAACCACTACCATTCTCTCTCCTTTGCTCTCTCTCTCTCTCTCTAATGCTAAAACCAATTGGTGCAGTGTAGTATCAGCTGTCGGACGGGCAAAGCAAAGTCTCTGCTCTTGATTACCATTGGAAAACAGCACAACATTTCCCAAGATTTTCTCTTTTTCTTCTTTTTCTCTTTTGTCACCCACCAGAGTCTTATCCATTTCTCATTATTTCTAAAACTAATTCAGCTAATCTTTCTTTGTCTTTTAGAAAAATACAAACCAGAAAAATTGTATATTCCCATAGCATGCATACGAAGGTCACAACAAAATTTCATAGGAGGAAATAAAAATGACGAGTTTCAAAATTATTGTGGACAAAAAATACATATCTCCAGTTTTCTTCTAGCCTTGCACACCAAAACACAAAACAAAAGCAAATGGAAATCCAAATAAATTAAGAAAAATGCTTTCTCCAGAGGCGAACCCATCAGTTAACGCAGGTACAAGCATAAGAGCCTTTACTAACCAAGGGGTGAACAAATCGGGAGCCATCCTCACTTTTCTGCAACCAAACATGTTCAAACGGCTGGTTGGAGTTATTCACTATAATTTTATACTCATCCTGGGGCCTTGGGATGGTAGCTATGTGGAATGGTATTTTAGGCTTCACCTTCGTGGCCACCTGAGCTCCTTGAACATCCTTTTCATTGAGATTGCTATCAAGAACTCCCCCCTTTCTATTCTTCTTACCACACACAACTTGAAACCCACCCTGTGAATCCATATCCAGTTTTATGCCACTACCATCCTCCTCCTTTTTCCGCATACTTCGAAATTCATCAAGCGACGCATCAACCTTCTCAAAAATATCATCATTCACATTGACCAGCCAATCGTAGACGTCGAGGTCGTCATAATCCAAACTCTCCGGATAGGCCATTGATTTTCCCCATAACTGAGACGAATTCCCGACGTTTTTCAATAGGGTTTTTGATTTCCCGTCGATTTCTTTGATGGGGTTCTTGAATTTGTCAAAATTGGAGTAGAAGTAGAAATCTTTCTGCGAGGGTATGCCTCTTGAAGAGCCAGAAAGCTTTGCTACTGAAGAGGGTAACGGACCAGCCGCTATTGTGTTGCGTAACGTCTCGGGCTTTTTCAAGTATTCTTCAGAGGGATCGGTGTCCATTTACATGCCTTTTTCAATATTTCCGATTAGGGCTTTGATTTTGGGAAGAGAAATAGAAGGGAGGATTGAGGTTTTTGGGGTTTCCGGGGTTTGTGATGTGAGGGTTTTAGCGAAAGAAAGCGTTTCTCGTTCAGGAGAAAGGCAGAATGGCTCAGTTTATTACCTCATGCTTTCACTTCACTGTTAGTACGAAGGGAACAGAGCAGACAGGCCGCGCCGAAAAGGGTGGGCAGAAAGCGTCCAGATCCGGTCCTGCACGTCCTTTTTGCAGGACGTCCAGGACCAAATATGGACCGTTGGATCAGATTCGAAATATGATCCAACGGCTGTAGAAATTTTATAAATTTTCGAATTTTTAAAAATATATACAGGGATCAAAATATATGGTCCGTTGGATCAAATTTGACATCTGATCCAAACGGACCAGATTTGGTCCTGCACGTCGTGCAGGACCGGATCCAAATTCGGGCAGAAAAGCATGGTAAACGGAACGTTTTTATTAAAATTTATTTTAAATTGTTAAAATTAAATATTTTTGAAAATTTTGTATTTAAAATTAAAATAACGTTTTTATTTTTAATAGTTTTAATAAATAATAATTATTTTGTAAAACACTCTAATGTATCTTATTAAAATAACTTTTTAAAAATTATTTAAATTAAAAACAGTGAATAAATAGTTAAGAATATTTTAAAAAGAATTATTAGCTAAAAAAATGTATAAGTAATTTATTTTAAACAAGATGATAGCATATGTGTTTTACTATGTAACTTTTCAAAGTATATCACTCAAATTTTTTATGCAAGCATTGCATTACATCATGTTATGCTATAGCTCAATCATTTATTTACTAGGTATTGTATCACATCCTTCTTATCATATAGTCCAATCATTTGTTCAAGGATTGAGAATATAATAATAATACAATAGTATTATTTTATTATCATATAATAATAATTATATATATGACTATTTATAGCTAATTTTTCTAAAAACAAACATTTTATGCGTTTAGACCAAGAACAGATTATATGAGAAAAATAGAAACAACTTATAGCAAAGCAATGGAAGAAAGCAATATCAAAGAATTCAAACAATTTATAGTAGTTCGATCCTCAAGATCTACGTCCACTACCTTAAGCTCACACTTAAGGATTTCAAACAATCTACTAATTACAAGTTCACAAATTACAAGAGAGGCTCACCACACTATGATTTTACACTCACAACCTCTTCTAGTAACTTTTACAATACAAGGCTCACCAAACACAATGGTTTTATATCTCAAACAACCTTTAATCACAACTTCAAGGATCACCCTTATCTAAAGAATTTTATGTTATCAAGATAACCTTGCTAGAGCTAGTAGAACAATGCAATTTGATAAATAAAGGAGAGTGTGTAGATGTTACCACTTGTTGGTAGATATTACACAAAGTTACACCTTCACACTTTGATGTCTTTGGATTGATCAATTGAATGCACAAGACATAAGAGAGCTTAAGAAATGTTTGCTAAATGCTTTTGAATGCTTAGAGTTTTCAAGAGTTCAAGTGTTGCAAAAAATCTGAAGTTTATAACTTTTATAGATGTGGAAAATCAAATGCAACATCTATAAAACGGCTAGTAACAGTGAAGTTCGGACTTCCGAACTTTCTGCTATGCGTCTGAACTTGAGTCCGAACTTTACTGTGCCAAACTGCCTGGAAAAGTTCGGACGTCCGAACTTTTCCTTATGTGTCCGAACATTCGTCTGAAATTCTTTGGAAAAACAGTAACCATGCTTATCAGAGAAAGTTTGGACGTCCGAACTTGCGTCCGAAATTCTCCGGAAGCACAGTAACCATTTCTAAAGTTTGGACGTCCAATCTTGCATCCAAACTTATCAAACTTAGTCAAATCTTTTGAAAATCATTGTTAATCATATTGAAAACATTTTGCATGAATGAACACATCATTCAAGCACATTTAAACACAAAAACCGTTACCAAAACATTTTGATCACACAAAATCTTCTTAAGATCATTTAAGATTTCAAAAACAAATTTTATGCTCTCTCATGCATTCAAATGAATCCAAGATGTACAAGTGTAAAGTTAACAGAGAGATATACCTGTTTAGCTTACTAACTCTACACTCTAAGTCTTCAAAGCCTTCAGTCATTTTGAACACACTCTACAATCTTCAATCACCTTTGGCATAGTAGAGTTGTTCTTGCATTGTGACTCCAAAGCAATAAGACTTCATGCTTCTCAATCCATCAATCCTATCACTCAACATAAATACATTAGTCCTCATCAATATTTGTCATTATTCAAAACTAATATGATTTGCCCTTAGGGCTAACAATCTCTCCCTTTTTGATGATGACAAATTTTGATACAAAATGTGATGGATTTAAACAATGTAATACAAAGAAGCATTGATGTCATATACATAATAACCAATTTTGACACAATGACATTCAAATGGCTCAATATGAGCCTATGACCCAACCAACCTCTACTTACCTCCTTCCTTCCAACTAAGATAGAAGATATATCATTTAAGCATTTAGAAAACTTCTAAGAGTGGTTTTAAAGGTTGTAAAAGTTTAACAATGCTCCCCCTTAGATTGTGCTCATTTTTCAACAACTTTGAACTTGAAATGCTAAGCATCCAAAATCTGACATATCAAGTCCAAACTTTAAAATAAGTAAAATGAAAGCTGCAAATTTTGTAAATAAGCTTTTTTAAGGTTGTTCAAACATATTATAAGAGATGAAAACACTTTTGAATCGAATTGAACAACAAGAGAACATTTTTTGCAACAAAATATACATGCATCCGAATTCTGAAATTTTAAGTCCAAACTTTAAAATATGTGAGATGAAGGCTAGAATATTTGAAAATAAGCATTTCTAATATTGTTCAACCATGATAGGAAGAATTGAAACAGTTTTCAAGCAATTTGAACACAAAGGAATCAATTTTGGTAAAATAATTTAGATACATCCGAACTTTTTGATTTGCATCCAAACTTCAAGTCCAAACTTATGAATTTAATCCTCACATATTATAATTCTTCTATTTTAAATTTCAAGTGTAAATATAATCAAATATGCCAAAAAAATCTCAGCATATATTGCAAAAGCACACACATTAGCACATTTTTGTAGCACACAAACAGAAAGCACACACATTGTAGCAGTAATAAAAAAAATTCACATTTGCACATATTTTGTCATCAACATTTCTTCTCCCCCTTTTGTCATCACTCAAGGATGGGAAAATGAAAATGAGACTGACAAAATTACTAAAGGAAGCTCTCAATTCTAAGGTTTCATCATTGAGCTTCATAAAAAGAAACTATTACATAGGCCATATTAAAAACTAGTGATAAGTTCAGAAAGTTAAAGTGTAGAAAACAGAGAAAGAACAAAAAATAACTAGTAAATGTTTATAATAAGTAAAAACAGTAAATGAAGATGAGAGTGAATATGTGCTTAGTCTTTGGATGTTGATGGAGAGTCCTTTTTCAGTTTCTTCTTGACAGCAACATGTTTGACTCTTCCATGGCCAAATGCTGGATCAGATGGAGTCACTATTTCAGCTCTTGCAATTTGACTTCCCTCTTGACTAACTCTAGTTTGCTGCAATCCTTGATCTCCTCCTTGAGACTCCATGACCTGTTCATTGCCATTCCCTTGATCACCATCATCATCTTCATCATCACTGTCACTGCCTTCTCACTTTTCTTGCTATCTTTATCATGCTCATCATCCTTTTCTTCTTGTGTTCTAGAAGGTCCTTCACCACTTTGAGGATTTCTTGTCAATATTTCCTCCATGTGCTTGACTCTATTCTCCAAACTATCCAGTTTTACAAGCGCCATAGGAGCAAATGTTTCAAAAATTTATACATTTGAATCTTGTTTTCTCTTGAAATCTCTTCAGCACTGGCACATTCTCCAGCAAGAGGATGTGATTGTGAGATAGGCTCTTCTTCAAAGAGTCTACTTTTGGAGGGAGGTTGCTCCCCCTCACTTATTGACTCATGCCTTCTTTTAGTCTTCATTTCTCTTGCCCATCTTTCTGCCTCTTCTTCTTCTTCTTCTTCAGTTTCCTCTGCTTCAACTCTCCTTGGAGGAGCCTCTCTTTTTGTTCTCCATACTCCCTCATCATCCAAAGTCAATTGCATTCTTTTGAGAGAGTCATTTGTATAAATCTGACCTCTTTTAAAATTATGTCCTCTAGCAGGAAGTTTAACTTGAAAATGTTTGAAGATTCTAGTCAAAAGTCTTCCAAATGGTAAAGCCTTGTTATCAGTTTGTCTAGCCCCAAACATATGCTTTAAAGCCATATATCCAAAATTTAATCTTCTATGTTCATGCAAGGCCAGCATAATCACCATATGAATGTTACCCACAAACATTTTGTGTCCAAAGTTAGGAACAATCATTGTAGTTATCATATGATGCATAAACCTTCCTCTTGCATCCAAGGCTTTAACTTCTCTTTCCTTAACTGTCCTGAACTCTCTGCCATTTGTAAATGCCTCTTCAAATCTAATATTAGTGAACAATTCTCTTTCATAGCAATGTTGTCCCATAGAATAATATTTTGCACCAACATCACTCACTCCACATATTCTATTCACCAATGCATCATTAAATTCAAAATCCATTTGAGACACTCTAGATGAATACCATTTTGATTTTCTAATAGAAAAGCAGTGAGTTTTGAGAGGTATCTAGGGTTAGGAATTCAAAAATCCAAGTGTTTTGATGTGAAAATAGTGAAATCACAGAGGTATTTATGTTTGGACGTGAGTGGGTAGAGAAAAATTTTGAAAAGGAGTAAGTTCGGATGTTAAATTATGTGAATAACGGCTAGTCGGTTTCTTATAAACCGCTGTAACCGCAAAGTTCGGACGACCAAACTTTTTGGTCTGCGTCCTAACATGCGTCCGAACTTCTCTGTTTCTCCAGTTTCAGAAAGTTCGGACGTCCGAACTTTCTGTTATGCGTCCGAACATGCGTCCGAACTTTTCTGTCAAGAATTTTCTGTCAAAGTTTGGACATTCCATTTTCACTCAATGCATCCAAATTTTCCCTGCTTTTGTCCCACTTAAACAACCATATTAGTAATTGAATTTTGCAATTCCTAAAAGCCTTCTTAAATGATTAAACCTTTCCTCAGCCAAAGACTTTGTGAATATATCAGCAATTTGATCATTTGTATTTATATACTCTAAACATATGTCCTATTTAGCAACATAATCAAGTAAGGTATGCTGCATCCATAATAATTGAGAACAATAACTACCAGCAGCTATATATTCAACTTCAGCAGTGGACAATGACACACAAGCTTGCTTTTTACTATACCAAGACACAAGACAACTACCAAGAAATTGACAATGACCACTAGTACTTTTACATTCAACTTTGCACCCATCATAGTCAGCATCTGAATACCCAATAAGTTCAAAAGATGAAGATTTTGAAAACCAAAGACCATAGTCATATGTATCAATCAAATAACAAAAAATACATTTGACAGAAATAAGATGAGATTTTTTAGGACACGATTGAAATCTAGCACATAAGCACACATCAAACATAATATCTGGTCTACTTGCTGTGAGATCGAGTAAGCTTCCAATCATACCTCTATAGGATTTCTCATCAACATTTTTACCTTTTTCATCTTTGTCAAGTTTAGTTGATGAACTCAATGGAGTACCTATTCCTTTTGCTTGATCCATTCCAAATATTTTTAAAAGCTCCTTGGTATACTTTGCTTGATTTATGAAGACTCCATCCTTGGTTTGCTTAATTTGCAGCCCAAGAAAGAACTTCAATTCTCCCATCAAGCTCATTTCAAACTCATTTTGCATAGATTTGGCAAATTCTTCATAGAGAAATGTGTTAGTAGCACCAAAGATAATATCATCAACATAAATTTGCACAAGTAGGATATCATTATTAGTGGATGTTTTTATAAAAAGAGTTGTATCCACTTTTCCTTTTGCGAAACCTTTTGAAAGAAGAAATCCACTTAATCTGTCATACCAAGCTCTTGGGGCTTGTTTCAATCCATATAGAGCTTTGGTTAATTTAAAAACTTGATTTGGAAATTTTTCATGAATAAAGCCTGGAGGTTGTTCTACATAAACCTCTTCTTCAATAAAACCATTTAGAAATGCACTTTTGACATCAATTTGAAATAGCTTAAATCCTTTAAAGCATGCAAATGCTAAAAGTATCCTTATGGATTCCAATCTAGCTACTGGAGCAAATGTTTCGTCATAGTCAATCCCTTCTTCTTGGTTGAAGCCTTGAGCAACAAGTCTAGCTTTATTTCTAACAACTTCTCCTAGTTCATTTAACTTATTCCTGAAAACCCATTTTGTACCAATAATTGAATGATTATTAGGTCTAGAAACAAGAGTCCAAACTTTATTTCTTTCAAAGTGATTCAACTCCTCTTGCATTGCAACAATCCAAAAATCATCACTCAATGCATCATCAAAATTTTTAGGTTCAATATGAGATAAAAGGGCAAAATTATCAATAAAGTACCCCCTTGTTTTAACTCCTTGGGAAACATCACCAATGATTTGCTCCTTAGGATGACCTTTTGCATATGTTAAATCCTTTGGAAACTCTTGATCATTGCTTAGTTGACCATCTTGTTCTTGTTTAATTAATTTTTCTTTGCATGTTCCTCCAATGTGGGTGCTTGATGATGAGTTTGATTTTCAATCATTGAGGAACCCGCATCATCTTCATTTCTTCTTCGAAGGTAAATGTTAGATTCATCAAAAGCTACATGTATGGTTTCTTCAACACATAATGTTCTTTTGTTATAAACTCTATATGCCTTTTTATTTGATGAATACCCAAGAAATACTCCTTCATCTGATTTTCTATCAAATTTTCCCAGATTATCACTAGTATTTAAAATAAAACATTTACAACCAAACACTTTGAAATAAATAATTGAAGGAGTTTTATCAAATAGAAGTTCAAAAGGTGTTTTTCTTATAAAAGGTCTTAATAAAACTCTATTCATTACATAGCAAGCAGTATTTACAGCTTCAGTCCAAAAGTATTTTGGCAAGGAATTTTCACAAAGCATTGATCTAGCCATCTCTTGTAAAGTTCTATTTTTCCTTTCAACAACACCATTTTGTTGAGGTGTTTTAGCAGCTGAGAAATTGTGAGTAATACAATTTTCATCACAGAATTTAGTAAAATCTTGATTGCAAAATTCTCTTCCATTGTCACATCTAATAGAAATCAGTTTATATTCAAGAGATGTTTGAACCTTTTTGAAAAGTTTTGCAAATTCATAAAATGTTTCATCCTTTTGAGCTAAGAAAAGCACCCAAGTAAATCTTGAAAAATCATCTACAATCACATAAGCATATCTTTTACCACCAAGACTAGTGGTCCTCATTGGTCCAAATAAATCCATATGAACTAGTTCAAGAGGTTTTGAGGTAGAGACCATTTTCTTTGGTTTAAAAGATGTTTTTGATTATTTTCCATATTGACAAGCATCACAAAGACGGATTTTTTATCAAAATGCAATTTTGGTAATCCTCTAACAAGCTCTTGTGTAGAAAGTTTGTTCAATAAATCCATGCTCACATGTCCTAATCTTCTATGCCATAAAAATCCATCATTGTCATGAATGACAAGACATTTAATATCATTAGTAAAAAGCTCATCAAGATACATCACATATACATTACCAACTCTTTTAGCAACAAAAATTGTTTTTGTTACTTGCACTGTCAAGAATAGTACAAGTATCCATTTAAACTCAACTTTGCATCCATTGTCACATAATTGACTAATGCTAAGTAAATTATACTTTAAACCTTCAATAAGTAAAACTTGCTTGATAAGAGGGAAAGAACATTTATCAATGTTACCTATTCCAAGTATTTTCCCTTTCTTCTTATCTCCAAATGTGACAAAACCTTCACTTGTAGTTTGAAGCTCACTAACAAGTGATGCATTTCCAGTCATGTGCTTTGAGCAGCCACTGTCAAGAAACCATTTTGTCGCATTTGATCTTGAGGAAAATTGTACCTACACCAAATTAGAAAGAGTGATTTTTGGTACCCATATCTTCTTGTGTCCAAGGGAGTTAGTAATAGTTCCTTTACTTTCCAAATGGTCTTAACACCATTTTCTATCTTTCTTTTTATAAAACATCTAGAAACCTTGTGTCCATGCTTGCCACAATATGTGCAACAAATATGTGACCTAGAATGAGATGATTCTTTAACAAAAGGCTTTTTTTTTGTTTTGAAGCAAAACAATCATGTGTAAAACCAAGACCATGTTTTACAAATGAAGATCTTTGATAACCAAGTAATTTATTTAAATTTTCTCTTCCATTTGTAAATCTCTCAGTGCATAAAGTTAGATCATTAACTTTCCATTTTAAGAACTCATGATCCTTTATCATTAATTCAAGAGAAATAATTTTTGTACAAAGCTTTTTGTTTTCAAAAGATATGTTTTGTATGGTTGTATTCAAAACTTCTTTTTCAGTGGTAAGACAACTAATGGTTTCAAGAAGTTTACCATTTTCAACATATAATTTTGAATTCTCATTGGATAAATCATTGATTTTGAATTTCATTTCTTTATTTCTTTTTGAAGCCTTTTTCAATTCTTCATATAGTTCTACAATCAAATCACTGGAATCAATATCATCATCACATACATTTGAAATGCAAGGTGAAGATTGTACCTCATCATCAATGGCCATAAAGCATATGTTGGCCTTTCCTTCACTGTCATCCTCACTTTCTTGTTGATCCCACGTTCCAGCTAATCCTTTTCCTTTCTTGACAGATTTCTTTCTGTTTTTGCTGTCTCTTTCCCTTTCCAACACTTTAGGACAGTCATCAACAAGATGCTCTGTGCTCTTGCATTCAAAGCATTGAGGTTTGTAGGATGAGGATTGTCCACTCTTCTTGACTGGTTTTCTTCCTTTCTTGAGAAACTCCTTTTTGTAGAATCTTTTGAACTTCCTCATTGCCATTGCAATCTCTTCTTCTCCACTGTTTCCTCCTTCTTCTTCACTTGAAGGCTGTTCTTGTTCACTCAAGTGATTTGAGGACTTGACTTTTCTTCCCTTTTCTTCATCCTCCTTGTCATTTAGCCGTTTCATCTTCATTTCATGGATCAGTAGAGATCCAATAAGCTCTTCAAGTGGAAGAGTCTTCAAATCCTTGGACTCCTCAATAGCAAGTGTCTTAGGCTGCCAAGATTTTGGTAGAGCATCTAAAATCTTCATGTTTTGTTCTCCCATAGTATAGCTTTTACCATAAGCTTTCAAGCCATTAAAAATGTTAGTAAATCTTGTAATATATCACTAACATTTTCAACTTGTTTCATGGTAAACAGTTCATAATCTCTAACAAGCATAGCAAGTTTGGATTCTTTAACTTGATTAATACCTTCATGTGTAATTTGGAGTAATCTCCACATGTCAAGAGCAGAATCACAACCACTAACTCTATTGTATTCAGTAACATCTAAAGCACAACTTAATATATTCATGGCACGATAATTTAAATTCATTTTCTTAGAGTCATGCTCATCAAATTCATCAGTGGACTTGGGTTCTGAGGTTATTCCATCTGCACTCATTTTCATTGGGACATAAGGACCTTTTTCAATTATGTTCCACAAATCAAAATTGATAGAACAAATATAAATTTTAACTCTAGATTTCCAAAAAGTATAATTTGTTCTATCAAACAAAGGTGATCTATTTGTGGAGGATCCTTCTAGGTAAGGTTGGTTTGACATATTAGCCATAGGATCTTTGTCTTCAAGGTTGTAAAACCACACAAAGAAGTTCTAGCTCTGATACCAATTGAAATACCTAAGAGTGAGGGTGAATTAGATATTTGACTAATTTTTCTAAAAACAAACCTTTTATGCGTTTAAAACAAGAACAGATTATATGAGAAAAATAGAGACAACTTATAGCAAAGCAATGGAAGAAAGCAATAGCAAAGAACTCAAACAATTTATAGTGGTTCGATCCTCAAGATCTACGTCCACTACCTTAAGCACACACTTAAGGATTTCAAACAATCTACTAATTGCTCAGGTTCACAAATTACAAGAGAGGTTCACCACACTATTACACTCACAACCTCTTCTAGTAACTTTTACAATACAAGGCTCACCAAACACAATGGTTTTATATCTCAAACAACCTTTAATCACAACTTCAAGGATCACCCTTATCTAAAGGATTTTATGTTATCAAGATAACCTTGCTAGAGCTAGTAGAACAATGCAATTTGATAAATAAAGGAGAGTGTGTAGATGTTACCACTTGTTGGTAGATATTACACAAAGTTACACCTTCACACTTTGATGTCTTTGGATTGATCAATTGAATGCACAAGACATAAGAGAGCTTAAGAAATGTTTGCTAAATGCTTTTGAATGCTTAGAGTTTTCAAGAGTTCAAGTGTTGCAAAAAATCTGAAGTTTATAACTTTTATAGATGTGAAAAATCAAATGCAACAGCTATAAAACGGCTAGTAACAGTGAAGTTCAGACTTCCGAACTTTCTGCTATGCGTCCGAACTTGCGTCTGAACTTTACTGTGCCAAGCTTCCTGGTTATGTGTCCGAACATTCGTCCGAAATTCTCTGGAAAAACAGTAACCATGCTTATCATAGAAAGTTTGGACGTCCGAACCTTTCTCCATGCGTCCGAACTTGCGTCTGAAATTCTCTGAAAGTACAGTAACTATTTCCAAAGTTTGGACATCCAATCTTGCATCCAAACTTATCAAACTTAGTCAAATCTTTTGAAAATCATTGTTAATCATATTGAAAACATTTTGCATGAATGAACACATCATTCAAGCACATTTAAACACAAAAACCGTTACCAAAACATTTTGATCACACAAAATCTTCTTAAGATCATTTAAGATTTCAAAAACAAATTTTATGCTCTCTCATGCATTCAAATGAATCCAAGACGTACAAGTGTAAAGTTAACAGAGAGATATACCTATTTAGCTTACTAACTCTACACTCTAAGTCTTCAAAGCCTTCAGTCATTTTGAACACACTCTACAATCTTCAATCACCTTTGGCATAGTAGAGTTGTTCTTGCATTGTGACTCCAAGGCAATAAGACTTCATGCTTCTCAATCCATCAATCCTATCACTCAACATAAACACATTAGTCCTCATCAATATTTGCCATTATTCAAAACTAATATGATTTGCCTTTAGGGCTAACAATCTCTCCCTTTTTGATGATAACAAACTTTGATATAAAATGTGATGGATTTAAACAATGTAATACAAAGAAGCATTGATGTCATATACATAATAACCAATTTTGACACAATGACATTCAAATGGCTCAATATGAGCCTATGACCCAACCAACCTCCACTTACCTCCTTCCTTCCAACTAAGATAGAAGATATATCATTTAAGCATTTAGAAAACTTCTAAGAGTGGTTTTAAAGGTTGTAAAAGTTTAACAATGCTCCCCCTTAGATTGTGCTCATTTTTCAACAACTTTGGACTTGAAATGCTAAGCATCCAAAATCTGACATATCAAGTCCAAACTTTAAAATAAGTAAAATGAAAGCTGCAAATTTTGTAAATAAGCTTTCTTAAGGTTGTTCAAACATATTATAAGAGATGAAAACACGTTTGAATCGAATTGAACAACAAGAGAACATTTTTGGCAACAAAATATACATGTATCCGAATTCTGAAATTTTAAGTCCAAACTTTAAAATATGTGAGATGAAGGCTAGAATATTTGAAAATAAGCCTTTCTAATATTGTTCTGCCATGATAGGAAGAATTAAAACGGTTTTCAAGCAATTTGAACACAAAGTAATCAATTTTGGCAAAATAATTTAGATACGTCCGAACTTTTTGATTTTCATCCAAACGTCAAGTCGAAACTTATGAATTTAATCCTCACATATTATAATTCTTCCAGTTTAAATTTCAAGTGTAAATATAATCAAATATTCCAAAAACAAATCTCAGCATATATTGCAAAAGCACACAAACAGAAAGCACACACATTGTAGCAGTAATAAAAAAATTCACATTTGCACGCATTTTGTCATCAACATTTCTTCTCCCCCTTTTGTCATCACTCAAGGATGGAAAAATGAAAATGAGACTGACAAAATTACTAAAGGAAGCTCTCAATACTAAGGTTTCATCATTGAGCTTCATATATATTATTTTGAAGATTTCTTTAGTTACTTGTTTTTAAATTGAAGAGGTTCTTCACGAGAATTACTTACTTATGCACTAGAAATATTTAGGAGCGGTGCTCCAAGTAGGTATTTATTTGATTAAAAATATTATTGCATTTGAACACGATCTATAAATGTAAGTAATCTTTTGAAAATATTTTATTGTGTATTTTTGAAAAGTTATGTGCATTTCCATATCATATTTGAAAAAACTTGTATTTCTGTGTTTGGACTGGCAGAAGGTTGTTATTTTGAAGTTATGAAGAAATTGGAATTGGTTATGGATTTGGATTCATTTAGATGGCTACTTGAGTGGCCTTTATGTTTGAGAAGTTGCATAAAAATTCCGTTCGGACCAGATATGATTTGGATATGACGTGATTTGGAATATGATGTGACTGCAATATGATTTGAGCTTGAAGAGTCGTGGATTGCACTGTACGTGGCTAGTCTCCCGTATTATGGTCTCTTTCGCTGGCATGGAATGCACAGACTCTGGATTGTGACCCAAATGTACTATGTTTATCTGTCTGCAGTCACCTAACAATGAGTCAGAAGGGACTCAATATTGAGGTTGATCACCCGGGTTGGATTGGTAGGTACCCCAAAATCCTTAGCCTGATCTATGTCTGGGAGGTATAAGATAGTCTATGAAATCGAATATTCGTAATGGTGTGTGGCTATTTTTTACTATGGGATGCAGATATTTAAGTCATGATGACTCTGTTATTGGCTCCGCTAATTCTACCGTTGAGTCAGAATCTGAATATTTGTCATGTTTGAGAAATTTGGTTTGAGGTGCTATATTGACGTGTCTTGATTCACTCATACTTTCCAGCCAAGCCCAAAACCTCATCATGAGATTTGTGCATTATTTTGGACACAAGAAAATTTTATATGATATAAAACACTTTTGAACTGTTGTGCATATACATACACTCTCATATTTGTGAAAATCTCATATTTTGGAAATGCATTGGCACACATGTGAACTCTCTGAGATTTCTAGCTCACCATGTTTTTAATGTTTCTTTCCAGATGAATTAAATCATGGATTAGATTAGTAATTCTTTGATTCACTTCAGAGCTAGCTAGTGGAGGGGCTCTCATATATGTTTGATCAGTTTGTACCTTTTATGTTACCTCTCGCTAGATAGAGAGAGAAATCTGTTTTACAACTATCTGTAAATGAAGATTGAATTTGGATAATATAAGATACATGATTTACTTATGTATTTATGTATTTCCGCCAATGTTTCCTATTATTATATTATATTATAATATATGTATACCTTTTCTCTGAATGCGATTAGTATTTGCACACATCAATGACGAGAGGCACGTTGGTTCCTTACTTATCTACAGTGGAACCTAGCGGAGAGGATAGGGGTATTACAATTGGTATCAGAGCTCCAGGTTCATTACTAAGTTTGAATTGGTATATCCTAAATAAGTCATGAGTGTTTGTTATGTAGATTTTAACTGTTCGGAGATGGTTTGTTATTTCTAGTGCTATGGAAGAAAGTTCCAAAGAGACCAGTGTTGCAGTTGGTTGATGTGTTAGAGGGTGAGTCGTTGGATGGGCCTACTGCAGGAGCCCTCATAATAGGAAGATCCATTGAGAATGACCTTAGTGAATTGTCCTCTGAGCCTAAACTTGTCGAGTCAGTTAGAATACTTTCGACAGAGAGATTGTCATTGGAGAGAGATTACTAGATTCACCAAATCTTGTTGACCCTATTACTACTATTTCTGAAGCAATTCTGTATTTGTTAGAGCTGTCTTTTCATTCCTGATTTTTGTCACCATTCTTTGAGCTGGCTAGTCTTTATTTTAGTTCTTATTTCTGTCTTCAGTCTGTACTATATGAGTATCATATCCAAGCAGAGGGAAAGCGTCTTGCAGGGTTAATGAGGGAGTTACGATGATTAAATCATCCACTGAGCTCTTTGCGTTGCGATAGAAAACATGGGGCTATCAAAGTTGACATGCTAGAGGAACAACTAAATATGATAGTAGTAAACTCGTCTGTGTGAGATTGACGAGGTAACTCATGTTCATGATAGTTTGATTATGTGGTATGATGAGACCTTGACATCTATTGGAGCTTGGTCTTAAGGGATTCTATAGCAGTTGAGGGCTCGAGCGGGATTCTCATAGAGCCGCGAACCTTAGATGAAGACCTTTATTGTATTGTTTATATATTTTCTCTTTTGTTATATGTCTATGTGTGTGTAGGTTTGTCTAAATTTTGATCATAGTCCATTAGGACTTGGAATAGTATAGAATCTCAAATTTTGTGGTGAAGTGAGTCGTTGCTTGAGTATGTTATATGTTTTGGATAAGGTGACCTGGTAGGCCATATATCTTTTGTCTCTAACACTATGTTTGACTTGTGACTATATGGGTATACAACACCACTCTTTCTAGACATGATGCCTGTTTTCTTTGAGATTATGATTGGGTGTATGATATTGAATATGTTTATATTTAGTTGTGCTTTTTGTATATTTGTGTGCAGAAGGTAAGTTACAAATTGTTACGAACATACACTAAGTTAGTCACAGGTAGAAACCTATGAGATTTACTAGCTCTCTGACTCCATAAACAAGACTTAGTTTTCCCATCGTTCTTCATCGCTATGTTTGTTAATACTCTAGAATAAACCTTTTTCTCATCCAGCTAGAGTATTTATACATCTTGGATTCTTACGTTTGTTTGTGAGCATGCTTTTTGCATCATATATCCTTACATCTTCCTACATGATAGACTATCAGATGTCGATTAGTACACTGATAGATGACGGTATAGTATTTGAAGTGATATATCCCGAATGTCGTAATTATGTCAATAGCGTAGTATTGCTTGGGAATTTGATTGTTTTAGCTTTTGAAGGTTACGATGTGATATTAGGAATGGACTGGTTATTTAAACAGTATGTATAAGTGGATTGTTGGCAGAAAATAGTCATATTTAGTCGACTAGGTCAGTCGATTCTTGAGTTCAAAGGCAAAGAAAACTAACGCAGAGACTTGTTTCATTTCTGGAATGAAAGCTAGAAAAATTATTGTGGAAAGATTGCCAAGAATATTTAGTATATTTATTGAATAAGCCTAGGAAGAAGTTGAAGTTGGATTTGATATTCGTGGTTGAGGAATTTAAGGATCTCCTTCCAAAGGAATTGAGAACTTTAACTCCAGGCAAGAAGTGGAGTTTAGTATTTTGTTGAAACCATGGGCGTAACGTTGTACTGAATGATACAGGAAGAATTAAAAGAGTTCAAGGAAAGATTGTAAGTTTTGTTGCAACAAGAGTTATCCGTCTAAGCACGTCTTTGTGGAGAGCACCTGTGTCATGTGTTAAAAAGAAAGAGAAAATCTTGAGAATATGTATAGACTGTCAAAAATTGAATAGTGTCTTAGCCAACAAGAACAAATGCCATTAACTGATGAATTGTTTAATTAGCTTGATGAGTTGAGTGCGACTATAAATTGATTTAAGACAGAGATATTACCAAGTACGAGTGAAAACACAAGATGTTCCTAAGACTGCTTTAATTCTTGGTATGGGCATTATGATTTTGTGGTCATGCCATTTTGATTGACAAATGCACTAGCTATTTTCATGGATCTGATACATAGAGTTTTTCACCCTTATCTAGATTAATTTGTCATTGTTGTCATCAATGATAATTGTCTGTACTCTCCAAATCCTGAAACACATGAACAATATCTTAGAACCACATTATGGACTCTTTGGAAACGTAAATTGCATTCTAAATTTTGTGAATATGAGTGTTGGATGGAATAAGTAACTTTTTAAGTCACACAGTCAATCGTGAAGGCATATCATTGGATCCCGCCAAGGTTGAAGTAATGACCCATTGGGAATAACTCAACACGCCAACCAGAATAAGTATATTCTTGGGAATGGTTGTCTGTTATGAGGATTTATCAAAGATTACTCAAATATCTCTACACCTCTGACACATTTAACATGAAAAGCAACTACATTCAAGTAGATTGATAGCTGCAAGTAAAATTTTTAGGAACTAATACAACAACTCATTTTAGAACAAATTTTAATCTTGTTTGATCCAAGCAATGAATATTTCTTGTACACAGATACCTTGAAAGAATGTTTGGGGCTGCATTGATATAGAAGGAAAAAGTAGTTGTTTACAGTTCTAGAAAATTAAAAGAGGATGTACAGAATTACCCAACCCAGAATTTGCAACTTACAAGGATAGGTTTTGCCTTGCAAACATAGAGACATTATTGATATGGGCCAAATATGAGGTTTACACTGATCACAAGAGTTTGAAGTATTTAATTTTGCAGAAGTATTTGAATACACGACAATAGTATTGGATGAAATTATTAGACGACTATAGGTGTCTCATTATTTACCACTCGGGGAAAAGTTAATGTTGTAGAAGATGCTCTAAGTAGAAAGGTAAAAATAACAAGTCTGACCATAATATCTATGTTGCAACATGAGATTTGAGATGCCCAAAAGAATAAATGAATTTCAAGAATTCAAGCAATAGATAGAAACCAAGGAATGGTTCGACTTTCAGGGGAAAAATATTATGTAAGCCTTTATTTTCAACTGCGACTTTGCATTCCTGATGATAAGTAACGCAAGCAAAAGATTCAAGAAGAAACATATAAGAGTGAGTACACCATGCATTTAGGTGAAAGCAAGAAGTATAAGAATTTGAAGCAGAAATTTTGGTGAAATGGAATGAAGAAGGACATAGCTAAATATGTATCTACTTGTACAACTTGTTAGAAGGTGAAAATTGAACATAAGAAGTCAGCAGGAGTACTGGTGCTAGAATGGAAGTGGTGCCAGAATGGAAGTGGAAATATGTTATCATGGATTTCGTTGTGGGATTACATCATACAAAAGGACAAAAAGATGCCATTTGGATAATTGTTGATCGACTGACTAAAATAGCACATTTTCTTGCTATTAATATGACCTATCATTTGGATAAGTTAGCTCGGTTATATGAGGACGAAATAGTAATGTTGCAAGGAGTACCAATTGATATTGTTAAAAAAAAAAGAGACCTAAGATTTACCTCTTGATTCTGACTTAAATTTCAAGTTGCTCTTGGAATCAACATGAGCTATAGTATTTTAGCACATTCACAAATAGAGAGAACAATTCAGACATTAGAAGATATGTTGCAAGCATGCACTTGGGATTTTAGAAACAAAAGAATTGAGAATTTGCTTGTGCAGAAGTTGTTTATAACAATAATTTATACTCATCAATTGGCATGACACCTTTTGAGACATTATATGGCAGAAAGTGCAGAATATCCTTATGTTAGGATAAGATTGGGATTGATCTTATTGAAAACAAAGAAATTGAATGACGAAAGTGGATGAAATGCAAAAACAAGTAAAAAATATGCAGAAAAGATTTACAGTGGCCAAAAGTAGACAGAAGAGTTATGCCGATCTTCAAAGAGGAGAACTAGACTGTAAGGTTGGAGATAAGGTATTTTTGAAGCTGACACCTCACCGAGGGAAATTTGAGCACCCCAAAAGGGAAAATTTAAGCCCAAAATATATCATACCATTTGAAATTTCAAGCAAAATCGGTAAAGTGGCATATCTGTTAACATTGCCATAAGACTTGACTAGACTACATGATGCGTTTGAGGTGTCATAACTGAAAATTATCAACCATCACCAGATCATGTTTTTAATGATGAAGTATTGGAAGTGAAAGCTTATATAACATATGAGGAAAAGATAAGCATGGATTATGGAGTGCAATATAAAGGAATTAAGAGTAAAGTTTATTTCAATGTGTCAAAACATTTGGGAGACATCATTGGATTGAAGAACCAATATGAGAAACAGAAGAGTATATATAGAGAAAACATCCAAAATTGTAAAGTATCTAGCTCTCAATTTCGAAGGTAAAATTCTTTTGAAGCAGAGGAGAATGTAACATCCCACCCTAGAGATAGTCTAGGTGTGTTCGTTTTCAAGTAGAGCTCATAATTATTTTTATATAAAACATTTGAGAAAACTATCATGAGTTAGGTTAATTTATTTTTTAAAAAATATTTTAGAATATAATTTTTACACATGCTTGACTATTCTTAAGTATTCTTGACTATTCTAGAATATTCAAGGTTTGGAAAAAAAGAAGAAAGAGAGGCCTATGAAAAAGTGACATGCAAGTTACTTTTCTCACTTTTTCTCCACCGACTTTCTCCCACCTCTATATGGCAGTTTCTCTTCATTTTCTTGGCACTAATCTTTCTTGTTCTTTTTGTTCTTGCTTTCTTTCTTTATTTGTTTTTCCTCTCCCTCCCGAGTCTTCTTTGTTGCTTGGTTTTTGCTTTGCTTCTTTCTTTCTTCTTGTTTGTTTTTCTCCTTCTTTTTTCACAGATCTCCTCCTTGTTATTTAAGATAAGTTTTAATGTTTTTTTTTGTGATTTGTTTAAATTTATAGTAGAAATTATTTGTTTAGTAAAATTAGTATATTTTGATTTATAGCTTTTATTTTAGTTTAGTTTGAGTTACTTTTTTTTTGTTTTAGTTGCAAATTTTTATCCTTTAGAATTTGAAATAGATTTGAAAGTGATAAAATATTGAGATGTTGAGATTTGAGATTTAAATTAAAGTGATATTTTTATTCTCTTAAAATGATATTTTCATTCTATATATTTTTTCTCTTAAACATTCAATATTTAGTATTTGAGAATATTTAGTATTTGTGACATTTCATTAAAAATATATATATTATACTAAGATATATATTTAAATATTTGAGAATATAATAATAATACTATTGTATTATTTTGTTATGATATAATGATAATTATATATAGATGACTATTTATAATAATATATGGTTGTTGAATATTTAATAATTGAGTATTTTTATAGTTGCAAGTGTAGGCTTAGACTTATGCGTAGAATATCCTTCGAATACTCGCTTGATAACTCAGAAATTTTAATTTTCAGGGTTTTCGACTAAGGTTTAGCTATTTGGATATGTAGAAAATTTACATGTTTCGTAAAATAGCAAGTAACTGTAACACTTGCTACCATGTGAGTTTACAAATCGAAACTCACTATATTTTAGTGCTATTAATATTTGTTATTCACTACACACACACACACACACACACAAACACACACACACACATACACACACACACACACACACACACACACACACATATATATATATATATATATTATTTTGAGGATTACTGTAGTTACTTGTTTTTATATTGAAGATGTTATTCACGATAATTACTTTACTTATGCACTAGAAATATTTAGGAGTGGTGCTCCAAGTAGGTATTTATTAGATTTAAAATATTATTGCATTTGAACATGATCTATAAATGCAAGTAATCTTTGGAAAATATTTTATTGTGTATTTTTGGAAAGTCATGTGCATTTTCATAGCATATTTGGAAAAACTTGCATTTATGTGTTTGGACTGGTGGACGTTTGTTATTTTGAAGTTATGAAGAAATTGGATTTGGATTCATTTAGATGGGTACTTGAGTGGCCTTTATGTTTGAGAAGTTGCATAAAAACTCTGTTCGGACCAGATATAATTTGGATATGATGTGATTTGGAGTATGCTGTGACTGCAATATGATTTGAGCCTGCCTGAAGCGTCGTAGATTGCACTGTATGTGGCTAATCCTCCTTATTAGGGCCTCTATCGCTGGCATGGAACGCACAGACTCTGGATTGTGGATCCAGTTGAGAGGGGGCGCATTATGTCAGGGAAGGCGTTGCCCAACTGTATTACATTTATTTGTCTGCAGTCGCCTAACAATGTGTCAGAAGGGACTCAATATTGAGGTTGATCACCCTAGAATCCTTAGCCTGGTCTCTGTCTGGAGAGGCATAAGGTAGTCTATGAAATTGAATATTCGTACTGGTGTGTGACTGGTTTTGACTATGGAATGCCGAGATTTAAGTCCTGATGACTTCGTTATTGGCTCTGGCAATTCTACCGTTGAGCCAGAATCTGAATATTTGTCATGTGTGGGAATTTTTGTATGAGACGCTATGATGATGTGTCTTGATTGGCTAAGACTTTCCAGCCAAGCCCAAAACGTCATCATGAGATTTGTGCATTATTTTGGAACAAGAAAATTTTATATGCTATAAAACACTTTTGAATTGCTGTGCATACACATATACTCTCATATTTGTGAAAATCTCATATTTTAGAAACGCATTGGCACACACGTGAACTCGCTGAACTTTCCATCTCACACATGTTTTTAATACTTCTTTCTAGATGACTTAAATCATGGATTAGATCAGTGATTCTTTGATTCGCTTCAGAGTTAGGTCGTGGAGGGGCTCTCATATATGTTTGATCAGTTTGTACCTTTTTTTTTACCTCTCGCCAGATAGAGAGAGAATTCAGTTTTATAACTATCCGTAAATGAAGGTTGAATTTGGATAATATAAGATACATGATCTACTTATGTATTTATGGATTTCCACCGGTGTTTTCTTTAATTGTATGATATTATACTATATGTATACTTTTTCTTCGAATGCGATTCGTATTTGTACACATCAGTGTCGAGAGGCACGCATGTACTTTACTCAACCACAGTGGAAACTAGCGGATATTTTGGGGGTATCACAACCTGCAAAGCTCTTCAAGCATTTTCAAGTTCAAATTCCCCGAAGAGGTTTGAACATTAAAAGCGGAAGCATATACACCTACAATTTCCCTCAAAAGAATACAACTAATTCTTGATGAAGATGGAGTTTGGAGAACTAGGAGAGAGACTCTGTCAAGGAGAGAAAGGCAAGAGGAGAGTGAAGAAGTGGAAATAGAATAAGAAGAATAAGAAGAGGATGAGGAAGAAATGCAAGCAAAAGAAAGCAAAACAAAGAGAAGGAATAAGTTACCCAGTGAGAGAGAGCAACCTCCCTTCAAGATGAGACTATTTGAAGAAGGACAAACTCCTCAATCCTACTCCAAGGAGGCGGAAGACTTCATTGGTGAGAAGATTACTAATGGAGATACCATAGTTGCCAAAGTTTTGCAAGAAGCCCTAAACAACCATGCCAAGGAGATGGAAAGGATGTACAAATTCTTCGAAACATTTGCCCCTATGGTACTTGACAAGCTTAATGGATTAGAAGAGAGAGTGAAGAATATTGAAGTTCTATTGAAAAAAACACTCTAATGATGGTGAAGGAACTTCTAAAGAATAAGAAAGTGAAAAGAAAAATGAAGATGAATAAGAAAAGAATGATGATGACAATGAAAGCAAAGAAGGAGATAGTGATAATGATGATGGTGATGATGGAAATGATTTTGAGTTGGTGTCTAGAGGTAGTGGAAAAGATGAATAAGGAGAAGATGATGAAGGCATACAAGAAGCAAATCACAAGGGAGATAAGCAAAAAAAAGTAAGTGGAGAAGAAAAAGGCACTGCAGAGGAAGCTATTGATGAAGGCAATATGATTGAGAAGGTTAAGATAGTTTCCCTATCTAACACTCTATTTGAAAGAGGAAGAGAGAAGCACGTGGTGAGAAAGAAGGGAACAAGAAGGTCATCATGATTTGCGACAACTTCAAAGCCCAACTACACAGGCAAACATGGCAATTATCTCCAACCAATATGGAGTGAAGACCATGAAGAAAATTGAAGACTAAACATCTCACACCCTCTATCCTATTTATCATGTTCTATTTTATTGTTTGGTTTATGAACTTATATTTCATTTCATTACTTGTAAACTAAGCACTATGTATTTTATGTTTCTATGAAATGAAATGAACTTCTTTTAGTTGAAGCTCAATGATGATAGCAATTGGATTGAGAGCTTCTCTTAAATCACTATGCCCACCTTATTTGAATGATGAAAAAAGAGGGAGTGAGTTCGTAATTGCAAAATGTGATTAATAGTGTATTAGTTTTGATTATTTGTTTGTGTTTCAAAGTGCAATTGAATTATGTTGAACTAGTACTTGTTAATGAGGTTAAATTTGGAGATATGAAATGAGTTGCACTTGTTCTTCATGTGAGTGCAAATGTGGCCAAAATTGTATCATGGAAGTTTTTGCATTTGTGAGACTTATTTGAATTGCATGGTTGAGCTTTTCAAATTTGGATATGAACTCAAACTCATATAGTCCAATTAGGACTCAGGCCAACTTTTTCACCAAAATATTTCATTTTTTGTCCAAATTATGCAAAACTTCCTAAATCATTTCTATCCTACTTGGACAACTTTGAGAAAGCTTATTTGTTAAAAAAATATAGTCATTACCTTGCATAGTTTTCAATTTGAACTTCGAAACTCAAATTTGTACTTAAAACCCATCATGTTCAAACTTGTTCATAAATGAGCCTAATCTAAGAGGGTGCTCTATTAACCCTTTTCTATCTTTAAAACCTCTCTTAGAAGTATTCTTGATACTTAAATGCTATTTCTTCTATTATTTTGGAAAGAAGAAAGCATATGGAGGTTGGTTGGGCCATATGCTTCTCATGAGCCATTCTATTGTCATTATGCTTAAATGTCTATCTACCTTCTATGAAATCATTGCTTCTTTGTGCTACATTATTTGAATCCATCACATTTTGCATCAAATTTTATCATCATCAAAAAGGGAGAGATTGTTAGCCCTAAGGGCAAATCTTGTACTTTTGAATAACGACAAACATTGATCTTGGCTAACTTGGATAATAATTGTGTGATAAGATTTTTGGATGAAGAAGTTAATTGAATTTATTGCATTGGAAATAAATTGCTAAGGACATCTCAAATGAGTTTAGACGGTTAAAGAATAAAGAGTATGTCAAAATGGTTGAAGGCTTTGAAGACACTTTAGTGTAGGGATACATTTGCTTTATAGGTATAACCTTGTAAACCCTACACCTCTAGAATTTGAAATCTATGCATTGCATGTGGTAGCACAAAACATTTCTAACCTTGGTTATGAGCCTAAAAGATTTTGATCATTCTTTGAAATGCCAAATGTTTGATAACACCTTATTGTTCAAGAGCTTTTAAATGACTCATCTTTTAGTCTAAAATGATTTCAAACTTGTTGAGATGAAGTTTCAAATGATTTTACAAAGTTTTAAAAAGTTTGGACTCCAATTTAGACATCCGAATTGTATTTGCTACTAAATTTTTAGAGAAATTCAAATGACCAATTTGGACGTGAAGGTGCAAATTTAGTCGACCAAATTGTCCCTAGCAGTATAGTGTACAAAAAGTTTAGACGGCCAATTCGGACGCAGTAAGCCTGATTCGGTTGACCAAATTGCACTGTTACTAGCTGTTAATTGAATGATGCATTTCAATTTTAAACCATATAAAAGGCTTAACAACTTTTTTATACATTAAAAAGCTTTACGCTCCATTATCTTGAGAATATCAAAAAAACTCTTATTTGACTTGTGCTAAATGTGATCACTCAAGATTCCAAAAGCAAAAATGAAGAGGAGCTAGCAATTGTAATCATCTACCAAACTTGGTGGTAAAATATTTCTTTATCTCATCTTATCTTTGTTTGATCAAGGTTGTATTGAGGACACAAAACCCATTTGGAGAGGGTGAACCTTGATTCTTGAATTGTAAAAGAGGTTGTGGTGTAAAACTCTTGTAAGGTGAACCTCTTGTGTACTTTTTGTGTTGTTTTTATCATATATTTGGTTAAAATCCTTGAGTGTGGAGTCAAAGTAGTGGCTATAGATCTTGAAGAGATCGAACCACTATAAATCATGGTGTTCTTTATTCTTCTTTCTTTGATTGATGTTTTATTGATCCTACTTATTTTCTCTCGAAGGGTAGTGTACACTTTTTGTTCTCAAATTTAATTGGTATCTTCTCTTCAACTACTTCCTATTAAGGTTTTTAAATATTTGGAGATTGTGATTTCTTGAAAGAGTTTTTCGAAAGAAAATGGTTTAAAAAATTAGCCAAAAATCAAATTCACACCCTCTTATATCTTTAAGATAATTTAGTAGATTGGTTGTAGTCCTTGAGCGTGAACTCAAGGTAGTAGATATAGATCTTGGAGAGATCGAATCACTATAAATAGTTATGCCACTTTCTCTCTACTCATTGCTTGCATTTATTTGTGTCATCTTCATTTTTTCTTTGTGGTTGTTGATATTTATTGTAGCCTTACTAAGTGTTCTTCCTTTAACCACTTTCACTAAAAGAAGAAAGCAAATCAGTTTCAAATCGGTTTCAAAACAAGGATTTGAAACCAATTTGAAACTGATTTGAAACTGCACAAAATCGGTTTCAATTTTTGGTGGCTCGACATTGAAGTCGAATAAAGTTGGTTTCAAATTTGAAACTTTTTTTGAAACCAATTTGAAGAAATAATGCATGAAATACAAAAATGATCGAATGCACCTGGATGACCCATCTTGAACAACCCACTCTAATTAGCCAGTTGGATCAGATGTGCATGCACCGATTTGAAGAAATAAAGAATGAAATGAAAAAAAAAATGATCAAATGGACTGGGATGGCGAGTGCAAAACAACCCACCTGAATTACGACTGGATCAGGTGTGTGTGCGTGTGTGAATGTGCCAATAATCTGGGCAAAATTCAGCCCCTGCATGACTCAAACCATGGTTGCTGGTGTGGGAAGCATGTGCTCTTCCTCTAGGCTAAGCTTACTTTGTGATTTTCATGCGCAATTATTTTATTTATACTATATATGTATATATTATATTTTAAAATCAATAATATGTATTGAAAGACTTAAGGGGGGTGAATTAGGTATTTGTCTAATTATCAAAATCTTTTCTTTTTTTGCAAATCCTTTGCCTTAATAAAAACTCTTCTTTAAATTCACAAAATTCAAGTTTATATGTGATTTGATGGTTAAGACAAGATTATCAAACTATAAAACCACAACCAATCAATCAACTACTATGAACAAATAATAATAACACAAGTATGTAAACAAGTAAAACTATAATGAAATGAACATACGATTTATAATGGTTCGATCTCTCCAAGATCTACATCCACTACCTTGAGTCCACACTCAAGGATTTCAACCAATTCACTATATGCTCAATTTAGACAATTACACAAGAGGCTCACCCAATAATGGTTTTACACCAACATCCTCCTTTGCAATCTTACAAACAAGGCTCACCATTCCACAAGGATTTTATATCTAAAGACAACATATAGACCAATCTAATCCAAGGCTCACCCACACACGTGTTTTACACCACAACCTTGATTAATCTAGTCTATTACTCACCCTTACTAAAAGGATTTTACGTCACAAGATAACCTTGTATCAATCACAACAATAATGTAAAGATAGAGTTTGGATGTTACCAACACTTCTTGGTGGATGAATACAATAACTAGCACCACTTCACTTCTTGCCTTTGGAATCTTGAATTTTAACCTTTGAGCACAAGGCAATTTGAGATCTTTTTAAATAATTTTGATGTCAAACAAGTTAGAGCTTCAAGGATTTCTTAAGTTCAAAAGTTCTATAAAAAATATGGAGTTTGTGACTTTTATAGATTTTGAAAATCAGTTGAAATGGTCATAAAACTAGTAACGGCTAGTTTCAAAAAATTCAGACGATACTGTTCAAAATTCAGACGATCAAATTTTTCTTGTGCGTCTGAATTTTTCTAGAAAATACTGTTCAAGCGAATAGTGTTGCTGTTCACTGGTACTGTTCAAAATTCAGATGACTGAACTTAACTAACTGCGTTCGAACGTGCGTCTAAATTTCTCTGGAATATACTGTTCACAGGAACAGTGTTACTGTTCAAATTCAGACGACCGAACTTAAAAAGCTGCGTCTAAATATGCGTCTTAATTTCTCTAGAAAAATAGTCAGTAATGTTCACTACTGAACAATATTTACTGTTCATAGTGCATGGAAAATTCGGATGATTGAATTTTCATCCTGCGTCCGAACTTGCGTTCGAACTTTTTAAACTTTGTCAAAACATATTCAAATCATTTCAAACAAGTTGGAAAACATTCTAGCCTCAAAGATAAGTCATTAAAGACCTTTTAAGTGCAAAAAATCATTTATGAAAACTTGATAATTTAGGTAAGTTCAAAACCATTGAAACCATTTAAATCAAGTTTTGTGCTCTCAATTGTAACTCATAGATTCCAAGGCTTAAAAGTGTAGGGTTTACAAAGTTTACCTATTAAGCACATGTAACCTACACTTCATGTCCTCAAAGCCTTCAATCACCTTGAACAAACTCTTCAATCACTTTGACATATTTGAGTTATTCTTGCATTGCTAGCTCCAAGGCAATGAGGCTTACTTCCTTCTCAATCCAAAAATCCTATCACACAAATGACATAAAGATTAATCACCATCAATGTTTGTCATTAATCAAAACTTAATCATAACCTCATTATTTGCCCTTAGGGCTAACATGTATTATAGTTATTTCATAAATAATAGATGACATGATATTTTTAAACAATTTTATTTATAATACAACTTTGAGAAATAAAATATTATAAGATGCAACTTATTATATTACATTTTAATATATTATTTAGAAATCAAGAATGTAAATTTGAAACCAATTTGAATCCGTACAGGAACCAACTTCTATTTTTTTATATCCCTAAACAAACAAAATGAAAAAATAATCTAAAATTTTCAATAAATTTCATTTTAAATGAAACATTTCTAATTTTTATTAGGTTATAAACTCATATTATTAACTTATTAAGTATGTGAAAGACCTAAGAGGGGGTGAATTAGGTCTTTGGCTAATTTTCAAATTTTTTTCCCGATTAGCAAAACCTTTGCCTTAATAAAAGCACTTCTTCAAATTCATAAACTTCAAGTTTATATGTGATTTAAAAAGAATGGTTGGGACAAGATAATCAAACAATAGAACCACAACTAATCAATCAATAAATAAGAACAACTTATGTAAGCAAGTAAAGCAGAAAAGAAATAAACACACGATTTATAGTGGTTCGATCTCTCCAAGATCTACATCCACTACCTTGAGTCCACACTCAGGGATTTCAATCAATTAATTAAATGCTCAAGTCAAGCAATTACACAAGAGTCTCACCATTCAATAGGTTTTATCACAACAGCCTCTTTTCAATCCAATAAATAAGGCTCATCCTTATCATAATGGGTTTTATGTCACTAGACAACCTAGACCAATCTAATCAAAAACACATCCTCACCAAAGGGTTATGACAACCCTGATCAATCTAGTCAATGGCTCACCCTTCACAAGGGTTTTATGTTTCTTGACAACCTTGAATCAATCACAACAAGAATGTGAAGATAGAGTTCGGATGTTACCAACACTTCTTGGTGGATAAAAATAATAGCTAGCACCACTTCACCTCTTGCCTTTGGAATCTTGAATTTCAACCTTTGAGCACAAGGCAATTGAGAGCTTCTAAAAAATTTTGATGTAAAACAAATTAGAACTTCTTAGATTTCAAAAGATTCAAGAACTACAATAAAATTTGAAGTTTGTGATTTTTATAGAGTTTAAAAATTAGCTCAAACGTTCAAAAAATGACTAGTAACAATAAAAGTCGGACAACCGAATTTCACCATGTGCACCCAAATTTTTCTGGAGTAACTAGTCACCGAAACAGTGCACTGTTCACTGTTACTGTTCAAATTTAGACGATCAAATTTTCCCTCCTACATCTGAATTTCTTTAGAAAAATAGTAGTTACTATTCACACTGCTAGAAAAATTCGGATGACCGAATTTTCATCTTGCATCCGAATTTTCATCTTGCATCTAAACTTTCTCAAAACATATTCAAATCAATTCAAACAAGTTGGAAAATAATCTAGCCTCAAAGATAAGTCATTAAAAATCTTTTAAGTGTAAAAACCATTGATGAAAACTTGGTAATTCAAGAGAATTCAAAACCACTGATTCCTTCATCTATTAAAGAAATATTTAATTTTGAAATTGATTAGAGACCAATTTTATTTGAAATAGATAATAAAATTTGTCCAAAAATAAAAAATATTTTATTTAGAAATTGATTTGAATCCAATTCCTTTATCAATAAAAAAATAAAAAATATTTTAATTTTTGCAACGATTAGAAATCGATCTTCTTTGAAACTGCATAGAAATTGAATAGAAACTAATTTTGAAACCTATTTGAATATATTTCTAATTAGAAATTTATTTGAAACTGAATATAAAATTCATCAAAAAATAAATTTTTTTGATTTAGAAATTGATTCCTTCATCCATAAAAAATATATATATATATATATATATATATATATATATATATATATAATTTTGAAATTGATTTTGTTTGATACCAATTAGAAGCTGAATTTTGAAACCAGTTTTAATTAGAAACCCATTATAAAATTTCATAAAAAAAAAAGTATTAGAAACCTACTGAAATTAGTCTGAAATTGTTATCCCAGTGGTTTTACATTGGTTTATAATTAGAAACTTATTTTTGTCGTTTCAAATCAGCTGTTTTCTAGTAGTGTTTCTCTCCAACACATAAATACTTGAAGGTTGTGAATTTTGAAAAGATATGTCATTAAAGAAAAGTTTCAAAAAACTAACAAGAAACCTAATTCATCCCCTGTTAGGTTTTTTAATTGGTATGAGAACTAGACTTCTTTTTGTGGTTTAACAACATAGAAGTTAAGATCCTATGATTAACATTTCAAACCTCCCTTATTTGGAAGGATCTTTAACAAACCCACCTCATCTTTTTTGATGGAACAAATTATACCTTTTGAAAATCCTATGTTACGATCTACATTTGTTATATTAATTTTGATTTGTGGAATATTTTTGAGAAAGGACCATGCATGCCTAAAGTTGAAGGCTAACGGATTACAAGAGTACCAAAGAACAATGAAGAGTTTGATACGAAAGTGATTAAAAGAAGATGACCTTAAATTATCAAGCTGTCATGTTATGCCTATGATGTGCATGAGTATAACAGGGTAAGTGCATATGACACCACCCATGATAGGTGAAAGCTACTGCAAGTCACTCGTGAAGGAACAAATCAAGTGAAGGAATCCAAGTTAGTTATACTTTTTAGAGACTATGAGTTGTTCACAATAAGGAAAGGGAAGAATATTCTTGACTTGTTTACAAGGGTCACAAATATTTCAAATGGATTGAATTCCTGTGGGAAAAACTATTTTCTTGGAGAACAAAATAGAAAGATTTTTTATGAACTTCCCAAGTGATGGCAACCTATGGTTAGCATTTCAAACCTCCCTTATTTGAAAGGATCTTCTTCAAACCGACCTCCACTTTTTGATGGAAAAAATTATACCTTTCGAAAATTATACCTTTTTGATTGAATTTTACAATCAAGATTTTACAAAGCATTGTGCTGAAATGGAATTTCTCATAAATTTTCAGCTGCCAAAATCCACAACAAAATGGTGTTGTTGAAAGACAAAATCACACTTTACAAAAAATGGCTAGGTCAATGCTTTTTGAAAATTCTTTACCGAAATATATTTGGGCCAAAGCCATAAACATTGCTTGTTATGTGAGGAACCGAGTTCTTTTGAGACCATTGTTGAGAAAAACTCCTTTTGAACTTCTCTTTGGTAGAAGTCACACTATAGCTTACTTTAAAGTGTTTGGTTGTAAGTGTTTTATCTTGAATACTCGTGATAATCTAGGTACATTTGATAGAAAATTGGATGAAGGTATTTTACTTGGCCTATAGAGTTTATAACAAAAGGACTTTATGTGTTGAAGAATCCATTCATGTGAGCTTTGATGAAACAATCATTTATCATGAATGAAGAGATAAAGATGATGTAGTTACTTTAATGAAAGATTATCAAGTTCATCTTCAAGCACCAACCATGGAAGATCATGCTCATGAAAATGAGATGATAGAACAAGACCATGAAAGTCAATCTAGTGGTGACTAAGAGCTTTCAAAGGACTTAAGATATGTTGAAGGCCATCGTAAGGAGCAACTCATTGGTGATGTCTTTCAAAGAGTTAAAACAAGGTGATACTTTATTGATAACTTCGACTTTTTATCTCATATTGATCCTAGAAACATTGATGATACATTGTGTGATGAATTTTGGATTACAGCTATCCAAGAGGAATTATATAAATTGGAAGCAAATAAAGTTCGTAACCTCATCCTTAGATCTTGTGATCACCTGTTATTGGTAAAAAATCGATTTTTAGAAAAAAATTGAATGAATTTAGAGAAGTTGTTAGAAACAAAGTTAGACTTGTTGCCCAAAAATCCAACCAAGAAGAGGGTATTGATTATGATGAGACTTTTTCTCCCATAGCTAGAGTTGAGTCTATAAGGATGCTTTTGGAATTTGCTCACGTTAAAGGTTTTAAATTCTTTCAAATGGATGCCGAAAGTACTTTTCTAAATGGTTTTATTGAAGAAGAAGTTTATATGAAACAACTTCCCAGTTTTGCTCATGAAAAGCTTCCAAGTCATATTTATAAACTTTCAAACTTTATATAGTTTAAAGCAAGTCCCTTGAGTTTCGTTATGAAAGACTTAGTGTCTTTCTACTTTTAAAAGAATTTTCAAGAGGGTTGGTTGACACAGTACTTTTCATCAAAACCTCTTACAACAATTATCTTTTACTTGTGCTAATTTATATTGATGATATTATCTTTGGTGCTACTAATATCTCTCTTTGTGATGAGTTTGCTAAGATGATACAAAGTGAATTTAATATAAGCATGATGGGAGAGCTCAACTTCTTTCTTAACCTTCAAATCAAGTAGACCAAAGATAGTATATGCATAAATCAAGCAAAGTATACAAAGGAACTATTGAAGAGGTTTGGAATGGACAAAGCCAAAGGAATTGGAACACCTATGAACTCATCACTTAAACATGACAAGGATGAAAAATGTAAAAAGGTTGATGTAAAGTTATATAGAGGTACGATTGGTAGCCTACTTTATTTAACATCTAGTAGGCCAGGCATAATGTTTGTCGTATGCTTATATGTGCTATATTTCCATCTTGTCCTAAGGAATCTCATTTTTTTACTCTTAAGCATATTCTTTATTATCCTATTGATACTTATGACTATGGCTTGTGGTTTTCAAATCCTCCTATTTTGACCTTGTAGCTTATTCAGATGCTAACTATGCCGGATGCAAAGTGGAGCATAAGAGTACCAGTGGTTATTGTAAATTTCTTTGTGGTCGTCTTGTTTCTTGATATAGTGAAAAGTAAGATTGTGTTTCCTCTACCATCAAGGCCAGTAAATTTCTTTGTGGTTGTCTTGTTTCTTGATATAGTGAAAAGTAAGGTTGTGTTTCCTTGTCTACCATCAAGGCCAAATATATCGCTACTGGTAGCTGTTATGCTCAAGTTTTTTGGATGAAAACACACTTTACTTCAAAACCATTGGCAGAGGAAAGATTTTGTGGCCTAAGAAGATGCTTAGGAATTTCAAAATTTCTTGAATAATGTGTCTGTTAAGTACGTTATATGTACAAGTAAATTCAGAAAAGGAGTTCAGACGTAGTCATGCAATTCGATCATCCAAGTTGAAGCCTTGTGAAGAATGGATTGAAATTTACAAACATATGACCTAAATTTCGTTCTGAATAGAAAAGTATGAAACCTGAACATAAAAATTTGGACAAGGAATTAATCTTATTGATATTTGAGTCTTTAACAAAATGCCCTATGTTATTTTAATTTCTATGTTATGATAATTTGTAGGGATTGTGCTTTTTGTGTTTATTGATTCTTGTAACAAAGGGTCGCTGCATTTAACGAATTTGGAGCCATCTTCTTAATCTACATTTTGTCGTGCCCTTATTTTTTGAGCTTTCAAATATAATTAATGTACAATTCAACATAAGTGAAATATTACAAAAAAATTTTTGATTGTTTTGTACTTAGACCTCTAGAATGTACAGTTTTTTTTTTTTTTTGATAAAGTTCAACGTATTTTGACATGTAACATTAGGCAAGTAATAAGAGTCTATGACATTTTAGAGATTTTCCATTTTTACTTGTTTGACTTCTGTGGAGATCACATTTACACTTATTGTTTTTGTATATTTGCTCATATATATATATATATATATATATAGAAACACAGGAAACACCTTTAAACGTCCTGTCTGTACACTTCTGCTATGATAAAGTGTAGTAAAGAAGATATTCATGCTTGAAAAGAATAAATATTGAAGAATTACATACAGAAGGCTTGGAGAGAAACTAGGAGGATATCCTTGCCTGGGAAGGTCTTGAAACGAGTTCAAGAAGTGTTTTTGATCAAGAAAATTGATAGGGAAAGTTTTGGAAATCAATTGGGGTGGAAAGCAATTGAACCAGAACATAAACAATCAAAGATAGGGCCATATGTCAAGAGACCCATCAACAAACAACAAATTTCTATCAACCCCTCCCATATTTTATTGTTTGATGCAGAGATTGTTAAAATAAAGTTAAATGCATTTTGACCGTAATATTAGGCACACATTATAAGTCTGTAACACTTGAGAGACTTTCCCTTCTTGGCCTATAGGACTTCTAATACAAGGAGATCACATTTGTACCTTTGTTTTTTATATATCTGTCGAAGGATTTGATTTCTTATAATTAGATATGACAGAGCTGTTTTAAGTGTGATAACACGAATCTCTTTTCTAGATTTTGTTGGGATATACTCTCCAATTTTTTTTTTCTACTTTGGATGGCATCGCTGTTGAGAAAAATTGATTTGAGAATTCCCTTCTTTTCCCAATCTTATTTAAGTTAAACAAAAACCTACTGATATGATATATGTTTACTCAGCTACAAAAGTATTGAATGATTTATTTGCTGCAAAAAAGAGTAGATAGTTGTGATAAACAAGATAAGGTGCAGTTCACTAACCAAGAAATGTTGAACAGCATTTGAGTCAAACCTTTTTGTTTCTTTTGCTTGTTAAGCATGAGTTTTCTTTGTATCCTATTGGATGCAACCCGTATAAAATGTTCGAATATATAGAACAAAAACATATTAATAATTTGTAGAAGAAAATTTTAGGAAAGTCTAATCAGCATTCTTAAAATGCTTTATGTTCAATTGATGGTATTCTGGAGAATAATATCTTAAGAAATAAAGGAGGAAAAAGAAAAAGAAAAAAAAACAGACTAGAAATGAGAGAATTTGGCCTTTTATCTCCTACTGTCACTTTTTCTTCATTCCAAAATAGAATACCATGGAGAATAGTGAACTCATTAGTGGGGATTTCTTTTGTTGGGTACTTAATGAAAATTCCTTATTTTGTGTATCAGACATATTTGTTTTAGAATAAATGTATATCAATGCTCTGGAGTTGGATGGGACATCAATCTAGACATATTTGTGTCTAGTTGCAAATGCTTTGAACTACTAACTACAAAATTGCCACCTTGTTGCGTGGTTAGACATTTTCTAGGCATTTACAAATTTCCTTTTCTTCAAATTATACTTTTAATAATATAATTCATATCAGAATGAAAACAAGGAAATAGTATCTTGAAGAACTGGTGTAAATTTCTATTAAGAAAAAAAGGGCCATTGTAATACAAATTATGGACAATAAAACACTATGAAGTTTTAAAGAAATATATGTTTGCTCTTCTATTTCCTTTATTTCCTCCCCTAAATTGAAGGGACAAAAATGAAAAATTTTAAGGGCAAAAACATCTTCTATAGAGAAAAAGGCACTTTCAAGTTTTGTGGTCCCAATCTTAACTCTCCTTTCTCCATATAATTTCTTCACAGTACTAACATTTCATAGAACCATAAATTTCACATTCCTTTCTTAGGTTCAATGGATACAAAAAGAAATTCAAAAAGGCAAAATTTGACAAGGGCATTTAATTTTTATGGTTCAGTTTTAGAGGTTCTTTCAAACATCTTCTTCTTCAGAATACTCAAACTTCATAGAGTCCTATTAAGGATAGATATGCAAACTCATTTTCATTTAACAGTTTGTTTTAGACTCCAATGGCAGGTCCCCGCACAACTTTGAGATCAATCGCTTCTTGTTTTTCTTCTCCTCCTCCTCCCTCATTCCATTCACATCTCTTACTATTACTAACAATCATCTCATTGTTAGTGGCTACATTTGCTTTTGTTCTCCAATGGCATGGTGAGTTGCTAGATCAAATATCTCGTTTGCCCCCTGACAATCATGAATTACTTGATATAGCACAGACCAGACATGTTCCACCATCGTCCTCCTCCTCTGACTGCGCAGATAATCTTCGTCAAAGCCACATGCCATCTTTTCCATACTACAAGAATTTGAAATTCAATGTAGAAACTGGAGATGGATCTAACTACAACACTAAGGAATGTTCATTTTCTTTTAGTTCTCTTGCCTCTCTTGCATGTTCATTTTCTTTTAGTTCTCTTGCCTCTCTTGCCCTTTGGTTTTCAAATCTTTCTTTTGACTTTTTTCCCTTTTTGCTTTTTCTTTTACTTTTGGTAGAGGTGGTTGTTCAAGATTTTATTTCCCTATTAATCATGTCTATATGCAGTTATACAGTTGATATTTCCATGTCCTTTATTTTTTCTTCTCTTTTTCACCCTTTCTTTAAGGCACATGCCTTTTGTTTTTTTATGTACTTATGCACACATGGTGTGCATCTGCATACTGTGGTAATGTATGTGGTCTATGGCTGAATGTAGTCTAGTTTTTTGCATGCGTAGATGTGGATTGATATTTTTTTTTGTTGGATATATTAGCAAATGATAATTTGATAAGATTTTGATATATATAAAAATAAATCACGGATAAAGATTAAAGTAATTAATCGATAAGATTGTCGGAGTAGGAAAAAAAGACTGAAAAGGCAGAATTGTTTACAAATTATCTTCTTTTGAAGACATTGAAAAGATATAGTTGTTTAATTGTTATTTTCTTTCTCAATGAATTACAACAACATACTTAATCGTATTTCTTGTCTTTAATAGTTCAATTTGACTTATTATGCCAATTTGCTTGCGTGCAGCTTCAAGCTGTTTGTTTCACTTTTAGACGTCTCTGATATCTTTATTAATTTCTTTAATGATTTGACATTCAATAAATGTTTCAGGTTTGTATAACTACGACCACTTCTACAGGACTTGAGCAAATATTACCATGGCTATTTTATCACAAAGTCGTAGGGGTGACGAAATTTTTCCTATTTGTAGAAGGAAAAGCTGCATCAGCCAATGTATCAAAAGTCATGGAATCAATTCCAGTGTGTGCTAAAATCTTTGGTTTTGTTAAATTTGGTTTTATCTTTGGCTTACTCTAGGCAATTTTACTTCAGAAAGTTATGAATTCTGATTTATATTTTGAATCTTCTGCAAGACATTTTTATCAATCTAGAATTTTCTACTCCTTTTTGTAGGGAGTGAAAGTTATAAAAAGGACAAGAGAATTAGAGGAGCAACAAGCTAAAAGGTATTTCATCCTTGCTACTTGAAATGGTTACTCTGTCATATTTTGCTAGTCTAGCATTTCATCACTCGAAATGAAAACTTACAAATCTCTATCTATTCCCTAATCAAGTCCACGTTGCCGTTATTTATACAGTTAATAGGTTTCTGTCATGAACTGTCTACTTACCAGATAATAGCCTTATTAGCAATTATTTTTCTTTGATATTATTTATCTTATATTTTTTTATATATGCAGCCGTATTTGGAGGGAAACTTGGTTGGAAGATTTCTTCTACAAACCGTGCAACTATGAGTTATTCGTCAAGCAATCACTTAATATGGAAATGGCTATTGTCATGGCAAGAGTATGACAGTAGATTTCCTAATGCTCTTTCGGCAATTTTACTTTTCATCCCTTCTGTGCATATTTTCTGTTTCTGTTCTCATGATGTCAATATTTTACTCCAGGAAGTTGGGATGGATTGGATTGTCCATCTAGATACTGATGAGTTATTACATCCTGCTGGTACAAGTGATTACTCTATCCAACAGTTTTTGTCTGATATACCCAAAAATGTTGATACAATGGTCTTCCCTAATTACGTGAGTAAGTTTTTCCATCGCAAATTCATTAGTTATTGAATAGTGATTAATACTTTTTCCATTTTAACACATAGATGTTAGTAATTGTTTTCCCATCTATTAATTTTTTGTTTAGATGCTAGTGTTTTTGTGCTTCAGGTGAGTACTGTTGAACGAGATGATATAAAGGAACCTTTTAGTGAGGTAATGTATCTTTCCTTCATTCCTAATAATACCATATCCCCATTACTTACTGCAGCTTACTTTAGATTTACATATATGGAATCTCTTTGCTTGTGGGTTTTTGTCCATTTAGCTCACTCTTTATTTCAAAGATTTGAAAGATAGTTATGCTGAAGGGTATGATTTCAAATTACATGCTTGAGGAAAAACATGCAATATGTCACTGCATGCTATTCATTATTGTTTTTGTACAAATTCAAGTGCATATATATTGATATGTGAAGCATTCCTAAATGATATTTTTCCTTATAGAGATATCTAGGCGGATACAGAGGGAACTCAACTAGGATTTTTATTTATTTATCTATTATTTATTTAAAATAATGTAGGTCTCAATGTTCAAGAAGGGTTTTAACCATCTTGACAATGAAACTTTTTACGAGAGTTTCGATGAAGCAAGTCGTGGCAATCCAAGCTACTTTTTGACTTACGGAAATGGGAAATCAGCTGCCCGTATTCAAGATCATCTTCGTCCTAATGGAGCACACAGATGGAGCAACTACATGAAGGATCCAATGTATATCAACTTTATTCAGTAACCTCAATACGCTAAACTTCGCAGATTGCAAGATTTCAATGCACATACACATGGAACTACTGTCATTAATAAACAATGACACGTGAAACGTAGAATCGTTATCCCTCACATGAATAATTCACTGTTCTATTCCTTGCTAAGTTTCATATATTCTTTTTACTTCTGAAATCTGAATATGATCTTAGATTTTTGGTTAATTAGATTTTCTCCTTTAGTGTATGTTAATTTTTCTATGCTTGTAGAGAAATATATTCAGATGAGGCTGCCGTGCTACATTATTCATATGCCAAGTTTTCAGATTTGGCTTCAAGGCGTGATCGCTGTCATTGTAAGCCTACAGAAGAAGATGTCAAAAGATGCTTTATGTTGGCCTTTGACAGAAATGTAAGTTCAATTTTGCAAACTTATGGTGGCCGAGAAAGGAGTGCAGTTCTTTGGGAGAAACTCAATTATGATTATTAGTTATTCTACTCATTATTAGCCTGCCATTACCTACACTGCAGGCATTCATAATTGCTTCAGCTGCTACAGAGGAGGAAATGCTTTTTTGGTAATAATTGCATTTAAGTCTAAATTTGAATATTGGCGCTATAATAAATGGTGACTAATTTACTATTTTATCTTTGAAAGTTTATGCATCTCAAAAGGAAAGAAAATAGAATACATAAGTTTCTTATTTGTAGTCAGTCGATTACAATCCGCTACTTGTTGAAGGAATAGTGTAAAAAACGATGACCATAAGAGAAATCTTTATGTACAAGTTGAAGGCAAAATTTTAACTGCTTGATTAAAATAAGATTAGGGCATGGTCAGTAAATGTTGGTTTGATTAAAATAAGATTAGGGCATGGTCATGGTCATGGTCATGGTCATAGCTATATCACATTACTAAGCATACTCCATCACATCTAAATATGATAAATAATACCTGCAATAGAGGTTATCAATGAGATGGTTATTTTCACCAATCGTATTCTAGCCATATAATGGGGTAACATGGCTCCAAATTTGACCTCGAGCTCCTTTTCAATCGTTCCTCTCATCAATTTTGGATAGAATTAACATTCTCTATCTCATATCAATATTTATGTGTAATAGTTATTACAATATTATTATCTAGTAAATGATCAACAATTTTTCCACCATAAAAAACAATAGTAAAGACCTAAGAATCATTGTTTTTCTTATCCAAAGAAGCAATCAAATTAATCAATTGTGCATATAATTCTTAATTTTTGTTTTGAACAGGCACTGATTAAATGTGAGCCTCAGAAATATGACATTGTGCAATGCAGATTAATCTGTTTATTTACTTCCTTGCATCAGGTACCGCAAACATGTGGTATGGACTGATAAAGAACTTATAAATAAACTGTTGAAGAATGGTGTTCTAACTCGAATTTATGCTCCAAGGGTAAGTTCACTTTCCTAATAGGGAATAGGTTTAGTTTTCTTCAGAGAGACATTTAAAATGGTAATTCCTATGCATTCATACAATTTCTATCATTAATATATTGGTGTTTTTTTCACTCGTATAGATCATTGTGCAAGGTTTGAGGGAAGCTGGCATTTTTACTTCTATTATATCATCAGCATTGTCAAATCTATCAGATGGCCAGTTTTCGTCGCCTGTTGAGCATAATGAAATTATCTAGGACTATCATGGACATATTGTCCTTTGAACAATGATCAAAGAATGCAATATTTCCCCCTCGATATTCTTTAGATCAATTTATTTCTATTAATTTCCCCCATGAATTAGTAGGGACTAAGGAACAATGTAATGAAAAATACAATATACTAAAGCCAAGAATTTTAAAATAAGATATAATAATCAACCAAAAAAGCAACATTCTACGATAAAAGGAGTGGGGTCCGAGAGAATAAGATTAGGCCATTTAATTTTTAATTTTTTAGAGAATGATTAAACAAAAAAGGTTGAACAGACTACAAGTAAAAGAATATCCAGAAAAATCTTTTGATCCCAAATTTTAAAGCTAAAAGGAGAAATGTTTTACTGTCACCGTATTTTGGCTTTGTGCCAGTTGCTTCTTCCAAATTCATTTCCAACATTACCTTTCTAAGCTCCTGATACATCAATGATCATTCGATCTTCTTTCGAAGCCAAGAATTGTTATGGGTAATTGAATAATTGAATTTGTTTGATTTGAGGGTACAACCCCATCTTATTTTGGGAGAAATCAGGTAGAAGGATTTAACACATTGTAACGTTGTTATTACTACTACATACACCCTCTCACGTGCCTGCATTTCTTTTTCTTCTTTTCTTTTTTTGAAGAAAAAGACTGAACAATTTCAATTTTAGTCATGCCAGCAATAGCACATGTAAATCTTGTGACAAGCTTGACTGAGAAACATCATGGAAGTGGCTGCGGAACCTTAAATGTTCACTCAAAAATACATTACAGACTTAAAAATTTAAAATAAAACAATAAGAACTTAATATATTAAACCGAAAAGAAACAAAAAAGATTGGGGACCAAATATGCCAATTTGCCCAATTTTTTCTTTTCGCCTGAAAACATGATATTGCAGGTTCCCATTTTCCAAGTGTCCCAAAGGTGCTAGTGACGAGCAAACACCTGCTCGGCACTACAACGTATCCTCTACAATATGATAGATAGAATAATTTTAGTTAGATATGATCTCGGCATAGCAGATCGTGTTATCGAAGGGCGCCCGTGACAGTAGAGTTTGACAAGTTCCATCTGTTAAGTGGATATGTTCCTAATTCTGGTAACGGTCTAAAATGGCCCGTAACTAATTCAAGAATCTTATCATATTGCTCCCATTCATACTTCTTATGATTTATGCTTTCTGAGAAAACCCAGAATCACTTTCATCACATTTTTTAGGAGTACAGAATAATAGAGTAGGATCCCTCTCTTGGCAATTATATGGAAGTAAGTTTCTTTTCTAATATTTTATCTGATGCAACCTTGGTATATTCATTTTATTAGGATCTGAGTGGAAGGGTTTTTCTTGATTGAATACAGAAAAAGAACACAAATCTTTGCGCTTTGGTAAGTCTAGTTAAAGTATACAACGAGCTTATTTGACATTATTTATAATGGTTAATAATGAGAAATATTCATTTTCACCAAATTTTAACTTGTACACAAGCAGGGTAGGCCATTTCTAGACCCATTGGGGATTTTAGCGGGGCGGCTTGTGCACAGTTTTGACTTCAAAAGTTCACCAGCATTAGGTATACCAAAGAAAGGGAGTATCAAGAACTTCCCCTATATAGGTTTATTACCTGATCTAGTTCACTAGTTTTGTTTAAGAATTGGTTACTATGCAAATTCTTTAGTCAATGATAGATTAGAATCTTATATGATAGTAATATGTGGTAATTAAGTCAATTTATGCAAATCCTAAGGCATGATAGTGACATTTCTTTTACCCATTATTCCACCTCCCATTGCCTCTACAAAAACTGATGTCTTATCACAAAAACAAAGTAGTGGTGAAAATGAGACTATTCAAAATGTTTCATCCTCTTTTTCTCTCTTCATGAACCTAAAAGTTTTTTATCAAGTTATTTCCCTTCATTTACTTTTCTCTAGTGCAACTTGGAGAATTAAGAGGCAAATACATAGGTTCTTCTTGATTATAGCAATTAATTTTTGGCTCTCTCCCTCTCTCTTTAATCTCTTCATCAGAAGCTTTTGGTAGATAATTATTCTTCAAGTCTTTGTTTCATCTGAAGTTCCACAGCGCTTATATCTAAAACATTGTGGCTAAAATTGATATTGGTATTTGCATCTTACGAAACATTGCTCAGATCACAATGAGAGGAGTATCCCAGTGAACTCAGTTTAGAACATGAATAATATTTAAATGACATTGTAATATATTATAGAATTTTAAACCAAGTTAGTTTCGTAATTCACATTAGTTTTTAGATTTCCTAATAGGACCTGGTTCCTAATTTGATTCGTAGTAAGGTTTGGTTTAGTAAATCAAATCCTAATTGATTTAGGCTAATTTAAGCTATAAATATATGTGCTGAGATGATTATTTTATATAGAGAAAATTAGAGAGATTTATGCTCAATAAAAAGTTTAGTTAATATTTTTTTAAATTTTTTTAGATTGATAAAATTTTTACAAATGGTATCACAGAAAGCTGGGATTTTTTTTCGTGAACCTGTTGATCCGAGGAACTTTCGAGTTCTAAAAAATTATTTTCTACTGCTGTTGCAACGACAAAGTTGGTTGCGTGAGGTCTTGAATTTCTCGAATTTCTTGATTAGAAAATTGAAAATTTTTCTCGCCATTCAAGACGACTTAATCTGCAAGAATCTTGGCAAAAGAATTTCGAGATCCTTTTCTACACTTGGTCTTAACCCCAGTGCTTGCAATAAAGGTTGACTTTTGCAATACCAAGCTACCTCTATGCGTTGTCATGAAACCAATATTTGCTTGTTTCTTTTTCCTTGTTTACAAAGGTTAAGCATGAATTCTAAGGTTTTTACTCCTTGTTCAATTTTTGTCTTTGATGGCAAAAATAATTTTGATCTATGGAGGCAATATATACAAAAAAATTTTACCTTGCTCGGTGTTAGGGATATCATTGAGAAAGGTTTTGAGCAACCGTCTCCCAATGTAGAACTAACTGAAGAAGAAAAGAAAAAAAACCTCCAATGATACTTTGGTAAGATTCTATCTTTTTAATAAGGTGGAGTTACGTACGGTTCAAAAATTTGTGAATGCAAAATCGGCAAAAGAGATGCAGACCATTTTGGTAAATTCTAATAGAGGTAGCGAAGAGGTAAAGCAAATTCGGTTGCAGGTATTGAAGAAGAAGTATGAATTGGATCTTATGCAACCTATAGAGTCCGTTAGTGATTATATTGGCAAGATACAAAATATTACCAACAATATGAGATTCAATGGTGAGGCTTTAACGGAAACTCATGTTGTTGAAAAAATACTCCGATCCATAAACTTCAAGTTTCATACTAAGAAGATAGTTCTTGAAGCCACAAAGGACTTAGACACAATGACGGTGGCCCAATTAGAAGTTGAATTGTTATCCTATGAGTTGTCCCTAAATCAACAGTCAATAGGTTGCTTTGAGGAGAGGGCATTAAAAGCCCAAGTAGTCGTGAAAAAGGAGGAATTTGAAACATCAAATCAAGGAGAATTTCATCAGAGAGGCGGCAAAAATTTTTGAGGAAAAGGCCGAGGTAGAGCTGTTTATGTTTTAAATCAATGTCCTACTAGGAGTAATGATGGAAAGACACCACAAGAACTTTGGACAGGTCACAATCTTAAAGTCTTTAAATGTATTGCATATTCACATATCCCTGATGCACTTAAAAAAAAGTGGATGATAAACTAGAAAAGTGTATCTTTCTTGGTTATAGCCACGAGACAAAGGGGTACAAGTTGTACAATCTTGATACTAAGAAGGTCATTATTAGCAGAGATGTTACTTTTGATGAGCAAGCAGCTTGAGATTGGTTGAGCAAGTCTAAAGAGCCAGTCATGCCCTCTTATATCCCATTGAGGTCTTCAATTTCGAAAAATTCAGAATCTAGACAAGATAGCTAAGAGATTGAGCAGCCAAGTAGTGTGCATTCATATCTTGCACATCCATCTAGTCGTCCTCAACGAGAGCGTCGTCTTCCTACCCGTTGGCAAGATTATATTGTTGGTGATGCTACTTTATCTGATGAAGATATTATCAATTTTGCTTTATTTGCAAATTGTGATCCAGCCACTTATAAGGAGACTGCGAATGATAATCTTTGGATACGTTCAATGGATGAGGAGATTCATGCCATCGAGAAAAATAAAACTTGGGAGTTGACTACTCATCCACCTGGTAAGCAACCCATTGGATTCAAATGGCTATATAAGACCAAATTTAAACTTTCTAGAGAAGTGGAACGTTTTAAAGCGAGATTGGTGGCAAAAGGATATAAGCAAAAGCCTGGCATTGATTATTTTGAGGTATTTTCCCCTGCTGCTCAAAATTCTTGGAATATTTATCAAATGGATGTTAAGTCTACTTTCCTGAATGGAGTATTGGAAGAAGAAGTATATGTTGAGCAACCTGATGGTTATGTTAAAGAGGGTAAAGAAGATAATGTTTACAGATTGAAGAAGGCATTATATGGGTTGAAGCAAGCTCCTAGAGATTGGTATACTCGGATTGATTCTTACTTTCTTGATCATGGTTTTGAGAGATGCCCTTATGAGCATATTTTATATGTGAAGTTTAATGGTGTTGGTGATATTCTTATTGTGTGCTTGTATGTTGATGATCTTATCTTCACTGGCAACAATCCCAAATTAATTTCTGAATTCACAGAGGCTATGATAAACCAATTTGAGATGACGAATTTTAGATTGATGTCTTATTTTCTTGGTTTGGAACAATTGGATAGAGAAATTTTTATTTCTCAGAAAAAGTATGCAGGTGATTTCTTGAAGAAATTTAGGATGGATGAAGCCAAACCTATCATGACTCCTATTGAGGAGAAACTGAAGTTAACAAAAGAAGGGACTGGATCTGTTGTTGATGCTACCGCTTATAGAATATTAGTTGGAAGTTTGAGATATTTAACCGCCGCAAGACCTGATATTACTTATGGCGTTTGCTTGATTAGTAGATTTATGGAATCCCCTCGACAATCACATTTCATGCAGTAAAAAGGATCTTGAGATATATTAAAGGTACGCAATCTGATGGAATTCTTTATTCCCATACTAATAATATAGCTCTGGTTGGATACACAAATAGTGATTGGACTGGTGATATAGTGAAATATAAAAGCACTTCTAGTTATGCTTTTACTTTTGAATTTGGAATATTCTCTTGGTCTTCAAAGAAGCAGCATATAGTAGCTTTATCTATGGTAGAGGCAGAATACATGGCAGCTACAAATTGTGCTACACAAGCAATTTGGTTGAGGCGTATACTTGAATTTCTGCAACGTCAACAGATTAGTCCTATTACTATATTTTGTGACAATAAGTCTGCTATTGATTTGACCAAAAATCCAGTATTACATGGTCGTAGCAAGTATATGAATATCAAGTATTATTTTATTCGATAGTTGGTTTGAGATAAAGAAATTGTGGTTCATTATTGTCCAACTGCAGATCAAGTTGCAAACATCTTCACCACACCATTAAAGGCGGAATTATTTTTGAAGTTGAAGAAGATGCTTCACATTGTTAAATTTGACGAACTTATTTTAAGGGTGGCAAATGTAGAATCCTAAACCAAGTTAGTTTCCTAATTCACATTGGTTTCTTGATTTCCTAATAGGATTTGGTTCCTAGTTTGGTTCCTAGTAAGGTTTGGTTTAATAAATCAAATCCTAGTTGATTTAGGCTAATTTTAAGCTATAAATATATGTGGTGAGATGATTATTTTGTATAGAGAAAGTTTAGAGAGATTTCTCCTCAATAAAAAGTTTAGTTGATATCTTCTCAAAATTCTTTTAGATTGATAAAATTTCTACATATATGATCCGCTTTGTCTAATAAGCATGTACTAAGTTTTCAAGAACACAATTTACTTGAGCTTTTAAATGCCAAAGTTTGAGATGAGTGGAGCACCCAATCTTGATTGGTATTAGGCTATATGAGAACTAAATGATTGACTAGTAAAAGATGAAACCCTAAACAAAAATGGGGTGCTAATGATTCAAAGGAAGGTCAAATGCAGCAACATTAGTTCAAGAAAGAAGAATGCAAAGAGACTTTTCTAATCTCCTACCAAATTATCCTAAGAGCAAATTCACCGTCTACATCATTTGTCCCTGTTAGTAAGCTAGTATGTGGATCAAATCTGCAAACTGTTGGCATATTTAGTAAGGACTAGCAAATCTGCAAACTGTTGGCATATTTAGTAAGGACTAGCACAAAGCACGTGCAATATTTGCACGTGTTAAATGTTTCAAAAGTTAAAATTGTATTGAAATTTTTATTCAATATTATTATTTTTTATATTTATTTAATTTTTTAATATTAATATTTTATTTTTATTTTCATGCTATTATATTTTTTTATTTTTTATTAAATATATTTACATTTGAGTTTTAGTAATCTTAAATATTCCTTGTGTCTTTTATTGTAAAATAACATTATTTTTTCTTTCTTTTTCTTCTTGTTCTTGCAAAGGTAGAAGTAAAATTACATTTATTTACTCTAGATTATTTTATTTGTATAATATTTCAAAAATAGTATTAATTATATAATATATTAATTAGATGTTATATGGTCCATTTATATCTTCCATTACATTATATTTTTGAATTAAAAAAATATAACTTGTAAAATGTTTCAAAAGTTACACTGGTATTGAGATTTTTATTCAATATAATTATTTTTTATATTGATTGAATTTTAAAAAAATATTAATATTTTATTTGTATTTTCATGCTGTGATATTTTTTATTTTTCATTAAATATATTTACATTTAAGTTTTAGTAATCATAATTATTATTTGTGTTTTTATTGTAAAATAATATTATTTTTCTTTCTCATTCTTTTTGTTCTTACAAAGGTTGAAGTTTAAGTATATTTATTTACTATTGATTATTTTATTTGTATAATATTCCAATAATAGTATTAATTATATAATCTATTCTATAAAGGTTATATGGTACATTTCTACCTTTCATTATATTATATTTTTTAATAGAAAAAATTTGTAACTTAAGTAGAAGAGTTAAAATATTATTACTTAGTAGTAAAGAGCTTAGTTGAGAACTTTTCTATTAATTCTTTATATATAATTAATATTTTTTATTTATTCATCTTTTAACTCATGTAACTCTCACATAGTACTTATGATTTAAATTTTTAATAATAATGCTAATAGTAATATAAATAACAACAACAAAACAATTAACTAATAAAGTTCTCTTCTTTTCCTAAAAATAAAAAATAAAAGAGTACTCTTCTTTAACTAATGTAACTCTCAAATAACTCTTATTTTTTATTACTCTTTATGTAACATGTAACTCCCAAATAATTGTAATTAAATTAGTTAGTAGTTAAGAACCTAATTAAGAACTTTTTTTTTTATAAATTCTTTAGGTATAATTATTATTTTTTATTTATTCATCTTTAACTTATGTAACTCCCACATAGCATTTATGATTTAAATTTTTAATAATAATGCTAATGGTAATATAAATAACAACAAGAAATATAATAAATTAATATAGTACTCTTCTTTAACTAATGTAACTCTTATATTTTTTAATTAGAAAAAATTTGTAACTTAAGTAGAGGAGTTAAAATATTATTGCTTAGTAGTTAAAACCTAGTTAAGAACTTTTTTATTAATTCTTTATGTATAATTATTATTTTTTATTTGTTCATATTACTCTTTACGTAACTCCCAAATAATTGTAATTAAATTAGTGTTTAAAGGATGAATTTATATGAAATAATTATATTTGTACACCTTGTATGCTTTTAATGTCCTATGGTTAGTCCATTAAAATAATAATAATTTATTTTTCTAAGGGCATTTTAGGCAATCCAAAAAAGGAAGAAATAACTAAGTGTAAATCCCCATTACCCCTATCCATTGCGAAGGTGAAGTAAAATTAAATTTATTTACTATTGATTATTTTATTTGTATAATATTTCAAAAATAGTATTAATTATATAATATATTCTATAAATGTTATATGATTTATTTATATCTTCTATTACATTATATTTTTTAATTAAAAAATATAACGTGTTAAATGTTTCAAAAGTTATACTGGTATTGAGATTTTTATTCAATAAATATATTTTTTATATTTATTTAATTTTAAAAAAATATTAATATTTTATTTTTATTTTCATGCTGTGATATTTTTTATTTTTCATTAAATATATTTACATTTAAGTTTTAGTAATCATAATTATTATTTGTGTTTTTATTGTAAAATAATATTATTTTTCTTTCTCATTCTTTTTGTTCTTACAAAGGTTGAAGTTAAATTATATTTAGTTACTATTGATTATTTTATTTGTATAATATTCCAATAATAGTATTAAGTATATAATCTATTCTATAAAGGTTATATGGTACATTTATATCTTTCATTATATTATATTTTTTAATTAGAAAAAATTTGTAACTTAAGTAGAAGAGTTAAAATATTATTACTTAGTAGTAAAGAGCTTAGTTGAGAACTTTTCTATTAATTCTTTATATATAATTAATATTTTTTATTTATTCATCTTTTAACTCATGTAACTCTCACATAGTACTTATGATTTAAATTTTTAATAATAATGCTAATAGTAATATAAATAACAACAACAAAACAATAAACTAATAAAGTTCTCTTCTTTTCTTAAAAAATAAAAATAAAAGAGTACTCTTCTTTAACTAATGTAACTCTCAAATAACTCTTATTTTTTATTACTCTTTATGTAACTCCCAAATAATTGTAATTAAATTAGTTAGTAGTTAAGAACCTAATTAAGAACTTTTTTATTAATTCTTTATGTATAATTATTATTTTTTATTTATTCATCTTTAACTCATGTAACTCCCACATAGCATTTATGATTTAATTTTTTAATAATAATGCTAATGGTAATATAAATAACAACAAGAAATATAATAAATTAATATAGTACTCTTCTTTAACTAATGTAACTCTTATATTTTTTATTTTTCTAAGGGCATTTTAGGCAATCCAAAAAAGGAAGAAACAACTAAGTTTAAATCCCCATGACCCCTATCCATTGCGAAGGTGAAGTAAAATTAAATTTATTTACTATTGATTATTTTATTTGTATAATATTTCAAAAATAGTATTAATTATATAATATATTCTATAAATGTTATATGATTCATTTATATCTTCCATTACATTATATTTTTTAATTAAAAAATATTACGTGTTAAATGTTTCAAAAGTTATACTGGATTGAGATTTTTATTCAATAAAATTATTTTTTATATTTATTTAATTTTAAAAAAATATTAATATTTTATTTTTATTTTCATGCTGTGATATTTTTTATTTTTCATTAAATATATTTACATTTAAGTTTTAGTAATCATAATTATTATTTGTGTTTTTATTGTAAAATAATATTATTTTTCTTTCTCATTCTTTTTGTTCTTACAAAGGTTGAAGTTAAATTATATTTAGTTACTATTGATTATTTTATTTGTATAATATTCCAATAATAGTATTAAGTATATAATCTATTCTATAAAGGTTATATGGTACATTTATATCTTTCATTATATTATATTTTTTAATTAGAAAAAATTTGTAACTTAAGTAGAAGAGTTAAAATATTATTACTTAGTAGTAAAGAGCTTAGTTGAGAACTTTTCTATTAATTCTTTATATATAATTAATATTTTTTATTTATTCATCTTTTAACTCATGTAACTCTCACATAGTACTTATGATTTAAATTTTTAATAATAATGCTAATAGTAATATAAATAACAACAACAAAACAATAAACTAATAAAGTTCTCTTCTTTTCCGAAAAAATAAAAATAAAAGAGTACTCTTCTTTAACTAATGTAACTCTCAAATAACTCTTATTTTTTATTACTCTTTATGTAACTCCCAAATAATTGTAATTAAATTAGTTAGTAGTTAAGAACCTAATTAAGAACTTTTTTTTATAAATTCTTTAGGTATAATTATTATTTTTAATTTTTTCATCTTTAACTTATGTAACTCCCACATAGCATTTATGATTTAAATTTTTAATAATAATGCTAATGGTAATATAAATAACAACAAGAAATATAATAAATTAATATAGTACTCTTCTTTAACTAATGTAACTCTTATATTTTTTTTTCTAAGGGCATTTTAGGCAATCCAAAAAAGGAAGAAACAACTAAGTTTAAATCCCCATGACCCCTATCCATTGCGAAGGTGAAGTAAAATTAAATTTATTTACTATTGATTATTTTATTTGTATAATATTTCAAAAATAGTATTAATTATATAATATATTCTATAAATGTTATATGATTCATTTATATCTTCCATTACATTATATTTTTTAATTAAAAAATATTACGTGTTAAATGTTTCAAAAGTTATACTGGATTGAGATTTTTATTCAATAAAATTATTTTTTATATTTATTTAATTTTTAAAAAAAATATTAATATTTTATTTTTTATTTTCATGCTGTTATATTTTTTATTTTTCATTAAATACATTTATATTTAAGTTTTAGTAATCATAATTATTCTTTGTGTTTTTATTTTAAAATAATATTATTTTTCTTTCTCATTCTTTTTGTTCTTACAAAGGTTGAAGTTAAATTATATTTAGGTACTATTGATTATTTTATTTGTATAATATTTCAATAATAGTATTAAGTATATAATCTATTCTATAAAGGTTATATGGTACATTTCTATCTTTCATTATATTATATTTTTTTAATTAGAAAAAATTTGTAGCTTAAGTAGAAGAGTTAAAATATTATTACTTAGTAGTAAAGAGCTTAGTTGAGAACTTTTCTATTAATTATTTATATATAATTAATATTTTTTATTTATTCATCTTTTAACTCATGTAACTCTCACATAGTACTTATTGTTTACATTTTTAATAATAATGCTAATAGTAATATAAATAACAACAACAAAACAATTAACTAATAAAGTTCTCTTCTTTTCCTAAAAAATAAAAATAAAAGAGTACTCTTCTTTAACTAATGTAACTCTCAAATAACTCTTATTTTTTATTACTCTTTATGTAACTCCCAAATAATTGTAATTAAATTAGTTAGTAGTTAAGAACCTAATTAAGAACTTTTTTTTATAAATTCTTTAGGTATAATTATTATTTTTTATTTATTCATCTTTAACTTATGTAACTCCCACATAGCATTTATGATTTAAATTTTTAATAATAATGCTAATGGTAATATAAATAACAACAAGAAATATAATAAATTAATATAGTACTCTTTTTTAACTAATGTAACTCTTATATTTTTTATTTTTCTAAGGGCATTTTAGGCAATCCAAAAAAGGAAGAAACAACTAAGTTTAAATCCCCATGACCCCTATCCATCGCGAAGGTGAAGTAAAATTAAATTTATTTACTATTGATTATTTTATTTTTATAATATTTCAAAAATAGTATTAATTATATAATATATTCTATAAATGTTATATGATTCATTTATATCTTCTATTACATTATATTTTTTAATTAAAAAATATAACGTGTTAAATGTTTCAAAAGTTATACTGGTATTGAGATTTTTATTCAATAAAATTATTTTTTATATTTATTTAATTTTTTAAAAATATTAATATTTTATTTTTATTTTCATGCTGTGATATTTTTTATTTTTCATTAAATATATTTACATTTAAGTTTTAGTAATCATAATTATTCTTTGTGTTTTTATTGTAAAATAATATTATTTTTCTTTCTCATTCTTTTTGTTCTTACAAAGGTTGAAGTTAAATTATATTTAGGTACTATTGATTATTTTATTTGTATAATATTCCAATAATAGTATTAAGTATATAATCTATTCTATAAAGGTTATATGGTACATTTATATCTTTCATTATATTATATTTTTTAATTAGAAAAAATTTGTAACTTAAGTAGAAGAGTTAAAATATTATTACTTAGTAGTAAAGAGCTTAGTTGAGAACTTTTCTATTAATTCTTTATATATAATTAATATTTTTTATTTATTCATCTTTTAACTCATGTAACTCTCACATAGTACTTATGATTTAAATTTTTAATAATAATGCTAATAGTAATATAAATAACAACAACAAAACAATTAACTAATAAAGTTCTCTTCTTTTCCTAAAAAATAAAAATAAAACAGTACTCTTCTTTAACTAATGTAACTCTCAAATAACTCTTATTTTTTATTACTCTTTATGTAACTCCCAAATAATTGTAATTAAATTAGTTAGTAGTTAAGAACCTAATTAAGAACTTTTTTATTAATTCTTTATGTATAATTATTATTTTTTATTTATTCATCTTTAACTCATGTAACTCCCACATAGCATTTATGATTTAATTTTTTAATAATAATGCTAATGGTAATATAAATAACAACAAGAAATATAATAAATTAATATAGTACTCTTTTTTAACTAATGTAACTCTTATATTTTTTATTTTTCTAAGGGCATTTTAGGCAATCCAAAAAAGGAAGAAACAACTAAGTTTAAATCCCCATGACCCCTATCCATCGCGAAGGTGAAGTAAAATTAAATTTATTTACTATTGATTATTTTATTTTTATAATATTTCAAAAATAGTATTAATTATATAATATATTCTATAAATGTTATATGATTCATTTATATCTTCTATTACATTATATTTTTTAATTAAAAAATATAACGTGTTAAATGTTTCAAAAGTTATACTGGATTGAGATTTTTTATTCAATAAAATTATTTTTTTATATTTATTTAATTTTAAAAAAAATATTAATATTTTATTTTTATTTTCATGCTGTGATATTTTTTTATTTTTTCATTAAATATATTTACATTTAAGTTTTAGTAATCATAATTATTATTTGTGTTTTTATTGTAAAATAATATTATTTTTCTTTCTCATTCTTTTTGTTCTTACAAAGGTTGAAGTTAAATTATATTTAGTTACTATTGATTATTTTATTTGTATAATATTCCAATAATAGTATTAAGTATATAATCTATTCTATAAAGGTTATATGGTACATTTATATCTTTCATTATATTATATTTTTTTAATTAGAAAAAAATTTGTAACTTAAGTAGAAGAGTTAAAATATTATTACTTAGTAGTAAAGAGCTTAGTTGAGAACTTTTCTATTAATTCTTTATATATAATTAATATTTTTTATTTATTCATCTTTTAACTCATGTAACTCTCACATAGTACTTATGATTTAAATTTTTAATAATAATGCTAATAGTAATATAAATAACAACAACAAAACAATTAACTAATAAAGTTCTCTTCTTTTCCTAAAAAATAAAAATAAAAGAGTACTCTTCTTTAACTAATGTAACTCTCAAATAACTCTTATTTTTTATTACTCTTTATGTAACTCCCAAATAATTGTAATTAAATTAGTTAGTAGTTAAGAACCTAATTAAGAACTTTTTTTATAAATTCTTTAGGTATAATTATTATTTTTAATTTTTTCATCTTTAACTTATGTAACTCCCACATAGCATTTATGATTTAAATTTTTAATAATAATGCTAATGGTAATATAAATAACAACAAGAAATATAATAAATTAATATAGTACTCTTCTTTAACTAATGTAACTCTTATATTTTTTTTTTCTAAGGGCATTTTAGGCAATCCAAAAAAGTAAGAAACAACTAAGTTTAAATCCCCATGACCCCTATCCATTGCAAAGGTGAAGTAAAATTAAATTTATTTACTATTGATTATTTTATTTGTATAATATTTCAAAAATAGTATTAATTATATAATATATTCTATAAATGTTATATGATTCATTTATATCTTCCATTACATTATATTTTTTAATTAAAAAATATTACGTGTTAAATGTTTCAAAAGTTATACTGGATTGAGATTTTTATTCAATAAAATTATTTTTTATATTTATTTAATTTTAAAAAAATATTAATATTTTATTTTTATTTTCATGCTGTTATATTTTTTATTTTTCATTAAATACATTTATATTTAAGTTTTAGTAATCATAATTATTCTTTGTGTTTTTATTTTAAAATAATATTATTTTTCTTTCTCATTCTTTTTGTTCTTACAAAGGTTGAAGTTAAATTATATTTAGGTACTATTGATTATTTTATTTGTATAATATTTCAATAATAGTATTAAGTATATAATCTATTCTATAAAGGTTATATGGTACATTTCTATCTTTCATTATATTATATTTTTTAATTAGAAAAAATTTGTAGCTTAAGTAGAAGAGTTAAAATATTATTACTTAGTAGTAAAGAGCTTAGTTGAGAACTTTTCTATTAATTATTTATATATAATTAATATTTTTTATTTATTCATCTTTTAACTCATGTAACTCTCACATAGTACTTATTGTTTACATTTTTAATAATAATGCTAATAGTAATATAAATAACAACAACAAAACAATTAACTAATAAAGTTCTCTTCTTTTCCTAAAAAATAAAAATAAAAGAGTACTCTTCTTTAACTAATGTAACTCTCAAATAACTCTTATTTTTTATTACTCTTTATGTAACTCCCAAATAATTGTAATTAAATTAGTTAGTAGTTAAGAACCTAATTAAGAACTTTTTTTTATAAATTCTTTAGGTATAATTATTATTTTTTATTTATTCATCTTTAACTTATGTAACTCCCACATAGCATTTATGATTTAAATTTTTAATAATAATGCTAATGGTAATATAAATAACAACAAGAAATATAATAAATTAATATAGTACTCTTTTTTAACTAATGTAACTCTTATATTTTTTATTTTTCTAAGGGCATTTTAGGCAATCCAAAAAAGGAAGAAACAACTAAGTTTAAATCCCCATGACCCCTATCCATCGCGAAGGTGAAGTAAAATTAAATTTATTTACTATTGATTATTTTATTTGTATAATATTTCAAAAATAGTATTAATTATATAATATATTCTATAAATGTTATATGATTCATTTATATCTTCTATTACATTATATTTTTTAATTAAAAAATATAACGTGTTAAATGTTTCAAAAGTTATACTGGTATTGAGATTTTTATTCAATAAAATTATTTTTTATATTTATTTAATTTTTAAAAAATATTAATATTTTATTTTTATTTTCATGCTGTGATATTTTTTATTTTTCATTAAATATATTTACATTTAAGTTTTAGTAATCATAATTATTCTTTGTGTTTTTATTGTAAAATAATATTATTTTTCTTTCTCATTCTTTTTGTTCTTACAAAGGTTGAAGTTAAATTATATTTAGGTACTATTGATTATTTTATTTGTATAATATTCCAATAATAGTATTAAGTATATAATCTATTCTATAAAGGTTATATGGTACATTTATATCTTTCATTATATTATATTTTTTTAATTAGAAAAAAATTTGTAACTTAAGTAGAAGAGTTAAAATATTATTACTTAGTAGTAAAGAGCTTAGTTGAGAACTTTTCTATTAATTCTTTATATATAATTAATATTTTTTTATTTATTCATCTTTTAACTCATGTAACTCTCACATAGTACTTATGATTTAAATTTTTTAATAATAATGCTAATAGTAATATAAATAACAACAACAAAACAATTAACTAATAAAGTTCTCTTCTTTTCCTAAAAAAATAAAAAATAAAACAAGTACTCTTCTTTAACTAATGTAACTCTCAAATAACTCTTATTTTTTATTACTCTTTATGTAACTCCCAAATAATTGTAATTAAATTAGTTAGTAGTTAAGAACCTAATTAAGAACTTTTTTATTAATTCTTTATGTATAATTATTATTTTTTATTTATTCATCTTTAACTCATGTAACTCCCACATAGCATTTATGATTTAATTTTTTAATAATAATGCTAATGGTAATATAAATAACAACAAGAAATATAATAAATTAATATAGTACTCTTTTTTAACTAATGTAACTCTTATATTTTTTATTTTTCTAAGGGCATTTTAGGCAATCCAAAAAAGGAAGAAACAACTAAGTTTAAATCCCCATGACCCCTATCCATCGCGAAGGTGAAGTAAAATTAAATTTATTTACTATTGATTATTTTATTTTTATAATATTTCAAAAATAGTATTAATTATATAATATATTCTATAAATGTTATATGATTCATTTATATCTTCTATTACATTATATTTTTTAATTAAAAAATATAACGTGTTAAATGTTTCAAAAGTTATACTGGATTGAGATTTTTATTCAATAAAATTATTTTTTATATTTATTTAATTTTTAAAAAATATTAATATTTTATTTTTATTTTCATGCTGTGATATTTTTTATTTTTCATTAAATATATTTACATTTAAGTTTTAGTAATCATAATTATTATTTGTGTTTTTATTGTAAAATAATATTATTTTCCTTTCTCATTCTTTTTGTTCTTACAAAGGTTGAAGTTAAATTATATTTAGTTACTATTGATTATTTTATTTGTATAATATTCCAATAATAGTATTAAGTATATAATCTATTCTATAAAGGTTATATGGTACATTTATATCTTTCATTATATTATATTTTTTAATTAGAAAAAATTTGTAACTTAAGTAGAAGAGTTAAAATATTATTACTTAGTAGTAAAGAGCTTAGTTGAGAACTTTTCTATTAATTCTTTATATATAATTAATATTTTTTATTTATTCATCTTTTAACTCATGTAACTCTCACATAGTACTTATGATTTAAATTTTTAATAATAATGCTAATAGTAATATAAATAACAACAACAAAACAATAAACTAATAAAGTTCTCTTCTTTTCCTAAAAAATAAAAATAAAAGAGTACTCTTCTTTAACTAATGTAACTCTCAAATAACTCTTATTTTTTATTACTCTTTATGTAACTCCCAAATAATTATAATTAAATTAGTTAGTAGTTAAGAACCTAATTAAGAACTTTTTTTATAAATTCTTTAGGTATAATTATTATTTTTAATTTTTTCATCTTTAACTTATGTAACTCCCACATAGCATTTATGATTTAAATTTTTAATAATAATGCTAATGGTAATATAAATAACAACAAGAAATATAATAAATTAATATAGTACTCTTCTTTAACTAATGTAACTCTTATATTTTTTTTTTCTAAGGGCATTTTAGGCAATCCAAAAAGTAAGAAACAACTAAGTTTAAATCCCCATGACCCCTATCCATTGCGAAGGTGAAGTAAAATTAAATTTATTTACTATTGATTATTTTATTTTTATAATATTTCAAAAATAGTATTAATTATATAATATATTCTATAAATGTTATATGATTCATTTATATCTTCTATTACATTATATTTTTTAATTAAAAAATATAACGTGTTAAATGTTTCAAAAGTTATACTGGATTGAGATTTTTATTCAATAAAATTATTTTTTATATTTATTTAATTTTTAAAAAATATTAATATTTTATTTTTATTTTCATGCTGTGATATTTTTTATTTTTCATTAAATATATTTACATTTAAGTTTTAGTAATCATAATTATTATTTGTGTTTTTATTGTAAAATAATATTATTTTCCTTTCTCATTCTTTTTGTTCTTACAAAGGTTGAAGTTAAATTATATTTAGTTACTATTGATTATTTTATTTGTATAATATTCCAATAATAGTATTAAGTATATAATCTATTCTATAAAGGTTATATGGTACATTTATATCTTTCATTATATTATATTTTTTAATTAGAAAAAATTTGTAACTTAAGTAGAAGAGTTAAAATATTATTACTTAGTAGTAAAGAGCTTAGTTGAGAACTTTTCTATTAATTCTTTATATATAATTAATATTTTTTATTTATTCATCTTTTAACTCATGTAACTCTCACATAGTACTTATGATTTAAATTTTTAATAATAATGCTAATAGTAATATAAATAACAACAACAAAACAATTAACTAATAAAGTTCTCTTCTTTTTCCTAAAAAAATAAAAAATAAAAGAGTACTCTTCTTTAACTAATGTAACTCTCAAATAACTCTTATTTTTTTATTACTCTTTATGTAACTCCCAAATAATTGTAATTAAATTAGTTAGTAGTTAAAAACCTAATTAAGAACTTTTTTTTATAAATTCTTTAGGTATAATTATTATTTTTTATTTATTCATCTTTAACTTACGTAACTCCCACATAGCATTTATGATTTAAATTTTTAATAATAATGCTAATGGTAATATAAATAACAACAAGAAATATAATAAATTAATATAGTACTCTTTTTTAACTAATGTAACTCTTATATTTTTTATTTTTCTAAGGGCATTTTAGGCAATCCAAAAAAGGAAGAAACAACTAAGTTTAAATCCCCATGACCCCTATCCATCGCGAAGGTGAAGTAAAATTAAATTTATTTACTATTGATTATTTTATTTTTATAATATTTCAAAAATAGTATTAATTATATAATATATTCTATAAATGTTATATGATTCATTTATATCTTCTATTACATTATATTTTTTAATTAAAAAATATAATGTGTTAAATGTTTCAAAAGTTATACTGGTATTGAGATTTTTATTCAATAAAATTATTTTTTATATTTATTTAATTTTTAAAAAATATTAATATTTTATTTTTATTTTCATGCTGTGATATTTTTTATTTTTCATTAAATATATTTACATTTAAGTTTTAGTAATCATAATTATTCTTTGTGTTTTTATTGTAAAATAATATTATTTTTCTTTCTCATTCTTTTTGTTCTTACAAAGGTTGAAGTTAAATTATATTTAGGTACTATTGATTATTTTATTTGTATAATATTCCAATAATAGTATTAAGTATATAATCTATTCTATAAAGGTTATATGGTACATTTATATCTTTCATTATATTATATTTTTTAATTAGAAAAAATTTGAAACTTAAGTAGAAGAGTTAAAATATTATTACTTAGTAGTAAAGAGCTTAGTTGAGAACTTTTCTATTAATTCTTTATATATAATTAATATTTTTTATTTATTCATCTTTTAACTCATGTAACTCTCACATAGTACTTATGATTTAAATTTTTAATAATAATGCTAATAGTAATATAAATAACAACAACAAAACAATTAACTAATAAAGTTCTCTTCTTTTCCTAAAAAATAAAAATAAAACAGTACTCTTCTTTAACTAATGTAACTCTCAAATAACTCTTATTTTTTTATTACTCTTTATGTAACTCCCAAATAATTGTAATTAAATTAGTTAGTAGTTAAGAACCTAATTAAGAACTTTTTTATTAATTCTTTATGTATAATTATTATTTTTTTATTTATTCATCTTTAACTCATGTAACTCCCACATAGCATTTATGATTTAATTTTTTAATAATAATGCTAATGGTAATATAAATAACAACAAGAAATATAATAAATTAATATAGTACTCTTTTTTAACTAATGTAACTCTTATATTTTTTATTTTTCTAAGGGCATTTTAGGCAATCCAAAAAAGGAAGAAACAACTAAGTTTAAATCCCCACGTAATTTCCCTATCCATCGCGAAGGTGAAGTAAAATTAAATTTATTTACTATTGATTATTTTATTTTTATAATATTTCAAAAATAGTATTAATTATATAATATATTCTATAAATGTTATATGATTCATTTATATCTTCTATTACATTATATTTTTTAATTAAAAAATATAATGTGTTAAATGTTTCAAAAGTTATACTGGTATTGAGATTTTTATTCAATAAAATTATTTTTTATATTTATTTAATTTTTAAAAAATATTAATATTTTATTTTTATTTTCATGCTGTGATATTTTTTATTTTTCATTAAATATATTTACATTTAAGTTTTAGTAATCATAATTATTCTTTGTGTTTTTATTGTAAAATAATATTATTTTTCTTTCTCATTCTTTTTGTTCTTACAAAGGTTGAAGTTAAATTATATTTAGGTACTATTGATTATTTTATTTGTATAATATTCCAATAATAGTATTAAGTATATAATCTATTCTATAAAGGTTATATGGTACATTTATATCTTTCATTATATTATATTTTTTAATTAGAAAAAATTTGAAACTTAAGTAGAAGAGTTAAAATATTATTACTTAGTAGTAAAGAGCTTAGTTGAGAACTTTTCTATTAATTCTTTATATATAATTAATATTTTTTATTTATTCATCTTTTAACTCATGTAACTCTCACATAGTACTTATGATTTAAATTTTTAATAATAATGCTAATAGTAATATAAATAACAACAACAAAACAATTAACTAATAAAGTTCTCTTCTTTTCCTAAAAAATAAAAATAAAACAGTACTCTTCTTTAACTAATGTAACTCTCAAATAACTCTTATTTTTTATTACTCTTTATGTAACTCCCAAATAATTGTAATTAAATTAGTTAGTAGTTAAGAACCTAATTAAGAACTTTTTTATTAATTTTTTATGTATAATTATTATTTTTTATTTATTCATCTTTAACTCATGTAACTCCCACATAGCATTTATGATTTAATTTTTTAATAATAATGCTAATGGTAATATAAATAACAACAAGAAATATAATAAATTAATATAGTACTCTTTTTTAACTAATGTAACTCTTATATTTTTTATTTTTCTAAGGGCATTTTAGGCAATCCAAAAAAGGAAGAAACAACTAAGTTTAAATCCCCATGACCCCTATCCATCGCGAAGGTGAAGTAAAATTAAATTTATTTACTATTGATTATTTTATTTTTATAATATTTCAAAAATAGTATTAATTATATAATATATTCTATAAATGTTATATGATTCATTTATATCTTCCATTACATTATATTTTTTTAATTAAAAAAATATAACGTGTTAAATATTTCAAAAAGTTATACTTGGTATTGAGATTTTTATTCAATAAAATTATTTTTTATATTTATTTAATTTTTAAAAAATATTAATATTTTATTTTTATTTTCATGCTGTGATATTTTTTATTTTTCATTAAATATATTTACATTTAAGTTTTAGTAATCATAATTATTCTTTGTGTTTTTATTGTAAAATAATATTATTTTTCTTTCTCATTCTTTTTGTTCTTACAAAGGTTGAAGTTAAATTATATTTAGTTACTATTGATTATTTTATTTGTATAATATTCCAATAATAGTATTAAGTATATAATCTATTCTATAAAGGTTATATGGTACATTTATATCTTTCATTATATTATATTTTTTAATTAGAAAAAATTTGTAACTTAAGTAGAAGAGTTAAAATATTATTACTTAGTAGTAAAGAGCTTAGTTGAGAACTTTTCTATTAATTCTTTATATATAATTAATATTTTTTATTTATTCATCTTTTAACTCATGTAACTCTCACATAGTACTTATGATTTAAATTTTTAATAATAATGCTAATAGTAATATAAATAACAACAACAAAACAATTAACTAATAAAGTTCTCTTCTTTTCCTAAAAAAAAAATAAAAGAGTACTCTTCTTTAACTAATGTAACTCTCAAATAACTCTTATTTTTTATTACTCTTTATGTAACTCCCAAATAATTGTAATTAAATTAGTTAGTAGTTAAGAACCTAATTAAGAACTTTTTTATTAATTCTTTATGTATAATTATTATTTTTTATTTATTCATCTTTAACTCATGTAACTCCCACATAGCATTTATGATTTAATTTTTTAATAATAATGCTAATGGTAATATAAATAATAACAACAAAAATAATAAATTAATAGAGTACTCTTCTTTTCCTTTAAAAAAAAGAGTACTCTTCTTTAACTAATGTAACTCTTATATGTTTTAATAAGAAAAATTTGTAACTTAAGTAGATGAGTTAAAATATTATTGCTTAGTAGTTAAAACCTAGTTAAGAACTTTTTTATTAATTCTTTATGTATAATTATTATTTTTTATTTGTTCATATTACTCTTTATGTAACTCCCAAATAATTGTAATTAAATTAGTGTTTAAATGATGGATTTATATAAAATAATTATATTTGTACGCCGTGTGTCCTTTTAATGTCCTATGGTTAGTCCATCAAAATAATAATAATTTATTTTTCTAAGGGCATTTTAGGCAAACCAAAAAAGGAAGAAACAAATAAGTTTAAATCCCCATGACCCCTATCCATTGCGAAGGTGAAGTAAAATTAAATTTATTTACTATTGATTATTTTATTTGTATAATATTTTAAAAATAGTATTAATTATATAATACATTCTATAAATGTTATATGATTCATTTATATCTTCCATTACATTATATTTTTTAATTAAAAAATATTACGTGTTAAATGTTTCAAAAGTTATACTGGATTGAGATTTTTATTCAATAAAATTATTTTTTATATTTATTTAATTTTTAAAAAATATTAATATTTTATTTTTATTTTCATGCTGTTATATTTTTTATTTTTCATTAAATATATTTATATTTAAGTTTTAGTAATCATAATTATTCTTTGTGTTTTTATTTTAAAATAATATTATTTTTCTTTCTCATTCTTTTTGTTCTTACAAAGGTTGAAGTTAAATTATATTTAGGTACTATTGATTATTTTATTTGTATAATATTTCAATAATAGTATTAAGTATATAATCTATTCTATAAAGGTTATATGGTACATTTCTATCTTTCATTATATTATATTTTTTAATTAGAAAAAATTTGTAGCTTAAGTAGAAGAGTTAAAATATTATTACTTAGTAGTAAAGAGCTTAGTTGAGAACTTTTCTATTAATTATTTATATATAATTAATATTTTTTATTTATTCATCTTTTAACTCATGTAACTCTCACATAGTACTTATTGTTTAAATTTTTAATAATAATGCTAATAGTAATATAAATAACAACAACAAAACAATTAACTAATAAAGTACTCTTCTTTTCCTAAAAAAAATAAAAGAGTACTCTTCTTTAACTAATGTAACTCTCAAATAACTCTTATTTTTTATTACTCTTTATGTAACTCCCAAATAATTGTAATTAAATTAGTTAGTAGTTAAGAACCTAATTAAGAACTTTTTTATTAATTCTTTATGTATAATTATTATTTTTTATTTATCATCTTTAACTCATGTAACTCCCACATAGCATTTATGATTTAATTTTTTAATAATAATGCTAATGGTAATATAAATAATAACAACAAAAATAATAAATTAATAGAGTACTCTTCTTTTCCTTTAAAAAAAAGAGTACTCTTCTTTAACTAATGTAACTCTTATATTTTTTAATAAGAAAAATTTGTAACTTAAGTAGATGAGTTAAAATATTATTGCTTAGTAGTTAAAAACCTAGTTATGAACTTTTCTATTAATTCTTTATGTATTATTATTATTTTTTATTTGTTCATATTACTCTTTATGTAACTCCTAAATAATTGTAATTAAATTAATGTTTAAAGGATGAATTTATATGAAATAATTATATTTGTACACCTTGTGTGTTTTTAATATCCTATGGTTAGTCCATCAAAATAATAATAATTTATTTTTCTAATGGCATTTTAGGCAATCCAAAAAAGGAAGAAACAACTAAGTTTAAATCCCCATAATCCCTATCCATACTTTTAGTATAGTATAGATGAAGGAATGCACGTGCATAAATCAAGCTTGCACTGGCAATTTTTGTTAGCTTACTTGGGCAGCGGATATTGTGGACGACAGATAATAAGCAAACAATAGCAAAATTGAATTGCCAAGAAGGTACATTGGATGGGGTACTGGGTCTAGAGAGATAGAGAGTTCAAGAACCTATGGGTAGGGCTGCTATCGAGTTGAGATGAACTCGATCAGTTTTAGGTAAGACTCAAATATGATGAAGGGCTTTTTGTCAAGTCGAATTCAAGCCTTACTTTAAGGCTTGAATTTGAGCTCAAGCTCAACTCGATGGATAAAAATCTTTTGAAACTCCAGTGAAAGCTTGAAATTCAAATTAATCATTACTAGAAAAAATAAAAAATCCCTCAAATTACCCAAAAAATTATATATAGGAGTCTCAATTTACCAACTTTATTTACTTTTTATTTTTTATGTCCATCAACTAATTACATTTATTAATTAATGAAATGTACTCCATCCACATGTTGGTTTCTAGTGGGATTTTGCACATGCAACTTTTGTATAATAATTTGTAAGGGCAAATTAGTCAATACAAGTCATTTATACAAAATTAATGCCTTAACCACCTTTCAACATTTTCTTCACTCCATATGGCCTACATAATAAAAGTTAGGAAATATAGTTGATTTGGTTCCTAAAATTAGTACCCTGTAATTGTTCGGTCCTATATATTTCTTCTAGGCTTTATAGTTCGTAAACAAGTAACTCGTTTGCCAAAGTACTCCCACCACTACTCTTTTTAGTGAACTTTCATCAGAAAACTATATGCACTAAGTATATGGCTCTTTTTGCGTACATTATATTTGTCTAAACAATATAAGGGTATTTTGGTGACAAGCTTCTAACTTTTACAACAAAATGGACTTAAATTTTAAGTTTGAAATTAAATTTTACTTAATTTTAAGTTTAAGCTAAAAAAATGAAACTCAAACCAAACCCTTATTCGGCCAAGAAAACAATATTCGATAAGGGCTCGACTCAATTGCAACCCTATATCAACAACGTCTCACCAAAAGGATTTTCAAAATAAAATTGTTTGGATTAGCGTTGTGAAAAGAAACTCCTTAATCTAATAATGATGTTTCTTCTTGATCACAATGTCATATAAAATTCTCATTTACTCTCACCCTTTTAAAATAAAAGGGCTTTCAACCCTTTTTTCCCTTTTCAAAATATTTAGCTTGTTTTTTCAAATTTTAAAGATTAATTTTTAAAGTTAGTTTTACCATAAACATGATTTTCTCATTTTTATTAAATTAGTGAAATTAGTTAAGAATATAATAAGAGAAATACTCCTTATTTTTTCTTTATTAATTTATGTTAAACGAAAGGATACTAAACTAAAAGAAAATTGCAAAAAGATGTAAAAAGGGACAGGGAGTTCTTTTGTTCTTATAATTGAACTTAAATGCTTACTTTGTCAGTATCAAGTCCATAAGAACTTCCAATAAGTTGGCTATGGTGCTGAGAGGCACTTTTCTCAGCATGTGAGAAGAGCACTTCAGCTGTTCGATTGGTTGCTCTTTGATCCAATAGAGGGTACTCAGGAGTATATTGGGACAAAATTTTAGAAGGAAAAGAAAAACTTTGAATGACCTCTCTATTCATCATGGGCTGTCTTCTCAACAGACAATAGAAAGAAAAAGATGCAAGCATAAATCGAAATTCTTAAAACTTTGACTGGAAGCTTTAAGAGAGAGAGAATAATTTGGTCATCTTGCTTCAAAAAATGCGGTGAAAGGTTGCACCTTTTGCATATTTTTTCCATTGTTAAGCCGGTGATCGTAAAGACTCAGGCAAAAGCTTTCATCTTTCGTACTTCCCTCACCCTATTATCTCAAACATTACGTGAAAATTGCCACAAAAAAGAAACCACAAAAAGGGACAAGATTCTAGTTTCGGTGTAGAAAAACTGCCATTTTCGAAACTAACCAAGCACTGCTTGAAGCCCTCAATGGAAGCAAGAAATTAAAGGAACATCAAAGGTAGGATTTAACCAGTTCGTGGAGCTATAGTTATCAACCCTAAAGACATAACTCTTGGCCTCCATCTACAATAGCTTTGATTTTGTACCACTCCTAAATGAAAAAATGCTGAAAATAATAGAGAAGGATGTTTAATGAGTGTACGAACACCAAAGGAGTACAGTTCAAATGTGTCAAGATGAAAGTAAAAAAATAGTTAGACTTTGGTCTCAAATGCTCGTACAAGATGTATGTTACAGTACAAAGGCAGGAAAAATGCATCTCAAGCTTATAGGGGAATAGCCGCATATATGGAAGTTGTATAGTTTGTTAGCTATTGGAATATTGTTGGCCCACCGAAAATTCATAACAAATTGACTTAAAGAATATGCCCCGTATATTGAAAATGTTGAAAATGTGAAAAATTTCAACCAGGCAGGGCATGTGTAGAATATTATGGCTAAAGGTCGAGGGAAGTTCAACCGGAAAAGCAAAATGAAGTCCATTTCCTGGCCAGAGGGAAACATGCACTTGTCACTTGTGAGATTTATATGACTTTATATAGTGAATAATTATTCTATGAAAGATAACATAATTATTTATATAGCATTAAATAATTATTATTATCTTGCATTATTTTTCTGATGATGTTGAATTATTATTCAAAGTGCCTTGAATAATAATCATTATACTAAATAATTATTCACTTGTGTTGACATCAACATTGGCATATATGTGCTAATTAACAACCTCTATCATGAGAGTGGGTGCTTTACCTTGAGAAGGTGCATCGAATGTTCGAAGGAGAATTACCTTGCTCTTGGTGAGAAGCGAGCATGATACTTCATGCTACCAATCTGGAGGTGATGAGTGATGAAGAAAGCAGGGAAGGAAATGGCATCGAAGACCGGGGATAGTGTTGCTGCTTGAAGGGATATTCTAAAGGTTGAACTTGAGGCAAGAAGGAGAAAGTACTTGAAGAAGCATGAAAATTTTCAAAATAAACTAAAGGAGATAAAAGAGGAGGATCAACCAATACGCTCTTTGTGGCCTATGAGTGAGGGTCAAAGAAACAAGTTAGAAAGGCTAGGTAAGGCCCAAAATGGTTCTGCAACAACAAAGAAGATGAGGCACGACGAGAAAGTGAAAGTGGGGATGACTCAAAGATGTTATAGGGGAGAATGAAAACTATGAGTTCAAAGCCAAGCAACTGGTTGATGACAATCTAGGGATGATAGAAATTGTCTAGGAATATGAACAAGATGGATATACAATTCTCTGCAAGCAACTTAACATTGAATAATAATGCACTTTTCATTGATGTATAATTATTCAAATGTCAAATAATTATGCATCATTTGAATAGTATTAGTTGAATAATTATTTTTCATACGAATAATACTTATTCAACTATGATAAGAGATTGAAAATTTGTTTGTATTTGTGGCAGGAGATGAGCAAATGCTTGAGGAAGAAGAGATGGTTCTAGGGTCTAGGAAGCAGAAGAAAGGGAGAATGAATATGGTGATGTAGAGAAGTGGGAAGAAAAGGTAGAGGTATGTGACAAAAGTGGGGGCACTAGGATCACACAAGGGGAGACAAATGGAAAGGATAATGACCCTGTGGAGATTTAAAATAATGTGACAGTCGAAGGTATGTAAGCAAGTAGTATACTTTTTCTCATGGAGAATGATCATACAAAAGTTGTTGAAGATAAGCGCCTCAATGACTCTAAAAGTATTACTGTCACATGAATGTACTTCACTATAATTATTCTTTGTATTCTTGTTTTTTTGTTTGTATAGGACATTAGCTAGTTTTGTAGAAGTATATATATGTTGTGCTTGTAAGAGGGTTTAACGATCAAGGAAAATAGAGAATACAATTTCTCTCCATATTTCTACTACATTCCTTCTTTCTTCATGGTATCAGAGCAGCGCGCTCCGGTATTCTGATCTTTTTTTTTTTCCTTTAAAACCTCTATTTTGTTTCAGAGATGGCAAGGGATAAATTTACTCCTGCTAGTCCATATCTTTTCACTTTTAATGATAATCCTTTGGCTGTTTTGGTGTCTCCTAAATTAACTTCAACCAACTATCACTCTTGGGCAAGAGCCATGCGGATGGCTTTGATCTCCAAGAACAAAGAGGGTTTTATCAATGACAGTATTTCAATGCCTTCGAAAGGATATCCTCTTCATACAACATGGAAGTAGTGCAACACCATGGTGATATCTTGGATCTTGAATTCCTCTGAACAATATATTGCTCGAAGTGTAATGTGGATCAATACAGCCACTGAAGTTTGGGAGGATTTGAGAAGTCGATTTTCTTAAGGTTAATCAAGTCCGTTTGTCTAATTTGATTGCTGAGTTTTACTCCCTCACTCAGGGAAGTTTAGGTTTTATAGATTACCACACCAAACTAAAGATCTTATGGGATGAATATTTGGTGTTATGTCCCTTTCCTCAACGTTCTTGTGATCCGCAATGCTCCTATTTGGCAATTAAAACCGTTCGTAAATTTTATGGAAGCAGATTTTACTCTGTGATTTCTGAAAGGTCTCAATGAGAAATTTACCCACGTTTGTTCTTAGATTTTATTGATGGACCCTCTTCCTGCCATTAATCATGTTTTTTGCAATGATCGTACAACACGAAAGATGACTGCAATCATCATTCCTGTTGCTTCCTCCGATCTTTCTCTTCTTAGTGGTACTCATACTAATTCAACTGTTCTACCAGTGTTTCAGGTTTCAAGATTGAATGGAAAAAGGAGTGAATCTAACCAGAAATGGCTTCTCATTTGTACTTTTTGTGGTAAACAAGGCCATACACGATAGATGCTACAGGAAACATGGGTATCCACCTAGTCAAAAGGGAAAAGGGAAGAATCAAACCTTTGTTAACTAGATTTTGACAACACACCTATCATTGCTACTGCCTCCAGAGTCACTTTTGCTTTCATTGATGCCGAACAAAATTTGAATCCAGTTTCAACTCCTATTTCACTTGACCAGTATCATCATCTTGTGGCCTTATTGCAAGGCCTCAAGCCATCTACTTCAACTGATGGCCAAGCTTTTGCTCTCATAGCAACTTACCCTTGTATTCAACAATCTGGTAAAGCACTTAACTCATTTTTAAGGCATTGGATTATTGACTCAAGAGCAACACATCATATTGTATGTTGTTTTCCATTATTTAAATCATATGCTCCTGTTACCAATGAGCATATTACCTTGCCTATTGTAGTTCATATTGCCGTGACTCATAAGAGAATTGTTGAATTAAGTCCTTTTTTAATTCTCAGTAATGTTTTCTATGTTCCCTCTTTTTGGTTTCATTTGCTATCCTTGAGTGCACTTCCGAAACAATATGTTGTATGTGCAGTCTTTCGTACTTATTATTGCGTCCTTCAGGATACCTAGACATTGAAGATGATTGATTAGCTAGGCATAATGCAACGCTCAATATTCTTGACTCCACACAATTCACACCAAATGCAGCTTTGCTGTCCTCCTCAGTAGAAGATGTTACTTCTGCCTCTTCTTCTAAGAATAATCTCTTAGATAGTGGTCTTTTATGGCATTTCGCTTAGGCCATTTATCTCATTCTCGTTTGCAGTTGTTACAACATTTTGATTCTTCAATAATACAAATTCTACATTCCCAATGTCACATTTCTCCTCTTGCAAAGTAAAAAAGCAACCCTTTCCCATTGCATAAATCGTTTTCTTATGCTACTAGTGCCAAGAGACCCATGAATGTCCATAACTTTTGGAACATACCAACAAAGAATACCAAGAGTTCCAAACAGCAACATGTACATTCTAGAACAGTTTTGCCAGCATCAGCAAGCATGATCCATGTAACAATCATTTTGGTAATACTATTCTCGAGTCTCTTATACAAAGTGTACGCCACCTTACTATGGCCATCTACTGTGATGGACAAGCCCCGATCATACACTTGAACATCTGTTGATACTATTCTCTTAACATCGCAAACATGTTGGGGCATATTGGCTACTATCTCAGTAGTTGTCACATCTCGTGCCCGGCAAACTAATTGGCTACTATCTCACTATCTCAAAATGGATATCCTAAGTTGACAATTGATGCTTAGGCCCATACTCATATCCAAATTCCTTTGCATATCCTAATCCCATATGGGATAGGGTATCACTTTCATCTCCCTCTTAAGGCCCTAACGTTCTTGCTAGACACCTCAACATCCTTAGCCCAGGACCAAATTAGGGGTGTAAGATTCTAGAGGTGGCTCCCACCCAACACGATTCAGCACTTATTTCCCACACGTTCGGCTGGTAACTGGCTTTAATACCATAATGTCGCATCCCTGCTCGCGGGCCTAGGCGTATGACTTACGAGCCTGACAACACTTACGACCAACTACTCGACAACCGTCCTTATTATACAGAAATAGATATCCCAAGTATACATTGGATGCTTAGGCCCATGCTCATATATAAATTCCTTTACTTATGTTTTTCCCATATGGGATGGGGTATCACAGCGGCACACCTTGCCATCAGACTTATGAAAATTCATTGTTTGATAACCTATGATAGTGTTTTGAGAATAATTATTAAAAATTATCAAACATATGATTAATAATTATTCATTTACTGATGAATAATTATGCACCAAAGCTTAAACAATTATTCACTTACTACTTGATAATTATTTACCACTATATGAATAATCGCTCAACCAATGGATGAATAACTATTCAATCACCTATCTTTTGCTTGAAAATCCTTTAATTTCACAAAATTTTTCCACTCTCCACCATTTTCATAAAGTTTTGGAAGAATTGTACATGTTATAACCCATTTGGTGATATTAACTAATAACCTTATTGATAACTTAATTGTGTTGACACCATACTAGCGGTAAAATTCTGCTTAAACTAGGTAGATAAGCACTATCTTTGAAATACATGGATCCTCTCTATCCACTTATGGGGTTCATTGAGAAAACACTCCTCGGTCATCTTAATCCACACAAAGTCAAACTTCTCTCGGCATCGACATCATATATCAAATAATAGAACTTATATTCAAATTTGAGAATATAGAACTAGGTTAGATTCTTTCGAGCATTCTACTTTATGTGCCCCGTGAATTTAGCATGCTATGTCAATGGCACAATCATGATTTTCGAAAATAGTTTTAGGTGTCTTACCATATTGCATTGCAAGAAAGTCCACAATAACTACTCAAAAGACTTCATCATCTAGTTGTATAGTATAGTAGTGCCAAAAACACAACCTTGGTGGTGATGGTTGAATCAGAAGAAGAGAGCTATTAGTGTGAACAGATCCCAAACGTGAATAATAAGTCAACCCAGTGGGCTGAATAGTTGCGCAACATATTTTGAATAAATATACTTACTCTCAGGAACAAACAACCAATCAAGTACAAAATAATTATTCACCATTCGATGAATAATTCTTAATTATTGACTTAGTATATATTCTGATGTACCAACTGGATGATAATTTTTATTGGTTTCATATGTTATGTCAAATGTGATGGAATCACTAAAGAAGTCCAACACAATCTTTATTCTTCCATTTGCTCATAATATATTTGCAAAATTCTCATTATTTTTAACCTCAATTTCATATTAAAATGATGGATTGTAGTATGTTTCATCACAAAAATGTTCCTGCAATGTAGTGGATTTCCCAAGCTTCATTTCCCTTTAACTTCTTTGTGCTAGGCGATTCTTAAGGTTTTTGAAAATGAACCCAAGTTTCCTTTATCTATTACACCTATTTATATTACTTCATAGGAAGAATTCAACCAAATACCAGTATGTTCATTCATTTCAGCCTTGAACATTACTAACATTCACGTCAGTTAGATTGCATAATGTAGGAAAATTCTTTTGGTTGCAGATCATGGTTATGATCTATTTTATCACTGAAGAGATCTTATCAGGGGTGAGGCCCAGAATACCCTTAAAGGCCAACGGTCCACCACGCTCCACTGTGCGCAGATATTCCCGATCGCACTCCCACATTGGTTGACTGGGAGTCGAACCCGTGACCAGCCGAATCTTGCCAGGCTCAATTCGACCACTGAGCCTGGCAAGGTTCGGCTGGTCACGGGTTTGACTCCCAGTCAATCAATGTGGGAGTGCGATCGGGAATATCTGCGAACTGTGAAGCGTGGTGGACCGTCGACCTTTAAGGGTATTCTGGGCCTCACCCTTGATAATATCTCTTCAGTGAATATTTCAAATCAAATTTTGAAAATCATTTTGCATTTGCAAGATACTTAAACAAAGTATTTCTCCTTGGCAAGCTGATAATGCTGTAGCTCAGAACACAGCCCTTAAACAGATTCTCGTGAACCAAGAGTCTACAACCCAACCACTAATGATATAAACACTTCTAATGGAATCAAGATAAACTTTAATGTGTGCCCAACAACCTATTCTCACCTTAATTCTTCTATATTCAGCTAAGGATCTTGCTCGAATATGGCTCACTAGTGTCTTTTTAACATTCTTAGGGCATGTTTGCTGACCTATCAAAATCTTGTTCGTGTACTGCACTTTCTTTATCTTAAGGCATCTCTTCTTATTGCTAATCCAATGGCAAATCTAGTGTTGTGGGTAGTTGTTGTAAAATTCATAAGCATCCTCCACCATGGTGAAATTTATTTTCTTTATTCTTCTAAATTTACTGTGATAGTACATAAAAATTGTTCACTATATTGAGTAATTATTCAATCGTCAAAAAGCTATTATGGCTACAAATAAGCTCACCGTTCACTATGTCATCTTCGAGGTCTATAACCTCTACCGTTTTAGGTAGAGGCTGTAGCTTCATGTTCAATCATCAACATAAGGAAGATTTCTTACGAAGGTTTAAAAATATACCACTAACTATATTTGTGTGTGTGAGCAAGTTGAAACACACAGCCCTTAGGGTTTTTGTTTTATGTAGGCTAAAAAGATAGGGTAGGGTGTAACAAAATCGTATCATTTTGCTTAAAAGAAAGACTAAAACCCTGTATGATAACGAATATCAAAGTGACTTTAAACATGGGATCCTAGGTTGTAAGTTCATCAACGATGAGAGCTTCCATCTAGTATCTATTAGCAGGGATTTCCATCCACTGTCACATTCAAGAGAGAGAGAGAGAGAGAGAGAGAAGGGAAGAAGAAGAAGGAAGAATGATAGAAAAAGAAAGAGAGAGAAAGAGAGAGAGAGAGAGAGGGAAAGTCAAGTCTTGATCTTGAAGAAGAAAGGAAGAAAGCAAAAGTGACGTCGTGATAGTAGAAATAATTGAATTTAGCTGGAGGTAAAGTAAATTTCATACCCAAAATACCCCTGAGCATCCCCAACCATTGGATCAACCCCCAACTGTTGGATCAAAGTGTAGCTGATCGAATGGTTGGGAATGGTCTTAAAACATGCTAAGGAAAAATGACTCTCAACAGCATAATCAACTCAAACTTTCAAAGCATAAGAAACCAAATATGCAGCTCTATATTGAATACTAACATTCTGTTCGCATGACAACTACTTATCAATGACAAACTCTTAACATCTCTCCTCCACTTAAAGTGCTTTCGTCTTGTTATGGGAGTAAAATATGGCATCCAATATAAAACTAGTTGCAGCTAATACTACGTACATTGAAGACCTTAGAGCTCCATTACTTCTCTTTATTCTTTATAATAATAAAGAAGAATAACTTTTGTTGAACCCAAAAGTGTGCAATATTCATAACGATGAGCATGTTTTGCGGATCCAAAAGTGTGCAATTTTTCTTGTGAGTGCTGCAAATGGCATTGGGCAATTTCTTGTATGGTTGCTTAAGTTTAGCTCGTGCATTTCTATATCTTTAGCTATACGAGATTTTCTGTATGAAAGTTAAATAGTTTTATCTTAGTAAGTTAGTAACTTATGTGCATCACAGAAGTTACATACCCACCAATAGAAAGCAAACACACAAATAAAAGACTAAGTCACTATTTGATTCTGTAGTTAACCTTTTCTTGAATGTTTTATCTTAGTAAGTTAGTAACTTGTGTGCATAACAGAAGTTACATACCCACCAATAACAAGCAAGCACACAAATAAAATAAAAGGACTAAGTCAGTATTTGATTGTGTAGTTAACCTTTTCAATAACTTGACTTTTTTGGTACAAGTACTTGTTTGTCTTTGATACGTATATAATTTATGTGATGCACATAAGTTATACAACTACCAAGATAAAACTATGCGAGAAAGCCATTAGCTATACGATTGCAAAGGAATATTCATCCCTATCTCTGGCAGAGAGTCCATTTTACATGAAAATACAAAAAGGACTCATAATATTTAATCACTACATTTTTATCTTCTATATCGGTCATTTAGTTAAAATGAAAATATAACTCTTTCCTAAACAATGATACTGTAAAAAAAATTGTATATGACCAGCAAAGCTTCTCTATCCTTGTACATCTATTTTGATTATGATTAATTCATGTTTCCTTACCCTATTCAACGATCCAAATATAGACTTGATTAAAAAATAGATTTTCCTTCTTGCAATTCTTTAAGATTTCCTTCTCACGGTATCTTCACAATTGGGGCATTAATTGATTAGGTTAAAGTTCATTCTCTTAATAAAATGATCAAATATTACGTATTTAGTTGCCACAAGATCGATTGGTATTGTCTTTGACTCTCTCCACTAAGGTTTTTTTTTTTCTAACTCTCTCTCTCTAAGAAGCAGCAGGCATCCAAGTCCTTCCCACAAAGAGCTATGTAAATATGATTGTTAGAAGTTCAAAATTTCAATTTTACTAGTATAATTTTCCTTCTTTTCCTAATATTTTACACTGGAATTTCGTCATTGGACTTGGGGATCAGACATTTCATTTTTGTTTTTCCCCTGTAAACCTAAATGGGATTTACATGAGTATTTGTTTTAATTAACGATATTAATTTTACTTTCATGGTTTCCTCATTTAAATATTGTTTCACTTGACATTGCATCAACGCGAATTTACAGCTAGCCATAATGACTTTTTAGACTTTGCAACTATCTAGAATTATATTTTCAAATGCAATCAAACTTTACCTTTTTGAACTTCTACAAAAAAAAAAAAAGGTGTTTTAAACAATTTTTTGAGACAAAAAAAATGTACTGACTTTCTATGAAAGAATATATCAAGCTAAGAAGTCTAAAAGGTCATATGATCACCTATGCTTTATAAAAACTTAATTTTTTTGAAAAAGCACTTTGAACCTTTGAACAAGATTTGACCAAGAGCACCATGTGATGGTACCATCTCTTATCTTTTCATAGGGTTTGGCTAAGAGCACCCAAAGGTCTTTAAGAGATGAGTGTTGTAAGCCTTAATGGCAAATCTTAGAGTTTTGATCATGACAAACATGATATGAGCTAACTTGAATACTGTGTGATAGGATTATTGGATTACAGAATCTAAGAAGTCTTGTTGCCTAGAAGATAAAGTGCTGAGGACAACTCAAATTATGCTCAAAGAGTTATAGCATGAAGAGCTTGTCCTAAGGATCGAAGGCTTTAATAGGGATATCTTTGTAAACCTTACACTTGTTTGTATTTGGAATCTAAAGCCTTTTCAAGAGAGTTTTAAAACTTGATTTTCAATCTCAAATGATTTATCATATAAGTGTTTTTACCACGTTCTTGACAACTGCCTTTGGACTGAAAGCTTTTAAAATGATCCAATTTATAGTCCAAAATAATTTCAAACTTGTGCTTAATTTCTAATAATTTTGACTAAGTTTGAATAGTTTAGACTCCAATTAGGATGTTTGAACTGTATACCATGGCTACTGAATTTTCAAAGAAATTTGGACGACCATTCGGATGCTTGTGTCCAAATTCGGTCAACCAAATTTATCTTGGCAGCTTGAAAATAGAAAAATTTGGACGATCATTCGGTTGCAGATATCCATATTTGGTCTTTCAAAATTTTCTATTATTAACTATTACTAGCCATTATTTAAACATTGCAACTGATTTTTAAACTCTATAAAAAACATAAAATGCAGAATTTTTAATAGCTTTTGAGCCTTTACTCTTCCCAATTATTCTTTATCAAAAAGCTCTCTTTTGTCTTATGCTATAAAGTTGAAAATCAAGATTCCTTTGACAAAAGGTGAATGTATGCTAAATTTGTCACCATCTACCAAGTTGTTGGTAACTTTCTTATCTATTACTTTAACTATTTATTTTATTCAAGGTTATCTTGAGGATATAAAACCCTTTTGATGGGGTAAGCCTTGATTATTGTAAGTGAAAAGAGGTTGTGAAGTAAAATTCTTGTTGGGTAAGCCTCTATTGTATTTTGATCAACTTGTGTTATAGTTGAATTTAATTGAAATTCTTGAGTTAGAGCTCTTGGTAGTAGAAGTAGATCTTGTGTGATCGAATCCCTATAAATTGTTTGTGTTGTCTTTTCTCATATCTCTTTCAATTTGGAATTTTATTGTGATTACTTGCATAACTTGTTGAGAGTTTTATTTCAAACATCTTCCAAATTAATTTTCTTAAAAAGGAAAGAGTTTTTAAAATTTAGCCAAAAACCTAATTCACCCCTACCCCTTAGGTCTTTCAAGTGTGTTTCTCAAAAGAGTTGAGAGTTCTTCAAAATTTGAAAGTTGGAAGCTGAAAACAGTGAAAGAAACACATCCGGGCAAAAAATATCGAATCTAGCTTGATAGTTTTGAAAGTAATTAGATACAAAGATCGAAGTATAAACACTTTTCCTTTTTTCTTGAAGGGTTTACAAATGCAATTTTTGAAATAGAACATTTTTGGCACATTTTTAAAGACTGAAAATTTGAATTTGACTAAAGCACACTTGAAGACATATTATCCCAAATCAATTCTTAACTAGAACCTAAAAAATACACCCACGAAAGTACATTGCTTGATTTTTGAAATTGTGTGGCTTGATCATGATCACTTCAAATCACATTCTAAAATCATCTCAATAAAAATTTATTAAATTACTTAAAACATGTTTTGTTAGTCATCAAAACTGAAAGGTTGTAATCATGATTCAACACCATCAATAAAGAGACAAAGGCACCAATTTCCATTAAACAAACAATACAAAATCTCAATATTGTGTTTCCTTTTAAAAATAAAATAAAGAAAATAATTCCATAAAGCGTATACTCAAATTTATAGATATCGACGCTCAAATTATAGATATTGACACTCAGAACAAATAGAGGAGGTCTAACTGATTTCAATCCTAAATGTGCTCCCTCTAGAATAGATTAAACAGAACAGAAAATCCCTCAATAAATTTATCGAAATGTGCCCTGGCACCCCCAAATATAATAAGTGTCATCAATAGACAAATTCAATATCAGAAACATAGAGTTTTATAATACAACCAAAAATTATAAATAACTCATGCATTCTTTTCAAGTATCAACTTCTTAATTCAGAGAAAAGATTTGATCTACTTACCTCGATTGTAAGCTTTAAATAATTTGTCCTTCGTTTCTCTACTCTATCATCCCGGCTTTAGTTCCTTCTTCATGCTACTTCCTCATAGCACTCTCCCTCTTGGTTTCTATAGAATGATACCAAATCTCTGTCAGAACACCAATCGTATCATCTAACTTACCAGTTCTACTCTAAATTAATAGTACCTCAAATTATTCTAACCTAAACTCTATTTTACCCTAATTCAAATATAATTTTTGTACTTGAATTCTAAGTACTCTATCCCTAATAATTAAAATTCCTAACCAAACTCTAAAATTACCAGGGTATGAGAGTTACAGATTGGTTTTTATCTTTTTCTTTTTGTTTTCTTTTTGAGTTTGTAGTGTTGTGCTGAAATAATATCAGAAAATAATCTGTAGAATATATGCGAGCTAGAGATGCTGAGAAGGTAACCTAGGTGGAGAAATATTTAAATAATTTATGCGGCTCTTATTTTTTCTTTTTTTCCATCTTCTTGGGTTGAAAGTAAGAAATGCTTGAGTATCTCTCTCTTTTACTATTATTATCTTTTTTCCCACAACCCCTCTCTTTCTCTTTTTCTATTTCTAGGAAAAAGCATAATTCATTTTCTTCTTTATTGGGGTGTTAAATTTATGTGACTTAGGATGTGATTTATACCTTACATAACATGTATTAGATATATTATATTTTCCTACTTTTTGGTTTTTTTAACAGGGTGGAGAATAGGTGAGAATTAAAGGACTGGTTTTTTTTTTTTAATATTGAAGGGTGGAGAAAAGGTCAAGAATCCCCGGGCCACCCCTATTATCCAAATTTTTTAAAAATTGTTTTTGCATGGTGGTTTTTTTAGCATACACAGCTGGTAGAACTTTAGAAGAAGTGGAAATAAGATGGCTTCAAGGCGCATTACAATGTTGCTTTCCTTAAGACTTATCGCGCTACTCATGTATTGTTGGTATGCAATCAGATTTTGCTCTATTTATAATACTAATGAGAATTTAATGAAGTTTTTCCATTCTTACTCCTCTTTAACTACTACTAATGCTATATTTCAAGTATTCTAATTAATGAATCATAGCTAAAGTCAAAGAGCATACAAGTCTTTTTGTTTTGAATGCTATAGATTTTAGTAAATACTTAAACTGTGTAAAAATAACAAATTGAGCTAGTATTTCAAGCATTTCAAAATGGTTTTTTTTATTGGGATCGTAGATCCCAACATTACCCAAGAAACTCCTATATGAAATTCCAAATCCCAAGTTCCTCAGGAGGAGAGAAAATAAAAAAGCCTATAAATAGTGGAAAATTTTCTGCACTTTGAGATCACATACGACGTTCATCCTCAAAGCTGTCATTTTACAGCTAAGTCCAAAAAGATACATAGAGATCATATAAATGCCATTGATGTGGAAAATTGGGGTGAAGGAGGGATATCTAACTGCTTCTATGAGTATACTCCTTTCTTGGATTATGTTTTTAAAGGAAAATAAAATAACATGAAGAGAAAGTAACAAGAAAAGAAAACATATAATAAAGAGTGACTTTAAAATGTTACAAACTCTCCCATGATATAGTTAGTTTATGGGGCCTAAGTTCACGGAAATTTATTCCCTTTCACATTGTTTTTTCTTTTCTTTTGATCAATTTAATCCAAATAATATATAATTATTCCAATTGTAATTTTATATCACGCACTAATCAATAAGAGAAAAGCTTCTTCCAAAATCACTATATTAAGAAAATGCGATATCTCTTATATTTCGCGCTTCTCTATTCATAAGAACCTCATTAATCCTACCATTTACATAGAATGGCCTAAAAAATGCTTTATTTAATGTTCTTAATTCTTTTAATTTTATGTCAAGTTTTTCCTTCCCCAAAAAAGGAAAGAGTTGGGGGAAGGTCAAGAAAATAATGTTTTTTTTTTTGTTTTGATAAATTCAAAAAGAGAATGTTGAATTGATAAATGGTCCCTATGCATTTTTTTTATTCTTGTGTATTGTAAAGTCTTTAGCTAGTATGACTATATGAAGAAAAGTCATATACTGTTTGTTTGCCTTAAGGGAAAATCTTGAAATTTTGATTAATGACAAATGTAACTTGTATGATAATTGTGTGATAGGATTTTTTGTTAAAGAAGCTAAGTGGTCTCATTGCCTTAAAGATATAGTGCTAAGGACAATTCAAATGAGCTCAAGTGATTGAAGAATGAAGAGTAGGTCCAAGAAGATTAAGGCATTGAAGACACTTTAGTATAGGTTTGCTTTTGCTTAATAGGTACATCCTATAAATGCGACACTCCTTCCATTTGGAATCTCAACAATACATGTGGTAGCACAAAATATCTTCTAACTTGCTTTTGAAATTTAAAAGATTTTGATCATTCTTGAAATAGCAAGTGTTTGATAATGACTTATTACTCAAAAGCTTTTAAATGATTTATATTTTAGTCCAAAATAATTTCAAACTTATCGTGCTTAAATTCCAAATGATTTGACAAAGTTTAGAAAATTTTACACTCCAATGCAAATGTTCGAATTCAAACCTTAGCTGCCGAATTTTCAAAGAAATTTGGATGACCAATTCAGACAGAGTGTTTCAAATTCAGTCCATCGAGTTATCCTTGATAGCCTAGTGTACAGAATGTTTGGACGACCCATTTAGACTTATTAAGCCTGATTTGGTCGACTGAATTGCACTATTACTAGCTATTACTAGTTGTTATTTGAATGTTACAGTTGAATTTCAAACCTTATAAATAACTCAAAATTAAGATTTTTCACCACTTTTGCATACGTTGAATATCTTTTGACTCCAATATTTTGAGAACACCAAAAAGCTATCATTTGTCTTGTGCTACATGGATTATTCAAGATTCCAAAAGCAAAAGTGAAGTGGTGCTAATATTTGTATCTATCCACCAAATTTGCTGGTAAACTCCTTCCTTATCTTCTCATCTTTTTTGTTTATTCAAGGTTGTTTAGAATACATAAAACCCTTTTGGGAAAGGGTGAAACTTGATTATTGATTTAAAAAAGAGGTTGTGGAGTAAAACACTTGTGGGTGAACCTCTTGTGTACTTGTGTGGATTGTGATTATAGTTGATTTGGTAAAAATCCTTGAGTGTAGGCTCAAGGAAGTGGATATATATTTTTAAGAGGTCAAATCACTATAAATTAGTTGTATTCTTTGTGCTTTTTACTTTAAATCCCTATTTATTGATCTCATTCAACTTCCTTTGAGAGTTGTTGGAATTTATTATTGTCATTAAAGTGTTGTCTTTCTTTCAACTACTCTTTATGAAGGCTTCATAAATATTTGGAAGTTTAGTCATCTTAAAAAAAGTGTTCAAAAAGGAAATAATTTCAAAAATTATCCAAAAACCTAATTCAATCCCCTCCTCTCCCCCTCCCCCCTTCCTAAGGTCTTTCAATTGGTATCTAACCAAGGGCTTCTTTTTATGGCTAATATTTCAAACCTACCTTATTTGGAAGGATCTTCTACAAATAGACCTCATTCGTTTGATGTAACTAATTATACTATTTGAAAATCTATAATTAAGATTTATATTTGTTCTATTAACCGTGATTTGTGGAATATAATTGAGAAAGATTCTCATGTCCTAATAAAGTTGAGAGCCAATAGAGTCACAAGGGAGCCAAAGCCAATTGAAAAATATGATGAAAATGACTCAAACGGGATGACATTGAATTACCAAACGATGAATATCCTACGTTGTATCTTGGATGTGAATGAATATAACCGAGTGAGTGAATGTGGCACCGCTCATGATATGCGGAGGGTTCTTCAAGTAACACATGAAGGGACAAACCAAGTGAATAATTTAAAGCTTTATTTGCTCGTTAAGGATTATAAATTATTCACAATGAAGTAAGGAGAGAACATTAGCAGCATATTTATAATATTCACCAACATCTCAAATGGCCTAAGCCTATGCAAAGAATTATTCCCTTGGTGAGCAAAATAGGAAGATATTGGATGCTCTACTAAAGTCATGGCAACCAAAGACACTTGCTATTGATGAATCAAATGTCTTGAAGACTTTTCCTCTTGAAGAGCTGATACGATCACTTTTCACACATGAAATGAAGATCAAAAGATTAAATGATCTAGAAGATGAAGAAAAGGAGTTGTACTCAAGGCCAATGACAATTGTAGTGAACAAAAAGAATCATCAAGTGATGAAGAAAAAGATGGTGAATATTATGAGATGGAAATGGTATTTAAGAAGTTTAAGAAATTTTACAAAAAGGGATTTCTCAAGAAGGTCAAAAGAAGTTTCAGGAAAGGTGATCAATCATCATCTCTATTCAAACCACAATACTATGTATGCAAGGGCACCGAGCATCTTATTACCGATTGCCCAAAAGCCTTTGGAATGGAAAAAGAAGTTAGGCTAAAGAAGAAGAAATCACTCAAGAAAGAAAAAGGACTTGTTGGCACTTGGGATCAACATGCCATTGAAGAAAGTGAAGATTAAAATGAAAAGAGAGCTAATGTGTGTTTCATGGCAATGAAAGATGAGGTACAACCTATTTTCCCTACCTCTACTTCTTGTGATGATGAGCCACGTCTACTTCCATGGCTCATACATGTTGTACTTATTGTGGAAGACATAGGCACAAGGTCACTAGATGTTGTGCAAAAAGAAAGATAGAAAATTGTGTTAAAACTATTTATAGAATTAAAGGAACCATCATTAGCCCCCTTGGACCCAAGAAAATATGGGTACCAAAAGTCACTTCCTCTCATTTAGTGTAGGTACATCTTCCTCCAAGATCAAGTGCCACTAAGTGGTTTCTTGATAGTGGATATTCAAGATGTATGATGGGGAATGCCTCTCTCATTTATGAGCTTCAAGATACAAATGAAGGATTCGTTATATTTGATGATAAGAAGAAATGAAAAATCCTAAGTGTAGGTAATATTGATAAAGGTCCTTCACCTTTCATTAAACAAGCGTTGCTTATTGATAATTTGAAATACATTCTTAGCATTAGCCAATTGTGTGATAATGGATGTAAAGTTGAATTTAAATGTGATACATGTACTATTCTTGATAGTGTAAATGGTAAAACTATTTCTGTTGCAAATAGAGTAGGAAATGTATATGTGTTATATCTTGATGAACTTGTTGCCAGTGATGTTAAATGTCTTGTTGTTTATGATAATGATGGTTATTTATGGCATAGAAGATTAGATCATATAAGTATGGATTTTTTAAACAGGCTTTCCTCTCAAGAATTAGTTAGAGGTCTACCAAAAGTGTGCTTTGAGAAAAATCATCTTTTTGATGCTTGTCAATATGGAAGGAAAAAAACCTCTTTCAAACCGAAGAAAATTGTTTCTACCTCAAAACCTATTGAGTTTGTTCATATGGATTTATATGGACCACTGAGGACCATTATTCTTGGTGGTAAGAGGTATGCTTATGCAATTGTTGATGACTTTTCAAGATTTACATAGGTCTCTTTCTAACACAAAAGGATCAAGCTTTTGATGAATTTATATGACTTTTTAAAAAGGCTCAAACCTCCATTGATTATAAATTGATTTCCATTAGTAGTGACAATGGGAGCGAATTTTACAATCAGTACTTTACAAAACTTTATGATAAAAATGATATTTCATGCAACTTTTCGGCTGCCAAAACACCATAACAAAATGGTGTTGTTGAAAGGAAAATCAAACCTTGCAAGAAATGGCTCTATGCTTCACGAAAATTTCTTACTAAAATATTTTTTTTCTGAAGCCATAAACACCGTTTGCTATGTGATGATAGAGTTTTTTTAAGACCTCTCCTAAGAAAAAAAAACTTTTGAAATTCTCTTTGGTAGAACTCCTTCAATTGCACACATTAGTGTTTGTTTGTAAATGTTTTATCTTAAATACTCATGATAACTTAGGTAAATTTGATAGAAATTTGGATGAAGACATTTTGCTTGGTTATTCCTCAAACAAAAATGCATATAAAGTCTATAACAAAAGAATTTTGTGTGTTCAAAAAATCATTCATGTGAGCTTTGATGAATCTAGCATCTATTTTGAAAGAAGGGATGAAGATAATATAGATACCTCAATGGATGATTATCAGACTAATCTTCAATCACCAACTTTGGAAGATCATGCCAACGAGGAAGAAATAATTGAACAATAACAAGAAAGCTAATGTAGTGGTGACCAAGAGCTCCTAAAAGACCTAAGATATGCAAGAGGCAACCATAAGGAGCAAATCATCGGTGGCGTCTTCCAAAGAGTTAAAACAATACGATATTCATTGATAACTTTGCTCTTTTATCTCATTTTGAGCCTATAAACATTGATGATGCATTATGTACTAATTTTTGGATTGTTGCTATGCTAGAGGAACTAAACCAATTTGAAAGGACCAAAGTTTGGAACTATGTCCCTAGACCCCATGAACACCCCATTATTGGTACAAAATGTATTTTTAGAAACAAATTAAATGAATCTAGATAAATTGTGAGAAATAAAGCTAGACTTGTTGCCCATGGATTCAATCATAAAGAGGGCATTGATTATGATGAAACTTTTGCTCTGATAGCTAGACTTTAATCTATAAGAATGCTTTTGGCATTGCTTGTTTTAAAGGTTTTAAACTATTTCAAATGGATGTCAAAAGTACCTTTTTTAAAGAGTTTTACTGATGAAGAAGTTTATATAGAACAAGCTCTCAGTTTTACTCATGAAAAACTTTTTAGCTCGTCAATAAAGTTTAGGCTAGATCAAAATGGTTTGTGCTTCAACATGCAATGCATGGATTCCAAATGCAAGGAGTATAGGGTTTATAAGATGTATCTATCCACCAAAAGCAAACCTACACTAGAGTGTTTTCAAAGCCTTCAATTTTTTGGACATACCCTTAATTCTTCAACCACTTGAGCACATTTGAGATGTCCTTTACACATTAGTTCCAAGGCAATGAGATCACTTTGCTTCTTCAATCCAAAAATCCTATCACGCAATCAATTACTCAAGTTAGCATATATCAATGTTTGTCATCATTGACAACAAGTTTATCAAGAGATAGCAAATTTACATTTCCAACTATATTTGCAACAAAAATAATTTTGCCACTTACACTATCAAAAGTAGTACAAGTATCACATCTAAACTCAACTTTGCATCCATAGTCACACAAATAGCTAGTATTAAACAACTTGTATTTCAAATCATCAATGAGCAATACTTGTTTGATGAGAGGAGAAGAACCTTTACCAATATTACCTACACCAAGCATTCCTCTTTTCTTCTTGTCACCAAATGTAACAAAGTCTTCATTTGTACCTTGAAGCTCACTTATAAGAGAGGAATTTCCATCATTATGTCTTGAGCAATCACTACCAAGAAACCACTTAGTGGCACTTGATCTTGGAGGAAAGTGTACCTATACTAAAGGAGAGGGTGCAACCTTTGGTACCCATATTTTCTTGTGTCCATGGGGGTTAGTAATTATTCCCTTTACTCTCCAAATGTTTTTAATACCATTTTTTACTTTTCTTTTCGCTTGATATCTAGTGGACTTATGCCCATATCTTCGTGTTAGCCCTAAGGCAAATCATGTAGTTTTGATTAATGACAAATATTGATGAGGACTAATATGCTTGTATATTGTGTGATAGGTTCTGTGAACTAAGAAGTATGAAGTCTCATTGCTTTGAAGCAAAAGTTCAAGAACAATTTCAGTTAAGCAAAGTAATTGAAGTTTGAAGAATGTTGTTCTTAGATGATCTAAAGGCATTGAAGACTCAAAGTGTAGAGTGTATATTCTTAGTAGGTAAATTTCTATGTAAACTCTATACTTGTATGTCTAGGTTACCATTGAATGCATAAGAGAGCATAAAATGAAACTTATAACCTTAAAAGGCCTTGAATGAACTTTTTAATGAATGTATTGTTATTTCCAAAGATTATTTTTTTAGTAAACTTTATATGATCAAAGGATTTTGATTTTCAAACTTATATATGTCTAAATAAGTTTTTTATACATAACAAATGTTTTTCAAATTCATTAAAGATAAATCTCAAATGATTTTACAAAGTTTGAAACTGCTTCCAAAAAATTCGATCGTCCGAATTTTGTAACAAAAGTTTGCTACTATTCTTCCAGAGAAATTCGGAAGAAGATTCGGACGCATGAAGAAAAATTCGGTCGTCCGAATTTTGGCCCTCAGCATGGTCACTGTTTTTCCATAAAAATTCGGAAGAAGATTCGGACGCAGCAGAAAAATTAGGTCGTCCGAATTTTCTGAAACTAGTCGTTACTAGCCGTTTTATGACCGTTTTAACTGATTTTCAAATTCTATAAAAGCCATAAACGTGCAATATTTTGCAAGTTTTGAAATCTTCAAAACTCTAAGCATTCAAAAGCATTTAGCAAACATTTCTTAAGCTCTCTTATGTCTTGTGCATTCAATTGATCAATCCAAAGACATCAAAGTGTGAAGGTGAAACTTTATGTAATATCTACCATCAAGTGGTAACATCTACATGCTCTCATTTATTTATCATATTGTGTTGTTCTACTAGCTCTAGCAAGGTTATCTTGATAACATAAAATCCTTTAGATAAGGGTGATCCTTGAAAGTGTGATTCAAGGTTGTTTGAGATATAAAACCATTGTATTTGGTGAGCCTTGTATTGTAAGAGTTACTAGAAGAGGTTGTGAGTGTAAAACCATAGTGTGGTGAGTCTTTCTTGTAATTTGTAAACTTGAGAAAATAGTAGATTGTTTGAAATCCTTAAGTGTGAGCTTAAGGTAGTGGACGTAGATCTTGAGGATAGAAACCACTATAAATTGTTTGAGTTCTTTGCTATTGCTTTCTTCATTGCTTTGCTATAAATTGTCTCTAATTAGCTTATATAATCTGTTCTTGATCTAAACGCGTAAAAGACTTAAGTTTGCAAAAATTAGCCAAATATCTAATTCACCCCCCTCCGTAGGTATTTCACTTCGACAATAATTACAACAAGTATGAGTCATGGAAGTAGAAGTAGCTCTAACAAAGAAGTTGTTATATTTAGGCACATTGTTTACATAGTTGTAACCAAGACCATTTTTGACAAGATGGGATCTTTGAGCTCCAAGATTTTTATCAAGATTGTCCCTACCTTCTGTAAAACTTTCAATACATGATGTAAGGTCAGCAACCTTCTTTTTCAAAGTCTCATGATCAACAAGCATTTTTTCAAGAGACAAAATCTTTTCACAAACAATCTTGTTTTCAAGAGACATTTAAAACTTCATTTTCAATATTCAAGCATCCAATAGAATCAAGAAGCTTTTTATTTTCACAAAATAATTTTGAATTGTCATTTAACAATTCATCAACTTTCAATCTCATTTCCTTGTTTCTTTTATAAAGCTGTTTTTATTGTCCATACATGCCAACAAGTAGATCACTAGGATCATCAATATCATCATCACAAGGTATAGAGGCGGAAGGAGTGGATTGTACCTCATTTTCCATAGGCATGAAGCACACATTCATTTTGTCTTCATCATGAGTGATTTGAAGTAGCTTCCCATATATTATGAGCGGTGTAACATCCACTCACCTTTTTGTATTCATTTACATCCAATGCACAACTAATGTGTTCATAGATTGATAATTTAAAGTCATCTTCTTTGAATCATTTTCATCAAATTCTTCAATCATCTTTGGTTCTTTTTTAATCCCATCAGCCTTCAACTTCATAGGTATATGTGGCCCTTTCTCAATAATATTCCACAAATCAAAGTTAATATAACAAATGTAAATCTTAATACGAGATTTCCATACACTATAATTTCTTTCATCAAAAAGTGGAGGTCGGTTTATAAAAGATCCTTCCAAATAAGGTAAGTTTGAAATATTATCCATAAGACCTTCACTTCCAGGTTGTTAAAGCACAAAAAGAGTACTGATGCCAATTGAAAAACCTAAGATAGGGATGAATAAGGTTTTTGACTAATTTTCAAAAACTTTTTCCTTAATAGAATACTCTATTTCAAATTCACAACCTTTAAGATTTTATGTGTTTGAAAAAGAGTGGCTGAGAGAAGAAGAGTAATCAATAAGTTCACAACCAATATTAATAACCACAAAGAACGAATGCATATAGCACAAATGAAAGCATGTAATAAGTATAGCGAAAGAAACACAACAATTTATAGTGGTTCCATCCCTCCAAAATATACATCCACTACCTTAAGTTCACGCTCAAGGATTTCAACCAATCTACTAAATGCTCAAGGTTTGCAAATACACAAGAGGATCACCCTCAAAGGGTTTTGCACCAATAACCATTTTTCCAATCCAACAAACAAGTCTCACCCTCACCAAAAAGGTTTTATGTCACAAGGCAATCTTGAACAACCAAATCAAGGCTCACCATCACCAAAAGGGTTTATGCTCATGAAAAACTTGATTAAACAAAGTAAAGATGAGATAAGGATAGAAATTACCAATTAAGATGGTAGATATTCAACAAATCTAGCACCACTTTATTTTTGGTTTTGAAATCCTTGGATAATCACATGAAGCATATGAACAATGAAAGCTTTTCTCTGATCTTTGATGTTCTCAAGATAAAATAGCATGTAAGTTCATCAATCTTTCTCATCTAAGTTTCTATCCTTTTATATAACTTAAAAAGTCAAACACAGTGTTAAAAATAACTAGTAATAGTGAAATTTGATCGACCGAACTTGGACATCTGTGTCTGAATTGGTTGTCTAATCTTTTCTATTTGTTAAGCTGCACGAAAAGTTTGATCGTCCGAACTTTGCATCCAAATAATTTGGTCGATTGAATTTACATTCAAATTGGAGTCTGAACTCTTCAAAACTTTGTCAAATTATTTAAAATTTAATCACAACAAGTTCAAAGTTATTTTGGACTAAAAGATAAGACATTTAAAAGCTTTTGAAATATAAGACATTATCAAACACTTTGTTTTTCAAAGAATCATGAATAACTTTTAAGCTCCTCAGCAAAGTTTAGGTAGATCAAATTGGTTTGTGCTTCAACATGCAATGCATAGATTTCAAATGCAAGGACAAGGTTTACAAGATTTACGTATCAAGCAAAAGCAAACCTACACTAGAGTGTCTTCAAAGACTTCAAATTCTTGGACATACTCTTCATTTTTCAACCACTTAAGTACATTTGAGGTGTCCTTTTCACATTAGCTCCATGGAAATAAGATCACTTTGCATATTCACTTCAAAAATCCTATCACACAATAATAACTCTAGTTAGCCTATATCAATGTTTGTCATTAATCAAAACTACAAGATTTGCTCTTAGGGCTTACAGGTTGAAACACGCTCCTAGAGCTTGGTATGAAAGATTAAGTAGTTTTCTACTTTCAAATGGATTTTCAAAAGGAAAATTTGACACAACACTTTTTATTAAAATCTCTTACAACAATGATCTCTTACTTGACAAATCTATGTGGATGATATTATTTTTTGTGCTATTAATATGCCTCTTTATGATGAGTTTGCTAAGATGATGCAAAGTAAATTCAAAATGAGCATGATGGGGGAACTCAACTTCTTTCCTGGCTTCAAATCAAGCAAACTAAGGATGGCACATTCATCAACCAAGCAAAATACACCTAGGAACCATAGAAAAGGTTTGGAATGGATAAGGCTAAATGAATTATTACACCTATGAGTTCATCATCCAAACTTAACAAAGATAAAAATGGTAAAAACGTTGACGAAAATGTATATAGAGGTTTGATTGGAAGTTCACTCTATTTTACTGCTAGTTGACCCTTATTATGTTTGTCGTATGTTTATATCTATATTTCAATCATGTCAAAAAGAATCTCACTCGATTGCCGTAAAACATATTCACATTATTATATGATACACAAGAATATATACTTTGGTTTACTAAATATTCTTGTTTTGAACTTGTTTCTTATATGAATGCTAACTAGCTGGATGCAAAGTCGAACATAAGAGTATTAGTGGTCATTGTCAATTCCTTGATGGTTGTCTTATCTCTTGGTTTAGCAAAAAGCAAGTGTGTATATCATTATCTACTGGTGAGGCCAAATATATAGCTGCTTATTTTGTGTTCAAGTGCCATGGATGAAGCATACTTTATTTGACCTTGGATTACATTTCAAATGTATGTCTATTTTGTGTGATAACACTGGTGCTATAAACTTGACAATCAATCTTATTCAACACTTAGAACTAAAAATATAGAAATCAAACATCACTTTATTCATGATCATGTTGCTAAAGGAGATATATGTTTAGATTATGCTTGTACGAATGAGGAAATTGCTAACATTTTTACTCAGCCATTTGCCAAGAAAAGGTTTTGTTATCTAAGAAAAAACTTAATATTATGAAAATTCAATCACTAATGTGCGTACCTCGTCTGAATTCTACCTTTTTGAAGATTCTAGATAGAAAATTTTGGACACAAGATTGGACCCATAACTAAAAATTCGGTCATCCAAATTTGATAAATTTAAGACTACTCTAGAAGTTTGAACACAGATTCAGACACACAACAGAAAATTTGTTCCACCGAATTGAGCGATTTCAATAGTTTTAAAAGGATTTCAAGTGACTAATCTCTTCATTTCTTTCAAACCTATTAACCAAACTCTCTCTTCTCTCAAAATACATCAAACCCGAAGATATCCAAACTCAAATTTTACCCTTATTTCACCATTTTCTCTTGAAATATTTTATATTTTCATGATCTACGCCCAAGATTTCATCTAAAACTCAGTTTATATCATAAAAATCCAACATGGAAAGATCAAAGAGAGCAAGCATTGGCAAAGGAAAGGGCAAGGGAAAGCAAGTAGATAGTGGGTTGATAATAAATGAACCAAGAAGGATCTGAGTTCCTCAAGCATCCTTTAGAATAGATAGATTTCTCTCAACTAAGGCTGGGTAGAGGTCAAGGATTGGAGCAAGTGTAATCAAAAGATCATTCCCCGACACAAGATTGATTTGGAGAAACTCTCAAGATGGGTAATGTTCTATCACTCTTGGTGCTATATGATGGAGTAGCTTGTTAGTTGTTGATGATGATTATTACACCACCCTTGAATATGAATTTTATGCCAATCTTTAGGAAGAAAGGGTAGAACAAATTGTTGATAATCTTATGTAGTGGTACTTATCTAGAGTATCACAAATTGAATTTGAGTTCAATAGTGGATTATTTAATAGAATATGTGGGGTAGATGATGAAGGGGTTAAATAATACTCTTTGGGAAAACATTGTTATCTTCATGAACTCTTCACTTATGAGAGGTTTGAAAAGGTATTTACAATTAAAAGAAGATTTAGAACGGTGAAGGATATGGAGATCAAGGAACTATATGCTAGAGATTGTGTTATGAATCACATGCTCACTACCATGATCATTCCTAACTTCAGGCACAAGTATTCGGTGGGAATTTGCATATGGCAGTCATGCTTTCACTTCATGAGCATAGGAAGATGAATTTTGGATGCATTGCTTTGAGGCATATATTGAGTGCAAGAAAAAAGGAGAACAAGGCGTTTTTGTATGGGAGATTGGTTACAAAACTCTTCAAGCATTTCCAAGTCCAACTTCTCGGAAGAGGATTGACAATCAATAGTGTAAGCACCTACACAAACAAATCCCTCCAGAGAGTGCAAGTAACTCTTGATGATGATAAGTATGGAGAACCAAAAGGAAGACCCCTTCAAGGAAATAAAAATAAGAAGAAAGTGAAGAAAAAAATTGAAGAAGAGGATAAAGAAGAGATGCAACCTAGAGAAAGGAAAACCAAAAGAAGAAATAAGTCACAAAGTGAGGGGAGCAACCTCCCTCCAAAAAGAGCCTATTCAAAGATGAGCAAGTCCCTCAATCATTCTCCAATGAGGCGAATGACTTTGTTGGTGAAAGGATCACACGTGGAGGCATTGTAGTTGCCAAATTCTTTAGCGATGCCCTCAACAACCACGCTAAGGAAATGCAAAAAATGTAAAAGTTCTTCAAGGCCTTTGCTCCCATGGTACTTGGGAAACTTGATGGTCTCGATGGGAAGGTAAGAAATATTGAAGGAATCTTGAAGAAAACCTCTCATGAAGAAGGAACTTCCAAGGCTCAAGAAGATGAAAAGATGAATGAAGCTGAAGAGGAAGAGGAGAATGATGATGAGAAAGAAAAGAAGAATGATGATGATAAGAGAAAAAATTAAAAAGTGGTGATGATGATGAGGACAAAGATGGAAATTATTTTAAACTAGTGGCTAGAGAAAGTGGAAAAGAGGAAGAGTATGAAGGTGATAAAAGCACACAAAAAGAGGATCATAAGGGAGATGAGTCTGAAGAAGCAATGGAGACAGAAAAGTCATCCAAGAAGAATCTAGTGAGGAAGGAAACTTAATTGGAAAAAGAGAGATTACTTCCCCCTCCGTGATTTCATTTAGTCAAGGAAGAGTAAAACATTTACTAAGAAAAAAGGGATCAAGAAGGTCTTCTAGATTGGCCACGACTACAAAGCCAAACTACTCCAAAAAGGAACATGCAAGATATGGTCCACTTCACATAGAACTCAAAGGAAACATGGCCATCACCACCAACCAATACAGAGAGTGAAAACCATGAAGAAAATTCAAGACTAAGCACTTCTTAGTGCTATCTCATTTATTATGTTTTTAATTTAAGCCCATACATTTAGTTGTATTCAGATTAGCTCATGTATTCTACATTTTTGTGTTTCCATATTTCCATGCATGTTTCTAGTCAATGTAATGTTTGGATTGAAGCTCAATGATTATATAATTGTGTTGAGAGCTTCATTTTGATTCTAAATCACTTTGAAAACCCCAAATTTGATTGATGACAAAAAGGGAAGTGAGTATGTTGATTGCAAACTGTGGTTTTATATGGTTGAGTTGTATTATTGAAAATTGAATATGTATTTCCAATGTTGATTATTGTTGATTTTTGAAATTTTTATATGGTTGAGTATGTTGATTACAAAATGTGGTTTCTATGGTTGAGTTGTATTATTGAAAGTTGAATATGTATTGCCAATGTTGATTATGGTTGATTGCTAAATGTTGCCAATGTTGATTATGGTTGAGTTGTATTATTGAAAGTTGAATTTTTGTTGAGCATTGCATAATGATATGGATATGTGGTTGATAATGTTGTGATGGTATTGATGGAGGACTATGGTTGAATGATTTATGTGCTATGTTCATTGCGGTTGTACAATGTTTGATAGAGTGCAAATGTGGTCAGATATAGTCTCTGCACCTATATAATTTATTTGAAGTTGAAAAGTTCAACTTCTGAAATTTTTACTTGAAATTCAAAATCAGCCTCAAAATTTGAATTCAGTCAAATTCAGACTTACAACATCAAGTCCAAACTTATTGAAAAATGAGCGCCGTCTAAAGGGGAGCTTTATTAACCCTTTTCTTCTTTAAAACCTCTCTTAGAAGTGTTCTTGATGCTTAAATGCTATATATTCTATCTCGATGGAAGGAATGATGAATATGGATGTTCGTTAGTCATAGGCTCATCATGAGCCATTCTATTGTCATTCTACATGATGTATTGTTCGAATCCATCACATTTTACATCAAAATTTGTCATCATAAAAAAGGAGGTGATTGTTAGCCCTAAGGTAAAATCTTGTAGTTTGATTAATGACAAGCATTGATGAGGTCTAACTTGTATGATAATTGTGTGATAGGATTTTTTGTTAAGGAAGCTAAGTGGTCTCCTTTCCTTAAAGCTACAATGCTAAGGACAACTCAAATGAGCTCAAGTGGTTGAAGAATGAAGAGTATGTCCAAGAAGTTAAAGGCTTTGAAGACACTTTAGTATAGGTTTGCTTTTGCTTAATAGGTCATCTTGTAAACTATACACTCCTTGCATTTGGAACTTAAGCAATACATGTGGTAGCACAAAACATTTTTTCACTTGGGTAAGAGCTTTAAAAGATTTTGATCATTTTTGAAATACCAAGTGTTTGATGATGACTTAGTGCTCAAAAGCTTTTAAATGACTTAACTTTTAGTCCAAAATGATTTCAAACTTATTGTGCTTAAATTTCAAATGATTTGAAATAGTTTGAAAAACTTTGGACTACAATTCGAACATCCTAATTGAAACCTTGGCTTTTGAATTTCTAGAAAAAATTCAGACGACCAATTTGGACGCAGTGGTCCAAATTGAAACCTTAGCTGCTAAATTTCTAGAGAAATTCATACTACCAATTTGAACGCATTGGTCCAAATTCGATCAACTAAATTATCCTTGATAGACTAGTTTATAGAAAGTTTAGACGGCAATTCAGATGCAGTAAGCCCGATTCGGCCAACCGAATTGCACTGTTACTAGCCATTATTTGAACGTTATAATTGAATTTCAAACCTTTTAAACCGTATTTGTTAATTATCTTTGAGATTGCAAATTTTTCTTCCATGCTCTCTACTACAAATTGATTGTGTAATGCCAATTCAATTAGAAAGATCTCGCAAATTCATCACACATATTAGGATTGAATTTGTTGATAGGTGATTTTTACTTCATATCATCTTGAAAGATATAAAAACTATTAAACAATCAAGTGTTGCAAAAGAATTTCAAAAGACCTTAAAGTATTTCATTGAAATATCTATCATTTCTATTGGTGACCTCTCATAGTTTCCTATCACGTTCCCATTAGGCCTTCTTGGTTTTGACTTTACCATGTTTGCTTTGATGCTTTTCCAAACCTTTGCCTTCTAGATTTACTTGTGATATAAAAGGTGTTAGCCCTAAGGGCATATCATGTAGGTTTGATTAGTTTTGATTAATGACGAACATTGATAAGGACTAATTCATATGGTATTTATGTGATAGGATTTTTGGATTAAGAAGCAAAGAGTTATCATTACCTTGAAGCTAAAAGTGCTAAGGACAACTCTAATATGCTCAAGGATCAACAATATAAAGCATGTCCTATGGATTGAAGGCATTGAAGACTCTAGTGTAGGTTTACACTTGCTAAATAGGTATACTCTTGTACACCCTACACTTCTTGTTCTTGGAATCTATTGAATGCATAAAAGAGCACAAAACTTATTTTTGAATCTTAAATGGCTTTAAGTAAACTTTTAATGATCAAGTGTTTTGATAATGGTTTTTGAGTTCAAAAGATTTTATATGACTTATCTTTTAGTATAAAATGATTTCAAACTTATTGAGATTGATTTTCAAATGTTTTGACAAAGTTTGATCAGTCTGGACACAAGTTCAGACGTCCAAACTATGAACATGGTTATTGATTTTTCAGAGAAATTCTAATGCAAGTTCGGATGTAGGAGGCAAAGTTTGGTCGTCCGAACTTTCCAATACAACATGTCACAGTGATGTTCGGACGAAAGTTCGGACGCAGAGGATCAAGTTCGGACGTCCGAACTCCTCAGAAACTAGCCGTTACTAACTGTTTTATGACTGTTAGAACTAATTTTTAAAATCTATAAAAGCCATAAACTCCAGATTTTTTATATCTTTTGAACACTTGAGAAATCTTAACATCCAAAACTTATTTGAAATCTTTAGAGCTCTCTTTTGTCTTGTGCTTTCAATTGATCATTCAAGATTCCAAAGACAAAAAGGTGAAGTGGTGCTAACTTGTGTAATCATCTACCAAGAAGTGGTAATATCTCATCCAATCTATATTTAATATTGTTATCTACTTGCTCAATACAAGGTTATCTTGTAGCATAAAATCCTTGTGGTAAGGGTGATCCTTGAGATGTTGATTCAAGGTTGTTTTTAGATTTAAAATCTTACTGGTAGGGTGAACCTTGTTAGTAGCATTACAAAAGAGGTTGTTGGTGTAAAATCCTTGTAGGGTGAGCCTCTTGTGTAATTGATTGAATTTGAGCATATAGTAGATTTGTTGAAATCCTTGAGTGTGGACTCAAGGTAGTGGATATAGATCTTGAAAAAGATCGAACCACTATAAATTGCTTGTGTTCTTTGCTCTTCATTGTGTATTTCTTTGTCATTGTGTTCATAACATTTACATTGAAACAATTAAATATAATCTTTCCAAATCAAGTTCATTAAACAGAAAAATGTTTCAAAAATTAGCCAAAGACCTAATTCACCCCCTCTTAGGTCTTTCAATTGGTATCAGAGCAAGGGCTTCTTTGTGTGGTTTTACAACCTAGAAGTTAAGATCTTATAGCTAATGTTTCAAACTTACCTTATTTGGAAGGTTCTTCTGCAAATAAACCTCTTTTGTTTGATAGAACAATTTATACATTTTGGAAATCTAAAATTAAGATATATATTTGTTCTATTAACTTTGATTTGTGGAATATTATTGTGAAAGGTCCTTATGTACCAATGAAAATGAGAGGTGATGGAGTTACTCAAGAGCCAAAGCCTATAGACGAATTTGATGAAGGTGACTCGAAGAAGATGACACTAAATTACCAAGCCATGAGCATATTGAGCTGTGCATTAGATGGGAATGAGTATAATTGAGTTAGTGGATGCAACACCGCACATGATATGTGGAGACTTCTTCAAGTAACGCATGAAGGAACAAATCAAGTCAAGGAATCAAAGCTTGCAATGCTAGTAAGAGATTATAAGCTATTCACCATGAAGCAAGGTGAGAATATTAGTGATATGTTCACAAGATTTACTAACATCTCCAATGGTCTAAAAGCCTATGGGAAGAACTACACAATTGGAGAACAAAATAGAAAGATTTTGGATGCTCTACAAAAGTCTTGGCAACCAAAGACTCTTGTTATTGAGGAATCAAAAGACTTGAAAACTCTTCCACTTCAAGAGCTTATCAGATCACTACTTACACATGAGATGAAGGTCAAGAGATTGAATGATATTGAAGATGAAGAGAATGGAAGAAAGGGAGTTGTACTTAAAACCTCAAATCATCTTAGTCAACAAATTCATCAAGTGATGAAGATGGAAATAGTGAAGGTGAGAAGATGGCTATGGCAGTAAGAAATTCAAGAGATTCTATAAAAAAGAATTTCTCAATAAAGAAAAAAGAGCACTGAAGAAAAGTGGACAGTCATCATCATTCAAACCTCAATGTTTTGAATGCAAGAGCACCGAACATCTCATTGCTGATTGTCCCAAAGTTTTGGAAAAGGAAAGAGACAGCAAACTCAAAAATAAATCTCTTAAGAAGGGAAAGGGACTTGCTGGCACTTGGGATCAACAAGAGAGTGAAGAAGACAGTGAAGGAAAAGCCAACATATGCTTTATGGAAATAGATGATGAAGTACAATCTACTCCTTCAATTTCAACTTGTTGCGATGATGATATTGATCCTAGTGAATTACTTGTTGAGATGTATGAAGACTTAAAAAAGGCCTCAAAAAGGAATAAGGAAATGAAAATCAAAATTAATGATTTGTTGAATGAGAATTCAAAATTATGTTGTGAAAATGGAAAACTGCTTGAATCTATTAATTGCCTAAATATTGAAAAGGAAATTTTAAATGTAGCTTTACAAAACATATCTCTTGAAAATAAAGATCTTTGTACAAAAATATTTTCTCTAGAAACAATGCTTAGTGATCATGAAACATTGAAACAGAAAGTTGATGATCTTATATTATGCATTGAAAAATTTACAAATGGAAAAGACAATCATAACAAGCTACTTGTATCTCAAAGATCTTCTTGCATGAAAAATGGTCTTGGCTACATGAATGAAAATAATATTCCAAAATATAAAACCTTCTTTGCTAAAGCCACCCCTATTTCAATGCCTCATACATGTTGCACATATTGTGGTAAACATGGACACAATGTCTTGAAATGTTATGTGAAAAGAAAAATAGGAAATGGTGTTAAAACCATTTGGAGAGTCAAAGAAATTATCACCAACCCCATTGGAGCCAAGAAAATGTGGGTACCAAAAGTCACTCTCTCAACTTTGGTGTACGTCCGATTTGCTCCAAGATCAAGCACCACTAAGTGATTTCTTGATAGTGGCTGCTCAAGACACATGACGGGAAATGCCTCACTTATTAGTGAACTTCAAGCAACAAGTGAAGGTTTTGTCACATTTGGTGATAAGAAGAAGGGAAGAATGCTTGGAATCGGTAATAATGGTAAAGGTTCTTTCTCTCTCATTAAGCAAGTACTGCTTATTGATGGTTTGAAGTATAATCTACTTAGCATTAGTCAATTATGTGATAATGGTTGTAAAGTTAAATTTAAATGTGACACTTGTACTATTCTTGATAGTGTAAGTAACAAAACTATTTTCGTTGCAAATCGAGTTGGAAATGTGTATGTACTATATCTTGATGAACTTGTTGCAAATGATATTAAAAGCCTTGCCATTCATGATAATGATGGATATTTATGACACAGAAGATTAGGTCATGTGAGCATGGACTTGTTGAAAAAACTTTCCTCACAAGAATTGGTTAGAGGATTACCTAAAATGAATTTTGATAAAACTCGTGTTTGTGATGCATGTCAATATGGAAAAGAATCAAAAGCATCTTTCAAACCAAAGAAAATGGTTTCTACTTCAAAACCTCTTGAACTTGTTCACATGGACTTGTTTGGACCAATGAGAACTACTAGTCTTGGTGGTAAAAGGTATGCATATGTGATTGTTGATGATTTTTCAAGATTTACATGGGTGATCTTTCTAGCTCAAAAGGATGAAGTCTTTCATGAATTTGTTAAACTTTTCAAAAAGGTTCAAATTTCCCTTGAGTACAAATTGACATCTATTAGGAGTGACAATGGAAGAGAATTTTGTAATCAAGAGTTTACAAATTTTTGTGATGAATATGGTATTACACACAATTTTTCTGTTGCCAGAACACCCCCAACAAAATGGTGTTGTTGAAAGGAAAAATAGAACTTTAGAAGTGATGGCTAGATCAATGCTATGGGAAAACTCTTTACCAAAATATTTTTGGGCCGAAGATGTAAACATTGATTGCTATGTAATTAATAGAGTTCATTGAAGACCTTTAATACGAAAAGCACTTTTGAACTTTTATTTGAAAGAACTTCTTCAATTGTCTATTTTAAGGTATTTGGTTGTAAGTGCTTTATGACAACCTAGGAAAATTTGATAGAAAATCAGATGAAGGAATATTTCTTGGTTATTCTTCTTGGTTATGTGTTGAAGAAACCATTCACGTGACCTTTGATGAATCTAACATTTACCTTGAAAGAAGAAATGAAGATGATGTAGGTACCTCAATGATTGATAATTAAACTCATCCTCAAGTACCAACTTTGGAAGAACATGCAATGAAGAAGGAATAATTGAGCAAGAACAAGATGGCAAACCCAGTAGTAACCAAGAGCTTCCAAAAGATCCAAGATTTGCAAGAGGCCTTCCTAAGGAGCAAATCATCGATGATGTATCCCAAGGAGTTAAAACAAGGCGGTACTTTATTGATAACTTTGCTCTTTTATCTCATATTGAGCCTAAAAATATTGATGATGCCTTGTGTGATGATTTTTTGATTATTGCTATGCAAGAGGAGCTAAATCAATTTGAATGAAATAAAGTTTGGACTCTTGTTCCAAGACCTCTTGATCATTCCATAATTGGTACAAAATGGGTTTTTAGAAACAAATTAAATGAACAAGGAGAAGTTGTTAGAAATAAGGCTAGACTTGTTGCTCAAGGATTCAATCAAGAAGAAGGCATTGATTATGATGAAATTTTTTCTCCTGTAGCTAGACTTGAATCCATACGAATAGTTTTAGCATATGCATGTTTCAAAGGTTTTAAACTCTTTCAAATGGATGTCAAAAGTGTATTTCTAAATGGTTTTATTGAGGAAGAATTTTATGTGGAACAACCACCCGATTTTACTCATGAAAAGTTTCCTAATCATGTTTTCAAGTTAACCAAAGCTTTATATGGATTGAAACAAGCTCCTAGAGCTTGGTATGAAAGATTAAGTGAATTTCTTCTTTCAAAAGGATTTTCAAAAGGAAAAGTTGACATGACATTATTTATAAAAACTTCTTGCAATAATGATCTCTTACTTGTGCAAATTTATGTGGATGGCATCATTTTTGGTGCTACTAATACATCTCTTTGTGATGAGTTTGCCAAATTAATGCAAAATGAATTTGAAATGAGCATGATGGGAGAACTCAATTTCTCTCTTGGACTACAAATTAAGCAAACTAAAGATGGAGTCTTCATAAATCAAGCAAAATACACCAAAGAGCTTTTGAAAAGGTTTGGAATGGATCAAGCAAAAGGGATAAGCACTCCAATGAGCTCATCAACCAAACTTGATAAAGATGAGAAAGGTAAAAATGTTGATGAAAAGATATATAGAGGTATGATTGGAAGTTTACTTTATCTTACCTCAAGTAGATCGCTATTATGTTTGTTGTGTGCTTATGTGCTAGATTTCAATCTTGTCCTAAAGAGTCTCATTTAAGTTTTGTAAAACGTATCTTTCGTTATTTGATTGGGACACATGATTATGGCCTTTGGTTTTCAAAAGCCTTTTTTATGATCTTGTTGGATATTCAGATGTTGATTATGCTGGATGTAAATTTGAGCGTAAAAGTACTAGTGCCATTGTCAATTTCTTGGTAGTTGTCTTGTATCTTGGTACAGTAAAAAGCAAGCATGTTTGTCCTTGTCTACTGCTGAGGCTAAATATATTGCAGGCGTTAGTTGTTGTGCTCAAGTACTATGGATGAAGCACACTCTACTTGATAATGGTCTTAAATTCAATTGTTTGCCTATACTATATGATAATACTAGTGCTATCAATTTAAGCATAAATCTCATTCAACATTCTAGGACTAAGCATATAGAGATTAAACATCATTTTATTCGTGATCATATTGCTAAAGAAGATATATGCTTGGACTATGTAAATATAAATGATCAAATTGCTGATATATTTACCGAGCCTTTGGCTGAGGAAAGGTTCAGTTGTATAAGAAGGCTTTTAGGAATCTCAAAATTCAATTACTAATGTGTGTATTGAAGTATGGCAAAAACAGGGAAAATTTGGATGCATAATTCGGATGCATTGAGTGAAATTCGGACGTCCAAAATTTTTCCAGAAAATTCTAGACAAAAAGATTCGGACGCATGTTCAGACTCATGACAGAAAATTCGGTCCTCCCAATTTTCTAAAACTGAAGAAACAAAGAAGTTTGGACGCAAGTTCAGACGCAGACCTAAAAATTCGATCGTCTGAATTTTTCGGTTACAGCAGTTTTAAAGAAACCGAATATCCATTTTTCATATTATATAACATCCGAACTCTCTCATCTCTTAAAACTCACGTTACCCACCTGTGTCCAAACTCAAATTTCTCTGCAATTTTGCCATTTTCACATCAAACCACTTGGATTTTTGAGTTCCTATCCCTAAATACTCCTCAAAATTCACTGCCTTTCAAAAAGAAAAACATCATGGTGAGAACTAAGAGAGCAAATATTGAGAAGGGAAAAGGGAAAGCAAAGGAAGGAGATGGAGGACTAATCCTCAACGAACCAAGAAGAATCAAAGTTCCTCAAACCTCATCTGGAGTAGACAGATTCATCTCCATCAAGGCTGCCTCAGAATTTGAAGAATGGAACAAGAAGAACAGAAAAATTATTCCTGGAAACAAAGTAGACATGGACAAACTCTCCAATATGGGTAATGTTTTGTCTTTATTTGGTGATATTTGTTGGAGCAATTTACTAGTAATTGATGAAGAATTTTATCCTGCCCTTATATATGAGTTCTATGCAAATCTTAAAGAAGATAGAGTTGAACAAGAGGGGGATAATGTAATTCAATGGTATTCTTCTAGAGTGTCTCAAGTGGACTTTGAGTTTAATGATGCCTAAGTGAACAGAATTTGAGGAGTAAATGATAATGGAGCAAGGTATTTCTCATTGGGACAACATTGTTATATCCATGAATTGTTTACAAATGAAAGATTTGAAGTGGCTTTCACAAATGGTAGACAGTTTAGGTCCGTTAGGGAAAGGGAAATCAAAGCTTTTGATGCTAGAGGAAGGGTTATGTATCATATGATTACAACCATGATTATCCCTAATTTTGGACAAAAATCATCTATTTGAAATATGCATATGGTGATTATGCTTGCCTTGCATGAGCATAGAAGATTAAACTTTGGATACATGGCATTGAAGCATATGTTTAGTGCTAGAAAAACAGCCAACAAAGCCTTACCATATGGGAGATTATTAACAAGAATTTTCAAACATTTAAAAGTCAAACTTCCTGTTAGAGGACAAGCTTTCAAGAGTGGAAAAATTTATACTAATGACTCTCTTGGAAGGATGCAATTAGTTATTGATGAAGATGGTGTATGGAGAACAAAAAGAGAAACTCCTTAAAAAAGAGAAGAGGCTGTAGAAAGTGAGGAAGATGAGGAATAAGAGGATGAAGAAGAAACGCTAGCAAGGGAAATGAAGACAAAGAGGAGGCATGACTCACCAAGTGAGGGGGAGCAACCTCCCTCCAAGAGAAGACTCTTTGAAGAAGTGTCAACTCCTCAATCACATCCTACTGTTGGAGAAGCTTCTAATGATGAAGAGATTACTAGAGGAGACACCATTGTAGCCAAAGCATTTCAAGAAGCCTTGAACAACCATATCAAGGAAATGGAGAAAATGTATAAGTTCTTTGAAACTTTTGCTCCTATGGTTCTTGGAAAATTAGATGGTTTAGAAAATAGAGTGAAGCACATAGAGGACATTTTGATGAGAAATGCTCAAAGTGGTGAAGAACCCACTAGACCTCAAGAAAGAGAAGAAACGGATGATGATAAGGGAGATAAGGAAGGCAAGAACAAGGAAGAAGATAAAGATGATGACAGTGATAATGATGATGATAAAGGAAATGACCATGAGCAATCTATTGAGTCACAAAGGGGAGATCAAGGGGAGCAACAAGCTGGAATTAGCCAAGAAGGAAGCCTAATTGCAAGAGCTGAAGTGACAACTCCCTCCGACCCAACATTCAGCCAAGGAAGAGTCAAGCATGTAGCAATGAAGAAGGGATCAAGAAAGGACTCTCTATCAACATCACAAGACTGAGCATCTCTTTAATCTTATATCTCTTTGCTATTTTTATTTACTTTTGATATGACTTATGAACTATTAGCTTGGTTTCTGCAATTTCTCTATTTTCTTCTATAAATTCTGAACATAGTAGTAATCTTACTGTTTTATTAATCTCTATAATAGTTGTGTGAAGCTCAATGATGAAACCTTAGTGTTGAGAGCTTCTTTAGTTGACATGCTACATATTATCTATTGTTATTATCTATTGTTGCATGTTGCTTCTTGTTGTTAAGCTGATAATCTTGGTCAATATATTGCTTGTTTGTGATAATGTTGTCTCATTTTCATTAAACCCATCTTTGAGTGATGACAAAAGGGGGAGAAAGAATGATGACAAAATATGCTACTGTGAGGTATTTTCTACTGTGATATGAACTGCAAATTATTGTTTATTTTGGCTGCACTTGGAATTTAAATTGAAATTGGTAGTTTTCTGAGATTTTGAATATGGTTAATTTAAGATTTTGAAATCTTGATACTAGTTCTTGACTTGACCTATGATTTTAGTTTACCTCATGAAAACAATTGAATGTATGAGTTTTGTGGTTTTGCAAAGCTAATTTGAATGTCATTATAACTATACATACTTGAGTACTTTTATAGATCATTTGAAAAATGCAAAATCACCTTTTTAAACTTGCTACCAAAAGTTCAGACTTGAAGTTTGAACGTAGACCAAAAATTCGCATGTATGTTCTAAAATTCAGACGCATCCATATTTTGTTGCCAAAAAGTACTCTTTTGTTGTTCAAATTTATTCAAATATGTTTTAATCTCTTCTACTATGTTTGAACAACCTCAGGAAAACGTATTTTCAAAAATTTCAGTTTCATTTTAATTATTTTACAGTTCGGACTTGATACGTGCAAATTCAGATTCACAGCATCTCAAGTCCAAACTTGTTGAAAAATGAGCACAATCTAAGCGGGAGCATTGTTAATCTTTTCTGATCTTTAATACCACTCTTAGAAGTTTTCTTAATGCTTAAATGCTATATCTTCTATCCTTGTTGTAGGAAGGAATGAGGTAAATGGATGTTGGTTGGGCCGTAGGCTAATATTGAGCCATTTGAATGTCAAAGTGCTAAATTGATTATTATTTATCATTTACATCAATGATTCATTGTACTGAATTGTTTAAATCCATCACATTTTGCATCAAAGTCTGTCATCATCAAAAAGAGTGAGATTGTTAGCCCTAAGGGCAAATCATGTAGGTTTGATTAGTATTGATTAATGACAAACATTGACAAGGACTAATTTATATGTTATTTATGTGATAGGATTTTTGGATTAAGAAGCAAAGAGTTATCATTGCCTTGAAGCTAAACGTGCTAAGGACAACTCTAATATGCTCAAGGATCAAGAATATAGAGCATGTCCTATTGATTGAAGGCTTTGAAGACTCTAGTGTAGGTTTACACTTGCTTAATATGTATACTCTTGTAAACCCTACACTTCTTGATCTTGGAATCTATTGAATGCATAAGAGAGCACAAAACTTGTTTTTGAATCTTAAATGGCTTTAAGTAAACTTTTAATGATCAATTATTTTGATAATGGTTTTTGAGTTCAAAAGATTTTATATGACTTATCTTTTCGTATAAAATGATTTCAAACTTATTGAGGTTGATTTTCAAATGTTTTGACAAAGTTTGATCAGTTTGGATGCAAGTTCAGACGTCCAAATTGTGAACATGGTTATTGATTTTCCAGAGAAATTCAGACGCAAGTTCAGATGCCGGAGGCAAATTTCGGTCGTCCAAACTTTCCCATACAACATGTCACAGTGATGTTCGGAAGAAAGTTTGGACACAGAGGATCAAGTTCGGACGTCCGAACTACTCAGAAACTAGCCGTTACTAGTCGTTTTATGACTGTTAGAACTAATTTTTAAAATCTATAAAAGCCATAAATTCTAGATTTTTTATATATTTTGAACACTTGAGAAATCTTAACATCCAAAACTTATTTGAAATCTTTAGAGCTCTATTTTGTCTTGTGCTTTCAATTGATCATTCAAGATTCCAAAGACAACAAGGTGAAGTGGTGCTAACTTGTGTAATCATCTACTAAGAAGTGGTAATATCTCATTCAATCTATATTTAATATTGTTATCTACTTGCTCAATATAAGGTTATCTTGTAACATAAAATCATTGTCGTAAGGGTGATCCCTGAAGGCATTATTGGAAAAGTGATATAAAATGAGACGATTAATTTTTAATAAAAAGGAAAAAAGTATACAGAAAGTAAAATTCAAAAACTTCAACTTCAATGCTTGAAACATTAATGTTGTTGAAGAAAAAGCATGTCTTGAAAAATAATGGACTGTTTGTTAAGATACTAGAATTATAAATAAATTAGGAACAAATGGCGCATAAAACAAGTACAATAAACCTAAATAAGCCTTGAAAAGAATGGTTTCAAGGATTTGCAAGTGGGAATATTTAGAAACTAATCAAAGAAACAAGATTTAAAATATGAGATAATTTTATAATATACACTCTTTTCCCTCTCCATCAAGTCCTTTAGACTCCTCTAAAGCCAAAGAAGAAAGAATTATGCACATCATATGACTAGTAACAAATGGAAAAGGAATAATGCATCAACAAATTAAAAATAGCATGTGAAAACCACAATTACTTCTATCCAATTGGATTGAAAGATTCCCACTTATCTTTGAGAACTAAAATTACATATATAGGGTCTCCCTTGTCATAATGAAACCACCAAGCAAACCTAGGAGATCTGCTAACCATTATACACAAGAATTATAATAGAAAGGAGTATAAAGGTACTAAGCAAATCAATAAGTCCAAAAATTGAAAATATGGAGTATATAAATTAGTTTGAATATTAAATCCAAATAAATAGGGGACTTGTAACACCCCACCTGCTAATTAGGGTTTTAGATAACATCGGGCTAAGAACTAAGCTTTCAAACCTTAGAATTGAAAGCTAGAAGGTCCCAAAATGAGATTGAGGATTTTAAAAGGGTTAGTGATGAGTTATAGGGCTTAGAGAACCTAAGTCGTATAACCGAGCGTAAAAACTAAAAAAGGTCCACCCACTGGCAAAACCGAATAATAAATCGATAATTCAAGTTAGTAAATAGCTTTCAAGAAAAATAATAAGCTTAGAAGACTTAAAAAATGATCTTGAAGAATAAAACTACCAAAAACGCCCTTATAAATGTTAAAAGGTATTATAGTAAAGGAAGGGTAAAATGGTCATTTTACACCCTAATGTGATTTTCCAATTTTTGCCCCTCATTAGTCTGAAATTCTTCCAGATTCTTCTCCTTACAACTGTCCACTATGTTCTAGAATGCATGAAAAATAATTAAAATCAAAATAAGCATGCAAACATAATCATTTTCCACCTCACAAGATGAGCAACGCATGTGCTTCCTTCTTTCTCTAGTTTAACCAATATTACACTCAAGGATTATGCTATCTTGCACCCCAAATGCTAACCTACACAAACCAGAGAGTTCTCCCACCTCTTTCTCGATTTCTGCCGGCCATATTCAGTCTAGAATGCAAGACAATCTCTATTCTACCTATTTCACACAATCTCATTTCTAGATACTCTCTCTTTGCTCTCTCTTGCTTCTTCAACCTCCCTTCACCTGAACAAGAGCTTCTTAGGCTAGGATAAGTGCTAAATTGTGGATGTTTCTAGAAGGGGAAAGATTTTAATAAGGTACTACGCATAAGAAATCAATCTATGTTAGTTCTAGCTATTGAACTTGTGGTTTTGTTGAAAATTTTTAGGTGGACAGCAGCTATAGCTTGATAGAACCAGCAAGGTAATCTTCATTTTCTTATGGTTTAGAGGTTGTTTAATGAAGATCTGAGAAGTTGGCAAAGGTTTCTTGAAACCTTTGGCTGAAAACTTTGTGTTTAGGCAACTAGGAGCTTGTTTGCTAGACCTATGTTGCATGTCTTGTTTCCTTAGCATGAAATCTGGATTTTAATGTAAGATTTCGTGAAAAAAAAATTCTTTTATCAAAGAAATTTATCAAGAATACATAAATTTCAGTTTGATTTTCTTGGATTTTAAAGATAAAAATGAAAAAGGACCAAATATTTTCTTGAAGCATTTCTATTGCTTCATTTTTGTTTAAAATTCCTTAAAAAACAAATGGACTGTTTTGTGGTTTTTGTGGTGCACGAAATTTTCAGATATTGTCAGATGGTAGAGCTGAAAATCTCCAGCTTTGTGTTTTATAAGCAAATGACTTGGAACAGCCTTGGTTTCCTCAAGGAAATGGCTGAAATTTTACTACAAAAACTGGTGTAGATAAGTGCTAAAAGTAGCACAATTTTTGTTTGAAAAAAAGGTCCAAATTAGAACTTATTTCTTACTTTTTTGGATGCACGATCTGAAATAATTGATAAATAATATGTTAACCTGAAATTTTGATTGAGAAACCATTTGGACAGCATGCATTACATGTGGAAAAGGATGGAAACTCTTCTATGTGACAATGAGTGCATGTGATAGTTGTGATGTTTTAGAAGGATTTTATATAAGGACTTGTAATGGCCTTTGAAATACCTAAGAGGGGGGTGAATTAGGTATTTAGCTAATTTTCGCAAACTTAAACCTTTTAAGCGTTTAGACCAAGAACAAGTTATGTAAGCTAATTATAGATAATTGATAGCAAGAAAATAATGAAAGCAATAGTAAAGAACTCAAACAATTTATAGTGGTTCGATCCTCAAGATCTACGTCCACTACCTTAAGCTCACACTTAAGGATTTCAACAAATCTACTAATTGCTCAGGTTTACAAATTACAAGAGAGGTTCACCACACTTTGGTTTTACACTCACAACCTCTTCTAGTAATTTCTTACAATACAAGGCTCACCAACCTATGGTTTTATATCTCAAACAACCTTGAATCACAACTTCAAGGATCACCCTTATCTAAAGGGTTTTATGTTATCAAGATAACCTTGCTAGAGCTAGTAGATCAACACAATTGAATAAGTAAAGGAGAGTGTGTAGAAGTTACCACTTGATGGTAGATATTACACAAATTTGCACCTTCACACTTTGATGTCTTTGGATGGATCAATTGAATGCACAAGACATAAGAGAGCTTAAGAAATGTTTACTAAATGCTTTTGAATGCTTGGAGTTTTCAAGATTTCAAGAGTTACAAAAATTTGCATGTTTATGGCTTTTATAGAATTTGAAAATCTGTTAAAACGTTCATAAAACGGCTAGTTTCAGAAAATTCAGACGACCGAATTTCTTGGTTGCGTCCGAATCTTCGTCCGAATTTCTCTGGATGAATAGTAACCATGCTGAGAACAAAAATTCGGACGACCGAATTTTTTTGCTGCGTCCGAATCTTCTTCCGAATTTCTCTGGAAGAACAGTGACCATGCTGAGGGCCAAAAATTCGGACGACCGAATTTTTTGGCTGCGTCCGAATCTTCTTCCGAATTTCTCTGGAAGAATAGTAGCAAACTTTTACTACAAAATTCGGACGACCGAATTTTTTGAAAGCATTTTCAAACTTTGTAAAATCATTTGAAATATAACTTCAATGAGTTTGAAAAACATTTGATATATATAGAAAACGTATTTAACTATATTTAAGCTTGAAAAACATGAACATATGAGGTTTACAAACATATCTTATAAAAAAAGATTCATTCAAAGCCTTTTAAGATCATAAGATTATTTTTATGCTCTCTTATGCATTCAATGATAACCAAGACATGCAAGTGTAGAGTTTACATAGAAATTTACCTAAACATTAAATGCACTCTACACTTCAAGTCTTCAATGCCTTTTGATCATCTTTAGAACAACATTCTTCAAACTTCAAATACTTGCTTAAATGAAGCTGTTCTTGAACTTTTGCTTCAAAGCAATGAGACTTCATACTTCTCAAATTACAGAACCTATCACACAATAATCAAACATTTTAGTCCTCATCAATATTTGTCATTAATCAAAACTATATAATTTGCCCTTAGGGCTAACAATCTCCCCCTTTTTGATGATGACAAACTTTGATGCAAAATGTGATAGATTAAAACAATGTAGTACATAGAAGTATTGATGTCAATGATAGAGAATAACCAATTTAGCATATTGACATTACAAAAGGCTCAATATGAGCCTATGACCCAACCAACCTCCATTTGCCTCCTTCCTTCCAACCATTAGGATAGAAGATATAGCATTTAAGCATTTAGAAAAAGTTCTAAGAGAGGTTTTAAGGTTGTAAAAGTTTAACAATACTCCCCCTTAGATTGTGCTCATTTTTCAACACATTTGGACTAGAGATATCATGCATCCGAATTTTTTGCATAGCAAGTCCAAACTTTAAAATAAGTAAAATGAAAGCTGTAAATTTTGTAAATAAGCTTTCCTAAGGTTGTTCAAACATAGAGGAAGAGATTAAAACCAGTTTGAATCAATTTGAACAACAATAGAGCACATTTTGGCAACAAAATATGCATGCATCCGAATTTCAGAACATGCATCCGAATTTTCTGATCTTGCATCCGAATTTTTTAAATCTTCAGTCCAAACTATAATTAATTCAATATAATGAATGCCTAAGGTTGTTCAAACATAATAGAAGAGATTAAAACAGATTTAGATCAATTTGAACAACAATAGAATACTTTTTGGCAGCAAGGTATAGCTCATGCATTCAAATGTTTTCATAGAGTAAAAAAAATTAAGAGCAAGTTATTTATTTACAGAAAACACACAGAAAACATCTATAGGATTGCACACATTTTGTCATCCTCAGAAAAACATCTATAGGATTGCACACATTTTGTCATCCTCAGTCATCCTCATTTCTTCTCCCCCTTTTGTCATCAGTCAAAGATGGGGTCAATGAAAATGAGATTAACAATTTAACACATAAAGGAAGCTCTCATCACTGAGATTTCATCATTGAGCTTCACTATTACAGAAGATGCAAGAAAAAATACTGAAGAAGATTATAACTTTAGATTCAAATAACTTAAAGCAGTAAATAGAATGAAAGAGATGCTTAGTCTTGTGATGTTGATGAAGAGGCTCTGCTAATCCCTTTCTTGATGGCCAAGTGTTTCACTCTTCCTTGGCTGAATGAAATGTGTGACGGTGAGACAATTTCAGCTTGAGCTACTTGGTTTCCTGCCTTTTGTGGTTCTTCATGTACATGTTCTTCTTCTTCTTCTTGTTCTGCCACTGTCTCATCATCTCCTCCTTGGTCATCCCCATCATCACTGTCATTATCTTTGTCCTTCTTATCTTTTTCTTCATCATCTTCCTCATTTCTATCTTGAGGCCTAGAGGGTCCTTCACCACTTTGAGTATTTCTCATTAGGATTTCCTCAATGTGTTTCACTCTACTCTCTAGTCCTTCTAATTTTCCTAGAACCATTGGAGCAAATGATTCAAAGAACTTATACATCTTCTCCATTTCCTTGACTTGATTGTTCAAGGCTTCTTGGAATGCTTTGGCTATTATGGTGTCACCTCTAGTTATTCCTTCATCACTTGACTCATCTTTAGTTTCTTCTTCAACTACCCTTATTTTTGTTGGTGGTTGCTCCCCCTCACTTGAAGTGTCATGCTTTCTTTTTGTCTTCATTTCTCTTGCAAGGGTCTCTTCCTCATCTTCCTCATCTTCATCCTCCTCCTTTTCTTCTTCTACACTTTCAGTCCTTTCCTTTCTTCCTAATCTTTTTGGAGAGGATCCTCTTTTTGTCTTCCATAATCCATCATCATCAAGGATAAGCTGCATTCTCTTAAGAGATTCATCAGTGTATATTTCTCCACTTTTTAAAAGCTTGTCCTCTTCTTGGAAGTTTAATCTTAAAATGCTTAAAGATCTTGGTTAATGAGTCTTCCATAGGGGAATGCCTTGGTTACTTGTTTTTCTAGCAGTAATCATGTGTCTTAAGGCTATATATCCAAAGTTGAATTTCCTCTGTTCATGCAGAGCCAACATTAATACCATATGCATATTCCCTACTGATGATTTATGTCCAAAGTTAGGAACTATCATAGTAGTTACCATGTGATGCAATACCCTACCTCTAGCATCCAAATTCTTGATTTCCCTCTCTTTTATAGATCTAAACTCTCTTCCATTTGTAAATGCTTGTTCAAATCTATCATATGTAAAGAGTTGACGATCATAGCAATGCATTGAGGGTGCATAATATTTAGCTCCATTGTCACTTACCCCACAAATTGCATTAATCGGATCTTCACTTAATTCAATATCAACTTGGGATACTCTAGTTGAATACCATTGTATCCTATCATCCCCAACAATCTCAGTTCTTTCTTCCTTTAGGTTTGCATAGAATTCATATACCAAGGTGGGATAAAAATCTTCATTAATAAACAACAAACTACTCCATCCAACATCATGGAAACAAGACAAAACCATATCCATACTAGATAGTTTATCAACATCCACCTTATATCCAGGGAATAATCTTTTCTACTATTCTTATTCCATTCATCAAATTCATGAGTCGATTTGATAGAGATAAACCCTGTCAACTCCAGATTGTGTTTGAGGAATGCGAATCCTTCTTGGTTGATTGAGGATTGGGTCTCCATTTTCCTTCCTTAGCCTTTCCTTTTCCTTTCTCAACATTGGGCTTCTTTGTTCTCACCATGATGTTTTTCTCTTGAGAAGGGTTTGTTTTCTGTATGAAATTAGGGCTTAGAAGTTTAAAAATGAACGCAAATTTGGATGAGGCTGTGTGAATTTGAAGAGATTTTGATTCGGACGTGAATGGGTATGAGAGGTTTTGAAAGGATTTAAAATTCGGAAGTTATAATGTTTGGAAGAAACCGTTCGATTTTCATTTAAATAGATGCATCCGCAAAAATTGGGACGACCGAATTTTAGGTCTGCAGTCCGAATTTTCTGATCGAAAGTTTACGTCTCTTTGATTCGAGAAAATTCGATCGACCGAATTTTCACGTCCCTGCGTCCGAATTCTTGATCAAAAAATCTCTGTTTTCATCACAACATTAATACACACATTAGTCATTGAATTTTGAAATTCCTAAGAGTCTTCTTAGGTGATTAAACCTTTCCTCAGCCAAAGGCTTTGTAAATATGTCGACAATTTGATCATTTGTGTTTACATGTTCTAAGCATATATCTTTCTTAATCACATGATCACGAATGAAATGATGTTTTATTTCTATATGCTTTGTCCTAGAATGTTGAATGGGATTAATGCTCAAATTGATGGCACTAGTGTTATCACATAGTATAGGCACACACGTAAATTTAAGACCATAATCAAGTAAAGTATGTTGCATCCATAATAATTGTGCACGACAACTTCTGCAGACTATGTATTCGAACTTCAGCTGTGGATAAAGATACACAAGCCTACTTTTTACTAAACCAAGACACTAGACAACTACCAAGAAATTGACAATGACCACTTGTACTTTTACGCTCAACTTTACATCCGAGCATAATCGAGCATCAGAATATCCAATAAGTTCAAAAGATGAAGTTTTAGAAAACCAAAGACCATAGTCATATGTGTCAATCAAATAACGAAATATTCGTTTGACAGAAATTAGATGAGATTCTTTAGGACATGATTGGAATCTAGCACACAAGCAAACAGCAAACATAATATCTGGTCTACTAGCAGTGAGATAGAGTAAACTTCCAATCATACCTCTATACAATTTCTCATCAATACTTTTACCTTTCTCATCTTTGTCAAGTTTAGTTGATGAACTCATAGGAGTACTTATTCCTTTTGCTTGATTCATTCCAAATCTTTTCAATAGCTCCTTAGTATATTTTTTCTTGATTGATGAAGACTCCATCCTTGGTTTGCTTAATTTGTAGTCCAAGGAAGAAACTTAGTTCTCCCATCATGCTCATCTCAAATTCATTTTGCATAGTTTTAGCAAACTCTTCACAAAGAGAAATATTAGTAGAACCAAAAATAATATCATCAACATAGATTTGTACAAGCAAAATATCATTTTTAGAAGATGTTTTAATAAAAAGAGTTGTGTCTACTTTTCCTTTAGTAAAACCTTTTGTGAGAAGAAAACCACTTAATCTTTCATACCAAGATCTTGGAGCTTGTTTCAGTCCATATAGAGCTTTGGTTAGCTTATACACATAATTTGGAAATTTTTCATGGATAAAACCAGGGAGGTTGTTCTACATAAACCTCTTCTTCAATAAAACCATTTAGGAAAGCACTTTTAACATCCATTTGAAAAAAGTTTAAAACCTTTAAAAGCAAGCAAATGCTAAAAGTATTCTTATAGATTCTAATCAAGCTACTGGAGCAAAGGTCTCATCATAGTCAATGCCTTCTTCTTGGTTGAAACCTTGAGCAACAAGTCTAGCTTTATTTCTAACTACTTCTCCTAGTTCATTTAACTTATTTCTAAAAACCCATTTTGTACCAATAACAAGAATGATCATGAGGTCTAGGAACAAGAGACCAAACTTTATTTCTTTCAAATTGATTTAGCTCTTCTTCCATAGCAATAATCCGGGAAATTATCACACAATGCATCATCAATATTTTTTTGGTTCAATATGAGATAAAAAGAGCGAAGTTATCAATAAAGTACCGCCTTGTTTTTTACCCCCTTGAGAGACATCACCAATGATTTGCTCCTTAGGATGACCTTTTGCATATGTGATATCTTTTGGAAGTTCTTGATCATTTCTTGATTGACCATCTTGTTCTTGCTCCATTATTTCTTCTTCTTTGGCATGATCTTCCATTGTGGGTGCTTGGTGTTGAGTATGATTTTCAACCATTGATGTACACGTGTCATCTTCATTTCCTCTTTGAAGATAAATGTTAGATTCATCAAAGGTTACATGAATAGTTTCTTCAACACACAATGTTCTTTTATTATAAACTCTATATGCCTTTTTTATTTGATGAATAACCAAGAAAAATTCCTTCATCTGATTTTCTATCAAACTTTCCAAGATAGTTGCTAGTGTTTAAAATGAAGCATTTACAACCAAAAACTTTGAAATAGACAATTGATGGAGTTTTGTCAAATAAGAGTTCAAAAGGTGTTTTTTCTTATAAAAGGTCTTAGTAAAACTCTGTTCATGATATAACAAGCTGTATTAACGACTTTCAGCCCTAAAAATACTTTGGTAATGAGTTTTCACAAAGCATTGATCTAGCCATTTCTTGTAAGGTTCTGTTTTTCCTTTCAACAACACCATTTTGTTGAGGTGTTTTGGCAGCTGAAAAAATTGTGAGTAATACCATATTCATCACAAAATTTTGTAAAGTCTTGATTACAAAATTCTCTTCAGTTATCACTTCTAATAGAAATCAGTTTGCAATCAAGAGAGGTTTGAACCTTTTTGAAGAGTTTTGAAAATTCATGAAATGTTTCATCTTTTTGTGCTAAGAAGATTACCCATGTAAATCTTGAAAAATCATCAACAATCACATAAGCATAGCTTTTACCACCAAGACTAGTAGTCCTCATAGGTCCAAATAAATCCATATGAATTAGTTCAAGAGGTTTTGTGGTAGAAACCATTTTCTTTGGTTTAAAAGATGTTTTTGATTGTTTTCCATATTGACAAGCATCACAGAGGTAAGTTTTATCAAAATGCAATTTAGGTAATCCTCTCACCAACTCTTGTGTAGAAAGTTTGTTTAATAAATCCATGCTTACATGTCCTAATCTTCTATGCCATAAAAATCCATCATTGTCATGAATGGCAAGACATTTAATATCATTTGTAATAAGCTCATCAAGATACAACACATATACATTACCAACTCTTTTAGCAACAAAAATAGTTTTGTTACTTGCATTGTCAAGAATAGTACAAGTATCACATTTAAACTCTACTTTGCATCCATTATCACATAGTTGACTAATACTTAGTAAATTATACTTTAAATCTTCAATAAGTAATACTTTCTTGATAAGAGGGAAAAGAACCTTTACCAATGTTACCTATTCCAAGTATTTTCCCTTTCTTCTTATCTCCAAATGTGACAAAACCTTCACTTGTAGTTTGAAGTTCACTGACAAGTGATGCATTTCCAGTCATGTGTCTTGAGCATCCACTGTCAAGGAACCATTTAGTGGCACTTGATCTTGAGGCAAATTGTACCTATACCAAATTTGAAAGGGTGATTTTTGGTACCCATATTTTCTTGGGTCCAAGGGGGTTAGTAAAAGTTTCTTTGACCTTCCAAATGGTTTTAACACCACTTTCTACTTTTCTTTTGACAAAACATTTAGAAACCTTGTGTCCATGTTTACCACAATAAGTGCAGCAAATATGTGATCTAGAATGATAAGATTCTTTAACAAAAGATTTTCTCTGTTTTGGAGCAGAATAATCATGAATAAAACCAAGACCATGTTTTACAAATGAAGGTCTTTGATAGCCAAGTAATTTATTCAAATTTTCCCTTCCATTTGTAAATGTCTCAATGCATAAAGTTAGATCATTAACTTTCCTTTTTAGAAGCTCATGATCTTTTATCATTAACTCAAGAGAAATAATTCTAGTGCAAAGCTTTTTTGTTTTCAAAAGATATATTTTGTATAGTTGTATTCAAAACTTCTTTTTTCAATAGCAATGCAACTAATGGTTTCAAGAAGTTTTCCATTTTCAACACATAATTTTGAATTCTCATTAGATAAATCATTTATTTTTGAGTTTCATATCCTTATTTCTTTTTTGAAGCCTTTTTTAATTCTTCATATAATTCAACAATAAGATCACTGGAATCAATATCATCATCATATATATTTGAGATAGAGGGTGAAGATTGTACCTCATCATCAATGGCCATGAAGCATATGTTGGCCTTTCCTTCACTTTCATCCTCACTTTCCTGTTGATCCCATGTTCCAGCTAGTCCTTTTCCTTTCTTGACAGATTTCTTTCTGTTTTTGCTTTCTCTTTCCCTTTCCAACACTCTGGGACGATCGAGCAATAAGATGCTCAGTACTCTTTGCATTCAAAGCATTGAGGTTTATATGATGAAGATTGTCCACTCTTCTTGGTAGCTTTCTTCCTTTCTTGAGAAATTCCTTTTTGTAGAATCTCTTGAATTTCTTCATTGCCATTGCAATTTCTTCTTCTCCACTTGTTTCCTCCTTCTTCTTCACTTGAAGATTGTTCTTGTTCACTCAAGTTGTTTGAGGCATTAAGCACTACTCCTTTTCTTCCCTTTTCTTCATCCTCCTTGTCATTTAGCCGTTTCATCTTCATTTCATGAGTCATTAGAGATCCAATGAGCTCTTCAAGTGGAAGAGTCTTCAAATCCTTGGATTCCTCAATGGCAAGTGTTTTAGGCTGCCAGGATTTTGGTAGAGCATCTAAAATCTTTCTGTTTTGCTCTCCCATAGTGTAGATTTTACCATAAGCTTTTAAGCCATTGAAAATGTTAGTAAATCTTGTAAACATATCACTAATATTTTCACCTTGTTTCATGGTAAACAGTTCATAATCTCTAACTAGCATGGCAAGTTTAGATTCTTTAACTTGATTAGTACCTTCATGTGTGATTTGAAGTAATAGATTCTTTAACTTGATTAGTACCTTCATGTGTGATTTGAAGTAATCTCCACATTTCATGAGCAGAGTCACATCCACTAACTCTATTGTATTCAGTTACATCTAAAGCACAACTTAATATATTCATGGCTTGATAATTTAAAGTCATTTTCTTAGAATCATGCTCATCAAATTCATCCGTGGACTTGGAGTGCTGAGGTTATTCCATCAGCACTCATTTTCATTGGGACATAAGGACCTTTCTCAATTATGTTCCACAAATCAAAATTAATAGAACAAATATAAATTTTAACTCTAGATTTCCAGAACGTGTAATTTGTTCCATTAAACAAAGGTGGTCTATTTGTGGAAGATCCTTCTAGGTAAGGTAGGTTTGACATATTAGCCATAGGATCTTTGTCTTCTAGGTTGTTAAACCACACACAGAAGTTCTAGCTCTGATACCAATTGAAATACCTAAGAGGGGGGTGAATTAGGTATTTAGATAATTTTCATAAACTCAAACCTATTAAGTTTAGACCAAGAACAAGTTATGTGAGCTAATTATAGATATTTGATAGCAAGACAATAATGAAAGCAATAGCAAAGAACTCAAACAATTTATAGTGGTTCGATCCTCAAGATCTACGTCCCACTACCTTAAGCTCACACTTAAGGATTTCAACAAATCTACTAATTGCTCAGGTTTACAAATTACAAGAGAGTTCACCACACTTTGGTTTTACACTCACAACCTCTTCTAGTAATTTCTTACAATACAAGGCTCACCAACCTATGGTTTTATATCTCAAACAACCTTGAATCACAACTTCAAGGATCACCCTTATCTAAAGGGTTTTATGTTATCAAGATAACCTTGCTAGAGCTAGTAGATCAACACAATTGAATAAGTAAAGGAGAGTGTGTAGAAGTTACCACTTGATGGTAGATATTACACAAATTTGCATCTTCACACTTTGATGTCTTTGGATGGATCAATTGAATGCACAAGACATAAGAGAGCTTAAGAAATGTTTGCTAAATGCTTTTGAATGCTTGGAGTTTTCAAGATTTCAAGAGTTACAAAAATTTGCATGTTTATGGCTTTTATAGAATTTGAAAATCTGTTAAAACGTTCATAAAACGGCTAGTAACGGCTAGTTTCAGAAAATTCGGACGACCGAATTTCTTGGTTGCGTCCGAATCTTCGTCCGAATTTCTCTGGATGAATAGTAACCATGCTGAGAACAAAAATTCGGACGACTGGATGAATAGTAACCATGCTGAGAACAAAAATTCGGACGACCGAATTTTTTTGCTGCGTCCGAATCTTCTTCCGAATTTCTCTGGAAGAACAGTGACCATGCTGAGGGCCAAAAATTCGGACGACCGAATTTTTTGGCTGCGTCCGAATCTTCTTCCGAATTTCTCTGGAAGAATAGTAGCAAACTTTTGCTACAAAATTCGGACGACCGAATTTTTTGAAAGCATTTTCAAACTTTGTAAAATCATTTGAAATATAACTTCAATGAGTTTGAAAAACATTTGATATATATAGAAAACGTATTTAACTATATTTAAGCTTGAAAAACATGAACATATGAGGTTTACAAACATATCTTATAAAAAAGATTCATTCAAAGCCTTTTAAGATCATAAGATTATTTTTATGCTCTCTTATGCATTCAATGATAACCAAGACATGCAAGTGTAGAGTTTACATAGAAATTTACCTAAACATTAAATGCACTCTACACTTCAAGTCTTCAATGCCTTTTGATCATCTTTAGAACAACATTCTTCAAACTTCAAATACTTGCTTAAATGAAGTTGTTCTTGAACTTTTGCTTCAAAGCAATGAGACTTCATACTTCTCAAATTACAGAACCTATCACACAATAATCAAACATTTTAGTCCTCATCAATATTTGTCATTAATCAAAACTATATAATTTGCCCTTAGGGCTAACAGCCTTATTTTCTGGAAATTTTTGCTGAAATATACAGACAAGAAATAAAGTAGCTGACTAGTCATGGAGATTAAAAACTGGTGGAATAAAAGATAAAAACGGCCTTGATGATAAAGTGTGATGGCGAAAAGTAAGAAGGATATAGTTGAGACTAGTAAGAGATTTTGTGAGGAATCCAGCCTTAGGAATAAAAAGGGATTTAATGGCCTTAAAGTTCAAGGAAAAGAACTGGAATCTTGCATAAATGATGTACTAAAGTGTATGCTTGAAGAGCAAATTAATTGGACAGCCTAAAACCTAGTAAACAAAGTTAATATACCCATCACTTACAAGAAGATCTAGCAGTAGTTTGAGTAGTTATGATAGGAATGGTTAAAAGGACTTTAAAGGGCTTCAATTTCCCGACTTTCAGGCATAATAATAATAAGCTAACAAGAGTCTGAATTAGAGCTTATAACCAGCCAATTTAAAGAAATAAAAAGGAGACAAAATAGAGCTATAAACAACTAGGAAATCAAAGATGATGGAATTTGTTTGAATCAAAATTTAAGAATAAGGGCAGAAATAATAGAAATAGGATAGGGTATCTAAGAGAAGAATGTTAAGATAGTAGAATCATGCATGTTCATGAAAAACTAGAAAAAAAAGATATATAATAAAATAGTTGTTAGTGAAAAATCTCTACAACGTTATAAGACTTTAGAGATTACTAATACTTTGAATCTCCATAATTTAGTTAATCTCAAAGATTTTAATTACTCATTAAATAAGAGAATTTACCTCGTAAAATGTGTAACGCGCTAAAAAGTTACTTAGGATTATTTACTTACTCTAATCAAAGTGAGTAGGTTATATGGTCGTAATATGCACTTAAACCTAGAGTTTTTATTAACTAACCAACAATCACACACTTTGATATATTGAGAAAATTTGAATGTTCAATTTTGTAGGACTATAGATAGTAAATCTACGTTGGCTACAGGTGAGTTCAAAAACTAACTTACCTATTTCTAATTCCAAATATCAAGAAACAAAGGCATTTTTTTGTAGGAAAACCATTTTTATACTGTCCTAATTAGAAAAGTCATTAAATCGAGAAACCTTCCCATTTTGTAAACACTTTCTATTTATGGAAAGTTTGTATATTTGGAAAGATTTGGCATGATTGACTAGCAAGTTCCATTATTTGCATTGGAAAGCATTGGAGTTTTAATTCTATTAGGGTTTCTATTTTTAAAAAACTTCTATTTTTTTTTAAAGGAATGTGTTGGAACTTTAATTCTAGTCACCCACATGAGGGCCTCCTCATCGCTGGTGTGAGGTTTATTCTAAACTCTGTGAGTGGTACCATGATATCAGGGGGCATTGGTGACCAGGGAAAGGATTGGCCTAACCGGAAGCCATGTTAGGTTCCCGTATAGAGTCTACGGGTTCGGTTCCTGATTTGGAAACGAGGTCAAGAGATTGGCTAGAATTCGGGTTGGAAATATGAGGGTTGAGCTGGTAGGTGCCCCATCGCTAAAATCCTTTGGGATTGGTGTGAGCGGTTGATATGCACAATGAATAGGTGTTCTGGCAAGTTATGACTCGGGATTCTTGGTAGCTCCCGACAAACCTGTGATTGGCTAACATGAATGCCAGAGTGCAGAAAAAGAGCATGGGGTTGTATAGGTTCTTCTATCTTATACTAAAATGATACCCTTGGTAGGAGACATGATAATCTTTTTACTTTATTCTATGTATGAAAGAAATTAAAAAAAGAAAAGTTTTCGATCATTTTACAATTTTCTGTATACACAAAAAGACGTCTTGGAACTGAAGGAGAATCAGTAGTGCATTTCATATTGATTTCATTGGGTGATTGCATAGATCCCTATGCTTTGTCTTATGTTTTCTTTGTGTCTCTCGATTCTCCAGAGAATTTTTGTTATATACTTAGATCATGTCAGTTCTAGATTTGTTGTGGCTTTTTATATGTCTAGCTATATAATTTAAATCTTCCGCTATACTTATTTACGTTTAATGTGAGTAGCATCATAAATTCGAACAATGATGTAAGATCAGAATCTAGTGTTGAGAAATAAATAGATACCCTATTCAGTAGCAGTGGACCCTAGTGAAGGGGTTGAAGGTGCCACAGGACCTACTTTTTACTTGATCTACAATCTTGAGAAAAGGAAAAAAGAATATTTATAGATTATTTCATAAGTGAAAAGTTACACGACAAACTTTAAAATATAAAAGATGTTAGTAACTAAAACATAAGCTTAAGACAATTCTTTTGATAAGCAATAGATATTCAAAGAAGGCTTCTGTTGATAGGTTTTGCGCCAGTAGGAGGAAAGCAGTCGGGAATATGGGATGAGCATAAATATAATGAATATATATAAGAGAAGTAAATTTTAATTATCCAAAATTTTGATGAAAGCTAAGATTGTTGAGATTAAAAAGAACATACTAAAGATAATTGAGATAATGAAAGACTCTAGGTTTCAAAATTTTTGAAACTTTTATTTTCATTTTATTAAAAAATATAAATCTTTCTAATCAATAATAATTTTTCTAACTTATAAAAAAAATAAAATTCTAAAAAATAAGAATAAAACTTCAAGAGTTTTAGAGGAGAGACAGTAGTATACGTTTTTTAGTATTGCAGAGGAAAGCCTTCCACAAGAACACCACATAATTGCCACATATGCAGTAGACTCTACGGAGTTTCTTTCTACACAACTTACTATCCGTAACTCATTTGCAACACGGAAATAGAATTGAAAAAAAAAAAAGCATTAGTTGCTACTTCACCCCTTTGAAGAATTGGCTTCTCCAACTTCCACGTTTATCTAGCGTTGCCTGCAGCATGGTAACTTTAACAGGCCACGTGAATTCATAGGCGTCCAGCATCTTGAAGGAAGCTTTTTGTCAGCAGTTGTGTTCCCATAGACAAACGTTCTCCCTTGTGGGCTTTCTCATTCCTCCATTTATAACTCCCCTAACGATCATTGCCATGAAACCTTAAAGTACTACCATTCCTTGCTGCAATTCTGCAAATCCACCAACATCTTCTCCCTTTCCATCATTAACTTCCCAGTCCTCCGAACTTACCATTATCAATATCTTTTTTATCGTTTGATTCAGTCTCACTATAATCATATTGGTTTGAGGACCAGGTAGTCTCCTAACCAACTCCCCGTTCAGTGTCTCCAACAGTTCCAACAACTTCGTCCTGTGGTGCTTTACGCTGAACAGCTTCTCCCCATCCATTGTCATATGCAGTTTGTTCTGTTTTGCAAAGAGTTTTTCCCCATGGATTCTCAAGATTGTTGGAACATGAATTAGTAGCCTTTTTGAAATTCTCTTCACTTTCTCCCCAACCATCAGCTGAGATAGCTTCATAAAGACTATCACCAAAGATTACAACCGTTTCATGATTTTCAGATGCATTAGGAATCGTATATTCACGTTCAAGATCTAAAAGCAGCTCCGGATCAACTTCCGAATCCCAATCCACTTCATCAATGTAAAGATCAGGGTTAGGCAGTGATATATCACAAGGAATGCCATGCATTTTTGCCAAGAATCGCTTCTTAGCATTGTGAAATGCCTCTTCACCCGCAGAATCATTCCACTTTACCACATTGTCATATAGATGTACAAACTTCTTCATGTCTAATATTATTTCCCAATCAACTGATCCAACCACTTTGCAGAAGGTTTTCTCCCATGCAGGCACCGTAGGCTGCCAACAACCTGTTGTAAACACGGAATAGAATGAGCCAATCCTCACACAAACTCCGAATACGAAGATATCACTGAATGAGCAGAAAGCATGATATCCAATCTGGGATAAAAAACTATAATCCTAATTAATAAGAAGAACAGAGAATGAAGACAAACAAAACTAAGAGTAATACCCAAAATAGAAATGAAATAAACAGATGCACAAAAAGACAGCAACCAGTAAGTCCAAAGAAAAATTCTTCAGATGCAACAAACAAAAGCATGCTAGGTATCTGCAATTGGAAGATGCAGAGATAACAATATCTGAATGAGGCATATGAAGTATGAACAAACTATTTCAAACCAATTGCACATAAAGCATAATGATGAACTTTTTCAGCCTCACTTGTAGAATTTATCCTGATCCAAACACCAATCCAGCATATTGAACATTCTATAAGGGCTAGTATTTCAACATGAAAGTTCCATTACTAATGCACAACACCAAAAATTGAAAAACACCGACTTCCTCTGCCAATCATACAGGAATTTGCACAAATAGCCAACTGCTTTTAGGCTTCAATACGTGAATTGAAATTAATTCAGCTTCAAATTTGTTCCCTAAAGAAAGACCTAGAAAAAAGAAACATACTAGACAATTAGAAACATGCTAGACAATTATGCAGTAAGAAGGCACAAAAAGAAAAACGGCAAACCACCTTCCTATTTATAAGGAGGAGGACGTGTAAGGAAGAGTAGATAACAGGGTTAGAATTGTTTCAGGAGGCTAGTAAAATTAAGTGGCATTAAAAGCCTCTTCTTGTTTCAATTTAAATACTCTATCTTTCTTAAATTCAACAAAAAAACAAGAACACACAACTTAGGAAAACAATTTGTTTTTATTGATTCTTAAGCAAAAGGCAATGAAATTAAAAAGGTTATACCAGTACCCCAAACAAAAGAAAAGGAACGAACTGAACAAATGACATATCAAGAAATAAATTTTAAAGAAAGAAAAAAACTGATCATACCTTGAATACGAAAAATAGTAAACAAAACAAAGAAATTGAATATTAGAATGAAACTAAGAACTTCCACATACAACGAGGTGGCTTTTTCTTTAGTGATCTCCTAGTTGAAGCTTCTCGACTGCAATAAAGATCACCCTTTCGGCCCCTCCTACGCTCCATGATCACACCCAAAGCTATAAACACAAAATTGAAGTTACTTTAACCAAAAGATTTGAACTATATGAGCACAAAATCAAAACTAAAGGGAAAAAAGAAGGAGAAACAACGACTTTGAGTAAAGATTTTACCAGAAAACACCAGAAATGTAGTGATTGATACATGCAAGAGCAGTCCTGGAACCGGTTTTCCTCACAAAGTTCAAGAAAAAATTTACAAGAAGTTATCCATTCGAAGTGAAAATCGGAAAGGGCCGATGAAATTCTTGTTAGTGAAGCTTAAAATGGAGTAAATATTTTAGAGAATCGCGGAAAAGTGAAGAGGTCGGGGGTTATAACTGTGATCAGAAAAAGGAAAACATTAAACCCGCTGTTGTTCTGGGAAACAAGAGGAGGAGAAATCAAAACGAACCAAAACAGGCAGCTGTTTCCGGTTCGGGCTTTCTGGGTTCTGTGTGTACTTTATAGCCCCCGGTTTTCGTACTTAATTACAGGATTGGGCTCTTGCTCTATTTCTACAAAAGAAACTTAAAGGTTAAACCAGTATATTATTTCTTGTTTTACAATTGCTACTAAATTTTGTGCTTTTTATTTTGTGCAAATAAGATAATAAAAAAATATAAAAAGATAATGAAAAAGGATCACCAAGCTTGTTTGGATTAGTTTTTTAATAATTTTTAAAATTTTTGTAATTTTTGTAATTTTTTATTTTGAATTCTATTTTTTATAATTAATTTATTTTTTCTATTTTAAATATAATATAATTTTAAAAAATTAATTAAATCTCACCGAAAATTAGTTTAGGAGTAAATTTTTCTTCCTACACTCTTCTTTATAGTGGATAATGATAAGTTGATAGTTGAAAAGGACTAATAAAAAAAGATAAGCTTTAATCAAATTCCACGCGCTCTCAAAGGAGCGTTATGTACACCCTGGTGTGAATCCACACGGAGATGCAGCCAATCGCTCCCTTAATTGCGGATTGGTTTTCAGACTTCCTTTTTTACGAATTTGACTAGCACTCAAGACGGTGCATCGGATATTTATTTTAGGGTTAATTGTGTTTTAGGACCCTTAGGTTAGGAGGTAGTTGCACTTCAGTCCATATTGTGTTCAAAATAAGCACCAGCAGTCTCACCATTAATGTCGATTTTGTTAGGATAGATGGACAGCAATACCCTCTATCTTTTCTAACTTTAATTATTCTAATTGCTTGAAAAAATACTTCAATACAATATCTTTTCTTTTTTTTTTTTTTTGGGTAGCGATGGAGCAGCATTGAAAGAAAAAAAAAATGAAAAACTCTAATAGAGTCACTGAAGATAATGGCCTGAAATTCCCTCTCCAGCCATCCCTCAACAGAGCATATAGTTTGGGTTTCCGTGAAAATTCAAGTCTGATTTAATAAATGGATTATTTAGTAAATTAGAAGCGGTGATTTAGTTTTGTCTTACAATGAGTAAATATTTAGGAATTTAGATAGAATATAATATTATTTTTATGTGCATGTATATGTATTTTTAGATATATATATATATATATATATATATATATATATATATATATATATATGTATGTATGTATGTATGTATGCCATGATTTTCATATTAAATTAATATCTCTGTGCTCTAAAAAATAAATAGGTTTTAGTTATATATTTTCAAGAAAGTAATTATTTTTTATGACCTGTAAAAGAATTTATCTTATTTATTTATAAAACTTCAATTAGGATTTTAGTATATGAGAAGCTTTCGAAAGAGATATATTACAACTCTATTATGATATAAAATAATATATTAATATAAAATATAAGGTTATCCTACTTAATATTAACTTGTGAATATATTAATATAGACAATACAAGACTAGTGTGTTTTAAATGCATATACAATGTAGTTATAAGTTTAAGTTTAAAAATATGCCTAGAGTGTTTTAGGGAGGCACTCTCAATAAATTAGAATTTATCATCGTAATAGATTTCAGCTACGTTTGAGTCACTTGGAATTGTACGAAATTCACAAGTTACATGAGAAAATGACTAGTTCTTGTTATCAAGTGAGTTCACCAACCAATGCTTAACATATATTCAATGCCATAAATCTTTTTAAAACTATATGTTATTCGCAAGTATTAATATGTTATTTTTGAAAATTTCCTTAGTTACTTCTCTTGCAAGTTTCTTTAAATCGAAGAAGTTCTCCATAATGGTTTTACTGTATGCTAGATATCTATAGGAGTAATGCTCCAAGTAGGTATTTATGTGTTTTAGAATACTACAATTTTTGGACAAGTTTTCAAGATTCAATTGAGTGGCTGTTTGAATAGCTATTGTGTTTTGAAAATTCACACAAAAAATTCTTCCTCACCAGGTATGATATATAACATGATTTAGCTGATGGAAGCGTCAGTGGACTGTACTGTATATTGCTGGACCCCTATACTAGAGCCTCTATTACTGGTATGGAAAGCCTAGACTCTAGATTGCGGATTCACATGAAGGGGTGTAGTGTCGAGGAGGGCTCAACCCAACTAGAAGTGCATTTGTTTGTTCATGTACCCAACCACCTAATAGTGAGTCAGGAGGGGCTCAATATTGGGGTTTATTGTCAGGTGTGGGATGATGGGTGCACTAGAATCCGTAACCTAATTTTTGGTTTAGGAGGCATAAAATAGTTTGTGAACTCGAACGTTCGTTATAATGTGTGGTTATTATTGACTATGGGATACTAGAATTTTACTCCTTATGACCTTATTATTGGTTCTGGTATTATTACCGTCGAGTTAGTTTTCAAATATTTGTCATGTTCTAAAATTTCACGTTTAGGAGTTGCGCTAATGTGTCTGAATTTGTTTAGACTTTTTAGCCACACTAGAACCGCTTCGTCAACTTTGTGCTTTTATTTTGAAAAACAAAGATCTATTTTTATGTAAAGAACTTTTGAAACTACCACACATGTGCATCCATCCTCAAAGTTTTAAAAACACTAGCACACGTTAACTTATTGGGCTTTTTGACTCACACATTTATTAACACTTGGTTTTTACATGGCTTGGACCTAAGAATAAAGTAGTGAACATCTTATTAGCCCCAGTGTTAGCTCGTTGAGGAACTTTAACTGGTATATGTAGTATGTGTGTATTTGAGAAATCTAGTATCTTTTGTAACGTCTCCCTAGCTTGAGAGGAAAGCATGTTCTACCACTATCTATAAATGAAGTTTGAATCTATTATGATGGATCTACATATGTACTTATATACCTTCTGTTGATGTCTTCTAGTGTTGTATTGTACTATATTTTATATTACTCGTAATCTTGAATTCTCTTTAGACACAATTTGCACTTGCTTTTGACAGTGTCGAGAGGCACGTCGGTACCTTACTTAGCTGCAGTGAAACTTAGTAGAGGGGTTGGGAGTATCACAAGTGTATCAAAGCAATAGGTTCATTACTAGGTTCAAAATGGTAGATCCTAAACGAGTAATAGGAGTTTATCACACAGCTTTTAAATGTTTGGAGATGGTTAATTATTGCTAGTACTAATAGTAGCATTTGATTTGTAGGCGCTAGTATAGCAGAGTCTAGCATTGAGTTGTATAGGGAGCATATGTGGGTTTACCAGGTTGGGGCTGTCATCAATGCAGCAGACAAATCGACACAATCCTTACCTTATTCACTATGGGAGATAGTTCCAGAGATATTGGCGATACTGCTAGTAGATGTGTCTAAAGGAGAGTGTGATATCCCTAACGTTTCTACTATGTTTCACTATGGCTGCGTAAAGTACAAGCATGCCACTCGACATTGACATATGCAAGTATGAGCGGTGTCTAGAAAAAAATGAGGAGAAAAATATGCATATATTACAATACAATCAAAGAGAACAACAACGAAAGTTATATAAATACATAGGTAGATCTTGTATCATATATCATCACAAATTCAACATTCATTTACCGATAGTTGTAAAACAGTCTTCTCTCTTTAACTAGCGAGAGGAAATGAATGGTACAAAATATTCAAATACACAGATGCTATATCCATCAATTAACGTCCCTTCATGACCTAACTCTGAAGCGAATTAGAGGATTACGTTCTAATCCATAGTTCCAGTAATATGGAAACACGCATTAAAAACATATGTGAGGTAAAAAACTCAGTCAGTTCATGTGTGTGCCAGTGTGTTTTCAAAATATGAGGGTAGATGCATATGCACAACATTTCCAAAAGTGTTTATTTACATAAGTTTCCTTGCTTCAAAATAATGCACAAATCTTATGATAAGGTTTTGGACTTAGCTGGAACGTCTGAGGAAATCAAGACATATCAGCATAGTTCCTCAACCCAGATTTTTCAAATATTACAAATATCTGAACACTTGCTCAATAGTAGAACTACCAAAAGCAGTCACGGGATCATCAAGAGTCATGTCCTGGCAATCCGTAATCAATACCAGCCACACACCATAACAAATGTTCGATTTCACAAACTACCTTATGCCTTCCCAAAGCCTAAACAAAACCAGGCTATGAAGTTCTAGGGTACCTACCAACCCACTCCTTCTACCTCTATACCTTGTGATGATGATGTTGATTATATTGATGATCCTAGTGATCTACTTGTTGACATGTATGGATAATTAAAAAGGCTTTCAAAAAGAAACAAGGAAATGAGACTGAAAGTTGAAGAATTGTTAAATGACAATTCAAAATTGTTTCGTGAAAATAAAAAGCTTCTTGATTCTATTGAATGCTTGAATATTGAAAAAGAAGTTTTAAATGTCTCTTTACAAAATGTCCCTTGAAAATAAGATTCTTTGTGAAAAGATTTGTCTCTTAAAAAAATGCTTGTTGATCATGATACTTTTAAAAACATGGTTGATAACCTTACTTCATGTATTGAAAATTTTAAGAAAGGAAGGGAGAATCTTGATAAAATTCTTGGAGCTCAAAGATCCCCTCTTGTCAAAAAATGGTCTTGGTTACAATTATGTAAACAATGTTCCCAAACATAACAACTTCTTTTTTATATCTACTTCTACTTCCATGCCTCATACTTGTTGTACTTATTGTGGAAGACATGGGCATAAGGCCACTAGATGTTATGTGAAAAGAAAAGTGAAAAATGGTGTCAAAACCATTTGGAGAGTAAAGGGAATCATTAATAACCCCCATGGACCCAAGAAAATATGGGTACCAAAGGTTACTTCCTCTTCTTTATTGTAGGTCCACTTCTCTCCAAAATCAAGTGCCACTAAGTAGTTTCTTGATAGTGATTGCTCAAGATGTATGACGGGAAATGCCTCACTCATAAGAAAGTTCCAAGCTACAAATGGAGGATTTTATTGGTAAAGGTTCTTCCCCTCTCATTGAACAAGTTTTACTCATTGATGATTTTAAATACAACTTGCTTAGTATTAGCCAATTGTGTGACAATGGATGCAAAGTTGAGTTTAGATGTAATACTTGTACTATTCTTGATAGTGTAAGTGGCAAAACAATTTTTGTTGCAAATAGAGTTGGAAATGTATTTATGCTATATCTTGATGAACTTGTAGCCAATGATGTTAAATGTCTTGCCATTCATGATAATGATGGATATATTTGGCATAGAAGATTAGGCCATATGAGCATGGATTTATTGAACAAACTTTCCTCACAAGATTTGGTTAGAGGATTGCCTAAAATAAATTTTGAGAAAAACCATCTTTGTGTTGCATGTCACTATGGAAATCAAACAAAAACATATTTCAAACGCAAGAAAATAATTTCCACTTCAAAATCTTTTGAATTGGTTCATATGGATCTATTTGGGCCAATAATGACCACTAGTCTTGTTAGCCCTAAGGGCAAATCATGTAGGTTTGATTAGTTTTGATTAATGACAAGCATTGTTAAGGACTAATATGCTTGTATGTTGTGTGATAGGATATTTGGATTGAGAAAGAAGCAAGTCTCATTGCCTTGGAGCTAGCAATGCAAGAACAACTCAAATATGTCAAAGTGATTGAAGAGTTGGTTCAAGATGATTGAAGGCTTTGAAGACATGAAGTTTAGGTTACATGTGCTTAATAGGTAAATTTTGTAAACCCTACACTCTTAAGCCTTGGAATCTATGAGTTGCAATTGAGAGCACAAAAATTTATTTAAATGGTTTCAATGGCTTTGAACTTACCTAAATTATCAATTTTTCATAAATGGTTATTGCACTTAAAAGGTCTTTAATGACTTATCTTTGAGGCTAGAATGTTTTTCAACTTGTTTGAATTGATTTAAATATGTTTTGACAAAGTTTAAAAAGTTCAGACGCAGGATGAAAATTCGGTCGTCTGAATTTTACAACTGTTCAGTGAACATTACCGACTATTTTTCCAGAGAAATTCGGACACACGTTCGGACGCAACTGGTTAAGTTCGGTCGTCTGAATTTTGAATAGTACCAGTGAACAATATTTTCCAGAAAAATTTGGACGTACGTTCGGACATAGAGGAGCAAGTTCGGATGTCCGAACTTCTCAAAAACTAGCTGTTACTAGTCGTTTTATGACCGTTTGAATTGATTTTCAAAATCTATAAAAGCCACAAACTCCAAATTTTTGGAAGAACTTTTGAACTTAAGAAATCCTTCGAGCTCTAACTTGTTTTACATTAAAAATTATTTGAAAAGCTCTCAAATTTCCTTGTGCTCAAAGGTTAAAATTCAAGATTCCAAAGGCAAGAAGTGAAGTGGTGCTAGCTATTGTATTCATCCACCAAGAAGTCTTCGTAACATCCAAACTCTATCTTTACATTATTTTTGTGATTGATACATGGTTGTCAAGAGACTTAAAACCCTTGCGGAGGGTGAGCCATTGACTAGATTAATCAAGTTTGTTGAGTAAAACTCATTGGTGAGGGTGAGCCTTGGATTAGATTGGTCTAGGTTGTCTAGTAACATAAAACTCTTTGTGATAAGAGTGAACCTTATTTATTAGATTGAATAGAGGTTATTGGTGTAAAACCCTTATTGGGTGAGCCTCTTGTGTAATTGTTTGGATTGAGCATTTAGTGAATTGGTTGAAATCCTTGAGTGTGGACTCAAGGTTGTGGATGTAGATCTTGAAAAGATGGAACCACTATAAATCGTGCATTCATTTATTTATAGCTTTACTTGTTTATATATTTGTGTTATTATTATTTCTTCTTAGTTGTTAATTGATTGGTTGTGTTTTATTGTTTGATCATCTTGTCTCAACCATTAAATCACATATAAACTTAGAGTTTGTGAATTTGAAGAAGAGCTTTTATTACGGCAAAGGATTTGCAAAATGGGAAAAGATTTTGATAATTAGCCAAAGATCTAATTCACCCCTCTTAGGTCTTGGTTGAAATCCTTCAGTGTGGACTCAAGGTAGTGGATGTAGATATTGGAAATATCTAACCACTATAAATCGTGCATTCATTTATTTGTAGCTTTACTTGTTTACATATTTGTGTTATTATTATTTGTTCTTAGTTGTTGATTGATTGGTTGTGGTTTTATTGTTTGATCATCTTGTCTCAACCATTAAATCACATATAAACTTAGAGTTTGTGAATTTGAAGAGGAGCTTTTTATTACGGCAAAGGATTTTCCAAATGGGAAAAGATTTTGATAATTAGTCAAAGACCTAATTTACCCCCCTCTTAGGTCTTACAATTGGTATCAGAGCAAGGTCTTCTTTTTAAGGTCTAACAACCTAGAAGTAAAGATTATATGGCTAGTTTATCAAATTTGCCTTATACAGAAGGTTCATCTACTAATAGACCTCTATTGTTTGATGGTCCTAATTATACTTTTTGAAAGTCTAGGATTAGGATTTACATTTGTTCTATTAACTATGAATTGTGAAATATTATTGAGAAAGGTCCCTTTGTTCCATTGAGATTGAAAGCTGATGAAGTTACAAGGGAACCAGAGCCCATGGAGGAGTATGATGAGAGCGATTCAAGGAAGATGACATTAAACTACCAAGCAATGAACATTCTTTGTTGTGCGTTGGTCGTTAATGAATGTGATTCCACTCATGAAATATGGAAGCTACTTCAAGTCACTCATGAAGAAGAAAGAGCAAATGTGTGCTTCATGGCAATGGAAGACGAGGTACAACCTACTCCATCTACCTCTACTTCTTATGATGATGATATTGATGATCCTAGTGAATTACTTGTTGAGATGTGTGGAGAATTAAAAAATGCTTCAAAAGGAATAAGGAAATGAAAACCAAAATTAATGATTTATTGAATGAGAATTCAAAATGTTTTGTGAAAATAAAAAGCTTCTTGATTCTATTGAATGCTTGAATATTGAAAAAGAAGTTTTAAATGTCTCTTTACAAAACATGTCCCTTGAAAATAAGATTCTTTGTGAAAACATTTTGTCTCTTGAAAGAATGCTTGTTGATCATGAGACTTTGAAAAAGAAGGCTGATGAACTTACATCATGTGTAGAAAAATTTACAAAAGAAAGTGACAATCTTGATAAAATTCTTGGAGCTCAAAGATCTCCTGTTGTCAAAAATGGTTTTGGTTATAATTATGTAAACAATGTGCCTAAATATAACAACTTCTTTGTTATAACTACTTCTACTTCCATGCATCATACTTGTTGTACTTATTGTGGAAAACATGGACATAAAGTCACCAAATGTTATGCTAAAAGAAAAGTAGAGAATGGGTAAAAACCATTTCGAGAGTTAAGGGAGTTATTACTAACCCCCATGGATCCAAGAAAGTATAGGTACCAAAGGATACTTCCTTTCCTTTATTGTAGGTACTCTTCAATCAAACTCAAGCACCACTAAGTGGTATATTGATGATGGTGGCTTAAAGAATAACAGAAAACACCTCATTCATAAGCAAGGTCAAAGCAACCAATGAAGGATTTGTTTTTGAGACAAGAAGAAAGGAAGAATTCTTGGAGTATCAAATGTTGGTAAAGGTTCCTCTCTTCCTTTTAAACAAATTTTTCTTAGTGTTTATTTGAACTATAACTTTCTTAGCATTAGTCAATTATGTGAAAATGAATAAGAAGCTAAATGCCAGCATGCGAAGTTTCAGTTTAGAATCCCTTTTGTTAAGCTTTGAAAATTTGCCAACCATGACTTGTCAATTGCTTCTATGAAGTTGATTAGGTAACTTTGATGATATGAGATTGAATTCATGGTCGATATGTTCTTGAAATGGATTATATGTCATGATAAAAGGATTAAAATAGCTATGATTGAATATCTATGCATTTGCCTGGCCAAAAACATCTTTATGAAACTTTACAAAATGTTCAGACTTGAAGTTTGGATGTAGACCATAAGTTCAGTCACCCGAACTTGTATGACAAAATGATATTTTGTGATTTTGATCAATTACTTACTAAATGTTTCAATGTGTGTTTTATCTTGATAAGCTTGAATATCTTGTTGCTTATGATAATGATGGATTTTCTTGGCACATAAGATTTGGTCACGTGAGCATGGATTTGTTGAACAAACTTTCCTCTCAAGATTTAGTTGGAGGATTGCTAAAAATATGTTTCGAGAAAATTGTCTTTGAGATACTTGTCAATATGGAAAACAAATAAAAGAATCTTTCTAACCCATGAAAATGCTTTTAGACCTCAAAACATCTTGAGCTTGTTTATATGGATTGATTTGGACTTATGAGGAACTCTAGTATTGATGACTTGAAGTATGCCTTAGTAGTAGTTGATGATTTCTCAATATTCACTTTAGCATTCTTCTTTGCTCAAAAGGATGAAGTGTTTCATAAGTTTGTAAAACTATTCAAAAAAAATTCAAACCTCCCTTTAGTGCAAATTTATTTCCTTTAGAAGTGACAATGGGAAAATTTTACCACCAAGACTTTACAAAATTTATGATGAATATTGAATTTCATATAATTGTTTCAACTGCAAAAACCCCACAACAAAATGGTGTTATTGAAAGGAAAATTTGAACTTTGCAAAAATTGGCTAGGTCTATGCTTTGTGAAAATTCTTCTTCAAAAATATTTTTGGAACAAAGTCATAAACACCACATGCTATGATAAATAGAATTCTTTTAAGATCATTTTGAAGAAAAACATCTTTTGAATTCTCTTTTTTAGAATGCCTCAAATTGCATATTTTAAAATGTTTGGTTATAAATGTCTTATCTTAAATTTTTGTGATAACTTAAATTTGATAGAAAACCAGATATTGGCATATCTCTTACCTATTCTTCTAACAAAAAGAACATTACATGATGAGGAAATCATTTGTGTTAGTTTTGATGAATCTTACATTTACTTGGAAAGAAAAGATGAAGATGATGTAGGTACATCTATGAATGACTATCAAACCCATCTTCAAGCACCAACTTTGGAGGATCATATCAATGAGGAAGAAATGATTGAACAAGATCAAGATGAACAACCTAGAGGTGACCAAGAGCTCCCAAGAACTTAGGATATCCAAAAGGCCACCCTAAGGAGCAAATCATTGGTGATATCTCCCAAGGAGTAAACATAAGACGGTACTTTATCGATAACTTCTTTTATCTCATATGAGCCTAAAAGTATTGATGATGCATTGTGTGATGATTTTTGGACGATTGCTATGCAAGAGGAATTAAGTAAATTTGAAAGATACAAAATTTGGATATTCCTAAATCTCATGATCATTCCTTATTGGAACTAAATGGTTTTAGATATAAACTTATTGAATCCGGAGAAGTTGTTAGAAACAAGGTTAGACTTGTTGCCTAAGGATTCAATCAATAATAGGTCATTGATTATAACGAGTCTTTAGCTCCGATTAGTAGATTTAAATCAATTAGAATGCTTTTGGCATTTGCATGTTTTAAAGGTTTAAAAGTCTTTCAAATTATTTCAAAAGTGCTTTCTCAAATAGGTTTATTAATGAGAAAATTTTATGTAAAACAACCTCCTAATTTCACTCATGAAAAAATTCCTAATTATGTTTTCAAACTCTCAAAAGCCTTATATGGATTGAAACAAGTTACTAGAGCTTGGTATGAAATATTCAGTAATTTTTCTCCTTCAAAAGTTATTTTTTTATAAAAAACTTGACATAAATCTTTTCATTAAAACCTCTTGTAACAATGATCTATAACTTGTCCAAATATATGATACAACTTTTGGTGCTTCTAATACTTCACTTTGTGATGTTTTTTCCAAGTTAATGCAAAGTAAATTTGAAATGAGCATGATAGGAAAACTCAATTTCTTTCTTGGCCTACAAATCAAGCAAACCAAGGATGACACTTTCATGAATCAAGTTAAGGTATAAGCACTTCCATAAGTTTATCAACTATGCTTGACAAGAATCAAAATGTTTAATAGGAGTAGTCAGCTCTATTTGATAGCAAGTAGAGCCAATATTATGTTTGTCATGTGCTTGTGTGCTAGATTTCATCTTGTCCTAAAGAGTTTCATTTCATTGTTGTTAAACACATTCTCTATTACCTTATTGATACTCTAAGTGATTATGGTCTGTGTTTGAAATGTGTGGATATGTTATGTGATAACACTAGTGCAAAAAATTTGACCATCATACTATTCAACAAACTAGGACAAAGCATATAGAGATCAAAATTCATCTCATTAGAGATTATTCTACTAAGGGTAATATTTGTTTAAAGCATGTTTGCACTAATGAACAAATTAATGATATTTTTACTAAGCCATTAGCCGAAGAAAGGTCTGACCAATCTTAGAAGAAGCTTAGGGATTTAAAAATTCAATAACTAATGAGTATATTCAAGTGTTGTAGCTCCAGGTGAATATCAGATGCAAGGTTTGGAAAATCACATCCTTTCTCTGAAATTCACAATGGTGAGGACAAAGAAGCCTAGCATGAGAAAAGGAAATGGAAAAGCCAAAGAAAGAGAAGGAGGACTAGTGATCAATGAACCAAGGAAGGTTCATGTTCCTCAAAGCATGACATGGCTGGATAGATTTGTCACAGTTGAGGCTGGTACTAAATTTGATGATTGGACAAAAAAGAACCATAAGATAAATCCAAGCCACAAGGTGGATGTCATCAAACTATCCGAAATGGGTAATATAATCTCATTTTTAAATGATGTGAGTTGGATTAGTTTGCTTGTGTTTGATGAATGCTATTACCTTCCTTAGTTTATGAAGTTTATGCAAATATTAAAGAAGAAAGAGTTGAGCAAGTTGGTAATAAAGCTATTTAGTGGTATTCTCCAAGAATATCACAAGTTAATTTTTGAGATTGATAATGCATTGTTCAACAGAATTTGTGATGTTGAGGATATTGGGTTTAGGCATTATTCTTCAGGGGGACATTGTTTTATACGTGAGTTATACTCACATGAAAGGGTTGAGAATGCCTATATAAGTAGTAGAATCCTCAAGACTAGAAAGGAGAGAGAGAGAGAGAGAGATAAAAGCTTTTGATGCTAGTAAAAGAATTTTGCATCACATGCTTACTATCTTTATTATAGCATACTTTGGGAACAAATCTTCTGTTGATAATATATATGATGTAATTATGCTAGCCATGCATAAGAAAAGAAAAATAAATTTTGGATATATAGTGCTAAAGAATATAATGGCAGCTAGAAGAACCAAACTTAAGGCTTTACCACATGGTAGATTGTTAACCAGGGTTTTCAAGTATTTCCAAGTGCAATTGTCTTTTAGTGGTTTACCAATAAAGAGTGAAGAAGTCTACACCAACAACTCACTAAAGAGAATTCTTTGGATACTTGATGATGATAATGTATGAAGGACTAGAAGAGAAACTCCTCTAAGGGGTGATAGAAGAGATACTAGTGATGATGAAGAAAATGAGGGAGAAAGTAATGAAGTGAAGGAATAAGAAAATGAAGAAGAAGAAGAGGATGAAGAGGAAGTTCTTGCTAGAGAAAGGAAAAATAAAAAAGATGCATGAGTCACCATGTAAGGGGGAGCAACTCCCCACAAAAAGAAGACGATTTGAAGAAGTACCCTCTGTTAAAGGAAAATAAGCTGAAGGTGATAATCTCACTAGAGATGATACAATAGTTGTCAAGGTGTTTCAAGAGACATTAAATAGCCATGCAAAGAAAAATGGAGAAGATGTACAAATTCTTCGAGTCCTTTGCTCCAATGATTCTTGCCAAATTTGATGGTTTAGATACTAGAATCTAGAATATAGAAAAAGACTTGAGAAGGATTTCTCAAGTGGTTTTAAATGGTGCAAGTTCCTATAAAGCCAAAGAAGAAGAAAAGAAAGAAGATGAGAAAGAGGACAGTGAAGAGAAAAATAAAGAAGATCAAGAAGATAATATGGGTGGAGATAGCAGCAATAAGGATGATAGTAATGACAATGAAAATTGAGATGGTTATCAATTTGTTGCTAAAGAAGAAGACAAAGATGAAGAAAAATGCAGAGAAGAACCCCAAACAAGAAGAAGAGCATGAGAGTGAAGAACAAAGAGGTAAAGCCCAAGAGAACAAGCAAGAAGAAGGAGGTGAAGGGAGTTTAACAAAGTCAAATAAAAAAAATCCATCATCAAAGCAGAACTACATGAGCAAGGAGTCAGTAAATGAAGGACCCCATCATATAGAGATCAAGGGAGACATGGCCATCATAACAAACAAATTTGGAAGTGAAGACCATGAAGCGCATCCAAGACTAAGCCTTTCTATCCCTAAACTCTATTTTGTTGCTTATTTTAGTTTATGACTTGATGCACATGTTATGCTTTAACATTGAAATTTACTTGTGTCTTTCTATTCAATATAATGTTTTGAAGCTCAATATGTGAAATCCTTGTGATAAGAGCTTCTTTAGTTTCACTTTTGATGCCCAAGTACTCTCACCCCAAGTTTAATCACTGCTAAAAAGGGGATAAGAAGTTGATTTATTGTTGTTGAGATACTACATGTTGCTTATTGTTGTTAAACTGTTACATGATGGTTATTGTTGTTAGGATGTTAATTATTTGATTTGAGAATTGCTAAATGTTGCCAATACACTGCGTATGAGAGTTGGTCAATATACTGCTTATATGTGATACATGTATCATTTTCATTAACCCCATCTTTGAGTGATAACAAAAGGGGGAGAAAGAATGATGACAAAATGTGCTATATGTTGTATATATGTTGTGTGAATGATGACAAGTTGTGGCTGCATTTGTGTGGCTGCATTTGGAAAACTACATTTGTGTGGATGCATTTGGAAACTGTGTATTATGTGGTTGCATTTGAAATTTAAATTGAAAATGGTTGTTTTCTGAGAATTTGAAAATGGTTGAGTTGAGATTGTGAAATTTTTTATCATGGATCTTGACTTGACCTATGACTTTAAGTTACTTCATGAAAACAATTGAATACATGAGTTTTCTGGTTTTGCAAAGCTAAAATAAGTGTCATTGTGAACATACATATTTGAGTACTTCTACAGTTCATTTGAAAATGCAAAATCACCTTTTCAAACTTGTTGCAAAAAAATTCGGGCGTATCAAGATCTTCTTGCTAAAAATATTTTTTTGTTGCTCAAATTGTTTGAAAACTATCTTAATCCTTCCTGTCATATTTGAACATTATTAGAAAAGCTTATTTTTTAAAATTAAAGCTATTATCTCACACATTTTACAGTTTGGATTTGAAATCTTAAAATTCGGATGCATGATTCAAAAATTCAGATGCATGTTTTAGAAATTCAGATGCATCCATATTTTTTTTCCAAAAAGTACTCTCTTTTTTTCAAATTAATTCAAATATGTTTTAATTTCTTCTACTATGTTTTAACAACCTTAGGAAAGCTTATTTTAAAAAATTGAAGCTTTCATTTCACTTATTTTACAGTTCAGACTTGATATGTCAAAATTCAGATTCACAACATCTCAAGTCCAAACTTGTTGAAAAATGAGCACAATCTAAGGGGAAGCATTGTAAATCTTTTTTGACCATTAATACCTCTCTTAGAAGTTTCTTAATGCTTAAATGCTATATCTTCTATTCTAGCTGTTGGAAGGAAGGAGAAAAATAGAGGTTGGTTGGGTCATAGGTTCATATTGAGCCATTTGAATGTCAAAGTGTTAAATTGGTTATTATTTATCATTGACATCAATGCTTCTTTGTACTATATTGATTATATCCATCACATTTTGCATCAAAGTTTGTCATCATCAAAAAGGGGGAGATTGTTAGCCCTAAGGGCAAATCATGTAGGTTTGATTAGTTTTGATTAATGACAAACATTGATAAGGACTAATAAGCTTGTATGTTGTGTGATAGGATATTTGGATTGAGACGGAAACAAGTCTCATTGCCTTGGAGCTAGCAATGCAAGAACAAATCAAATATGTTAAAGTGATTGAAGAGTTTATTCAAGATGATTGAAGGCTTTGAAGACATGAAGTGTAGGTTACATGTGCTTAATAGGTAAACTTTGTAAATCCTACACTCTTAAGCCTTGGAATCTATGAGTTGCAATTGAGAGCACAAAACTTGATTTAAATGGTTACAATGGCTTTGAACTTATCTAAATTATCAAGTTTTCATAAATGGTTTTTGCACTTAAAAGGTCTTTAATGACTTATCTTTGAGGCTAGAATGTTTACCAACTTGTTTGAATTGATTTGAATATGTTTTGACAAAGTTAGAAACGTTCAAACGCAAGTTTAGATACAGGATGAAAATTCGGTTGTCCGAATTTTACTACTGTTCAATGAATATGACCGACTACTTTTCCAGAGAAATTTGGACGCACGTTCGGACGCAGTCCGAATTTTACTACTGTTCAACGAACATGACCGACTATTTTTCCAGAGAAATTTGGATGCACGTTCGGACGCAGCTGGTCAAGTTCGGTCGTTCGAATTTTGAACAGTACCAGCAAACGGTAACACTGTTCCATGAACAGTATTTTTCAGAAAAATTTGGACACATGTTCAGACTAAGAGGAGCAAGTTCAGACATCCGAGCTTCTCAGAAACGAGCCGTTACTATCCGATTTATGACCGTATGAATTGATTTTCAAAATCTATAAAAGCCACAAACTCCAGTTTTTTGGAAGAACTTTTGAACTTAAGAAATCCTTCAAACTCTAACTTGTTTTACATTAAAAATTATTTTAAAATCTCTCAAATTGCCTTGTGCTCGAAGGTTAAATTCAAGATTCCTATGGCAAGAAGTGAAATGGTGCTAGCTATTGTATTCATCCACCAAGAAGTGTTGGTAACATCCAAACTCTATCTTTATATTATTATTGTGATTGATACATGGTTGTCAAGAGACTTAAAACCCTTGTGGAAGGTGAGCCATTGACTCGATTAATCAAGGTTGTTGAGTAAAACCCATTGGTGAGGGTGAGCCTTGGATTAGATTGGTCTAGGTTGTCTAGTGACATAAAACTCTTTGTGATAAGGGTGAACCTTATTTATTAGATTGAATAGAGGTTGTTGGTGTAAAACCCTTGTTGGGTGAGCCTCTTGTGTAATTGCTTGGATTGAGCATTTAGTGAATTGGTTGAAATCCTTGAGTGTGGACTCAAGGTAGTGGATGTAGATATTGGAAATATCTAACCACTATAAATCGTGCATTCATTTATTTGTAGCTTTACTTGTTTACATATTTGTGTTATTATTATTTGTTCTTAGTTGTTGATTGATTGGTTGTGGTTTTATTGTTTGATCATCTTGTCTCAACCATTAAATCACATATAAACTTAGAGTTTGTGAATTTGAAGAAGAGCTTTTTATTACGGCAAAGGATTTTCCAAATGGGAAAAGATTTTGATAATTAGTCAAAGACCTAATTTACCCCCCTCTTAGGTCTTACAATTGGTATCAGAGCAAGGTCTTCTTTTTAAGGTCTAACAACCTAGAGGTAAACTAGTTTATCAAATTTGCCTTATACGGAAGGTTCCTCTACTAATAGACCTCCATTGTTTGATGGTTCTAATTATACTTTTTGGAAGTCTAGGATTGAGATTTACATTTGTTCTATTAACTATGAATTGTGGAATATTATTGAGAAAGGTCCCTATTTGCCATTGAGATTGAAAGCCGATGGAGTTACAAGGGAACCAGAGCCCGTGGAGGAGTATGATGAGAGCGATTCAAGGAAGATGACATTAAACTACCAAGCAATGAACATTCTTTGTTGTGTGTTGGTCGTTAATGAATACAATAGAGTGATGGAATGTGATTATTATTTGTGTTATTATTCTTTGTTGTGCTTTGGTCGTTAATGAATACATATTTGTGTTATTATTATTTGTTCTTAGCTGTTGATTGATTGGTTGTGGTTTTATTGTTTGATCATCTTGTCTCAACCATTAAATCACATATAAACTTAGAGTTTTTTAATTTGAAGAAGAGCTTTTATTACGGCAAAAGATTTGCAAAATGGGAAAAGATTTTGATAATTAGTCAAAGACCTAATTCCTCCCACCCCTCTTAGGTCTTACAGAGCCTAAAAACATTGATGATGCTTTGTGTGATGATTTTTGGATTGTTGCTATGCAAGAGGAATTAAATCAATTTGAGAGAAAAAGTTTGGACTCTTGTCCCAAGATTCCATTATCACCCAGTTATTGGTACAAAATGGGTTTTTGGAGAAAAACAAAATGAATCCAGAAAAGTTGTTAGAAACAAGGCTAGACTTGTTGCCCAAGGATTCAATCAAGAAAAGAGAATTGACTATGATGAAACTTTTGCTCTGGTAGCTAGACTTGAAACTATAAGAATGTTTTTGACATTTGCTTGATTTAAAGGTTTTAAGTTGTTTCAAATGGATGTCAAAGTACATTTCTAAACGGTTTTATTGATGAAGAAGTTTAAGTAGAAGCTCATGAAAATTTCCTAACCTTGTTTTCAAACTATCCAAAACCTTATATGGTTTCAAACTATCCAAATCTTGTCCAAAAGAGTCTCATTTAATTGCCATTAAGCTTATTCTTTGTTATCTCATTGATGCACATGATTATGGTCTTTAGTTTACAAAATCTTCTTTAGACCGTTTTGCCTATCGAATGTCGACTGCCGGATGCAAAGTTGAGCTTAAGAGTACAAGTGGTCATTGTCAATTTCTTGGTAGTTGTCTTGTATCTCGGTACATCAAGAAACAAACTTGTGCGTCATTGTCAACCATCGAGGTTGAATATATCACCGCCGGTAGTTGTTGCGCTCAAGTGCTATGGATGAAGCACACTCTACTTAATTTGAGCTTAGATTTCAAATGTGTACCTATCTTACCTGACAATACTAGTGCCATTAACTTAAGCATTAATCCTATTCAACATTGTAGGACTAAGCATATAGAGATTAAGCATCATTTTATTCGTGATCATGTAGCTAAAGGTGATATATGCTTGGATTATGTGTGCACAAATTAACAAATTGCTAACATTTTCACCAAGCCTTTGGCAGGGGAAAGGTTTTGCTACATTAGGAGAAGCTTAGGAATTTTAAAATTTAATTACTAATGTGTGTATTAAAGTGTGACAAAAATAGGGAAAATTTGGATGCATGGTTCGGATGCATGTTCTAAAATTTGGACGTTCAAATTGCTCTTCAGAAGATTTCAGATAGAAAGATTCAGATGCAAATTCGGACGCATGACAAAAAATTTGGTCGTTCGAAGAAATTCGATGGCAAGTTTAGATGTAGATCAGAATGTTTGATTGTCTAAACTTTGCAATTACAGTGGTTTTAAAACCACTCAAACGACCATTTCTCTTATTAATACCATCCAAATTCTCTCTTCTCTTAAAACCCACTCAACCTACTCTCATCCAAAATTAAATTTCTTGCATATTTCACCATTTACACTTGAAATCTTTCCCATTTTGTGTTCGAAGCCCTAGATTAACCTTGAAACTGACCTTCCTTCAACGAAAAAGACCATGGTTCGTTCAAAGAGGGCAAATGTTGCTAAGGGAAAAGGGAAAGCAAAGATGGTTGATGAAGGGCTGATCATCAATGAACCTAGAGGGGTTCGTATTCCTCAGACCACCCTAGGAGTGGATAGATTCATATCAATAGGGGTGGCTATCTAATTTGAAGAATGGAGCAAAAGAAGTAGGAAAATCATCCCTGGGCATAAGATTGATTTGGACAAGCTCTTCAATATGGGTAATGTACTATCACTTTTTGGTGAAATTGAATGGAGTAGATTGCTTGTTGTTAATGAATATTATTACCCTACCCTTGTATATGAATTTTATGCATATCTTAAGGAGGAAATGGTTGAGCATGTTGGGGATAGTGTAGTTCAATGGTATTTATCTAGAGTATCTCAAGTTGATTTTGAGCTTAATGATGCTCTAGTCAATAGAATTTGTGATGTGGATGATAAGGGTGCAAGATATTATTCATTTGGGAAACATTGTTACATTCATGAATTATTCACAAATGAAAGATTTGAAGCCTTCACTAATGGTAGGAGATTTAGGTCAACAAGAGAAAGGGAAATCAAATCTTTTGATGCTAGAGGGCTTGTGTTCCATCATATAATTACCACACTATGATTATTCCCAATTTTGGACACAAGTCTTCCATTGGTCATATCCATGTTGTGATAATGCTTGCTTTACATGAACATAGAAAGTTAAATTTTGGGTATATGGCTTTGAAACACATGATGGGTGCAAGGAGGAAGGAAAACAAACCTTTACCCTATGGAAGATTGCTAACCAAAATTTTCAAACATTTTCAAGTTCAACTTCCTAGAAGAGGAAATGCCATAAAGAGTGGAGAAATCTACACAAATCCCTCAAGAGGACGCAATTATCTCTAGATGAGAATGGTGTATAGAGGACAAGGAGAGAAACCCCTCAAAGGAATGAAAAGATAGAGGATAGTGAAGATAATGAAGGGGAAGATGAGATTGAAGAAGAAGAAGATGATGAAGAACATGCCTAAGCAAGAGAAAGGAAGAAAAAAAAAAGACATGATGTATCAAGTAAGAGGGAACAATCTCACTCAAAGAGGAAATTATTTGAAAAAGGGACCACTTCTCAATCTCATCAAAATGTTGGAGAGGTGCCAAGTGAGGAAGGAGTTACTAGAGGAGACACCGTAGTTGCCAAGGTGTTTCAAGAAGCCTTGAACAATCACATCAAAGAAATGGAGAAGATGTATAGATTCTTTGAATCATTTGTCTCCATGGTTCTTGAAAAATTGAATGGATTGGACTCTGCTAAACATGAAGCAAGAGATGAAAAGGATGATGAAGAAGATGAGAAAGAAAGAAAGAAGAAAAGGATAAGGATGACAACAATGATGACGATGGTAATTAAAACGATAATGATGATCATGAAGGTGACTTTGAGTTTGTGGCAAGAGAGAGTGAGAAGAATTAAGAAAGGGTTGAACACCCACAACAAGATGAAGGAGATCAAGAAGAGCTACAAGAAGGTGGAGACCAAGAGGGACGCTTGATTGAAAATGCCGAAATCACCTCACCATCCACCATGATCTTTAGCCAAGGGAGAGTCAAGCATGTGGCAAAAAAGAAGGGATCAAGGAGATCATCTCAGTTTGCCACAACTCCAAGACTGAATTACATTAGCAAGAAACAAGCTAGTGATGGCCCTCTACACATTGAGCTCAAAGGGAATATGGCCATCACAACCAACAAATATGGAGTGAAGACAACAAAGAAAATTTAAGACTAAGCACTCCTTCACTCTATCTTGCTTTACTTATGTACTTAGTATAGTTTATGTACTTCATAACTATTATGTGTCGTGCCTAGTCCGTGTATCTAGCATAGTCTATGCATTCTCATGTTTCATCTTTCAATGTGCCTTTCTAGCTTATGTGATGCTTTAAAGCTCAATGATGATACACTAGTGTTGAGAGCTTGTATTTCTAGTGTTTATGTCTTTGCTTCACTTTTATCACCCCACATTTGATTGATGACAAAAGGAGGAGAAGAAGTGATTGCAAAATGTACTTTGACATTGAGGAATATGATGAATCTACTATGTTAATTGTGGTCTACTATCTACTGGGTTGATGTCATGAGAATGATGGTTTTGAGTTGGTTTATAGTGCTTTAAGTTAATCTTGAATCTATATGATAATCTTGAGTCTATATGATTTTAAGTGGAGCATTGGTTGATCAAGATGATTATGTGTGATTGTTATAGTTGATCACCTTGTCTTGATGATTGAGTGATTGATTTTAACCAATTATGTTGAAAAATTTACCTTTTGAAACTTTTACCAAAAGTTTGGACTTGAAGTTCGGATGCAGACCAAAAATTCGGGCGTAAAGTTCGGATGCCCAAACTTTCCTGTCAAAAATAATGATTTTCCATTTTTGCTTAAAACTGTCTTGATCTTTCCTAAAATGGTTGAACAACCTTGTGAAGGATTATTATTGGATAACCAAATCATTTATCTTGAATATTTTTGCAATTCAGACTTTATTTTTTAAAACTTGGGGGAGCTTTGATTTCTTACCTCTAAAACCTTTCCTAGAGGTATTCTAAATGTTTTCAAGCTATATTTTTTATCTTGATGGAAGGAAGGAGGAATATGGAGGTTGGTTGGGCCATAGACTCACTTATGAGTTATTCTATGGCATTGTGAAAAATTGTTCATCATTCATCTATGACATTAATGCTTCATTGTGCTATATTGTTTAAATCCATCACATGTTGCATCAAAGTTTGCCATCATCAAAAAAAGGAGAGATTGTAAATCGTAAGGGTGAACCTTATAGTTTTGATTCTGACAAACATTGATATGAGCGTTGAGTAATTGTTGTGTAATGGAATTCTTGGATTATGGAAGCTTCGCCACTAGAATTCTTTGAAGACTCTAGTGTAGGTTTACACTTACTTAATAGGCATATTCTTGTAAACCCTACACTTCTTGCTTTTTGAATCTATGCATTGCATGTTGAGGCAAAACTATTTTGATCTAGCCTAAACTTTGTTGATGAGCGGTTAAACGTTTTTTGTGATTCTTTGAAAAACAAAGTATTTGATAACAGCTTATAGCCCAAATTAATTTCAAATTTATTGTGGTTAAATTTTAAATGATTTGACTAAGTTTTGAGAAGTTTAGACTCCAGTTCAGATGCAAATTCGAATGGCTGAATTATTTGGATAAAAAATTTGGATGATCGAACTTTTTATGTAGCACTAGTAAACAGAAAAGTTCAAACTAGTAATTCAGACGCAGAATTTTACTGTTACTAGCCATTTTTTGAACATTGTATTTGAATTTTTTAGTTATATAAAATGATGAAAACTAAGATTTTGAAGAACATCAAAGATCAAAGAAAATCTTTCATTGTTCATGTGCTTCATGTGATTATCCAAGGATTCCAAAGAAAAAGTGAAGTGATGCTAGAATTGTTGAATATCTACCATCTTGTTTGGTAATTTCTATCTTTATCTCATATTTACTTTGTTTAATCAAGGTTGTCTTGAGACATAAAATCCTTTTGGTGAGGGTGAGCCTTGATTTGATTGTTCAAGGTTGTCTTGTGACATAAAACCCTTTTAGATGAGGGTGAGCCTTGTTTGTTGAATTGAAAAAGAGGTTATTGGTGTAAAACCTATTGAGGGTGAGCCTCTTCTGTAATTTTTTTGACTTAAGCATTTAGTGGATTAGTTGAAATCCTTGACTGCGGACTCAAGGTAGTGGATGTAGATTTTAGAAAGATCAAACCACTATAAATTGTTGTGTACTTCTCTTGTTATTTAATTATTTCACTTATATATGCTATCTTCATTGCCTTGTGATTGTTGTAATTGTTAATCTTAATTGCTATTTGATTGACTACTCTTTTCTCTCAACCACTCTATTCCAAACTAATAAGTACTTGGAGGTTGTGAACTTTTAAAGGGGATTTTTTTTAAACGAATGTTTTCAAAAATTACCCAAAAACCTAATTCACCCTCCTCTTACGTTTAGTGAATTGGTTGAAATCATTGAGTGTAGACTCAAGGTAGTGGATATAGATCTTGGAGAGATCAAACCACTATAAATTGTTGTGTTTCTTTCTCTACACTTATTACTTGCTTTTATTTGTGCTATCTTCATTTGTTCTTTGTGGTTGTTAATATTAGTTGTAGACTTATTGACTGCTCTATTTCTCTCAACCACTCTTTTCCAAACACATTTAAATTTTTGAGGTTGTGAATTTGAAAAGGGAGATTCTATTAAGGAAAATGATTTTAAAGATTAGCTAAAAAAATAATTCACCCCCTCTTAGGCTTTTCAATTGGTATCAAACCAAGGCTTCTTTTCGTGGTTTAACAACCTAGAAGTTAAGGTCTTATGGCTAATATTTCAAACCTCCATTATTTGGAAAGATCTTCCACAAACTAACCTCCACTATTTGATAAAACAAATTACACATTTTGAAAATCTAGAATTAATATTTATATTTGTTCTATTAACTTTGATTTATGGAATATCATTGGGAAAGATGTTCCTATGAAGTCGAAAGCTGATGGGATCATAAGCGAACCGAAGAGTGTTGAAGAACATAATGATAGTGAGTCAAAGAAGATGACATTGAATTATCAAGCAATGAATATTCTTAGTTGTGCTTTGGACATTAATGAATACAATCGAGTAGGTGGATGTGACTCTGCTCATTAAATGTGGAACCAACTTTAAGACACTCATGTAGAAAAAAAGAGAAAATTTGTGCTCCATTGCATGGAAAGTGAGTTACAACCCACTCCTTCTACTTCTATTTCTGGTGATGATGATATTGACGATCCTAATGATCTTCTTGTTGATATGTAAGGAGAATTTAAAAACATTTCAAAAAGAAACAAAGTAATGAGATAAAAAAAATTGATGAGTTCTTGAAAGGAAATTCTATGTTTTCTTGTGAAAAAAAAAAGCTTCTAGATTCTATTGAGTGTTTGAGCATTGAAAATGAATTTTTAAATGTTTCCTTACAAAACATGTCCCTTGAAAACAAGATTCTTTGTGAAAAGATTTTGTCTCTTGAAAAAATACTTGTTGATCATGAAACTTTGAAAAAGAAGGTTGATGACCTTACTTCATGTGTTGAAAAATTTACAAAAGGAAGGGACAATCTTGATAAATTTCTTGGAGCTCAAAGATCTCCTCTTGTAAAAAATGGTCTTGGTCACAACTATGTAAGCAATGTGCCTAAATATAAAAACTTCTTTGTTAGAGCTACTTCTACTTCCGTGACTCATACTTGTTGTACTTATTGTGGAAGACATGGGCATAAGGCTACTAGATGTTATGTGTAAGAAAAGTGAAAAATAATGTAAAAACCATTTGGAGAGTAAAGGGAATCATTACTGACCCCTATAGACTTAAGAAAATATGGGTACCAAAGGTTAGTTCCTTTCCTTTAATGTAGGTACAGTTTCCTTCAAGATCAAGTGCCATTAGTGGTTTCTTGATAGTGATTGCTGAAGACATATGACGAAAATGCCTCTCTTATTAGTGAACTTCAAGCTACAAATGAAGGATTTGTTACATTTGGTCATAAGAAGAATGGAAAAATTCTTCGTGTAGGTAATGTTGGTAAAGGCCCTTCACCTTTCATTAAACAAGTGTTGCTAATTGATAATTTGAAATACAACTTGCTTAGCATTGGCCAATTTTGTGACAATGGATGCAAAATTGAATTTAAATGTGACATGTACTATTCTTGATAGTGTAAGTGGTAGAGCTTTTTTTTTAAGGAAATGTATATGTGCTATATCTTGATGAACTTGTTGCTAATGATGTTAAATGTCTTGCCATTTATGATAATGATGGTTACTTATGGCATAGAAGACTATGTCATGCGAGTATGGCTTCGTTAAAATAACTTTCCTCTCTAGAATTAGTTAGAGGTTTACAAAAAATGCAGTTTGAGAAAATCATCTTTGTGATGCTTGTCAATATAGAAAACAAACAAAAACTTCTTTCAAATCACAGAAGATGGTTTCTACCTCAAAATATCTTGAGCTTGTTCATATGGATTTAGTTGGCCCAATGAGGACCACTGGTCTTAGTTGTAAGAGGTATGCTTACGTAATTGTTAATGACTTTTCAATATCCACATGGGTATTCTTTCTAGCTCAAAAGGATGAAGCCCTTCATGAATTTGTAAATCCTTTCAAAAAGTTCCAAACCTCTCCTGATTGAAAATTAATTTTTATTAGGAGTGACAATGGGAGAGAATTTTACAATCAAGACTTTACAAAACTTTGTGATGAAAATGGTATTTCACATAACTTCTAGTCTATGGCTCACCCTTCCACAAAAGGGTTTTATGTCACAAGATAAACTTGCAATGAGCTAGTAGAAAACACAATTGAGAGAAGAAAAGAGAGTGTGTAAGATGTTACCACTTTGTTGGTAGATGATTACACAATGTTTCACCTTCACACTTTGTTGCCTTTGGAATCTTGAATTTCAATCTTTGAGCACAAGGCAATTTGAGAGCTTTTCAAGTAATTTTAATGTAAAACAAGTTAGAGCTAGAAGGATTTTGAAGGTTCAAAAGTTCTACAAAAAATCTGGAGCTTATTGTTTTTATAGATTTGAAAAATTGGCTTTAACAGCCATAAAACGACTAGTAACGACTAGTTTTTTTAAAGTTCGGACGTCCGCACTTTCACCTATGCGTCCGAACTTGCATCCGAAATTTTTTGAAAAAATACTGTTACTGTTTACAAAAGTTGGAAAACCTTCTAGCCTATAAGATAAGTCTTTAATGACCTTTTAAGTGCAAAAACCATTGATGAAAACTTGATAATTAAGGTAAGTTCAAAACCATTGAAACTTTTCAAATCAAGTTTTGTGCTCTCAAATGCAACTTATAGATTCCAAGACTTAAGAGTGTAGGGTTTACAAAGTTTACCTATTAAGCACATGTAACCTACACTTCATGTCTTCAAAGCCTTGAATCATCTTGAACAAACTCTTCAATCTTCAATCACTTTGACATATTGGAGCTGTTCTTGCATTGTGGCTTCAAGGTAATGAGACTTGCTTCCTTCTCAATCCAAAAATCCTATCACACAACATACAAGCATATTAGTCCTTATCAATGTTTGTCATTAATCAAAACTAATCAAACCTACATGATTTGCCCTTAGGGCTAACAATCTCCCCCTTTTTTATGATGACAAACTTTGATGCAAAATGTGATGGATTTAAATAGTGTAGTACAAAGAAGCATTGATGTCATAGACAAATAATAACAATTTAGCACTTTGACATTCAAATGGCTCAATATGAGCCTATGACCCAACCAACCTCCATTTGCCTCCTTCCTTCCAACAACTAGGATATAAGATATAGAATTTAAGCATTAAGAAAACTTCTAAGCTCTCCCTTAGATTGTGCTCATTTTTCAACAAGTTTGGACTTGAGATACTATGCATCCGAATTTTGACATATCAAGTCCGAACTGTAAAATAAGTTAAATGAAAGCTTCAATTTTTGAAAATAAGCTTTCCTAAGGTTGTTCAAACATAGTGGAAGAGATTAAAACATATTTGAATCAATTTGAACAACAAAAGAGTACCTTTTTTGGCAACAAAATATGGATGCATCCGAACTTCTGAAACATGCATCTGAACTTTTGAATCATGCATCCGAACTTTTAAAACTCCAAGTCCGAACTTTAAAACATATGAGATGAAAGCTGCAATTTTTGAAAATAAGTTTTTCTAAGGTTGTTCAAACATAGTAGGAGAGATTAAAACATATTTGAATCAATTTGAACAACAAAAGAGTACTTTTTAGTAACAAAATTTAGATGCATCCGAATTTTGAGGGATGCATCCGAACTTTTGAGATTTCAAATCCAAACTGTAAAATGTGTGAGATAAGAGATTTAATTTTTGAAAATAAGCTTTTCTAAGATTGTTCAAATATGATAGGAAGGATTAAGACAGTTTTCAAACAATTTGAACAATAGAAAAACATTTTTGGCAAGAAAGTTTGAATGCATCCGAACTTTTGGTTTGCATCCAAACTTCAAGTCCAAACTTTTGATAGCAAGTTTGAAAAGGTGATTTTGCATTCTCAAATGAACTATAGAAGTACTCAAATATGTATAGCCACAATAACACTCAATTTAGCTTTGCGAAACCACAAAACTCATGTATTTAATTATTTTCATGATGTTACTTAAAGTCATAGGTTAAGTCAAGAACCATGATAAAAAAATTTTTCACAATCTCAACTCAACCATTTTCAAAATCTCAGAAAACAATCATTTTCAATTGAAATTCCAAATGCAGAAATGCAGCCAAATATTTTCACATTACTCATTACATATTGCACATCAGCACATACATAGCATATTTTCACAGTTTGCACATTCACATTACACAGCACAATATTCTTTCTCCCCCTTGACATATGCATAGATTTTCAAACAATTCACACATTTTCTATTCATGCATGAGGAATTCCACTGCTATTTTACTTTTTCACACATTTTCACATTTTGTCATCACATTTCTTCTCTCCATTTTGTTATCAATCAAAGATGGGGTAAGAGAACTTGGACAACAAAAGTGAAACAAAAGAAGCTCTTATCACAACTATTTCATATATTGAGCTTCAAAACATTATAACTATGGATCTTCTTCCTTTGAACCATATTTTCCTCCTCTCTTGGATGAAGGAAATTGATGATTGATTTTTGATTTGACTTTGTTAAACTCCCTTCACCTCCTTTTTCTTGCTTGTTCTCTTGGGCTTTACCTCTTTCTTCTTCATTCTCATGCTCTTCTTCTTCTTGGGGTGTTTCACTGCCTTTTCCTTCATCCTTTGTATTCTTATTGCTGCCATCTCCACTCATATTATCTTCTTGATCTTCTTCAATTTCCTCTTTACTGTCCTCTTTCTCATCTTCTTTCTTTTCTTCTTCTTTGGATTTATAGGAACTTGCACCATTTAAAACTACTTGAGAAATCTTTCTCAAGTCTTCTTCCATATTCTTCACTCTAGCTTCTAAACCATCAAATTTGCCAAGAATCATCAGAGCGAAAGACTTGAAGAATTTGTCCATCTTCTTCATTTCCTCTACATGGTTGTTCAATGTCTCTTGAAATACCTTGGCAACTATGGTATCATCTCTAGTGAGATTATCATCTTCAACTTCTTTTCCTTCAATAGAGAGTACCTCTTCAAATAGTCTTTTTTTTTTTGTGGAAGGTTGCCCCCCCTCAATAGATGACTCATGCCTCATTTTAGTTTTCCTTTCTCCAGCAATGATTTCCTTTTCATCATCGCCAGCATCTCTTCTATCACCCCTTAGAGGACTTTCTCTTCTAGTCCTTCATACATTATCATCATCAAGTATCCAAGGAATTCTCTTTAGTGAGTTGTTGGTGTAGACTTCTTTACTTTTTATTGGTAAACCACTAGAAGACAATTGCACTTGGAGATACTTGAAAATTCTTGTTAATAACCTGTCATACGGCAATGCCTTATGCTCGGTTCTTCTAGCTGCCATTATATTCTTTAGTACTATATGTCCAAAATTCACTTTTCTTTTCTTATGCATGGCTAGCATAATTACAGCATACATATTATCAACAGAAAATTTGTGCCCAAAGTATGCTATAATCAAGGTAATAAGCATGTGATGCAAAATTATTTCACTAGCATAAAAAAGCTTTTATCTCTTTCTCCCCTTTCTAGTCTTGAGGCTTCTACCATTTATATAGGCATTCTCAATTCTTTCATGTGGGTATAAGTCACTTATAAAACAATGTCCCTAGAAGAATAATGAATAAACCCAACATCCTCATCAACACAAATTCTATTGAGCAATGCATTATCAATCTCAAAAAAATCAACTTGTGATATTTTTGAAGAATACCACCGAATAGCTTTATTACCAATTTGCTCAATTTTTTTCTTCCTTAATATTTGCATAAACTTCATAAACTAAGGAAGGTAAAAGCATTCATCAAACACAAGAAAACTAGTCCAGCTCACATCATTTAAAAAATGAGAGTATATTACCCATTTCAGATAGTTTGATGACATCCACCTTGTGACTTGGATTTATCTTATGGTTCCTTTTTGTCCAATCATCAAGTTCAATAGCAGCCTTCCATGTGACAAATCTATCCAGCCATGACATGTTTTGAGGAACATGAATCTTCCTTGGTTCATTGATCACTGGTCCTCCTTCTCTTTCTTTAGTTTTTCCATTTCCTTTTCTCATGCTAGGCTTCTTTGTTCTCACCTAGAGCTACAACACTTGAATAAACTCATTAGTTATTGAATTTTGAAATCCCTAAGTTTCTTCTAAGATTGGTCAAACCTTTTTTCGGTCAATGGCTTAGTAAAAAATATCATTAATTTGTTCATTAGTGCAAACATGCTTTAAACAAATATTACCCTTAGTAGACAGATCTCTAATGAGATGAAGTTTGATCTCTATATGTTTTGTCCTAGTTTGTTGAATAATATGATGGTCAAAGTTATTGCATTAGTGTTATCACATAACATAGCAACACATTTGAAATATAGACTATAATCACTTAGATTATTAATAAGGTAATAGAGAATGTGCTTAACAATAATCAAATGAGACTCTTTAGGACAAGGCGAAATCTAGCACACAAGCACATGGAAAACATAATATTGGCTCTACTTGCTGTCAAATAGAGTTGACTACTCATATGAAACCATTTTATTGTTGTCAAGCATAGTTGATAAACTTATGGAAGTGCTTATACCTTAACATGATTCATGAAAGTGCCATCCTTGGTTTGCTTGATTTGTAGGCCAAGAAAGAAATTGAGTTTTCCTATCATGATCATTTCAAATTTACTTAGCATCAACTTGGAAAACACATCACAACGTGAAGTATTAGAAGCACCAAAAGTTGTATCATATATTTGGACAAGTTATAGATCATTGTTACAAGAGGTTTTAATGAAAATATTTATGTCAAGTTTTTTTTTAAAAAATAACTTTTGAAAGAAGAAAACTACTGAATATTTCATACCAAGCTCTAGTAACTTGTTTCAATCCATATAAGACTTTTGAGAGTTTGAAAACATAATTAGGAAAATTTTCATGAGTGAAATTAGGAGGTTGTCTTACATAAAATTTTCTCATTAATAAACCAATTTGAGAAAACACTTTTGACATCATTTGAAATAACTTAAAGCAAGTACAAGTCAAAAGCATTCTTATGGACTCAAGTCTAGCATTCGGAACAAAGGTTTCATCATAATCAATTCCCTCTTCTTGATTGAATCCTTAGGCAACAAGTCTAACCTTGTTTCTAACAACTTCTCCGGATTCAATAAGTTTATTTCTAAAAACCATTTAGTTCCAATAATGGAATGATCATGAGATTTAGGAATATCCAAAATTTTGTATCTTTCAAATTTATTTATTTCCTCTTGCATAGCAATAATCCAAAAATCATCACACAATACATCATCAATACTTTTAGGCTCATATGCAATAAAAGAATAAAGTTATTGATAAAGTACCGCCTTATTTTTACTCCTTGGAAGATATCACCAATGATTTGCTACTTATGGTGGCCTTTTTGGATATCCTAAGTTCTTTGGGAGCTCTTGGTCACCACTAGGTTGGTCATCTTGATTTTGTTCAATCATTTCTAGCTCATTGGAATGATCCTCCAAAGTTGGTGCTTGAAGATGGGTTTGATAGCCATTAATAGATGTACCTACATCATCTTCATCTTTTCTTTCCAAATAAATGTAAGATTCATCAAAACAAACATGAATGGTTTCCTCATCATATAAGGTTCTTTTCATTATAAACTCTATAGGCATTTTTGTTAGAAGAGTAGCTAAGAGATATACCAATATCAGGTTTTCTATCAAATTTAAGTAAGTTATCACAAGAATATAAGATAAGACATTTATAACCAAACATTTTGAAATATGCAATTTGAGGCATTCTATAAAAGAGAATTCAAAAGATGTTTTTCTTCAAAATGATCTTAAAGGAATTCTATTTATCATAGCATGTGGTGTTTACGGCTTTGGCCCAAAAATATTTTTGAAGAAGAATTTTCACAAAGCATAGACCTAGCCAATTTTTGTAAAGTTTAAATTTTCCTTTCAATAACACCATTTTGTTGTGGGTTTTTTGCAGTTGAAACAATTATATGAAATTCAATTTTTATCACAAATTTTGTAAAGACTTGTTTGTAAAATTCTCCCATTGTCACTTGTAATGGAAATCAATTTGCACTCAAGGGAGGTTTGAATCTTTTTGAATAGTTTTTCAAACTTATGAAACACTTCGTCCTTTTGAGCAAAGAATAATGCTAAATTGAATATTGAGAAATCGTCAACTACTACCAAGGCATACTTCAAGTCATCAATACTAGAGTTCCTCATAAGTCCAAATCAATCCATATGAACATGGCTCAAGATGTTTTGAGGTCTAAAGGCATTTTCATGTGTTTGAAAGATTCTTTTGTTTGTTTTCCATATTGACAAGTATCTCAAAGACAAATTTCTCAAAACATATTTTTAGCAATCCTCCAACTAAATCTTGAGATGAAAGTTTGCTCAAAAAATCCATGCTTACGTGACCTAATCTTCTATGCCAAGAAAATCTATCATTATCATAAGCTACAAGACATTCAAGCTTATCAAGATAAAACACATAATGAAACATTTTGCGAGTAATTGATCAAAATCACACAAAATGTCATATTGACATATAAGTTCGGGCGACAGAACTTATGGTCTACATCCAAACATTTTTTTTTGTAGAGTTTTAAGAAGATGATTTTGGCAAACCAAATGCATAGATATTCAATCATAGCTATTTTAATCATCTTATCATGACATATAGTCAACTTCAAGAACATATCAACAATGAATTCAATTCCACATTATCAATGTTATCTAATCAATTTCATAAAAGCAATTGGTAAGTCATGGTTGGCAAATCTTCAAATCTTAACAATAAATAATTATCAACTGAAACTTCGCATGTTGGCATTTAACTTCTTATTGTCACACAATTGACTAATGCTAAGTAAGTTATAGTTTAAATTAGCAATAAGCAACATTTTTTTAAAAAGAAGAGAGGAACCTTTACCAACATTGGTTACTCCAAGAATTCTTCCTTTCTTCTTGTCTCAAAAACAAATCCTTCATTTGTTGCTTTGACCTTGCTTATGAATGAGGTGTTTTCCTTTATTCTTTAAGCCAACATCATCAATGTACAGCTTAGTGGTGCTTGAGTTTGAATTAAAGTGTACCTGAAATAAATGAGAGGAAGTATCCTTTGATACCCATACTTTCTTGGGTCCGTGGGGGTTAGTAATAATTCCCTTAACTCTCCAAATGGTTTTTACACCATTCTCTACTTTTCTTTTAACATAACATTTGGTGACTTTATGTCCATGTTTTCCACAATAAGTACAACAAGTATGATGCATGGAAGTAGAAATATCTCTAACAAAGAAGTTTTTATATTTAGCCACATTGTTTACATAATTATAGCCAAGACCATTTTTGACAAGAGGAGATCTTTGAGCTCCAATAATTTTATCAAGATTGTCCCTTCCTTTTGTAAATTTTTCTATACATGATGTAAGTTCATCAACCTTCTTTTTCAAAGTCTCATGATCAACAAGCATTCTTTCAAGAGACAAAATCTTTTCACAAAGAATCTTATTTTCAAGGGACATGTTTTGTAAAGAGACATTTAAAACTTCTTTTTCAATATTCAAGAATTCAATAGAATCAAGAAGCTTTTTATTTTCACAAAATAATTTTGAATTCTCATTCAATAAATCATTAATTTTGGTTTTCATTTCCTTATTCCTTTTTGAAGCATTTTTTAATTCTCCATACATCTCAACAAGTAATTCACTAGGATCATCAATATCATCATCATAAGAAGTAGAGGTAGATGGAGTAGATTGTACCTGCATTGGCATGAAGCACACATTTACTCTTTCTTCTTCATGAGTGACTTGAAGTAGCTTCCACATTTCATGAGCAGAATCACATTCCATCACTCTATTGTATTCATTTACGACCAACGCACAACAAAGAATGTTCATTGCTTGGTAGTTTAATGTCATCATTCTTGAATCGCTCTCATCATACTCCTCCATAGGCTTTGGTTCCCTTGTAACTCCATCGGCTTTAATCTCAATGGCACATAGGGACCTTTCTCAATAATATTCCACAATTCATAGTTAATAGAACAAATGTATATTTCAATCCTAGACTTCCAAAGTGTGTAATTTGTTCCATCAAACAAAGGTGGTCTATTTGTGGAGAAACCTTCCATATAAGGAAAATTTGATAAACTAGCCATATGATCTTTACTTCAAGGTTGTTAGACCTTAAAAAGAAGACCATGCTCTGATACTAATTGAAAGACCTAAGAAGGGGGGGGGGGGTGAATTAGGTCTTTGGCTAATTATTGAAATCTTTTTCTTATTTGCAAATCCATTGCCTTAATAAAAGCTCTTCTTTAAATCCACAAACTTCAAGTTTGTATGTGTTTTGATGGTTAAGACAAGATCATCAAACAATAAGATCACAACCAATCAATCAAAAACTATGAACAAATAATAAAACACAAGCATGTAAACAAGTAAAGCTATAAGGAAATAAACACACGATTTATAGTGGTTCGATCTCTCCAAGATCTACATCCACTACCTTGAGTTCCCACTCAAGGATTTCAACCAATCCACTATATACTCAATTTCAACAATTACATAAGAGGCTCGCCGCACAATGATTTTACACTCACAACCTCTTTTAGTAATTATACAAACAAGGCTCACCCTTCCACAAGGGTTTTATATCTAAAGACAACCTAAAGACCAATCTAATCCAAGGCTCACCCACACACGGGTTTTACACCACAACCTTGATTAATCTAGTCTATGGCTCACCCTTACCAAAAGGGTTTTATGTCACAAGATAACCTTGCAATGAGCTAGTAGAAAACACAATTGAGAGAAGAAAAGAGAGTGTGTAAGATGTTACCACTTTGTAGGTAGATGATTACACAATGTTTCACCTTCACACTTTGTTGCCTTTGGAATCTTGAATTTAAATCTTTGAGCACAAGGCAATTTTAGAGCTTTTCAAGTAATTTTGACATAAAACAAGTTAGAGCTTGAAGGATTTTGAAGGTTCAAAAGTTTTACAAAAAATATGGAGCTTATGGCTTTTATAGATTTCAAAAATTGGCTTTAACAGCCATAAAACGGTTAGTAACGGCTAGTTTTTTTAAAGTTCGGACGTCCGAACTTTCACCTATGCGTTCGAACTTGCGTCTGAAATTTTCTGGAAAAATTCTGTTACTATTTACAAAATTCGAACGACCAAACTTAGCCTCATGCGTCCGAATGTGTGTCCGAAATTCTCTAGAAAAATAGTAGTACTGTTTACGACAGTTCATTGAATAGTGTTACTGTTCACACGGCAGGAAAAGTTCAGACGTCCGAACTTTTCCTTCTGCGTCCGAACTTTTAAAACTTTGTCAAAACATGTTCAAATCAATCCAAACAAGTTGGAAAACCTTCTAGCCTATAAGATAAGTCTTTAAAGACCTTTTAAGTGCAAAAACCATTGATGAAAACTTGATAATTAAGGTAAGTTCAAAACCACTGAAACTTTTCAAGTCAAGTTTTATGCTCTCAAATGCAACTCATAGATTCCAAGACTTAAGAGTGTAGGGTTTACAAAGTTTACATATTAAGCACATGTAACCTACACTTCATGTCTTCAAAGCCTTCAATCATCTTGAACAAATTCTTCAATCTTCAATCACTTTGACATATTGGAGTTGTTCTTGCATTGTGGCTTCAAGGCAATGAGACTTGCTTCCTTCTCAATTCAAAAATCCTATCACACAACATACAAGCATATTAGCCCTTATCAATGTTTGTCATTAATCAAAACTAATCAAACCTACATGATTTGCCCTTAGGGCTAACAAAATCTTTTTAGTTTGAACTTATTACTTATACGAATGCCGACTATGCCAGATGTAAAGTTGTAGTAAAAGTAAAAGTGGTCGTTGTCAATTTCTTGGTAATTGTTTTTTTCTCTTGGTATAGCAAGAAACAAGCTTGTATATCATTATCTACTACCAAGGCCAAATATATTGTCGCCGGTAGTTGTTGTGTTGAAGTACTATGGATGAAGCACACTTTACTTAACTTTGGTTTAGATTTTAAATATGTGCCTATTTTATGTGATAAAACTAGTGCTATTAATTTCACAATCAATTACATTCAACATTCTAGGACTAAGCATAAAAAAATCAAATATCTCTTTATTCATGATGTATGTTGCTCAAGATGATATATAGTTAGATTATTTTTGTACCAATGAATAAATTGCTAACACTTTTACTAAGCCATTGATCGAGGAAAGGTTTTTCTATCTAAGAAAAAGCTTAGGAATATCAAATTTCCAATACTAATTTTTGTATTTGGATACATGATCTAAAATTTAGTTGTCCAAACTGGTTATTTGAGGATTCTAGACAGAGAAATTCGGACGTAAGTTTGGACGTATGACCAGAGAAATTTGGTTGTCCAAATTTGTTGAAGCTGAGATAGATTCAAGAAGTTTAGATGCATATTCAGATGCTCACAAAAAAATTCGATTGTTCGAACAATGCAATTTTAGTATTTTTAAAGTGGTTTACATAGCCATTTTCCTCATTTATTTCAATTCCCTACATCAGAACTCTCTCTTTTCTCTCAAAACCCATCGAACCCATCTTTGTCCAAACTCAAATTTCATCCTTATTTTACCATTCTCACTAAAAATCTCCTACATCATCATGGTGAGGTCTAAGAGAGCTAGTGTTGGAAATGGAAAGGGGAATGGGAAACAAATTGGCAGTGGGTTAATTATCAATAAACCAAGAAGAATTCAAGTTCCTCAAGCTTCATCCGAATTGGATAGGTTCATGTTAACCAATGCCGGAGTTGAATTTGAAGATTGGAGTAGAAGAAATAGGAAGATAATCCCTAGACACAAGGTAGATATACAAAAATTCTCATAAATGGGTAATGTGCTATTTCTTTTTGGTGCTGTAGGATGGAGTAATTTGTTGATTAGTGATGATGATTATTACCCTTCCCTAGTCTATGAATTTTATGCAAATCTTAATGAAAAAAGGTTTGAACATGTTGGGAATGATATTGTGCAGTTGTGCTCTTCTAGAGTATCGCAAATTGATTTCAAATTCAATGATGGTTTGGTAAATAGAATATGTGGAGTTGATGATGAAGGGGTTAAATATTATTCTATGGCATAACATTGTTTTATCTATGAATTGTTCACTTATGAGAGATTTGAATAGACATTTACAAAAAGAGAAGGTTTAGAACCGTGAAAGTTAGGGAGATCAACGAATTGGATGCTAGAGGTCGTGTTATGCATCACGTGTTCACCACTATGATGATCCCTAATATCTGACACAAATTGTATTTGTATGTGGAAAATTTGCATATGGTAGTCACACTATGATGATCCCTAATATCTGACACAAAGATGAACTTTGGGTACATTTTCTTAAGACACATGATGGGAGCAAGGAAAACGGAGAACAAGGAATTACTGTGTGGAAGGTTGCTCACAAAGGTTTTCAAACACTTCTGAGCTCGTTTCCCCACAAGTGGCTTGTCCATCAAAAGTGGAAGCATCTACACAAATGAATCTTTCAAAAGAATGCAATTGACTCTTGATGATAATGGAGTATAGAAAACCAAAAAGGAAACACCCTCAAATAATGAAAAGCAAGAAGAGAATAAAGACATGGAAAGTGAAAAAGAAGAAGGAGAAGGAGAAGAAGAAGAAGAAGAAGAAGAGGAAGACAAAGAAGAGATGGAAGCAAAACAAATGAAAACCAATAAAAGACACGAGTCACATAGTGAGGGGGAGCATCCACCCTCTAAAAGGAGGCTATTTGAAGATGAACAACTCCATCAATCATACTCCAATGAGGCAGATTATATTGTTGGTGAGAGGATCACTCCTGGAGACATAGTTGTTGGCAAAGTCTTCCAAGAGGCCCTCAACAACCACACCAAAGAAATGTAGAAGATGTACAAGTTTTTTGAAACCTTTTCTCCCATGGTCCTTGGAGACAAGGGCAAGAACATTGAAGAACTCTTAAAATGGAATTCTCAAAGTGGTAAAGGAATCTCAAAAGCACAAGAAAAGGTAAAGAAAAATGATAAAGACGAGGAGGAAAAGAATGATAGAGAAGATGAAGAGAAAAATGATGATTATAAGGACAAGAGAAAAGGAGGAGACCATGATGATGACGGTGATGATAATAGGAATGAATTTGAATTGGTAGCTAGAAATGATGGAAAGGATGAAGAGGGACAAAATAATAAAGATATGCAAGAAGATAAAGGAGATGGTAATGACCAAGAATAAAAAAGTGGAGCTGAAAAAGGAATTCAAGAAGAAGCTAGTGAGGAAGGAGACTTGATTGAGAAGACTAAGATCAATTATCCCTCCACCATCTGAATCAGTCAAGGAAAAGATAAGTATGTCATCAAAAAGAAGATTTCAAGAAGATCTTCCAGATTCGCCACAACTCCGAAGCCAAACTACTCTAGAAAGGAACGTGCAAGTGATGGTCCACTTCATATCGACCTCAAGGGAAACATGGCCATCACCATCAACCAATAAGGAGTGAAGACCATGAAGAAAATTCAAAACTAATAATCTCTCAGCCTTATCTCATATCATCATCTTTCTAAGCTATGAAGATGTATTTAGTATAGCTTATGTATTTTATGACTTGTTATAGATCTATTGTCCATGTATACTTGAATTTCTAGCCTATATATCTAGCATAGTCCATGTATCTTCACATTTCTATGTTTTCTATGTAATGTTTGGTGAAGTTCAATAATGATACACTTGTGTTGAGAGCTTCTTTTTCACTCTAATTTACTTTGTTCACCCCAACTTTAATTGATGAAAAAAGGGGGAGAAAGTGAAATGTTGATTTGCAAAATGTATGAAAATGTGGTTTATGAATTGGTTGAGTTGATTTGTAGTAATGCATGAAATGTGTTTTGAATGGAAAAATATATGAAATTGTGGTTTATAAATTGGTTAAGTTGATTTGTGGTAATGCATCAAATTTGTTGATTTGCAAGGCTTAATTGAGTGCTACTGTGGCCATACATACATCATGAATGTTTGTGCCCTCATATAGTTCGTTTGAGATTAAAAATTTTAAATTTTGAACCTTTACCCAAAATTTGGACGTAGTCTAAAGTTCGAACGCATCCAATCTCTCTTACAAAATTTGTTTCATTGTTGTCCAAATTGTCAAAAACTATCTCAAGCTTTCCTACCATCATTGGACAGCCTTAGAAACTATTATTTGCCAAAAATTTCAGCCATTACTATATGTTTTATGCAATTCGGTCTTGAAAATTCAAGATTCGGACTTACCACATTTCAAGTCCAAACTTTTTGAAAAATTAGCACAATCTAAGGGGGAGATTTATTAACTATTTTATATATTTTAAAACCTCTCTTAGAAGTATTCGTGATGCTTAAATGCTATATCTTCTATCTTGTGGAGGTTGGTTGGTTCATAGGCTCATCATGAGCCATTCTATTGTTGTTATGCCTATTTGTTTATCAATCATTTATGACATCAATGCTCCAAGAGGTTAAAAGCTTTGAAAATACTTTAGTGTAGGTTTTCTTTTGCTTAGTAGGTATATCTTGTGAACCCTACACTCATTGCATTTTGAGATCTTCGCAATACATGCTAGCAGTGTGACCAGTCTCTTCGGAACTACTTCGCAATACATGCTAGCAGTGTGACCAGTCTCTTCGGAACTATCTCCCATAGCAAATAAGATGAGAATTGCGTCCATCCACCCTATACATCTATAAGAGTGCCTGCCTAATAAACCCATCTATACTCTCTTTCTGACTCAATGCCACACTCAGCTATACTGCTAACCTACAAAACAAATACTATCATCAATGCTAGCACATTCCATATCTCCTATCAACTAAAACCCACATAATAAATTGATATGGCTCATCTAGGATCTACCAATTTGAACCTAGTAATGAACGTAGGGTCTTTTTACCACTTGTGGTACCCCTAACCATTCCGTTAGGTTTCGCTGTTACTAAGTAAGGTACCAGCGTAACTCTTGGTACTGACATAGGTAGATATGTATCTTATATTATCACAAATTCAACCTTCATTTACAAGCAGTTGTAAAACATACTTCTCTCATTAACTAGTGAGAGATAAAAAAAAAAAAAGGTTCCAACTATTCAAGTTACATATATGCTATATATATCAGTTAGCATTTCTCTATGAACTAACTTTGAGATGCATGTTAAGCCAGTTAGGGATACATTGGATAGAGAGACTAACATTGGAGAGGGGTTAATATATTCACCAATTCTTGCCGACCTTATCAATCTTGTATTTGCAACCTTTTCTGCATTTGTCAGATCAACTTCTACATTCTCAACCCTGCCACCATTGAGTGAGCCATCTAGTACTTACTTTTTCCCTTAGTGTCTGGTATTTGAGCATTGTATTCAGTATAAAAAGAGCATATTGAGTTGTTAGAGAGAGAATTATGATAGTCAGACTGCCTGCTGAGCTCGTTACGATGAGATAGAGAACATGAGGCTACTAGAGCTGACATGCTGGAAGAGCAACTACATAGGATGATGGAAGATCTTGTTGCTTGTCTGCATGAGATCAACGAGATGATTCAAGATTGGGATCGTTTGATGAGATCCTAGAGTCTATAGGGCTTGGACATAGGGAATTAGAGCATAGTTGAGGGCTCAATCAAGATCCTCAGTGATAGAGACCTTTTCTAACTACTTATACATATTCTTCTTTGGTATGCGTATATGTGTGTAAGATTGTTTGACTTATGCCTACAACCCAATAGGCTTGGGGTCATATAGGATCTCGAATTTAGGAGTGTAACATCCCCTTACCAGTGAGTTTTGTACATATAAGGTAAGGTAACCCAATCAGTAATCCATAGTTTATATTAGACGCTATTTTAACTTGTGGATAGATGTATATACAACACCACTATTTTTAGATATGACACATTCTTCTTTGATAGTATGATTGGGTGTGTGATATTGGATAAATTTACTATTCATTTCTCTATTTGTATATTTGTGTATGGATATATGTTTCACTAGCTTTAGGATTTATGTATGAATAGACTGGCATCACGATAAGCTCTACAACACCTAGTACTGAAGCTTAAGGTGAAAATTTTCAATGCTCATAATCAAAACAATCTGAGGGGTAACCATTGTATCTAGCGTAGACATGTACAAATATAATTGAGTAGTTTATGGTTAGGGTGACTATTTTTTTGGAGACAACTATTGGAGATGGAAGGATTGAGTGCGTATTGACGCATGAAATGAATGAAACTTTGGATCAATTTTTGAAATTTAAACCTCCTGAATTTTTTGGGGAGGTAGAGTAGGAAGTAAAGCTAAAATGTTCCTAGAACATCTTACAAACATCTATGATACTCTGGGATTTGATGATGCTAAGAAGGTGACATTTGTAGCTTGTAGTTTGAGAGGAGTTGCCCATGACTGGTGGTTAAGAATGTTTGAGCCATGGACCTGGACCGAGTTCCAAAAACTACGACAAGGAGACATGACAGTAGCCCAATACATAACTAGGTTGAACCGATTGGCTAAGTACTATCTGAGAGTGATTGATACCGAGGAGAATAAGACCCGATAATTTGTGAAAAGACTATGAGTAGAATTGCAAAGAGCTTTAGTACCTTTACCTCCTAGGGGATTCTCTACAGTAGCAGAGGCATCCACTTGAATTGAGATGACAAATCGAGAGCTTGCACAGAGAAACCTACCCCCAATTCAGGATCATGACGTTTCAAGTGACTTGGAAAAGAGGCAACAAGAAAGGTCTAAGTAACTTCTGTTTAGAAAGTACTAGTTGTCCAACCATTGCAGGTGGAAGAGCCTGTGAGGCTTGTAGCTACTGTTGTTGTTATGGGCATATTTTTTATACGTCTTATAGAAGATAGGGTTTATGTTCTCAATGTGGCAAATCAAAACTTTGAGTCGGGCAGTGTCAAAAGGCAACACCATGACCTGCTGAGGCATCAAAAAAGGTTTGGCATCCATCTACTACTCGAGGAGCTATGGAGTAAAAGAGCAACAAGCCACAAGTGCAAGCCAGGATGTATATATTAGATGACCAACCAATAGAAATTGAGGCAAATGTTGTAGAAGGTAAGCTACAGATCCTTTCTCATCAAGCTAAAGTACTTATAAACCATAAATCCTCACATTCATTCGTAAGTATGTATTTTGAACCACATACCACTACACCTTCTTGTATAAGGGATTATCAGTTGTTGGTTAGTACACCGATTGATGACTCTAGGGATCTGAGGTGGTATATCCCGAATGTCATATTTTTGTTGAGAATGTAGCATTGCTCATGAACTTAATTGCTTTATCCTTAAAAGGTTATGATGTGATATTAAGAACAGTCTAGTTATCTAAACATTATGCATAAGTGGATTTCCGATACAAAATAGTAAGTTTTAGTCGGCCAGGCCAGACAATCCTTGAGTTTAAAGGCAAACAGACTAAGGTGAATGCTCTCTTAATTTCTTGGATGAAAGTTAGAAAATTACAGTGGAAAGGTTGCCAATGATATTTAGCATATATATTGAATAAGCCCAAGAGAACTTGAAGTTGGACACTATACCCGTGGTTAAGGAATTTAGGGATGTCTCTTCAAAGAAACTAATAATTTTACCTTTAGAGCGGGAAGTAAAATTTATTATTGAGTTGATACCAAGAGCTGAATCCATATCTAGAACATCATACCCAATGGCAAAAGAAGATTTAAAGGAGTTGAAGGAGTAGTTGCAAGGTTTGTTACAATAAGGGATCATCTACCCAAGTACGTCTCTATGGGGAGCTCCTGTGTTGGTTGGTAAAAAGAAAGAGGGAAACTTTAGAATATGTATAGACCTAGTGTCACCATCAAGAATAAATGTTCACTGCCTTCAGTTGACAAGCTGTTTGATCAACATCGAGTAGTTGGGTGCTACTCTAAATTGGATTTACGACAGAGATATTACTAGGTATGATTAGAGAAGATATTTCTAAAATTGTTTTTAATACTTAGTATGAGCATTATGAGTTTGTGGCCATACCATTTGGATTGATGAATGCTCCAGCTATTTTATGGATCTAATGCATAGAGTTTTTCAACCTTATATGGATCAATTTGTTGTAATTTTCATCAATGATATTCTTGTATACTCACTAGATCCAAAGGTACATGAGCAACATCTTAGAATAATATTGCAAATTATATGCTAAATATAGTAAATATGAGTTCTAGATGGAACAAGAAACTTTCTTGAGCCATGTTGTTACTCGTGAAGGGATATTAGTCGATCCCCCCAAGGTAGAACTAGTGACACATTGGGAAAAATCCAAAACGGCAACAGAAATACGCAATTTCTTAGGTATGGTAGGAGATTATCAGATATTTATGAAAGACTTCTTGAAGATATCTACACCTTTAACTAATCCACTAAATGCTCAAGTCAAGCAATTACACAAGAGGATCACCCTCAAAGGGTTTTATACTAATAACCGCTTGCCAATCCAACAAACAAGGCTCACTCTCACGAAAAATGGTTTTATATCCCAAGAAAACCTTGAACAATCCAATCAAGGCTCACCTTACCAAAAGGGTTTTATTTCTCAAGAAAACCTTGAATACACAAAGTAAAAGATGAGATAAAGATAGAGATTACCAAACAAGATGGTATATATTCAACAATTCTAGCACCACTTCGCTTTTACTTTTGGAATCCTTGGATAATCACAAGAGCACACGAACAATAAAAACTTTTCTTTGATCTATGATGTTCTCAAGATAATAGCATGTAAGTTCATCAATCTGCCTCAAAATCTAAGTTTCTAGCCTTTTCTATAACTCAAAAATGGCTAGTAATAGTGCTATTTGGTCGACCAAATTTGGACCTCTGCATCCAAATTAGTCCTCCAAATTTATTATGTACTAGGCTACCAAGACATATTCGGTCGACTGAAGTTAGACCTCTACGTCTAAATTGGTCATCCAAATTTCATTAAAAAATAAGTAGCCAGGACACAATTCGAACATCTGAATTAGAGTCTGAACTTTTCCAGCAAATTTTTTCAAATAATTTGAAATTGATCCTCAACAAGTTTGAAAACATATTGGACTAAAAAATAAGTTCAGTAAAAGATTTTGAGTCCTAAGCCATTATCAAACACTTGGTAATTCAAGAAATATCAAGATCTTTTAAAGCTCCAAATCAAGTTAGAAAATTTTTTGTGTTACCACATGTATTGCTTAGATTCTAAATGCAAAAATTGTTGAGTTTACAAAGATAAACCCATAAAGTATGTGGCACCCTACACTATTAGATCTTCAATGCCTTCAATCACTTAACATCCTCTTCAAGCTTCAAGCGGTTAACCTCATTTGATATGTTCTTTTCACATTAGCTCCAAGGCAACGAGATCACTTTGCTTCTTCAATTCAAAAACCCTATCACACCACAATTACTCAAGTTAGCTTATATCAATGTTTGTCATTAATCAAAACTACAAGATTTGCCCTTAGGGCTAACAAAAACAATAATGAGTCTAAGAAATTCAAGCAACGAATGGAAGCTAAGAAACTGTCAAACTTTCAGTAAATAAAGATGATGGGAGCCTTTATTTTTAACAACGGCTCTGCATTCCAAATGAAAAGGAGCTTAAGCAGAAGATTCTTGAAGAAGTGCATAACTGTAAGTATACTATGTATCTAGGTGAAAACAAGTTGCACAAGGATTTGAGGTAGAAATTCTAGTGGAATGGAATGAAGAAAGATATAGTTGAATATGTAGCCACTTATTTTACCTATCAAAAGGTGAAGATTGAACACCAGAAATCGTCGGGATTGCTGCCACCATTAGTAGTGCTAGAGTGGATGTGGGAACATGTTACCATGGATTTTGTTGTCCGATTACCTTGCATGAAAGAACAAAAAGATTTCATTTAGGTAATTGTTGATCAACTTACTAAAATGGCTCATTTTATTGCTATCAACATGACTTATCCTTTATAATGAGCTCATATTTAAGATTTTCTCATTTACACAATTTGTCTTGATAATAAAGGCGGTATTTTATGCCAATTGAAATTGAACATCCTACATAATATATTCGTAGTATATGATCTTGTAGGACTATAAATGCACAAAATTGGTTTGAATTACCAGTGAAGGAGGGTGAATTAAATATGTTGCCCTAAGGGCAAATCTTGTAGTTTTAATAAATGACAATTGTTGGCTAACTTGAATAATTGTTGTGTGATAGGATTTTTGGATTGAAGAAGCAAAGTGGTCTCATTTTCTTGTATCTAAAGTGAAAAGGACATCCCAAATGAGCTTAAAAGCTTGAAGGTTAAAGAGGATGTCAAATGTTATGAAGGCTTTGAAGATCTGATAGTGTAGGGTGTTGTGTTGTTCACAGGAATATCTTTGTAAACCCTACACCTTTTGAATTTATAATCTATGCATTTCATGTTGAAGCACAAATCATTTTGATCTAGCCTAAACTTTGCGGATAAGTTTAAAATTTTTCATGATTCTTTGAAAAAAAAAAATTTGACAATGGCTTGTCGCTCAAAAACTTTTAAATGATCTATCTTGTGATTCAAATTTATGTAAAACTTGTTGTGATTGAGTTTCAAATTATTTTACAAAATTTGAAAAAGATTAGACTGTAATTTGGACTTTCGAATTCGAGTCTGAATGAACTTATTTCTAACTACTAAATTTCTAGAGAAATTCAGATGCCAATTCAACAAAGAGGTTCAAATTCAGTTGACTAAAGTAACTTATGCAACATAGTGAATATTAAAGTTTGGATGACCAACTCAGATGCAATAAGTATGAATGCAAGTCTAAATGACACTATTACTAGCTATCACTAGCTATTTTTTGAAAGTTGTATTTGAATTTTTTATTTTTATAAAAGGTTAGAATCTCAAATTTTGAAGTATTTTTTGAAGTTCACAAGCTAAACTCCTCGAGAACATCAAAGATCAAAGATCAAAGAAAAGCAAAGAAATGCTTACATTGTTCATGTACTTCATGTAATTATCCAAGGATTCCAAAAGAAAAAAGTGAAATGGTGCTAAAATTGTTGAATATCTACCATCTTGTTGTGTAATGTGTATCCTTATCTGATCTTTTACTTAATGTATTCAAGGTTACCTTGAGACATAATACTCTTTTGGTGAAGGTGAGCCTTGATTTGATTGTTCAAAGTTGTCTTAGAACATAAAAATATTTTTTGTGAGGGTGAGCATTGTTTGTTGGATTAGAAAAGAGATTATTGAGGTAAAACCCTTTGAGGGTGAGCCTTTTGTGTAATTTGACTTAAGCATTGGGTGGATTGGTTGGAATCCCTAAGTGCGGACTCAAGGTAGTGTATATAAATCTTGGAGAGATTGAACTGCTATAAATTATTGTGTACATCTCTTGCTATTTATTGCTTTCATTTATGAGAGGATAATGAAGACTATTTGGCCCTAAAATACCATATTTTTGTAAAATTGGTATATACAAGTAGATATATTCTGTTAAGTCTTCATTAATCCAATAGCTTTGGAATCACATTATACTTGTCCTTTACTATCTCCAGGGATAATTTATCTCAAATTTTTTCTCTTGTAAGATTTTGATGAGGCATATTTTTTATGTTATGAACATCTAAGGGAGAGTGTTATGAAATCATTTATAATATGTGGATGTTCATATTAGTTAGTTTTCTAAAGAGAACAAAACTCCCAAAATACTACCCCTGATTAGATTTGATATTCTTTCTCTATTAGAGTTTGGGTTTCCATAAACTCTTATATTGTGAGCCTATATATAGAAACTATATGATGACATCAATAAGATTGATAAGTCTTTATTTTTAAGTTCTATTTTTTCACTGTGTTCTTCCTTCTCTTTTATTTTTCAATTTTATATTGTTATTCTCTAAACATATTGAGAGCTACTTTCGCTTTAATGCTACATTGTCGACATTTAAATTTATAACATTGGTAGCTACATATGCCACATTTTTAATATTATGGTGAAATCCAACAAGAAAAGTCACATAGGAGGCAAGTGCCGGATTCTACAAGAGTAATTATGTTTATTTATGGCATTCTCTCTATTTTTTAACGATTAACACAAATTATACAATTCAAAAGTCAATTCATTTGTAAAACATCTAAAACTCATGTCAATTGACTGTAGAGTTCAACTCCTACAAATTTTCTAAAAATTAACTCTAAACCCAAAATTACCCTTGTACACGGTAACAAGATTTTGCAACGTGGCTCTTCTTATTGGATTTCATTGTTAGTTGTGTAATATATTTTATATACATTAAAAAATAAAAATAATTTTTTAAATAAAAATACAAAATATAAATAGTTCATAGGCATATGTAGCTGAATTCTTTAGTATATGTTTGATAGATTAAACAAGGAACATAGCTTTCATATTTACAACTTCAAAATGGCATCTACTGCAATAGAATGAATGGTCCAAAAGGTGTCGTTCCGAAGTCCCATATATCAAAGTAGGGATGTTCATGGTTTGTTTGATTTGATTTTGGGCATTTTTCCAACCAAATCAAAAACGTCTTTTGATAAATTTGAAAACAATTCAAACCATTAATAATATGAAAAAAAAGTTTAATAGAGCTACTTTTGGAGACTCTCTCTCTCTCTCTCTCTCTAACTCTTCGTCTTTTCATTCTCTCTTAAATGTTCACCAATTCCCTATAGACACCTTCTTCGACTAGATCTTGCCAAAGGCTTTGGTCGATAATCAAATCTTGGCCGGTCTATTGCTGATTTTGGACTGTCTCACCTCTTATTTTTTGCCACAAACCATCACAGGTTTCATTCAAGACATATTGTCTAAAGATTTAAAACTCAAAAGTGAGATTTCCTTTAATCTATTTATATTGAGGCGCTTCTCTTTACTCTTTAGAGAAAAAAACCAAACTTGATTTGGGCCCTTACTCAGTCTTCTACTTCTCTCCAAAACAATTTTTAAGATCGTTGACACATTCAAGATCTTTTAGATTGTTTATAAGAAAAATGTTGGAGATAAGCTTCTCATCATTGTTGTCAAAGAATTATGAGAAACATGTTGTGGAGAAGACTATTATTTGCTTGTTTACTTTACTAGTAATAATGTTACCCATCTAGAGTTTTTGGGGTATGGGATATTACATGTTTCCGTGGTTGTTAATCCATTGTGCAACTTTTGCTATTCATTTTCTTGTATTTCTCCTTAAGAGGTTGTTCCAATTCTTCATCTCCTATCCTTTACTATGCTAGAGCAAGAGTTTAAGAATTATTTTGGTTGTAATGACTTCATCTAATTTAATATCAATAGATAACCATTTTATTCAATGAAAAGAAAATATTAATCTCAAACCGTAAGGATCGATTTGCATCGGTTTGGTTTGGTTTGGATGATTTCACATGCACCACTTTACCTGACCTAAAGAGTCATTTACCTGTTGCTTGAACATGCATCAAAACTGAACTTCTCTTCAAACTTACACAAGAATTATCAGCTAATAATGCAAAAGTAAAGATATCAAATTTATAGTGATCAGATTATCAGCTAATACTTATAAACTATATAGCTTTTGTTTTTTTCTCTTCTAAACTATACAATATAGAGTTAACAACAGAAATATCAACCAATAAAAAGAAACAAATAGAGAAGTTCTCAAATAAGCCTAATAAGTTTAATCAATTACAAACAATACAACATAAGCATCAACTAAAGTTTAATTAAGAATCCTTAAATTTATTGTAAATCTCAAAGCAACCTCCAAAATATATAGTGTTTATTATATATAAATACTATCTACATATACATACATTCATACACGCACACACGCACGCACACACACACACACACATATATATATATATAGTATGCGTTGTTAAACTCTTCTCAACAGGACGTGTTGAACTCCCTTTGACCAGATGCGTGAAGATCTCACCTGCACTTATTGTTTTCAACTAACCTCAATCAGTCACATCACCCGTCTTCTACGTGAGATGGTTTGAACAGAATCTTGTCAAGTGCACTCCAGCGTCTATTAAACTTCAATTTCCAGCACTTGAATAGAAAACAACACACTTTAATACATGAGCAGCATAATAAGAAGATAAAATGTGCTGCTGAACTGTCTTAAGATATAGCTTCTATAACATGAGTTCAAAGAACAACTCTCTCTAGATAAAGCTTGAGAGCCAAGAGAATAAGGAAAAAATTCATGTGAGCTTATGAGAGTTATGCTTTGCCTTGAAGCTTTCTTTATATAATGCTAGAGATTTTTGAGCTTCTTCTTTTCCAAAATTGATATCTCAAGAATATAGCAAGAAATCCCTAGAAAGTAGGATACCAATCTCCTTTATATTTGGTGTAGATAGATTTCCATGAGATTAACAAAATCCTATAATCTTTGGGAGATACCAAATATCTTTTACTTGTCATAGTGGAGTTTTGCTCAAATAATGACAACTTCTTAAAAAGACTTCTTGATTCTATAATGGTCTTCTTGGCTATATCTCATCAAACCCTAGTACCAAGAGACTTGCCATAATTATCATAATTGGTTTGCTCCATGTCGTAACAATCTCTCCCTTTGCCATTGTTTGTTGGAAAACCTCCATAACCTCTTGCACATATGTGTGTGTCATGAAAATTCAATGGAAGCAGTTTGACAGCACACATTGAGCAACTTCATAGCATTATGTTGAACTAGAGCACAATATTGCATATATTCCAACAGCAGTTTAACACTAGAAAAATATAGTGCAAAAATATGGCTTATTACAATCATCCAAATGTTAGCCAAAGTAGAAAGACTGTTAGGCAAAGCAAAGCAAATAAAATTGTTCAGCGATAAAAATTGCAAATAAAATCCTGCTGTAGTAACTTCAACAGAAATCCAAAAAGCCACTCCCATTTCTGCAGGTTCCCTCTTTGATAGATTTCTCCCTCTTTCTGTCGGCTCCCTTTCTTGTATCTCTATGATATCCTCTTTTTTGCAAGAACAAGGCCAAACAATCACCTCTACCTTAGAGGCTGATCAAGAGATTCTTGGAGGTGAATTGTTGAGGTAGAGATTGTCAAAAGCTGTTGTTGAAGCTTAGAAACTCTAGCTATCAAAGTTGGATATTGATTTATACACTCTATCACTTGTTTTTTGAAGAGCTTGAAATGGAAGGTGTTAAAGGGACTCTGACGCGGGGAGAATCGGTAGCAACTCTTGTTGACCTCATTCTGGCACTTTCTATACTAGGGGAGTTTGGCATGGTGGTCTCAGTCTTTGGCTTTGTCAAGGACAACTTAAATATCTTGATGTCATTGACAATAACTTCCTTACTGAAAGCTTGACTACCTTGACATGAAGAAAAATAATCAGTAAGGAGACAAGAAAAGGAGACAATTCTTGACACACTACTGTCATACCAATTTCACCATCTATTCCACTACCTTGAAGTTCTAGATGATGATTTTCTCCAACCACACCAGCCCGTAGTTCAGCAAAGGACACTATAACAGCCCTTACATAGACTGTATGGTAGAATAAACTTCTTGGATCATCTACACCCTTATCAAGGATGGCATAGAATTCATGCACCATGTTGAGATTGTAGGATTCAGCAAAAGTGGCTGAATAATACAACTTGTCTTCTTTCAGCACATCAAATAATCCAAGTTTCCCAAACTCAAGGTTACCAAAGTGGTTGAAGATAAAAAGTTTAGTCAAGATTATTGAAAGCTTTAAAGACCTTAGCATAGGTTTACAAGTGCATTATAGGTATGTCTTTGTAAACCTTGCACTTGTTTGTCTTTGGAATCTAAAGAATTTTCAAGACAACTCAAAACTTGGTTTTCAAACTCAAATAATTTATCTTACAAATTTTTTTACCAAGTTTTTGACAATCACCTTAGGACTAAATGTTTTTGAAAGATCCATTTGATATTCAAAAATGACTTCAAACTTGTTGTGCTTGATTTCTAATCATTTTGACTAAGTTTGAAATGTTTGGACTCCAATTTAGACGTCCAAACTTTATTTCATGGCTGTTGAATTTTCAGAGAAATTGGACTACCATTTGGACGCTTGTGTCCAAATTCAATCGACCAAATTTATTATGGCAGCCTAAAAAAAGAAAAATTAGGATGATCATTAGGACACAGAGGTCCAAGTTTTATGGATCGAATTTTACTGTTACTAGCCATTTTTTAAACGTTGGAGCTGATTTTTAAACCTTATAAAAACTACAAACTTCAGATTTTTGAAAAGTTCTTTGAATGCTTTAATATTCTCACGTCTCCAAACTCTTTAAGCTCTCAATTGTCTTGTGCTACAAAGTTGATATTCAAGATTTCATAGACAAAGAAGGTGAAGTGGTACTAGCATTGTAATCATCCACTAAGTTTTTGTTGGTAACATCTAAATCTATACTTCATCTATTTACTTTGTTGAGTCAAGGTTGTCAAGTGACACAAAACCTTTTGGTGAGGGTGAGCCATTGACTAGATTAATCAAGATTGTCTTTCGACGGAAAATCCTTTGATGAGGGTGAGCCTTTAATTAGATTGGTCAAGGTTGTCTAGTGACATAAAATCCTTTGGTGAAGGGTGAGGCTTGATTGTTTGTATAAAAAAGGTTATTGTGGTAAAATCCATTGAAGGGTGAGCCTCTTGTGTAATTGTTTGACTTGAGGTTTTAGTGAATTGGTTGAAATCCTTGAGTGTGAACTCAAGGTAGTAGATATAGATCTTGATGAGATCAAACCACTATAAATCGTGTGTTTAATTTCTTTATTGCTTTACTTGCTTACATACGTGTATTACTATCAATTGTTCTTAGTTATTGATTGATTGGTTGTGGTTCTATTGTTTGATCATCTTGTCTCAGCCATTCTTTTTAAATCACATATAAACTTGGAGTTTATGAATTTGAAGAAGAGCTTTTATTAAGGCAAAAGTTTTGCAAAATAGGAAAAGATTTTGAAAATTAGCCAAAAACTTAATTCATCCCTCCCCGTCCCTCTCTTAGATCTTTGATTTGGTATTAGAGCAAGGGCTTCCTTTTGTGGTTTAACAACCTAGAAGTTAATGTAATATGGCTAATATTTCAAATCTCCTTTATTTGGAAGGATCTTGTATAAACCTACCTCTACTCTTTGATCGAACAAGTTATGCTTTATGAAAATCTCGTATTAAGATTTATATTTGTTCTATTAACTTTGATTTGTAGAATATTATTGAGAAAGGGCCACATATACCTACGAAGTTGAAGGCCGATGGGATTACAAGAGAACCAAAGATGATTGAAGAATTTGATGAAAGTGATTCAAAGAAGATTACTTTAAATTATCAAGTTATGAAAACTCTTAGTAGTGCATTGGATGTAAATTATCAAGTTATGAAAACTCTTAGTAGTGCATTGGATGTAAATTATCAAGTTATGAAAACTCTTAGTAGTGCATTGGATGTAAATGCATACAAAGGGTGAGTGGATGTGACACCGCTCATGATATGTGGAAGCTACTTCAAGTCACTCATGATGAAGATAGAATTCATTTGACTGAATTTTCGGTCTGCGTCTGAATTTCTCTGTTTCTCATTATAGCAAATTCGGTTGATCGAATTTTTCTGTCTTAAGTTTGAGAGAAGTTTGGTCGTCCAAATTTTATTCCATTCATCCGAATCATGCGTCCAAATTTCCCTGCTTTTGCCACACTTGAAAACACACATTAGTTATTGAATTTTGAAATTCTAAAGCATCTTCTAAGATAACAAAACCTTTCCTCGGCGAAAGGCTTGGTAAATATATCAGCAATTTGATCATTGGTATTCACTTAGTCTAAACAAATATCACCTTTAGTTACATGATCTCTAATGGAATGATATTTGTTCTCCATATGCTTAGTTCTAGAATGTTGGACATGATTTATACTTAAATTGATGGCATTTGTGTTATCACATAGTATGGCACACACATGAAATCAAGGTTATAATCAAGTAGAGTATGCGTCATCCATAGCACTTGAGCACAACAACTACCGGCGGTGATATATTTGGCCTCGGTGGTAGACAATGATATACAAACTTGTTTCTTACTATACCAAGATACAAGACAACTACCAAGAAATTGACAATGACCACTAGTACTTCTACGCTCGACTTTGCATCCAACATAGTCGGCATCCAAATATGTAACAAGGTCCGAAGAAGAAGATTTTGAAAACCAAAGGACATAATCATGTGTATCAATTAAGTATCTAAGAATGCGTTTCACAGAAACAAAATGAGACTCTTTAGGACACGATTGGAATCTAGCACAAAAGCATACGACAAACATGATGACCGGTCTACTTTTCATCAGCATTTTTACCTTTCCCATCTTTGTCAAGTTTGGTTAATGAAATCATTGGAGTGATTATACCATTAGCTTGGTCTATTCCAAATCTCGTCTAGAGTTCCTTGGTATACTTGGATTGATTTATGAAGGTGCTATCCTTGGTTTGCTTGATTTGTAGCCCGAGAAAGTTGTTGAGCTCTCCCATCATGCTCATTTCAAACTCACTTTGCATTAACTTGGAAAATTCCTCACAAAGTGAAACATTAATAGCTCCAAATATGATGTCATCAACATATATTTGCACAAGTAAAATATTGTTAGCCCTAAGGGCAAATTATGTAGTTTTGATTAATGACAAATATTGATGAGGACTAATATGCATGTCATTTGTGTGATAGGATTGTTGGATTAAGAAGTATGAAGTCTCATTGCCTTGGAGGTAGCAATGCAAGAACAACTCTAAGATGCCAAAGTGATTGAAGGTTGAAGAGTTTGTTCAAGATGATTGAAAGCTTTGAAGACATGAAGTGTAGGTTACATGTGGTTAATAGGTAAACTTTGTAAACCCTACACTCTTAAGCCTTGGAATCTATGAGTTGCAATTGAGAGCACAAAACTTGATTTAAATGATTTAAATCGTTTTGAACTTACCTAATTATAAAGTTTTTATTAATAGTTTTTGTACTTAAAAGGTCTTTAATGACTTATCTTTAAGGCTAGAATGTTTTCCAACTTGTTTGAAATGATTTGGATATATTTTGACAAAGTTTCAAAAATTTGGAAGAAGATTCGGACACATGCATAAGAAATTCGGTCGTCCGAATTTTGTGAAGAATTTTTCAGCACTGTGAACAGTGAACAATGCATTAATAGTAACACTGTGAACAGTGAACAACACATGAATAGTAACACTGTGAACAGTGAACAACGCATGAATAGTATACTAATACTATTATTGTTAACAGTACTACTATTCTTCTAAAAACATTTGGACGAAGATTCGGACGAAGCTGAAAAATTCGGTCGTCCGAATTTTGTGAATAGTGCATGAACAACGACTACTGTTCACATAAACAGTGCAGACTGTTTTTCCAGAGAAATTCGGACGAAGCTGGAAAATTCGGTCGTCCGAATTTTTGTGACCGGTACATGAATAGTGCATGAACAGTACCACTATTCACATGAACAATATTTTCTGAAACTAGCCGTTACTAGCCGTTTTATGGCTATTTAAACTGATTTTTGAATTCTATTAAAGCATAAACTCCAGATTTTTTAGTAGAACTTTGAACTAAACAAATCCCACATTCTCTAACTTGTTTTACATCAAATTGAATTGAAAAGCTCTCAAATTGCCTTGTGCTCAAAGGTGTACATTCAAGATTCCAAAGGCAAAGTGTAAAGGTGCAACATTGTGCAAAAATCTACCTACAAGTGGTAACATCTACACATTCTTATCTCCTTATTAAATTGTGTTATTTTCTACTAGCTCATTTGCAATGTTATTGAAATACCTAAGAGGGGGGTGAATTAGGTATTTAGATAATTTTCGCAAACTCAAACCTATTAAGTTTAGACCAAGAACAAGTTATGTGAGCTAATTATAGATATTTGATAGCAAGACAATAATGAAAGCAATAGCAAAGAACTCAAACAATTTATAGTGGTTCGATCCTCAAGATCTACGTCCACTACCTTAAGCTCACACTTAAGGATTTCAACAAATCTACTAATTGCTCAGGTTTACAAATTACAAGAGAGGTTCACCACACTTTGGTTTTACACTCACAACCTCTTCTAGTAATTTCTTACAATACAAGGCTCACCAACCTATGGTTTTATATCTCAAACAACCTTGAATCACAACTTCAAGGATCACCCTTATCTAAAGGATTTTATGTTATCAAGATAACCTTGCTAGAGCCAGTAGATCAACACAATTGAATAAGTAAAGGAGAGTGTGTAGAAGTTACCACTTGATGGTAGATATTACACAAATTTGCACCTTCACACTTTGATGTCTTTGGATGGATCAATTGAATGCACAAGATGTAAGAGAGCTTGAGAAATGTTTGTAATAGACTTTTTGTAAGCTTAGAATATTCAAATTGTAAGTTCATGTAAAAGATTGCACGTTTATAGCTTTTATAGAATTTGAAAATCGAGTTGAAACAACTATAAAAGCGGCTAGTTAACTGGGTATTTTCAGAAATTGGACGACCGAATCTGCAGTCCGAATTTTTCGGACGACCGAATTCTTCCCTGCTGCGTCCGAATCTTCTTCCGAATTTCTCTGGAAGAACGATAACCATGCTTTGAAGACCAAAATTCGGACGATCGAATTTTTTCTTCATGCGTCCGAATCTTCTTCGAATTTCTCTGGAAGAACAATAGCAAACTTTTGCTACCCAATTCGGACGACCGAATTTTATGGAATTGTGTTCAAACTTTGTAAAATCATTTGAAATCAATCTTCCAAGTATTTGAAATACATTTGATATATATAGATAACTTATTTAGAAAAACATAAGTTTGAAAACCAAAATCAAACTCATTTGATCATATAAAGTTAACTTAAAAACTTTTAGGACACAAAACCACATTTACTAAGAATTCATTCAAAAAACTTTTAAACTTAAGAAACCAATTTTATGCTCTCTTATGCATTCAATTGACTCCAAGACATACAAGTGTAGAGTTTACATAGATATTACCTATCATCATACCTACTCTACACTTCAAGTCTTCAATGCCTTGAGTTCATCTTTGAATAAACCTCAAAAGACTCATAGCTTACTGAGGTTGTTCTTGCTCTGTGTCTTGAAGGCAATGAGACTTCAAACTTCTTTCTTCATAAATCCTATCACACAATATAAACATATTAGTTCTCATCAATATTTGTCATGAATCAAAATTACATGATTTGCCCTTAGGGCTTACAGTTATCTTGTGACATAAAATCCTTTTGTGTTAGGGTGAGGCATAGACTAGATTAATCAAGGTTGTAGTGTAAAACCCGTGTGAGGGTAAGCCTTGGATTAGATTAGTCTTGAGGTTGTCTTTAGATATAAAACCCTTGTGGAAGGGTGAACCTTGTTTGTATAATTAATAGAAGAGGTTGTGAGTGTAAAACGATAGTGTGGTTAGCCTCTTATGTAATTGTTGAACTTGAGCATATAGTGGATTGGTTGAAATCCTTGAGTGTGGACTCAAGGTAGTGGGTGTAGATCTTGGAGAGATCGAACCACTATAAATCGTGTGTTCATTTTCTTATAGCTTTATTTATTTACATGCTCATGTTATTATTACTTATTGATTGTTGTTGATTGATTGGTTGTAGTTTGATTATATTATCTTAACCATCACATCACATATAAACTTGAAGCTTGTGGAATTAAAGAAGAGCTTTTATTAAGGCAAAGAATTTTCAAAACAACGAAAAGATTTTGATAATTAGCCTAAGACCTAATTCACCCCCCTCTTAGGTCTTACAATTGGTATCAGAGCAAGGTCTTCTTTTTAAGGTTTAACAACCTAGAAGTAAAGATCATATGGCTAGTTTATCAAATTTGCCTTATATGGAAGGTTTCTCCACAAATAGACCACATTTGTTTGATGGAACAAATTACACATTTTGGAAATCTAGAGTTAAGATATATATTTGTTCTATTAACTTTGATTTGTGGAATATTGTTGAGAAAGGTCCTTACATACCAATGAAAGTGAGAATTGATGGAGTTACTAAAGAGCCAAAGTCTATGGACGAATTTGATGAGGGTGACTCAAAGAAGATGACAATGAATTACCAAGCCATGAATATCTTGAGTTGTGCACTGGATATGATTGTGTACGATCAAGTGAGTGAATGTGACACCGCTCATGATATGTGGAAACTACTTCAAGCTACTCATGAAGAAGAAAGAGTAGATGTATGTTTTATGGCAATAAATAATGAGGTACAATCCACTCCTTCTACCTCTACTTATAGTGATGATGATATTGATAATATTGATGATCCTAGTGAATTACTTGTTGAGATGTATGGAGAATTAAAAAAGGCTTCAAAATTAATGATTTATTGAATAAGAATTCAAAATTATTTTGTGAAAATAAAAAGCTTCTTGATTCTATTGAATGCTTGAATATTGAAAAAGAAGTTTTAAATGTCTCTTTGCAAAACATGTCCCTTGAAAATAAGATTCTTTGTGAAAATATTTTGTCTCTTGAAAGAATGCTTGTTGATCATGAGCCTTTGAAAAAGAAGGTTTATGAACTTACATCATGTATAGAAAAATTTACAAAAGGAAGGGACAATCTTAATAAAATTCTTGGAGTTCAACGATCTCCTCTTGTCAAAAATGGTCTTGGTTATAATTATGTAAATAATGTGCCTAAATACAACAACTTCTTTGTTAGAGCTACTTCTACTTCCATGCATCATACTTGTTGTACTTATTGTGGAAAACATGGACATAAAGTCACCAAATGTTATGTTAAAAGAAAAGTAGAGAATGGTGTAAAAACCATTTGGAGAGTTAAGAGAATTATTACTAACCCTCACGGACCCAAGAAAGTATGGGTACCAAAGGATACTTCCTCTCCTTTATTGCAGGTGCACTTTAATTCAAACTCAAGTACCACTAAGCGGTACATTGATGATGTTGGCTTAAAGAATAACAGAAAACATCTCATTCATAATCAAGGTCAAAGCAACCGATGAAGAATTTGTTTTTGAGACAAGAAGAAAGGAAGAATTCTTGGAGTAACCAATGTTGGTAAAGGTTCCTCTCTTCTTTTTAAACAAATGTGGCTTATTGCTGATTTGAACTTTAACTTGCTTAGTATTAGCCAATTGTGTGACAATGGATAAGAAGTTAAATGCCAACATATGAAATTTTAGTTGAGCATTCTTTGTTGTTAAGATTTAAAGATTTGCCAACCATGACTTACCAATTGCTTCTATGAAATTGATTAGATAACATGATAATGTGGAATTAAATTCATTGTTGATATGTTCTTGAAGTTGACTATATGTCATGATAAGATGAATAAAATAGCCATGATTGACTATCTATGGATTTGGTTTACCAAAATCATCTTCTTAAAACTCTACAAAAAGGGTTTGGATGTAGACCATAAATTCGGTCGTCCGAATTTATATGACAATATGACATTTTGCGATTTTGATCAATTACTTGCAAAATGTTTCATTATGTGTTTTATCTTGATAAGCTTGAATGTCTTGTGGCTTACAATAATGATGGACATTCTTGGCATAGAAGATTTGGTCAGTGAATATGGATTTGTTGAACAAACATTCCTCTCAAGATTTAGTTGGAGGATTGCTAAAAATGTGTTTTGAGAAAATTGTTTTCAAGACACTTGTCAATATGGAAAACGAACTAGAGAATTTTTCAAACACATGAAAATTCATTTAGACCTCAAAACATCTTGAGCTTGATTCATATGGATTGATTTGGACTTATGAGAAACTCTAGTATTGATAACTTAAAGTATGCCTTAGTAGTAGTTGATGATTTTTCAATATTCACTTTAGCATTCTTCTTTGCTCAAAAGGATGAAGTGTTTCATAAGTTTAAAAAAAAACTATTCAAAAAGTCTAAATCTCCTTTGAGTGAAAATTGATTTTCATTAGAAGTGATAATGAGAGATTTTACAAACAAGTCTTTACAAATTTTGTTTTGAAAATTGAATTTCATAAAATTGTTTCAACTGCAAAAACCCCACAATAAAATGGTGTTATTAAAAGGAAAATTTGAACTTTGTAAAAAATTGGCTAGGTCCATGCTTTGTGAAAATTCTTCTTCAAAAATATTTTTGGTTCAAAGTTGTAAACATCACATGCAATGAAAAATAGAATTCTTTTAAGATCATTTTGAAGGAAAACATCTTTTGAATTCTCTTTTATAAAATGCCTAAAATTTCATATTTTAAAGTGTTTGGTTATAAATGTCTTATTCTGAATACTTGTGAAAACGTACTTAAATTTGATAGAAAATTGGATATAGATATATCTCTTAACTATTCTTCTAACAAAAAAGGCCTATAGAGTTTATAATGAAAAGAATCTTATATGATGAGGAAACCATTCATGTTTATTTTTGATGAATCTTACATTCACTTGGGAAAGAAAAGATGAAGATGATGTAGGTACATCTATGAATGAATATCAAAGTCATCTTCAAGCACCAACTTTGGAGAATCATACCAATGAGGAAGAAATGATAGAACAAAATCAAGATGACCAACCTAGTGGTAACCAAGAGCTTTCAAAGAACTTATGATATCCACAAAGGCCACCCTAAGGAGCAAATCATTGGTGATATCTCCCAAGGAGTAAAAATAAGGCGGTATTTTATCAATAACTTTATTCTTTTATTTCATATGAGCCTAAAAGTATTGATGATGCCTTGTGTGATGATTTTTGGATTATTGCTATGCAAGAGGAATTAAATAAATTTGAAAGATACAATATTTTGGATATTCCTAAATCTCATGATCATTCTATTATTGGAACTAAATGGTTTTTAGAAATAAACTTATTGAATCCGGAGAAGTTGTTAGAAACAAGGTTAGACTTGTTGCCTAAGGATTCAATCAAGAAGAGGAAATTGATTATGTTATGAAACCTTTGTTCCGAATGCTAGACTTGAGTCCATAAGAATGCTTTTGACTTGTACTTGCTTTAAGTTATTTCGAATGAATGTCAAAAGTGCTTTTCTAAATGGTTCTATTGAGGAAGTGGTTTATATGGAACAATCACCCGGTTTTGCTCATGAAAAGTTTCCTAACCATATTTTCAAACTATCCTAAGTTTTGAATGGTTTAAAACCAGCCCCTAGTTTCCTTGAGTAGTTAAACACATTCTCTATTACTGTATTGATACTCTAAGTGATTATGGTCTATATTTCAAATGTGTGGCTATGTTATGTGATAACACTAATGCAATAAATTTGATCATCATACTATTCAACAAACTAGGACAAAGCAATAGAGATCAAACTTAATCTCATTAGAGATCACTCTACTAAGGGTAATACTTATTTAAAGTATGTTTGTATTAATGAACAAATTAATGATATCATTACTAAGCCATTGGCCGAAGAAAGGTTTGACCAATCTTAGAAGAAGCATAGAAATTTCAAAATTCAATAACTAATGAGTGTATTCAAGTGTTGTAGCTCCAGGTGAGGACACTAAAGCCAAGCATGGGAAAAGGAAAGGGGAAAGCCAAAGAAAGAGAAGAAGGATCAGTGATCAATGAACTAAGGAAAGTTCATATTTTGCAAAGCATGTCATGGCTGGATAGATTTGTCACAGTGGAGACTGCTACTGAACTTGATAATTGGACAAAAAGTAACCATATGATAAATCCAAGTCACAAGGTGGATGTCATCAAACTATCCGAAATGGTTAGTTCTTGATAAGGATGGAATATGGAGAACAAATGCAGAAACTCCTTTAAGAAAGAGAGAGTCGAACATGAGGGGAATAATGTAGTTCAATGGTATTCCTCTAAAGTATCTCAAGTGGACTTTGAGTTCAATGATGCCTTGGTGAACAAAATTTGTGGAGTAGATGATAATGAGGCAAGATATTACTCATTGGGACATCATTGCTTTATTCATGAATTGTTCACAAATGAAAGATTTGAAAAGCCTTATTGTATGGTAGACTATTAACAAAAATGTGAGGAGTTTGAGGAAGAAGAAAATGATGAAGAAGAAGAGGATGAAGAGGAAATCCTTGCTGCAAATGGAAAACTAAAATGTGGCATGAAGTGAGGGGGAGCAACCTTCCACAAAAGAAGACTATTTAAAGAGGTACTCTCTATTCAAGGAAAAGAAGTTGAAGATGATAATCTCACTACAGGTGATACCATAGTTTCCAAGGTGTTTCAAGAGACATTGAACAACCATGTAGAGAAAATGAAGAAGATGGACAAATTCTTCAACTCTTTTGCTCTGATGATTCTTGGCAAATTTGATGGTTTAGGAGCTAAAGTCAAGAATATGGAAGAAGACTTGAGAAAGACTTCTCAAGTGGTTTAAAATGGTGTAAGTTCCTATAAAGCCAAAGAAGAAGAAAAGAGATGGCAGCAATAAGAATGATAGTAATGATAGTAAAAATTGATATGACTATCAATTTATTGCTAAAGAAGAATACAAAAGATGAAGGAAAAGGCAGTGAAGCATCCCAAAAGAAGAAGAGCATGAGAATGAAGAACAAACAAAGGGGTAAAGCTCAAGAGAACAACCAAGAAGAAGGAGGTGAAGGGAGTTTAACAAAGTCAAATCACAAATCCATCACCAATTTCCTTCAGCCAAGGGAGGAAGAAAATGTGGTTCAAAGAAAGAAGATCCAAGATCCTCTCGATTGGGAGCTTTCCAAAGCAGAAATACACAAGCAAGAAATCAACAAATGAAGGACTCTATCATATAGAGATCAAGGGAGACATGGCCATCATAACAAACAAATTTGGAAGTGAAGACCATGAAGCACATCCAAAGACTAAGCCTTTCTATCCCTAAACTCTATTTTGTTGCTTATTTTAGATTATGACTTAATGCACATGTTATGCTTTAACATTGAAATTTACTTGTGCCTTTCTAGTCATTATAATGTTTTGAAGCTCAATATGTGAAATCTTTGTGATAAGAGCTTCTTTTGTTTCACTTTTGTTGTCCAAGTACTCTCACCCCAAGTTTAAATTGCTGATAAAAAGGGAGAGAAGAAGTCAATTTATTATTGTTGAGATGCTACATAATGATTATTTGACTAGAACTATACTGTTTATAAGAGTTGGTCAATACATTGCTAAATTACCAAATGAGAGTTGATCAATATACTGCTTATATGTGATACATGTTGTCTCATTTTCATTAACCCCATCTTTGAGTGATGACAAAAGGGGGAGAAGAAATGTGATGACAAAATATGTGAAAATATGAAATAGCAGTGGAATTCCTCAAGCATGAATAGAAAATGTGTGAATTTTCTGAAAATCCATGCATATGTCAAGGGGGAGAAAGAACAAAATATGATATGTGTTTGTTGTACTGCAATTGCTTGATGTAATTGTGATGTGTAATGTGAATGTGCTATGAATGTGTACTGTGAAACTAATTGGTTGCATTTGAAATTTAAAATGATTGTTTTCTGAGATTTTGAAAATGGTTAAGTTGGGATTGTGAAGTTTTTATCATGGTTCTTGACTTGACCTATGACTTTACATTACATCATGAAAACAATTAAATACATGAGTTTTGTGGTTTTGCAAAGATAAACTGAGTGCTATTGTAGCTATACATATTTGAGTACTTCTATAGTTCATTTGAAAATGCAAAATCACCTTTTCAACTTGTTTCCAAAAATTTGGACTTGAAATTCGGATGCAGACCAAAAATTCGGACGCATCAAGATCTTCTTGTCAAAAATGTCTTTTCTGTTGTTCAAATTGTTTGAAAACTGTTTAAATCCTTCCTATCATATTTGAACAATCTTAGAAAAGCTTATTTTCAAAAATTAAAGTTGTTATCTCACATATTTTACATTTTGGATTTGAAATCTTAAAATTCGGATGCATGATTCAAAATTCGGATGCATGTTTCAAAAATTCGGATGCATCCATATTTTTTTGCCAAAATGTGCTCTTTTGTTGTTCAAATTGATTCAAATATGTTTTAATCTCTTCCATTATGTTTGAACAACCTTAGGAACACTTTATTTCACTTTAAACATTCATTATATTGAATTTATTGCAATTTGGACTTAAGATTTAAAAAATTCGGATGCAAGGTTTAAGAATTCGGATGCATGTTCTGAAATTCAGATGCATGCAACTTTTGTTGCCAAAATGTGCTCTATTGTTGTTCAAATTGATTCAAACTTGTTTTAATCTCTTCCACTATGTTTGAACAACCTTAGGAAAGCTTATTTTCAAAAATTGAAGCTTTCATTTCACTTATTTTACAATTCGGACTTGATATGTCAAAATTCGGATGCATAGCATCTCAAGTCCAAACTTGTTGAAAAATGAGCACAATCTAAGGGGGAGCAATATTAATCTTTTCTGACCTTTAATACCTCTCTTAGAAGTTGTCGTAATGATTAAATGTTATATCTTCTATCCTAGTTGTTGGAAGGAAGGAGGCAAATGGAGGTTGGTTGGGTCATAGGCTCATATTGAGCCATTTGAATGTCAATGTGCTAAATTGGTTATCTTCTATCATTGACATCAATACTTCTTTGTACTACATTGTTTAAATCCATCACATTTTGCATCAAAGTTTGTCATCATCAAAAAGGGGGAGATTGTTAGCCCTAAGGGCAAATCATGTAGTTTTGATTAATGACAAATATTGATGAGGACTAATATGCATGTCATTTGTGTGATAGGATTGTTGGATTAAGAAGTATGAAGTCTCATTGCCTTGGAGCTAGCAATGCAAGAACAACTCTAAGATGCCAAAGTGATTGAAGGTTGAAGAGTTTGTTCAAGATGATTGAAAGCTATGAAGATATGAAGTGTAGGTTACATGTGGTTAATAGGTAAACTTTGTAAACCCTACACTCTTAAGCCTTGGAATCTATGAGTTACAATTGAGAGCACAAAACTTGATTTAAATGATTTAAATGGTTTTGAACTTACCTAATTATAAAGTTTTTATTAATAGTTTTTGTACTTAAAAGGACTTTAATGACTTATCTTTAAGGCTAGAATGTTTTCCAACTTGTTTGAAATGATTTGGATATATTTTGACAAAGTTTCAAAAATTTGGAAGAAAATTCGGACACATGCAGAAGAAATTCGGTCGTCCGAATTTTGTGAAGAATTTTTCAGCACTGTGAACAGTGAACAATGCATTAATAGTAACACTATTCGCTTGAACAGTATACTATTCATGTGAACAGTACTACTATTCTTCTAAAAACATTTGGATGAAGATTCGGACGAAGCTGGAAAATTCGGTCGTCTAAATTTTGTGAATAGTTTGAACAGTGCCGACTGTTTTTCCAGAGAAATTCGGACGAAGATTCGGACGAAGCTGAAAAATTCGGTCGTCCGATTTTTTGTGACCGGTGCATGAATAGTGCATGAACAGTACCACTATTCACATGAACAATATTTTCTGAAACTAGCCGTTACTAGCCGTTTTATGACTATTTAAACTGATTTTTGAATTCCATTAAAGCATAAACTCCAGATTTTTTAGTAGAATTTTGAACTAAACAAATCCCACATTCTCTAACTTGTTTTACATCAAATTGAATTGAAAAGCTCTCAAATTGCCTTGTGCTCAAAGGTGTACATTCAAGATTCCAAAGGCAAAGTGTAAAGGTGCAACATTGTGTAAAAATCTACCTACAAGTGGTAACATCTACACATTCTTATCTCCTTATTAAATTGTGTTATTTTCTACTAGCTCATTTGCAATGTTATCTTGTGACATAAAACCCTTTTGTGTTAGGGTGAGGCATAGACTAGATTAATCAAGGTTGTAGTGTAAAACCCGTGTGAGGGTAAGCCTTGGATTAGATTAGTCTTGAGGTTGTCTTTAGATATAAAACCCTTGTGGAAGGGTGAACCTTGTTTGTATAATTACTAGAAGAGGTTGTGAGTGTAAAACGATAGTGTGGTTAGCCTCTTATGTAATTGTTGAACTTGAGCATATAGTGGATTGGTTGAAATCCTTGAGTGTGGACTCAAGGTAGTGGATGTAGATCTTGGAGAGATCGAACCACTATAAATCGTTTGTTCATTTTCTTATAGCTTTATTTATTTATATGCTCATGTTATTATTACTTATTGATTGTTGTTGATTGATTGGTTGTAGTTTGATGATATTATCTTAACCATCACATCACATATAAACTTGAAGCTTGTGGAATTAAAGAAGAGCTTTTATTAAGGCAAAGGATTTTCAAAACAACGAAAAGATTTTGATAATTAGCCTAAGTCCTAATTCACCCCCCTCTTAGGTCTTACAAATATCATTGTTGCAAGAGGTTTTTATGAAAAGAGTAGTGTCATTTTTTTCACTTGAAAATCCTTTTGAAACAAGAAAACCACTCAATCTTTCATACCAAGCTCTAGGAGCTTGTTTTAAACCATACAAAGCTTTGGAAAGTTTGAAGAAATTGTTAGGATACTTTTCATTAGCAAAACCGGGAGGTTGTTCCACATAAACCTCTTCTTCAATGAAAACATTTAGAAAAGCACTTCTGACATCTATTTGAAATAACTTAAAACCTTTGAAGCAAGCATTTGCCAAAAGCATTCTTATAGATTCAAGTCTAGCTACCGGAGCAGAAGTTTCATCATAATAAATGCCCTCTTCTTGATTGAATCCTTGGGCAACAAGTCTTGCCTTGTTTCTAACAACTTCTCTGGATTCATTAAGTTTATTTCTAAAAACCCATTTTGTACCAATAACGGGTGATCATTGGGTCTTGGGACGAGAATTCAAACTTTGTTTCCTTCAAATTGATTTAATTCCTCTTGCATAGCAACAATCCAAAAATCATTACATAATGCATCATCAATATTTTTAGGCTCAATGTGAGATAAAAGTGGAAAGTTGTCAATGAAATACTTTCTTGTTCTAACACCTTGAGATACATCACCAATGATTTGCTCCTTAGGGTGGCCTTTTGTTTATCTTAGATCCTTTGGTAGCTTTTGATCACCACTAGGTTGATTGTCTTGTTCTTGCTCAATCATCTCTTCTTCATTAGCATGATCTTCCAAGATTGGAGCTTGAAGATGAGTTTGCTTATCATTCATAGATGTACCTACATCATCATCATCTTTTCTATCCAATTAGATGTTAGATTCATCAAAACTCACATGTACGGTTTCCTCAAAACATAAGGTTCTTTTATTGTAAACTTTATAAGCATTCTAGTTAGAGAATAACCAAGGAATATGCCTTCATCCAATTTTCTATCGAACTTTCCCAAGTTGTCACTTATATTGAATATAAAGCACTAACAATCGAACACTTTGAAATAGGAAATAGAGGGTATTCTACCAAATAAGAGTTCAAAAGGAGTCTTTCTCAAAAATGGCCTCAAAAGAACTATATTCATAACATATAGCATGCGGTGTTTATGGCTTCAACCCAAAAATATTTTGGCAAAGAATTCTCACAAAGCATAGAACTAGCCATTTCTTGTAAAGTACAAATTTTCCTTTCAACAACCCCATTTTGTGGAGGTATTTTGACAACCGAAAAGTTGTGAACAATACCCTTTTCATCACAAAGCATAGTAAAATATTGGTTGTAAAATTCTCTCCCATTGTCACTTCTAATGGAAATTAATTTGCAATCAAGGGAGGTTTGAACCTTTTTGAATAGTTTCACAAATTCATGAAATACTTTGTCCTTTTGTGATAAAAAGAGTACCCAAATGAATCTTAAAAAATCAACAACTATAACATATGCATATCTCTTACAACCATGACACGTGGTACTCATTGGCCAAAATAAATCCATATGAACAAGTTCAAGAGGTTTTGAAGTTGAAACCATTTTCTTGGGTTTGAAAGATGTTTTTTTTTTGTTTTCTATATTGGCATGCATCACAAAGACTATTTCTCTCAGAAAGCATTTTTGGCAATCCTCTAACCAAATCTTGAGAAGAAAGTTTATTCAACAAATCCATGCCCACATGACCAAATCTTCTATGCCAAAGAAAACCATCATTATCATGAACGGAAAGACATTTTAACATCATTGGCAACAAGTTCATCAAGATATAGCACATATACATTCCCAATCTATTGGCAACAAAAATAAATTTTCCACTTACAATATCAAGAATGGTACATGTATCACACTTAAACTCAACTTCGCATCCATTGTTACATAATTGACTTATGCTAATCAAGTTATATTTCAAGTCATCAATAAGTAAAACTTTTTTAATGAGAGGGGAAGATCCTTTACCAATATTACCTACTCCAGGAATTCTTCCTTTCTTCTTATCACCAAATGTGACAAATCCATCACTTGTGGCTTGAAGTTCACTAATGAGAGAAGCATTCCCCGTCATATGCCTTGAGCATCCACTATCAAGAAACCACTTTGTGGCACTTGATCTTGAGGGAATATGTACCCATAACAAACGAGAGGAAGTGACTTTTGGTACCCACATTTTCTTGGGTCCAAGGGGGTTATGTTATAGTTCCCTTACCTCTCCAAATAGCCTTAACACCACTCACAACCTTTCTTTTTATAAAACACCTAGTGACCTTGTGGCCATTTCTACCATAATATGTACAATGTGAATGAGGCATAGAAATAGATGGAGCTTTGACAAAGTAATTTTTGTATTTTGAATCATTGTTGACATGATTGTATCCAAGAGCATTTTTAACAAAAGGATATCTTTGATACCCAGGAAGTTTGTCAGGATTATCTCTACCATTTGTAAATTTATCTACACATAAAATGAGATCATCAACTTTCTTTTTCAACATATCATAATCCACAATCATTTTCTCTAAGAAAATATTTTAGCACAAAGAGATTTGTTCTCAATAGATAAATTTTGTAAAGAAACATTTAAAACTTCTTTCTCAATATTTAAACAATCAATGGATTCAAGAAGTTTTTTGTTATCACAAAACAATTTTGAATTCTCCTTCAATAAATTTTTAATTTTGAATCCCATCTCTTTGTTTCTTTTTGAAACCTTCTTCAATTCACTATATATGTCTACAAGCAATTCACTAGGATCATCAATGTCATCATCACAATGTGTAGAAGTTGAAGGAATAGATTCTAGCTCATCATCCATAGCCATGAAGCACACATTTGCTCTTTCATCATTGTCATCTCCACTATCTTCATTGGCTTGTTGATCCCAAGCGCCTACCAATCCTTTGCCTTTCTTAATAGACTTCTTCTTCTTCGACTTATCATCTCTTTCTTTCTCCATTGCTTTAGGGTAATCGGCTATAAGGTGTTCAGTACTCTTGCACTCATAGCATTGAGCTTTGAACAATGAAGATGATTGTCCTCCTTTCTTGGGGGACCTCTTTCCTTTCTTGAGAAATCCCTTTTTGTAGAATTTCTTGAGCTTCTTAACCACCATGGCCATTTCATCATCTTCTCCATCTTCATCTTCACCACCAGATAATTCCTCTTATTCACTTGTAATGTCGATGGCTTTAAGTACCACTCTTTTCCTCCCTTTCTCCTCATCTTCAAGATCATTTAATCTCTTAACCTTTATCCCATGAGTGAGCAATGATCCAATAAGTTCCTCAAGAGGAAGAACCTTCAAATCTTTTGACTCCTCAATTGTAAGAGTTTTTGGTTGAAAAGACTTGGGTAGAGCATTCAAGAATTTTGTATTTTGTTCACCAAGAGAGTAGTTCTTTCCATATGACTTCAATCCATTTGAGATGTTGGTGAATCTTGTGAACATCTCACTAATGCTCTCTCCTTGCTTCATAGTGAATAATTCATAATCTCTCACTAGCATAGCAAGTTTTGACTCCTTCACTTGATTTGTGCCTTCATGAGTTACTTGAAGAAGTCTCCACATGTCATGAGCTGTATCACATCCGCTTACTCGGTTATATTCATTGACATCCAAAACACAACTCTAGATGTTCATAGCTTGATAGTTCAAGGTCATCTTTCTTGAGTCACTTTCATCGTATTCGTCCATAGGCTTTGGTTCCCTTGTTACTCCATCGGATCACATCCTTATTGGTATATAAGGACCGTTCTCAATGATATTACACAAACCAAAGTTAATAGAACAAATGTATATCTTAATTCTAGATTTTCAAAACGTATAATTTGTTCCATTAAATACAGGAGGTCTATTTGTGGAAGATTCATCCAAATAAGGTAAGTTTGAAACATTAGCCATAGGATCTTATCTTCTAGGTGGTAAAACCTTTGCCAAAGAAGTCCAAGCTCTAATACTAATTGAAAGAACTAAGAGGGGTGAACAAGGTCTTTGGCTAATTTTTGAAAACTTTATCCTGTTTGACAAAATTAACATGGAAGATGATTGGAATCAAATACTTCATAAAATATGTGAGTAAACATAATAAGAATCAAATTTAAAGAAAGTAGAGAGCAAGAGACAACACAAGTGATTTGTTGTGGTTCGATCGCACAAGATCTACATCAACTACCTTGAGCACCCACTCAAGGATTTCAACCAAACTCAACTATAATCACAAGTTGATAAGTTTCTACAACAGAAGCTCACCCTTCAAGGGTTTTACACCACAACCTCTTCTCAAATACAAATAATCAAGGCTCACCCTAACACAAGGGTTTTATATCAACAAGATAACCTTGAAAGCAACAATTAAATTAAGCATGAGATAGGGAAGTTACAACAACTTGGTAGATGATGAAAAATTAGCACACCTTCCCATTTTTTGTCTAAGGAATCTTGAATTTGAACTTTTAGCACAAGAACTACCAAAAAATCTGAAGTTTATGATTGATAGATAATGACTGGGAAGAGTAAGGAATCTTTAAAGCATAAGAACTACTAAAAAATATGAAGTTTATGTCTTTTGTAAGTTTTAAAAATCTGTTACAACATTCAAATAAAGGCTATTTACAGTAAATTTGGTTGACCAAATTTGGACTCATACGTCCGAATTTCTCCGAAATTTCCACTGTAGCACAAATTTGGTAGACCAAATTTGGACACTCTCGTCCGAATTGGCTGTTCGAATTTCTCCGAAAATTCAACTTTCATGTGTTAAAATTCAAACTTCAGATGTCCGAGTTGAAGTCCGAATTTTTCAAACCTAGTTTAGAATGACTTCAAATCACCCATAATAAGTTTGAAACATTTTGGACTATGAGATAGATCATTTCAAAGTCTTTTAGTCCAAAGGCCGTTATTGAGAACTGGGTAGAAACATTTGTAAGATAGGTCATTTGAGATTTAAAAACCAAGTTTGAAGCTCTCTTGAAAAACTTTTAGATTCCAATGACAAAAGAGTGCAGGTTTACAAAGATATAACTATAATGCATAGTAAACCTATACTAAGGTCTTCAGGGACTTCAATCATCTTGAACAAACTCTTCAATCTTCAATTACTTTGACATATTTGAGTTTTTTTCTTGCATTGTAGCTTCAAGGCAATGAGACTTGTATACTTCTTAATCCAAAAATCCTATCACACACCATATAAGCATATTAGTCCTTATCAATGTTGATCAATATAATTTTTATAGGATATTGCACTTATCAATGTTTGTAACTAATCAAAATAATATGATTTTCTCTTAGAGCTAACACGTTTTGCATATTTGGATGCCGACTATGCCCGATGCAAAGTCAACCATAAAAGTACGAGTGGTCATTATAAATTTCTTGGTAGCTTCCTTGTATATTGGTATAGTAAGAAACAAGCATGTGTGTCTTTATCTATAGTCAAAGCCGAATATATCTCCGCTGGTAGTTGTTGTGCTCAAGTGCTATGGATATAGCACACTCTATTTGACTATGGCTTAGATTTCAAATGTGTGCCTATTATATGTGACAATACTAGTGCAATCAATTTGAGCATAAATCTCATTCAACATTTTAGGACTAAGCATATACAGATTAAACATCATTTCATTCATGATCATATAGCTAAAGGTGATATATGCTTGGATCATGTGAATACAAATGATCAAATTACTGATATATTTAGAAAGCCTTGGCTGAGGAAATGTTTTGTTACTTTAGAAGAAGCTTGGAAATTTCAAAATTCAATTACTGATGTATGTGTTGAAGTGTAGAAAAAATAGAAAAAATGCAGACGTATGGTTTGGATGCATGGAGTGAAATTTAGACAGCCAAACTTCCTTCAAAAAAATTCTGGACAGAAAGATTTGGACACATAACCAAAAATTTGGTCGTCCAAATTTTCTAAATTGAAAAAATAGAGAAATTTGGACACAAGTTCAGATACATACCTTAAAATTTTATCATCTGAACTGTGCGATTTCAACAGTTTTTAAACCCTCAACCAATCAAAATCTTTACTTTAAACCATCCAAATTCTCTCTTCTGTCAATACCCACTCTACTCGCTCTCATCCGAACTCAAATCCATCCCATATTTCACCATTCTTTCTTGAAAATCACTTGATTTTCTTGTTCTCCACCCTTTATTGTCCTTGAAATCCATCTTTCTCAAGAAGAAAATTATCATGGTTTGCTCAAGGAAGGTTAATGTGGCTAAAGGCAAAGGAAAAGCCAAAGTGGGAGATGAAGAGCTCATTATCAACAAACCAAGGCAGGTTCGCATCCTACAATCAAATCTTGGAGTTGACTGATTCATTTCGACAAGATTTGTGATTGAATTTGAATAATGGAGAAAGAAGAGTACAAAGATTATTCTTGGCCATAAAGTGGAGGTGCATAAACTCACAAACGTGGATAATGTGCTTTCTCTCTTTGGTGAGATAGGTTAGGGTAGTTTACTTGGGGTGAATGAGGTTTATTGTCCCACTCTTGTTTATGAATTTTATGCTAATCATAAGGAAGAAAGGACTGAGAATGTTTAGAATAGTATTATTCAATGCTATTCTTCTGGAGTATCCCAAGTAGACTTTGAATTCAATAATGCTTTAGTGAATCGTATTTATGGTGTTGTTGCATTGGTGCTAGATATTATTCTTTGGGACTACATGTTTATATCCATGAATTTTTTCACCAATAAAAGGTTTGAAGAAGCATTCACTAATGGTAATAGATTTAGGTCCACTAGGGAAAGAGAAATCAAAATTTTTGATGCTAGAGAACGTGTTATGCATCACATGATTACTACTATGATCATCCTTAATTTTGGACATAAATCATCGATTGGTAATATGCATGTGTTGATTATGCTTGCTTTGCATGAGCATACAAGACTAAACTTTTGATTCATGGCATTAAACCATATGATTAGTGCAAGGAAAATGGCCAACAAAGTCTTGCCTTATGGGAGATTGTTAATAAGGATCTTCAAGCATTTCAATGTCCAACTCCCCGGAAGAGGATATCTGATGAAAAGTGGAGAAATCTACACCAATGAATCCCTCAAAAGAATGTAGTTGACACTAGATGAGGATGGTGTTTGGAGGACGAGAAGAGAAATCCCTCTAAGGGGTGAGAAAATAGAAACAAATGGTGATGAAGAAAAGGAGGAAAAAGTTGAAGAAGATGATGAGGATTAGGAGGAGACTTTAGCTCGAGAAAGGAAGAGTAAGAAGAGGAATGATTTATCAAGTGAGGGGGAGCAACCTCACACAAAGAGGAGATTATTTGAAGAAGAGCACTCTCCTCATTCTCATCAAAATCTTAGAGATATTCCTAGTGAGGAGGGAGTTACTAGAGGTGACACTATTGTAGCCGAGGTGTTCCAAGAGGCTTGAACAACCACATAAAGGAGATGGAAAAGATGTACAAGTTTTTTGAATCCTTTGCTCCTATGGTGCTAAGTAAATTGGATGGCTTGGACACTAGGGTAAAAAATATTGAAGAATTGTTGATGTAGAATACACAAAGTGGTGCAAGACCCTCTAGGCATCAAGCTAAGGATGACAAGGATGATGAAGGAGATGAGGAAGGTAAGAACAAGAAAGAGGATGGAGATGATGAAGATAATGATGAGGATAATGATGGAGATAATGATCAATAAGGCAACTTTGAGTTTATGGCTAGAGAAAGTGAGAAAAATGATGGTGTTCAAAAGGAGCCACAAGAAGGTGGAAGCCAAGAAGGAAGCTTGATAAAAAGAGCCGAGATCACTTCACCATCCACCACATCATTTGGAAAAGGAAGAGTCAAGCATGTGGTCAAGAAGAAGGGCACAAGGAGATCCTCCCGGTTGGCTCCAACACAAAAGCCAAACTACATCAGCAAGGAGCAAGGAAGTGAGGGGCAACTCCACATTAAGCTTAAAGGAGACATGACCATGACTACCAACAAATATGGCTTGAAGACGATGACCAAAATCAAAGACTAAGCACTCCTAACCCCTCTCTCTCATTTTACTTGTGTACTTAGTGTAGTTTATGTACTTTTATTTCATACATAGTTAATGTATCCAGAATAGTCCATGTATTTTTAAGTTTTGACCTTCAATGCGTCTTTCTAGTTCATGTGATCTTTTGAAGCTCAATGATGATGGCAAAGTATTGAGAGCTTATGATACTTTTGTTTTCATATTTGCTTCACTCTTAACACCCTACATTTGATTGATGACAAAAAGGGGCGAAGAAGTGTTATGCAAAATGTAATTTGATTTTTCTTTATATTTGCTCTGATGAATGTGGTTTATGATTTTTTGATGAGGAATGTGGTTTAGTATATGGCATAATGATTTATTGATATGTGCTCATTTGAGGGGAGAACAAGTACTTAGATATTGTGATGAATGATTGACTTACGGTTTATAGGCCATTGGGTGCTCATTAGCATTTTGATACTTTGAGAAACTTTGAGGTAATTTATGAATTGGTAGATTAAAATGACTATGAATATGTTTTATAATTGATCACCTTACTTTGATGATTGTGTGATTGGTTGTAAGCACTTATGTTGCAAAATCTATCGTTTGACAACTTTGCCAAAAGATTAGGGTTTCATCCTTTAATTGAAGGTAAGTTCACCTACCATACTCATCCCCAATTTTGTTTCCATGAGTTCAACAAACTCTTTTGTGAGTTGTGTTGAGATCGAGACAAACACAATATTTTCAAAATAAACTTGTGCCACCATAACATGTGTTTAGTCGTTTGATAAATATAGCCTTATCAGCTCTCCTATCTATTGTAGTCTCTTGTTAATAGAAAATTTGTCAATCTCTCGTACCATGCCTTTGGTACTTTTTTAATCCATAAAGTGCTTTCTTCAGCTTGTACACATGATTAGGATAATCTGGATCAACAAAACCTTTTGGTTGTTCAACATATACCTCTTCTTGCAAAAACTCATTCAAGAACGCACTTTTGACATCATCTGTTGAAGTGTGAATCTCCTTCCACATGCGACTGCCAACAATAGTTTGACAGATTTTAGCCATGCTATACTGCAAATGTTTCATCAAAGTCCACTCCTTCAACTTGTGTAAATTTTCATGTTCATTAGTTTTTGTTGTGGAATACCCACGTTGTGCCAATTACATTGATGCCATCTAGTCATGGAACAAGTTCTCACACATCATAGTGCTCGAATTATTGAAGTTCATCCTGCATAGCATCTATCCAAAATTTTTCTGTCAAGGCCTCTTTGACATTTTTTTGTTGAACACACGATAGGTTGTTGGAGTTGCCAAGAAATACTCATTTATCACTTCTTGCATCAAACTTGCCCAAAGGTTCTCTGTCAGTGAGGATGTAACACTTACTGCCACAAATATGAAAATAGGTCAAGTTTGACATACGTCACGTCCAAATTTCGTAGGCATTCTTAGCAGTGAAAGGCCTTAGATATATTCTGTTGATGACATGTGTTGCAATGTTAACAACTTCTGCCCACCATCTTTGAGATATCTCTTTGAAGTTTAACATAACTTGAGTCATTTCTTGAATGGTTTTGTTCTTCGTCTCAACTACACCATTATGTTGAGGTGCATTTGGTGTAGAAACTCTTGTTGAATATCATAACTAACACAAAATTCGTTAAACTATTGGTTGTCAAACTCCTTACCATGATCACTTCGTAGTATGCACAATGTTGAACTCTTCTGAATGTGTAGCTTTAAGCACAACTTTTGAAATGAATCAAAGGCTTCTGATTTTTGCCTCAAAAAGACAACCCAAATGTATTTGGAGAAGTCATCAACACACACCAATACATATTGTTTACCGCCAACACTTTAAATTTGAGTTGAATCAAAAAGATCTACGTACATGAGCTCCAATACTCTAGAAGTATTGATCTCTGTTGTTTCCTTTTGAGAAGACCTTTTTTGCTTTCCAATTTGACATGAGCCGCATATTCTTCTTGTGATTTTGGGTATGCCTCATACTGCTTCTATTGAACATAGCTTTTTCAACAGCTTGAGATTTATGTGTCCCAACTTTTGATGCCAAAAATCAATTTCATCGTCCTGGGCAGCCATACACTGTTGGTCATTTGAGTTTAGCAATTTGTAGCAATTGTCCGATGTTCTAGCTCTAGTGAGAACCAAACTATTGGAGTCATCCACAACAAAGCACTTGTCTTTGTTGAAGCTAACATGTAGATTATCATCACATAACTGGCTTATACTTATCAAATTAGCTTTCATCCCTTCAACATATAGAACCTCTTTAAGTGCAGTCATACCTTTTATATTTAGAGTTTCAATGCCAACTACCTTGTTCTTTAAGCCATCACCAAAGGTAACATTACCTCATTCACAAGCCTTATAGTTCAACAAGATGTTTTTCTGACCTGTCATATGTCAAGAAAAGCCACCGTCAAGATATCATATATCATTCATGCATGCTATGAACGACACATGTGCAATATGTCCTTTGAGATCCATTTTCTTGACCTAAATTCTCCTTTGCCAGACCGTCTGCCTGCTTTTGTTGAATTTTGCTTTTGCAAGTTTGCGCCCTTGTTGTAGATCTTTAGTAAGTCTTAAACAGATGTCACAAGTGTGTCCTGTAAGAGAGCAATAGTCACATATAACATGGGCTTTTAGGTTTTATGATGAAGCTCTTTTTTCTGCAAGTGTCATCTTTTTTTCTGGTACTATCTTGCTTGTTGAAGCAGTGTTGTTGTTGTTGTATCCCAGTCCTGTCAAATCTCGAGATTGTTTTCCAATGGACAATATTTCATCAATCTTAATCTTTCCTGTATTCAGCCTTTTGATGTACCATTCTGCTTCTTCAAGTTTGTCATTTCTATGTTACAGTGATTTGACATGATTTTGTACCTGCTGTTAAAGTTGCTCATGCTCTTGTTGCAGTGAACAATTATGCTATTGCAGTTTTTTATTTTTCTCCATCAATTTCATGTTGATCTCAACAATTTCCAACCATTTTGTATACATCAACTCATATTCACTTTTTAATTTCTCATAGACAACTTCACCATCATCAGTTTCGGAATCCTCATTATCGATTTCACCTCTATCAAACTGCAATTCTACATTTGAATGAAATGCAATAAAGCTGGTCATATGATTTGCCTAATCTTCATCTTTATTGCTACTGTTGTTGGACTCCTTGTCATCATTACTCCATGTCGTGTTGTATTATTTGTTCTTCTTCAAATTGTTTGCACACTCATTTTGAGTATGAGCAACTTTTTCGCATTCCCAACATCTAATATTGTTGTTGTTGTTGCCTTTTCTGTCAAAGTCCTTTGCATCACCTGCCTTCTTTGGTTAATCTCCTTTTCTGGTACCCTTGTTGAACTTCTATTCGTTGAACTTCCTACTTTCTTTCTTCAAAATCTTACCAAACTTCTTTGTCAACAAGACAATGTTGTCAATGTCAAAGTTGATGTGATTTGCTTTCAAGCTTCCTTCAGCCTTTAGTGCAACACCTTTGTTCTTATGTTGAGTGTTTAGATGTGTTTCAAAGGTATGCAAAGATCCCATTAATTCATCTAGCTTCAACTTTGACAAATTTCTAACTTCTTCAATGGCAGCAAATCTTGGCGACAAGGATCTCAAGGTTTTTGCACTAGTTTTTCTTCAGAATATTGCTCGCCAAGTTGAAATGCTTGATTTGCAATATCTCTCAATTTACTGCTAAAGATGAGAATAGTTTCATCTTCTATCATTCTCAATTTCTCAAATTGTGAGGTCAACATTTGTAACTTTGACATTCTGACATGACTTGTTCCTTCAAAAACAGATTGCAACACCTTCCATGCTTCTTTTGCAAATTGACAAGTTGAGATTAGCTTGAATTGCTCTGCATCAATAGCCATGAAGATATCAGTTAGTGCCCTAGCATTTGTTGAGCTCATCCTTCGTTCAACATCCATCTATTCCTCCATGGGTTTTTCAATAGCACCACCTTCATGATTCATGATAGTTGGTGGAGTCCATCCTTTTTGAACAGCAATCCATGCATTTTCATCCATAGTAGGAATGAAGATTATCATTCGTGCTTTCCAGTAAACATAGTTTGTTCCATCCAGCAATTGCAGCCTTGTTATAGATCTTGCTTCTTTTGCCATAATTGCAAAAATAACTTTCCCACAATCTCACTTACTAAATGAATAGCCAAACATCAACAATTGGTGACCCGCTCTAATACCATTTGTATGGTTAAGTTTATGCAAATTTTTGCGTTTGATTAAACTTCGTGTGTTGAAGTCGATTCTACACAGTTTAATACAACACACACAAATATAAAATAAAGTTTGACTCAACAAAATTAGTAACGTAGTTCGCCTCAACAGCCTATATTTGAGGGGTGCCATACCCAAAAAAACAATCCACTAAATTTTATATTTTAAAAGTACAGGAACATGCTCTCAATCTTCTCTAGTGATTCCCCTAGTGGACTTGGCAAAACTCTCTTAAGATATAGCTTCCATAACATGAGTTCAAAGAACAATTCTCTCTCTGGATAAAGCTTGAGAGTCGAGAGAATAAGCAAGAAATCCATGTGAACTTATGAGAGTTATTCCGTGAGAGTTAATTTTGCATTACCTTGAAGCTTTCTTTGTATAATGCTAGAGTCTTGAGCTTCTTCTCCAAGATTAATATCCCAATAATATAGCAAGAAATCCCTAGAAAGTAGGTTACCAATGTCCTTGATATTTGGTGTAGATGGATTTCTATGAGATTCACAAAATCCTATAATCTTTGGGAGATACCAAATATCTTCTACTTGCCATAATGGATTTTTTCTCAAATAATGACAACTTCTTGAAAAGACTTCTTGATGCCATAAAGGTCTTCTTGGCAAATAATATCTCACCAAACCTTAGTGACAAGAGACTTGTCATAATTGCCATAATTGGTTTGCTCCATGTCATAACAGAAACAATTTGGAGACATAAACGTTTAAGTGTAGCAGAGCTACCCCAAAAACCAATTTGTTCCTAGCAAACCATAAGAACCAAAGAGTAGCACCAAACATGGAAATATGTATCTCCAAATCTTTCTCCAAAACCATTTGCAGAAGGCCTCTAAAGGTGGACAATTTCATGGACCTCCACGGAGATCGTGAATAGGTACTTTGCCAGACCTTAACTGCAAAGAGACATTCGAAAGAAGCTGAAAACTACTTTCCTTAAGGGCTCCACACCGTTTGCTGCCAGGGGAAAGCTGAGGAATTCTTTTGTGAAGATTGTGATGTTCACAAACAGAATGTCCCAAGCATAGTTTCCAGAGAAAAATGTTAATGCGAGGTTGAAGCTTTGAACTCCATAGAAATTGCCAAAAGGATCTTGCCATAGATGAGGAGGATGGCGAAGCTGCTTCCTTCAGCAAGGAAAGAGTTGAGCTGTAAACATGATATCCTGAGCGCATAGAGTAAGGTCCATTTGAAGTATGATGCCATCGAATTTCATCAGGTGGAAAGGAGGGATTAATTGCTATAGAATAAATGGCCTCCGAAATGTAAGAAGAAAACCATGCATCTATTAGGTCCCTTCGCTAGCAGGCTTGATTGAAGTCTATTAAAGTAGCCACACTAGCCTCCAAATTACCTCTTTGCAATTATTGAGGGATAAGGAAATTGTGTTGCAATGGCAACCAGTAAGACGACCATAGACTAATCGGGAGGCCATTGCCAACTCTCCATCGAATACCTTGAGAAAACAAGTCTCTTCCCTTCAAAAGACTTCTCCACAGAAAGGAGAGGCGAGTTCCAAGAGCAGCATCCAAAAGGATGAGGTTGGGAAGTATTTAGATTGCAAAATTTTAGCTAGAAGGGAAGAGGAATTTTTAAGTAAACGCCAAACTTGTTTAGCTAAAAGGGCCAAATTGAAACCTTCCAGGTCGCTAAGACCTAAACATCCCTCTTTCTCAAGCTTACAAATATTGTCCCAAGTTTTCCAAGAAATTTTCTTGTGATCCGAATCTCCACTCTCCAGAATTGGAGCATCATAGATATGATAGAGTTGCAAATATTAGCAGGTAAATAAAAACAGGAGATGACATACTTCGCTATAGCCTAAATAACACTTTTAAGAAGGATTTCTTTACCTGCTTGAGAAAGGGTTTTTCCTTCCAATCATGTAGCTTTTTTCAGACTCTATCTTTTACAAAATAGAAAATCTCCTTCTTGGAACGACCTGTCATAAAGGGCAATCCAAGATATCTTCCTTGACATTCCCCAACCTTCATACAAAGTAAATTAGAGATGTTAGTTGCAACTGATTCAAGGCAAGATTTACTAAAAAATATTTGACATTTATGCAAAGTTAACAAGTTGCCCCGAGAGAGAGCCGTTCATATTCATGCAAGACAGATCTAATGAAGGAAGCATAACCCGACTCGGCTCTACAAAAAAGGCATGCTATCACGTGTAAAAAATAAATGGGTGAGAGTTGTACTTTGAGGAATGAAGGAAAGAGCAGCTACAGAACCCTCTTTCTCGGCTTTCCTAAGCAAGAAGGAAAAGCCTTCTGCACAAATAGTAAAGAGAAAAGAAAAGAGAGGATCGCCTTGCCGGATACCTCTAGAAGGGTGAACAAAAGTAGAGCAGCAGCCATTAATAAGAATGCGATGAGAAACTGGACGCACACAATTCATAATTTACTCATATCTAACTTTAGGGCAAAATGTTCAAAAACATTAGGAGTTCTACCCTGTATAGAATGAAAAGCTTCAAATGCAGTAATAACATTGTCAGTGAGGAGCCGATTGGCAATAAACGCACTCTGGGACTTATATATAATAGAAGAAAAGAAATGTTTCATTTGGCTAACAAGCACTTTAGATCAATTTATAAATCACATTCCATAAACTAGTGGGTCTATATTTAGTGATTTTAACCGTATGAGCAACCTTATGAACTAAGGTTATAAGAATCTCATTGATAACCAAAACATCAGAGTTACCGTTAAAAAAATTGAGCACGAATATGCCAATACTTTTGGAAGAATAAAGCATGAAGGCCATCAGGGCCGGAAGTGGGCATCTATTTTCAAAATGAAGAAATGTTGTGAGTGATATATTTTCTTCGATAGTTTGCATTCGTGGCTAACTTTTTTATAAAAAAATATCTTTATTTACGCGTTCCATAACACAATTTTTAAGCAAAAAATAATAACAATCCTTCGACTACTATAAAAATGTTAATGTAACTAACCATAAGATATATTGGAGGATTTGTTGGAATAAACAAAGACAAAAGAGTGTGTTTTTCTTTATTAAAAGGAAAAAAAAATACTTGTATTTGAATCCTCAATGTCACGTGACACAAAAAAAAAAAGTAAAACGTCCAATTAAAGACATTGATAGAGCTGTTATTCGAACTCAACGTTGATCAACAAAGCTCGTTCACATTCATTTATTTTCGATTTTTTTTTTTTTTTTGGTTTTGAGTTGTGGTTAAATACTAAAAATATTTTATTTATTAATTGAATGAACACGAATTTGTTCATTCACGAACATATATATAAATTTTATTATTTATGTACTTTGTATAATATTATTTAATATTTCATGTCAAATTATATGTTTATATAATATTTTGTATATAAAATATTATATTCAAATTTATTTTGTTGTTTTATTATTTACTTTTATCATTTTATTTAAACAACTCAAAACACTATTTGAGTTATTCGAATAACACAAAAAATAATAAAAGAGTCGAACACAAATAAATTTCAAACTTTACAAACAAATAAACAAATGAACTCGAATAAAATTTTAAATTCAAAACACTAACTGAATGATTTTGAACAGTTTTCAAGTACTATACGAACCATGCTAGAAAACTCGATGCTCAATTAGTTCTGTTCAAATACCGGTCTAGCCATTGCAATACAACAAAGACAGGAAGCCATTTACGATTTTGAGAATTTTTATCTTAAGAACATAAAACTGAAATGTCTGTAAAAGGAGAAGTGAAACATGAACTAAAAATTTTTATGATAGAATAGGAGTCCAAATACAATACAAAATTAAACGAATGTTTTGTAGGGATAGTTTTCCCATTACATATACTTCAACAAACACGTTTATTGTATATATATATATATTTACTATATACAGTCTAAAAATTATCATTTTTCAAGTTGTTTCTCTTTCTAGCTCACCTCCTCTTCCTCTCTAACCTAAACCCTAAAATTAACAAAGAACACATCAAATCAGCCATTGTAATGCAATGAGTAGTGATTCTATACCTGACTCTCCCAATTTTACAGTAAAAACTTAAAAATTTATCAATTACTAACAACCCGAGAGAAAAAATGAGTTATATGTACCACCGTGTCCGTAAGAGAAGTTGGGCCAGAATTTGCCACACCTTTCTGGAGATGGCCCAAATTCTAGATCCTCAAGTGTGTGCACTACAAGTAACTGTCATGTAATTTAGAGCGTAGAGCACATGCCGAGGGAGGTACTACCACCAAACCCAGTTGAAATGCCCCAATGATATGCATGTGAGTCAAGTTGGATCCAATACTCATCTAGATTTATGCATCTTGTAGGCAAATGCCCGGCTCTCATGGAATAGGACGCCTTAACTACGGCAATGTAAATGTGTTTAAAATAAGAATGTCACTCGTACTACACGGGCTTGGGACTGTCATTCGAGAAGCTTGGTTGAGGTGGTAATCAAATGACGTGCAATCAACTGTTACGGTCTGCCATTGGTCCCAAATCATGTTTGGGATTTCGCTGCCTCCTGAAAGACTCAGTCATCTATAATATACAAACAACTTAATTAACATTTTATTTTTATAAAAACATTTGTACATTTAAACTACTAAACTAATAAAAATGCAACCTCACTAAATAAATAAACTACTAAATCACTATTCAAAGAAAAAAAACTACTAAACTACTAAAATGAAAAGTAAAACAAAGAAAACGGACTTATGTTATTTTAAACATAAAAAAAAACATCAAAATAAAAATTTAACATTTTAACATATTTAATCTATTTAATATCATTATTACAAATAATTAAACATTTAATATTTTTAAATTAAATTGTATTAAAATTATCTAATTAACTTTTAATATATTTTAAAATAATTTATTAAGTTATTCAATTCTTCCAACCCAAAAAAACTTAGGTTATTAATTCAATATATTTAAAAATTAAATCTATTTAACCAATTCCGAGCACAAGCCTAAACTAATTTATTATAACATTGAGAAAAATAATAAGTAAAAGTAATTAATTAAGCACATTATTGTAATTTAAATTATACTAAAATACAATTTATCTAAACAAATAAAGTGGTTACTCATCAACAATTTATTGAAAATAAATTAATTAAAATTAAATAGATAAAACATTAAAATATTAACCAAAAATGAAATTAAATAACTAACACAAAAAAATAAAATAGGTTAATTAAAATAGAAAAATATCTTGAAATTAAAAATAAAACATGAAAATGTAAAGACAACATAAAAAAAATCCTATTAACTTACAAATGTTTTTGAAGAATTTGCCTTGATATACCCATAATATCATGAAAAATAGATAAAAAAATTTTACTGCTACTTAGTATCAGCAATAAGTAAGAAAAAGTACATCAAAATGTCAAAATTTATAAATTTGTACCTTATTGAAGTAAGGAACTATGACATATATGTTTGGAATAGATTCTGTTTTGAGAGAGTTGAAAAGGTATTATCTCATTGAAAGGTTATATACATCTACCCTTTCTTGACCCATTTTTTAGACAAACACTCTGTTCTTTCTTCTATTTAGATGGTAAATATTTCTCAGAACATGAAGTGTGAATCAAACCCAGTTTGAATTGCCTTCAATCCAAAAAAGCTTAAGTTATAAATAAACGTATTATAAAATTAAATCTATTTAGCAAAATTTTAATCACATACCTAAATTACTTCATTATATTAGCAAACAAAATAATAAGTAAAAGTAATTAATTAAGCACATTGTAAATAAATTAATTACAATTAATTATAGTGATTAACTAGAAAACAAAGTACTGCAAATTAATTATATATAAATAATTAAAACATTAGAAAAAAGACTTTCGCACTGCTGGAGAAACCTGTCGGTGAATCCCGCCGGCGATGGCAAAAGTCATTCCACACTTTTGTGGCTGAATTTCAATCTGGCCGTGGAAGTGTGCTGACTTCTAGAACTTCGTTAATTGTGCTGAGTTCTGATCCAAATGCCGGAACTCAGACACTTAGAATTGTACTTTTTTTCGGTCATTTTAAAATTGTTTTTTATGAAAATTATATGCATAAAAATGATAAAATAGAAGCAACTTGAGTAATTAATTTTTTATAAATTTAAAATAATTTTTTTGTATATTTAAATTTTAATATTTGAAATATTTAAAAAAATTAAAAAAAACTACAAAATAAATAATAAAAAATAAAATTTTTAATTATATATAATTAAATTAAAAACTATATATAGTATTCCCTTTCAACAAATTATATATATATCAACAAAACATGAGTCATTAGTTTAAGGCCAACAAAGATCAACTTCCAATCTAAAATATCTTTCACATTCTTTTATTAATTTTTTAATATTATTTTTTATAAATAATTTATTTTTAATATTCTCATTACAATTAAACTAAAACAAATCCAATCCCATTGGCCTTAAACTAACGAATCCTGTCAAATGGTTCTCGCTCTTTATTAAATCCATGGAAGATTAGAAGCAGAATGGGGAAGAAGAATTCTCAGTGCCCATCAAATATTCTGTCAATCCATCTCATTTGTCCGATACTACCACTGATAATCCTAACGGTCACTTCAGATGACCTGCTACAGACCCTTGCTCTGCGTTCTCCTGTGGAGATTATCTACTGCCTAAGGGCTTACCTTTCAACATGTGAACTCTGTCCACCGTGCCTGATAAAGAGCAACCTCGTGGGGGTGAGCTAACCTTACTACAAATTTTCTATCTTTCTGAACGCCCTTTAAGAATGAGATTTTATGATCCAGAGAGTAAGGTGAAGCATAATTTGCGCTTTGATCATTATATTAAGCCGTAGCGGGACAAGATTTATTAGTTTCCATGAGTTTATTTTTGATTGATTAAGCTAAGTGAGTGTAAAATTTTGATTGATTAAGCTACAGAAGTCATCACATCTGGGAATTTAGGTCCATATACCACAGCTACTTTCTTATTGAAATCAAGATGGCATTTTTTGGGGTAGTTTCTAAGAGGTTTGAGAAACTTTTTGTATAACCAGATTATTTGGTAGTGTACTTGTTAGTGTGGCGACTTTCCATCGTCCGACTGTTTTCTGGTAGAAATTGAACAAATCTTCTACAGGAGTTCGACTATTACACTAACCGTTTGAAATTATTCTAGGCTTTGTTGTGTGAAAGGTTTCCATTTTGCAGTCTATTATTCTTCAGATATTGAATTAATATCGGCATCTCTTTCCATAAAAGAATGGAAACATCAGTTTCTCTTGGAATAATAAGATCAATGACCTGCATTAAAAAAAAAAAGTTCTAGTTTAAAATTGAAATCAGAAAAACTTGAATCATGTTTTTTGAGAGCTTATCTTGATACCTACCATTTAAGGTCAGCAACTCCCTATGAGATTGAGAGAGTCATAGTTTCTGTTTGGCACTTAATCCACAAAGCAACTTTCTTAGTTATGCGGTCTGAAAGTGTTTGAATTGGCTGAGGGTTATTTCAAATGAATGGATTAATTGTTGAATGTTTAGCCTTTGGTGTTTTGAACCAAAACGATTACTATTTATAGATCATGCCTTTCTATGTGCACTGACTTTCTTTTGCATGTTCTATGTAATGGCAGGCTTCATGATCTATCTTGGAGATGTCATCACAGCCAACAATATACCAATAGCAAATACAAGCTTGTACTGGGATGAGGCATTCTCTCCAACAAGAAACCATGGGCTAGTGTGTACCATGATGATGCACCATTTGGGTGGCCAATGAAGTGGTTTTCAGCTACTGAAATTCCCCAGCTGAAGTGCTAAAGTGCCCTGCTGCAAATGTTTCAGGTCCAGGTTTGTTTATCATGATGTTTCAATCAGCGGAAATACTGGTTAACTCTTATTATTTAACAGTGTGACAAATAATATTATTCATCATTGCAAAACTCATCATTTTGCTTGGTCTTCCCAATAAGGTATTGAGGTGAAAAGGTTTGGTTTCCAGGAAACTCCATTTACTTGCAGAGGGTGCAAGTGATAAATATAAGCTAAATAACTAGTTTAAAAAAATATTAATAAAAATGATCTCAATGTTCTAAATTTTATTCATCTACCTCTTTATGATCACTTTTTTGATGCAATCTTGTTAATCCTTTATATGTCATTTCTACAGCATGCAAGCATACGAGTTGCAGGCCATTTGCCTAGGTTTCTTGTTGCATGCGAAAATTGCAATTTTAGCATATTTTCTGCCAAGAAAGTCATATAGCTGGCCAAGATATTGGCAAGACAGAAGTTATGAGAATCTGAGAGTGTGATAGAGATGCATACCTAGGTTTTTTAGTTTTTATTTTTGGTTATAAAAAATGAATAGACAGAAAATATATAGACGTTAAGGATACAGCTTCACATCTTTGTTTCTCTTTTTTTCCCTCTTAGCTTTTCCCTCCTTGAAATTGAACAATTGTGTTTGATCCACTGAAAACTTAGTTGGTATGCTCAAATGCACTGAAACAGAGTCATCTTCAAACTTTCTGATTACCTCAGCTTGGTTGGTATTTTAGGAGGCAATTATTGTACCTCCAAAGGCACAACGCGTTTGGAGCTGATGCAAAATGAGATCCAGCGGAACACAGTGTTGTACCCCAAAAGTGGGCCGAAAATTTTTTGACCAAGTGTTTCCAACTACGTTCTTAAACTTTCATTATCAAGTTACCCTGGCATACATTTATTTCTTCGGTTCTGGTCGTGGATCATACCCAGAGGTTATTTCAAATGCCCTAGCAGACTGATTCCAGCACACATCTTTATAAGTCAACCCTGACTCAAGGTAGTGAAAGGTGGAAAATGAATCTTTATGGTTCTGAGATTTTCCTATTTGTCTTAATTAAGACTGGCTGCATTTAAATGGCGTCACAGGCTAAAGTGGTATCTTAGTTAAGTTGATGATTGGCTGCTGATCCCAATAACTTAGAATATGAAAAAAAAGTTTATTCTTCTTTTCCATGTTTGGATGAAGAGTAATCATTCACAAGGCGAACCTAGTTGACCTTTTTGCTGTTCTTTCTAATAAGGTGCTGTGCTGTGCAAGCAATGTCATCTTTTTTAATTTTCTTATCATCCAAAGTGAAAACCTTTTGACAGGTGCTGGAGATAAAATTTCAGCATACACCTAGTAAAGCTTAAAAGGATGTGGTTCCAAGGTTTTTCTTACACAAGAAGTGTGTAGGTTAAATGTTCACAGAGAAAGCTGCTGCCCAAGGAGTGGAACTTGGCATCATGAAACTTCTTGCAAGGTCTCCCGCCAAGGTGACTAGAAATGCAGATACTTCCCTTTATTATTTAGTCCTACATAATTGCAAGATGAAAAGTCCTCGAGTGCATGTATAGATACCAAGGCATAATATTTGGAACCCAATTTATTCATTGCAACTCTAACAAAGTGATATGAATGTCAAATTAAGAAAATTCTGAAGCAATTAGCTAGAGACGAAACCCAAGTTTCAAGGGATATGTTAAGATTTTGCAGTCTGCCAAAAGCTTGGAAAGGTGCTACATTTTTCTTCTGTTATCATGTCACTGATTGGCTGTGTTTTTGTTGTACCGTTGTTTGATTACTGAAAGCATATTGCAGAATATGGTTGCAATTGTGTATTCTTCTTCTGAAAAAGAAGATCCATTGCTAACCAGAACATATGAATGGAGATAGTGTGGGCTAGGAAAGCCTTAAATGCCTTGACAAGAGTTGCGAAGCTTCAAGCAGTGATCCAAGGTGAAATTGTCCAAGGAAAGGTGATCACAAAACTCAAGTGTATGCAACCGCTTGTATCTGTTCCAAAAATGTCAAAAATTAGAGTTCCAACGGTGGACATAAGTAATAATGGCAGTAAACGGAGGCATTGCTTGGAGAACACGATAGAGTCTCAAGATTTTCATGTAAGTGAAGGAGTAGCTTAGTTTTTACCTCTTGAAGTGAATGAAAATAGTTAAAGTGAAAGTGAATTTCTTTAAAATAGAAGAGTTTCTGTGCTTTTACTTCTAGAGAAGAATTTCTCTACAAACAGTGTGTTCATCTTACTATGTTGTTCACTAACACCTTCATGAAAGAAACAAGAGTTGGGATTTTAGCTTGGTAACAAACGAAGAAATAGAAGCCCTGTGGTTCAAAAGGCAAGAAGCTATTGTCAAAAGAGAGCGCATGAAGAAATACTTGTATTCTCGCCAGGTACAGAAATTGGTCAAGTGAAGGAGTAAAGGTGACATTATTTCATCTTTATATTGTCTTGCTTTTGTTAAGTCTGTCTTTTGCGGAATGACCAAATGCTCCTGGAATCAGTATAGAGGGAAAACGGAAGACAGAGTTGCCAATTTGATCATTTGGATGAAGCCGAGTCAGGAAAGAGGAGAAAAAGATAGATTGAAGTCTTCTGCATAGCCGAATATTCTTGCAGGTGATATGCAAAGAATGCAAGAAGTCAAGCTGAACAATGCAGCTAAATAGGATTCAGGTTAAGTGTTAAATTCACCTATTTTACTTCCAAGGAGACCCTTGTGTTGTGTAAAACAGAAATCAATTGGAGATGATAACTCTCTGCCAAATTCTTCTTCGTTCCAGCTTATATGGCTAGCACAGGTTCAGCCAAGGCAAAGGCTAGATCAATAAGCACGCCAAAGCAACATCTAATTTTCTCCAAATCATACTGAGGCCAACATTCTCCATGCAAGTCCGGGCTTTCTCCCTGGTGTTCATTTAATGGTCAAATGACTGGCAGTTGCAGAAAAAGTGGCATTTCTCAGCCAATATGTACGAATTCTGGAGGAAATTATTGGGATTAAAGTATCTGGATTGTCATCTCTCTTCAGTTTGAGCCTGATAATTGTAAAAGATTCTGAAGATTCCCGTAAGTATTGGCATAGGAAAATTTGAAAGAGCCTCTTATACCATCTGCAGCTTATTTTTGGTAGTCCTCACAAAGTCAAGTTCCTACTATGGTATGATCTGAGACTCCCTATTCTAGTGAGACGTTGCTGCTGCATTATCGAATCCTTGGATCAATCGGTTATACATTTGATACACCAATGTATGTACTATATAATTATATCTTTGTTCTCCTCTTTTTGAGCTCAAAGGGTAGGATTCCCCCACCCCAAACAGTGAAATCTTGGTCCTGCTTTCAGAGGGATTGCTGATGGGTTGTTAGTTTTTCCCTTTCCCTATTCTTGTGCGATCATTTCCAATCAAGGATTTGTTAGCAGACTTCTCTTCTGGTGTAATTATCACGTGATTCTGCAACTTTGTTCCTTCATTTTAATTGTTAATGTGCTGTACTAATCAGAAATACTTATAAAATTCTCTTTGACCAATGGTACAATTAGAGATTTAAGCTGCTAGCACCTCAGTAGACATGCCGACCTCGTGGATGTATATACCTAGGGAATGTTTGGAGCAGTTGGAAGTAGGACAGAATTTTTCCAACCATGTTTGAGCCTTTACTGTGCAGCAGTGCAAGGTTACTGCAACCTCTTCGCTTCTTTCAACCTTATTAGGGATAATGTCATTAAATTACTTTAAACGTATTAATTTTATACGTTTGAGGTGCATTTTACTTACTTTGTTACATGAGGTTAATTTTGTATCAATTTGCCTTATTTCCCATCAACTATTAGTCAAACGAAACAGTCTTTAAGGGATGAGGTTAATTTTGTATCAATTCGCCCCATTCCCCATCAACGATTAGTCAAATGAAACAGGCTTCAAGGGATGAGTAATATATCCTTGTTGCTTTTATTATTATTGAATTTATGGTCTCATTTGCCCCTCAATTACACAGTATATTACACCGCACAAAAGACATCGTCTTCTTTCCGAATCTGCGGCTACCATCCTGTCACAACTCAGCTAACTCAACTCCAGAGTTCAGCTGAAATTGAGCTCCAATGCAACAATATCACAAAGATAAAACAGAAATATGAGATTAAATGGAATAATGGGAAGAAATGATAAGATTGCAGGAATTGAGTTTAAGAGTTACAGAGTTCGGGAAAAGCTTCTGTGAAAGGTTTCTTGATCCAAAAGACAAATTACAAACTATGAACAAAAGCTTATATACTAGGTTAGGCCAGCCTTGATGCAATCTCCTCCATCCACGCCTTACTTCCGTGACATCATCCCCTTGCTTCTGCCTGTACTGAGATCACTTGCTGAGGAAGAGAACTGTGCAAACGGTTCTCTCATCTTCAATTCATTGCCGTACACGTGTCTCTTGATGCCTTGCTCAATTTCGTGCATGAACGCATGTCCCAAATGATTCCTTCTGCTAACAAACGTCTCTTGCCTCAGACGACGTCGTTCTACTAATGCTAACTTTAACTGAAATAACTAACTTCCTCCACTGTTCCTAGCTGCTACTGCATTCCTATTTTCCTGGACATAACATTGCCCTCTCCTTCACTACAGCCTTGTCCTCAAGGCTTGAACTCAGGGAACTGCCCCTTAATGAAATCTGCATCCTCCCACGAAGCCTCTTCATCAGGTAGGTTAGACCACCTTATCAGCCACTGTACCACAGCTTTATTCTTCCTCTTGACCAGCCTTCTTTCCAGTACTGCAGCAGGCTCCAATCTGGGCTGTCCATCATCTGCTATCACTGGTAGCTCCTGGACTGCAACATCATGGTTTCCTATCCTCTTCTTCAACAGGCTAACATGAAAAACCGGGTGAATTTTGGAATGAGAGGGAAGTTTGAGCTTGTAGGCCACTGCACCTATCTTCTCAATCACTTCATAAGGGCCATAAAATTTAGAAGACAACTTTAAGTTCTTTCTTACTGCCACTGAAGTCTGTCTAAATGGTTGCAGCTTGAGGTAGACCTAATCTCCCACCTGGAAAGACCTCTCTGACCTATGCTTATCAGCATATATTTTCATCCTATGCTGTGCCTTCTGCAAATTTTCTTTAAGAACAGTCTCAAGGATTCTTCTGTCTGCTAGCTGAGTGGCTAGAACAGCATTGCTGTCTGATCTGTAGGGCCCCAGACTCAACATTGGTGCCTTGTATCCGTACAATGCTTCGAAGGGAGTCATTTTCAGTGTTGTATGAAATGTGGTATTATACCACCATTCGGCCAAAGAGAGCCATTCTGTCCATTTCTTAGGTCTGGTACTGACAAAACATCTGAGATACATTTCCAATGTCTGGTTCACTCTTTCTGTGAGGCCATCAGACTGGGGATGGTATGCCGTAGACATCTCCAATTTAGTTCCACATGATCTGAATAGTTCTTGCCAGAAGTGGCTGGTAAACACTTTGTCTCTGTCAGAGACTATGCTTTCTGGCAACCCGTGGAGTTTGTAAACATGCTCCAAGAATAATTCAGCCACCTTCTGGGCAGTGTAGGGATGAGCAAGAGGTATGAAGTGTCCATATCTGGTGAATCTGTCTACTACCACCAGTATAGTGTCCTTCCCTCCTGACTTTGGCAGTCCTTCAATGAAATCCATGGTTATGTGACTCCAAGCAGATTCTGGAACAACAAGAGGTTGCAACAGCCCAGGATAATGTACCCTTTCATCTTTGTTTCTTTGACAGATATCACATTCAGATACAAACTTCTGAATATCCTCCCTCATTCTTGGCCAATAGAAATACTGCTTGGCCCTCTGGTAACAAGCTTGAATCCCAGAATGACCTCCTTGAGAAGTAGAATGAAGTTCTTCTATTATTCTCAGTCTGATACTTCTTCCTGAGCCCACATAGATTCTGCCCTGGAACCTAAGAATTCCATCCTGAAACTTCCACTCTTCACTCCCACTGCTTCCCATTATGCAAGATGTAACCCTTGTTTGGGCATGATCATCTCCTTCATAGCTATCCATCACTTCTTGCATCCATACTGGAATGGAAACTGATATAGCAGCTAACTCCTCCTTTCTCGAAAGGGCATCTGCCACCTTATTCTCCTTTCCCTTCTTGTACTGAATCTCATAGCTCAACCCCATCAATTTAGTGATCCACTTTTGCTGTGCCACAGTTGTGATTCTTTGCTCCAATAAATATTTAAGACTTTGGTGATCAGTCTTAATAATGAAATGTCTCCCTTCAATATAATGTCTCCACTTACCCACTGCAGTAGCTAAGGCCAGAAGTTCTTTCTCATATACTGAAAGAGCTCTATGCCTCACTCCCAAGGGTTTGCTCAAATAAGCTATAGGCCTATGATTTTGCATCAGGACTGCCCCAATTCCCACTTCACTTGCATCAGTTTCCAAAACGAAAGTCTGAGAAAAATCTGGCATAGCTAAAACTGGAGTTTGGCTCATAGCTTTCTTCAGTGATTCAAAAGCTCCTTCTGCTTCCTGATTCCACTTAAACTCTCCTTTCTTCAACAACTGACAGAGAGGTTTACTGATATTCCCATATCCCTTCACAAATTTTCTGTAGTATCCAGTTAATCCTAGGAATCCCCTTAACTGTTTGACAGTCATTGGTCTAGGCCAATTAAGCATGTCAGACACCTTCCTAGGATCAGCTTCTACCCCTGCTTGGCTGATAATATGACCCAAATATTCTACCCTGAGTTGTGCAAAACTGCATTTGCTTAGTTTAGCATAGAGTTGATGTCTTCTTAACAGATCAAAGACTTTTTTAAGATGCTCCACATGTGTGTCTAAATTGGGGCTATATACCAGAATGTCATCAAAGAAAACTAGCACAAACTCTCTTAGGAACTCAGCAAAAACCTTGTTCATTATAGACTGAAAAGTGGCAGGGCCATTAGTTAAGCCAAATGGCATGACCAAGAATTCATATAATCCTAAATGAGTTCTGAATGCAGTTTTGTAAATGTCATTTTCCACCACTCTGATCTGAAAATAACCAGACCTTAAATCAATCTTAGAAAAATACTTTGCACCATGCAATTCATCAATCAATTCATCAATAATAGGGATAGGAAACTTATCCTTCACTGTGAGATTATTAAGTTGCCTGTAATCGACACAAAATCTCCAGCTTCCATCCTTCTTCTTAACTAGCAGCACTGGAGAAGCAAAAGAACTACTACTAGGCCTGATAATCCCATCTTCTCAATTTCAGTCTTCTGAAAGTATGGATATCGATAAGGCCTAAGTTTAAAAGGTTGAGCTCCTTCAGTAAGCTGGATATGATGCTCATGCTCTCTAAGAGGTGGTAATCTGTGGGGTTTGTTGAAGACATCTTCATACTCCTGCAGAAATTTCTATACTTGTGCTGGGACCTCTTCCTCATCCTGAACTTCCTCCATACTCATTAACTGCCCCACTAACACTGATTCTCCATTGATCAACATCTTCTGAAGAGTCTGTGGGAGCCATTGGTTGCCACCTAACTCCCTCATTTCCCCCTACTAACTTCACTTCTTCACCATCCTTATTAAATGATAGATGCAAGGAGTGAAAATCAAATACTATAGGACTTAAAGGCTTCAGCCAATCTGTTCCCAAAATCAAGTCACTACTACTGAGTTTGAGGATTCTGACATTATGGTCAAAATCCTGCCCCCCCATTGTCCATCTCAACCCCTTACAAATGCTTTTACTGGCCATGGCTGTGCCATCTGCTATAGTGATCAGCACTGGTTTAGTAGGAGTTTTCTTCAGCTTCAATTCCTCTACCACTCTCCCATCTATGAAACTGCAACTACTCCCAGTATCTATGAGTACAGAAACCTCCCTGTTCTTGATTTTCCCCTTAATCCTGAGTGTTCTACTTCCTACATTGCCAGTCATGGCATTCATGGATAACTCCACCCCCTCCTCAAAGTCCTCCTCCAATCCCCCTTCCTCCTGTGATATATTGTGGCCTTCCTCATATAGCAAGAACTCCTCCTCTTCACCCTGCTCCAGCTCTTCCACTAACACCATATTCAACTGTTTCTTTGAGCATACATGATCTGGACTATACTTCTCTCCACACTTATAGCATAAGCCCTTTTCTCTTCTATGTTGTAACTCAGCATTAGTTATTTTTTTGAATATCATAGGCTCTCTCTGGAATGACTTTTGGGAATTATTTGGGAACTTCTTGGGACTGTTTTGGAGGGAATTGGATTTTTGGTTATGTGTGTAGGATTTAAGAGGTGGCTGGCCTCTGGTTATGGCAGTACCATGTAACTGAATTCGGGTAGCTTGCTCATAGGCATCCATCAGTGTGTTAGGCTTAAAAACCTTTATCAAATGTCTCACCTCATCCTTCAATCCTCCAACAAATACAGACAGATAATAAGCCTCAGTGGCCAGTGGCATTTGAGCCATCACTGCAGCTTTAAGTTCCTCAAACTTATCTATATATTCTTCCACACTACCCTTTTGTTTCAATCTGTTGAATTCTTCCATTACATCCCCTCCATCAGGCTCCCCAAATCTCCTACAAGCCTCCCAGGCCATCTGCTCCCATGTCACTTGAGGGTCAGTCCTAAGGAGCCCTTGTAGCCAAGTGTAAGCCCTTCCCTTCATATGTAGTTCTGTAATCCCCATTTTTCTATCCTCAGTTATAGCATGGAACTCAAAAAACCGTCTACACTTCCCTCTCCATTCTCTCGGCCCCTTCCCATCAAAACTAGGGAAATCAAATCTAGGCAGTTTATAGTCATTCCTTTGCTCCCTTCTCTGACCAGACCCCTCCCCCATAAAAGCAGAACCGGTAACCACAGGGGTTTGAGAAAAATTGGTTCTCTGCTGACTACCACTGTCCCCTTCTACTTGTTTTCCCCCTCTGATTTCCATTTTCTTATTAATGTCATCTAATGTAGCCATAACAGACTGCATATTCATCATCATAGTAGCCAAGTATTTGGTGTTACCTTCAATCCTTTCGTTCATCTGCTCCATGCTTCTTTCAATGTGGTCCACCCGATGCCCTTGCTCCTTCATTGCGAATTCCACTGTGCCAAATTTCTTCATCTGTGCCTCCAAGTGACCGTGCAACTCCTCAATGTCTCCTTCTACCCGTTGCATGGCCTCTTCCTTCTCTTGCTGTCTGGTTGCTGGCATTTCCCCTGGGACCGAACTTGCTCTGATACCAAATGTTACAACTCAGCTAACTCAACTCCAGAGTTCAGCTGAAATTGAGCTCCAATGCAACAATATCACAAAGATAAAACAGAAATATGAGATTAAATGGAATAATGGGAAGAAATGATAAGATTGCAGGAATTGAGTTTAAGAGTTACAGAGCTCGGGAAAAGCTTCTGTGAAAGGTTTCTTGATCCAAAAAAAAAATTACAAACTATGAACAAAAGCTTATATACTAGGTTAGGCCAGCCTTGATGCAATCTCCTCCATCCACGCCTTACTTCCGTGACATCATCACCTTGCTTCTGCCTGTACTGAGATCACTTGCTGAGGAAGAGAACTGTGCAAACGGTTCTCTCAACTTCAATTCATTGCCTTACACGTGTCTCTTGATGCCTTGCTCAATTTCGTGCATGAACGCATGTCCCAAATGATTCCTTCTGCTAACAAACGTCTCTTGCCTCAAACGACGTCGTTCTACTAATGCTAACTTTAACTGAAATAACTAACTTCCTCCACTGTTCCTAGCTACTACTGCATTCCTATTTTCCTGGACATAACACATCCATACTCTCCTGTCTTCTTCTCTCTACTTACTCTTTTTCCTCCACAATCTCTCACTATCTGCCAAATCTTTAAAATGAAGAGCAATATTTATGGGAATAAGAAGGAGAAAAGAAACCAATTGACAAGATGAAGAAGAAATAAAAACGAAGCCATATTTGAAATTCTGTTACAATCCAGAATCAATTAAGCATTTGGGTTGATGTGTCTTCGTTTCGCATGATTTTCAAGTGTATTTGAGTTCGTCTCGATTTTACAGAGTTTTCCTTTTCTGTATTTATCTCCTTGGTTTAGTTTCTTCTTATCTGAAAAAGCATTTTGATGAATTCGGAGGTGGTGTTTTGATTGTTGATGCAGGATGGGATCATTATTCTATGTCTAGAAAATATTCCATTTGATGATTCCAAAAAAGAATTAGGGGGATAAGCCATTGAAGTGTGGGTTGTCGGAGTATCAAACTCATATTTTGTGTGGTTTGATTCATTGCAATAGATATGGGCATTAGGCACGCACAAATGGATCAATTGGGCTCAAAAATTTCTTCGTAATTGATTTTATGGATTTCTGGGACCGTATTTGCTCTACAGAAGTTATACCTTTAATTTTGAAGTCGGCTTTGTTGAGATCTCCTTTTGAAAACCTTACCAGTTGCAATATTTGAATCTGTTACGCATATTACTGATGCAGGAAATTTCACTTGCGATACCAAAAATAGAGCCAGAGAGCTCAATCTCTATGGATTCCACCTCTTTCGTTGCCATTCAAACCGGTTGGCATCTATTGATGGACACCGGGGGGTAGAGGTGGCTGCCGCCTTCTTCTCCTTCCTCATCAAACCTTACTTTTTTTAAGCTTTTTTTTTTATAGTATGTCAAACTAAGGGCAAATAAGTAAATTCAAAATTTTATTATATTTAATAAAATGACATAAATTGATACAAAATTAATGTCATGGAATAAAATAAAATTTTCTCTAAACGTTTAGTTTAATGATAATATTTTTAATATTATTTTCTTTTGTCTTCCTCTCTACGCGGTAAGGTGGTCACAGAGCTAGCTCATGCTCACCTCAAACTCTGCACCTACTACGGAGTTAAAGGGCAGGGTACCAAGTACCAACAATCGGCCTAAGGAGTTAATTTCCACCACTTTAACCACCCTCGATCTGGCATTGCTACTAACCCATTATTGCTTCGGACATTTTGAGCTAGATTAGGCTAACTTGTCTTCAACTATTATGATACTACTGTACCAAGTCCAAGATTTACAACTAGTAGCCCTGTATTTTGAATTGTCAAGATATCAGAATAGTTAGGCTTTCATATATAATAAACTTTTAGGGTATTGTAGAAATAGGCTTGGCAAGAAATGAGAGCAAACCTTATTTTTCTACTCTATGGCAATCCCTATGGGATTTTGAAGCTCTCTTTTCTTTATTCCTATTTAACAATTAATTCCACTAAGTGAAATTGATTGGGTACTTTGGTTGACTGTTCGGTGAAAAGAGACCGAAATGCTTCTCAATTTCTGGGCCGGGCTTCTGATTTTCATCAAACATAGCAAAAATGTATGTTTCTATAGATCTTCCAGGCCTTTTTGGAGTCCCTCCTGTTCCCAGCACATGTCGGATCAAGTTTTGGTTATAGGTTCTGGCGTTGTCAACTGATGCTGCATTTCCTCCTGCTGATGGCCAACCACTTTCTGATACAACGATGTTAACCGATCGCCCTCCTGCCTTTTCCAATGCTGAGTATGTGGCATCAAGAAGAGCATCAAAAAGGCTTCCATACCTACCATCTGGTGTATCAACCCCGGACCGGAAAAGAGCATAGTCAAGACTAATGTCCCTTGGGTTGCCTGTGTATGAAAAGTATGGGTATATATTCACTAGTAGAGGTGATTGTTGGCTTGCTAAAAACTGAATGATAGGATTAATATAATTTCTGACATCTGCTCTAAATTCTCCCCTTGATGGTGGGTAACTGTTTGTAACGAGCCCAGTTTCAACAGCAGTAGAGACTTTAATCCGGTTTGCTAGGCCTGCAGCAGAGATTGCATTGAAGATGTTCCTCATGGCAGGGAGGACAAATCCCACATACTGAGATGTGTCTCTCACGGGACTGACCTCATTCCCAACTGCAATGTACCTGAACCTCACATTAGGATAGTTTCTTACATTGTTTTGCACCCAATTGTTGGCATTAACTTGGCTAGAAGCCAGACGTTGAAGGTCATTGTTTGGAACCCCTAAGATCACTTCGATGTTCAAACCCCTTAGAGCTTGGAGTGTGGGTTGATGAGGGTCGTAAATTCGCATTCTTCTGATATTATATCGGTTGTACAACGCAACAACATCTGGTGGATTTGGCAATCCAGTTCCAAGTCTCCCATAACATACTCCTATTTGAGCTCCTGCATAATAGAGATGTATCAGTTCATGATTTCCACTGAATATTGATGGTAAGTTGCAGAAAGGACTTAAAGATTAAGCATCCATCAAAGCAACATCCCTCTTTCCAGATTAATCTATAGGATATGTGGAAACCAGAACTAACTCTAAAGGTAGCAATACTAATGGAACTATGATGAAGTGACACGAGTTATCAGGACTAGTCACAACAACATTGATCACATAAGGATGAGCATGTAGATGAGGCCTCTGCCATGAGGGCTTCAAGCTGCTAGATAGAGGTCTTAGGAGTGTCTCTAACATGTCTACTATTGAAGATGCAACCTGCAATAGTATGCATGGCAGATTCACTGGCGTCATTACGGTAAATATGAACTTGACGTTACATGGCTAAACAGACAAAATGGAATGAAAAAGTTTTACTAGAAATTTGCAGAAACTATGGTAATTGTGGAGGGGTGTTTTCAGCACGTGATGATAGTGATAATTATTCACAAGAATAACTCACCAGTCACCACATGGTCAATAATTCTTACCCATCCCCTCAGACCATAACAGGACCCCGAAACTGGTACGTATTACATTACTCTTAATTAAGAAACAGACTAACTGTGTGGCATACTAATAATCTAGGAGGAAGAGGAATACCTGCGAAGTTGAGGGCAGCTAGCAGCCCAAGGAGAACAATGGCGGCCACAAAATGTGGTTTGGCACCAGCCATGGATGTTTGAAGAAAGAAAGGTTATTATAGCAATGTATTGCAGAATGTTATTCAGCAGCATTGCAAAGTTCCCCTTTTATAGAGAAGGGAGGAGTTGGAATATGGAAAAACTTGTTAGTGTTAGGACTTCGAGGGTGAGCTTGGATTGGAAGTCAATCCAAAAAGAAATTAAATTTTTCTCTTTTTTTTCACTTTAGGTTCTATTTTCTTGCTTATAAACAATTTATTTTTATAATTTATAATACGATTTAATTAAAAAAACTCAATTCAAATATGTCCTAATCGTTGATAGCTAACTTTCACGACTGCCAAGTCAAGCAATTTGTGGAAACTAAGGCTAAACAAACAAATAAAGATGGCAACTAATGGACTTATTCCCAAGTGTCAAAATTTGAAAAGTCAAGATAATTTGCTATGAGAATGACTTCCTTCAATACTGATAAACCATTTAATCTGCCTATACATACGTACTGTTGATGAACTTGGACGGTTACATACATATTTTACGTTTTCAAGATTGTTCAAGAGTTTTATATATTTGTCGTTTCAAAATATAAAATATTTTAGTACTTGATATTAAAACGAAAAAGTAATATATTTTTTAAAAATTTTATTCTTAACTAATTTAATTATTCTCTATTAATATGGGAGAGAATGAATGAATTATTTTTATAATTAATTATAACTATAAAAAATAATATTTTAAATTTACAAAAGGTTAAATATTTTGAGAAAAAGAGAAAAAAGCTATATTTTGAAATAGAGGGACTATTATTCCAAGTTGCACTTCTGGTAATCAAATTAATCTATTGTTATATCAATTTCTGTTTTTACATTACAAACGAGAAGATATTTTTCTTGCAGACACGAATTTTCTTCCTTTTATAGCTCTGAAGACATGTATGTGTACCAATAATTTTTAATTAGCCCCAAAAAAAAAGGTGTACCTATAATTTGCATCAACACAAACAGATAAGGACCGATAGAAATAAAATTGCAGCCACGCATGATGGCATTAATGTTGTCGTGACTCCATGACGTCCTTGAATGGCATCAACTTGGGACTTTTCAAAGCGAGCCTATGAGTCCTCAAAACGAGGGAATTGATCATGAGAAAGACTTATCCAGCTGGCTGCGATGAAGAGAGTCAGTTTTCTGGTCAGAATGAAACTAGAACTGACTTGTAATGCATCCTCTAAAATGGAATCTCTTATTTTGATTTAAATATAAATTTTTTATTTCAAAATTTAAAATAAATTTTTTATTTTTGATCTCACTTTATACCTAATAATGTCATATGAGTCGGCTCACCGTAGGCCGAGCCTTAAATGAAACAGAGTAGGCCGGCCCGTCTATTTGTGGGCTAAAATAATATGGGCCCATATATCATATACTAGACCCGTGGGCCAAAATATTTATAAAAATAATTATTTTTCTTTTTGTCTCTCAATGATTGATTCATGAAATTAAATCGATCAACGCTAATCATATTTTCTATTTTCTATTATATTTCTAATACCTAAGAATATTTTTATCTAAAATTTCATTCAACTTTTCAATTTTAAATATAAAAAATATATTTTTAACTTAATGTTGAAACATTTACATAGTTAGAATTACATTAAATAATTCAGCTAAAGTAACACTACAAGAAAACACGTCATTAGCTATGGATATTAGCGACGAATTTTTTCATGGCTAAATTTGTGATAGCTTAGCAAGACAATAGCTACGAACCACATAATATGACAAAAAATACAGTTCCTTCACTAATCCCTCGCAAACTTGCGAGGGTTTAGCGACAGCTTTATCTCTAATTTTTTAAAGCTAAAAATTAACACGCCGATGCTAATCTGTTGTAAATTTGCAATGGATTAGTGATGGATTCATGAAAAAAAATCACATGCTAATTTAAAAATTACATGCCCATCGCTAATCCTTTGCTAATCATTAGTTGTAGATTAGCGACGGATTTACGAAGACATATTAAAAAATTAAAAATATATTTTAGTTTAAGAATTAACACGCCGTTGCTAATCCATTGTAAATTTGCAATGGATTAGTAACGGATCTATGAAAAAAAATTATATTCTAATTTAAAAATTACAAGTCTGTAGCTAATACATTGCAGATTAACAACGAACAAATTAGCAATAGATTAGCGAAGATATATTAAAAAATAAAAAATATTCAAGTTTAAAAACTAACATGTCGTTGCTAATGCGTTATAAATTTGCAACTGATTAGCGATGGATCTATGAAAAATAAAAAAAAAACCACATTCTAATTTAAAAATTACAAGTCCATTGCTAATCCGTTACAGATTAGCAACGAATTAGCGACAACATGTTAAAATAATTAATATATATATATATATATATATATATATATATATATATATATATATATATATATATATATATATATATATATGTATATATATATTGGTTTAAAAATCGTTGCTCATCTGTTGTAAATTTACAACGGATTGGTGACAAATCTGTGAAAAAAAATAAAAAAATTGCATTCTAATTTAAAAATTACAAGTTTGTTGTTGATTCGTTGCAGATTACCAATTGTTGGGAGGAAATAAAAGTGCAGTTACTTATAATATATATTGAAGAATGTTAGTTATTATAGTTTATATAAAATTCATTGATCTTTCGTTGAATTAATCAGTATAGGATAATATGTAACATTAGCTTATTTAATTATTGATTATAAGGAATATTTTTATATAGAATTATTTTAGGAATATATATTATGTAACATTGATAAAAAATTATTTTTATAAGCTGATTAGCGACGGATTAGCAACAGAAAAAAAGTTATAAAGAAACGGAATTACTCACTAATTTGAAGCAAAGTAGCAACAGAATAGCGACCGAAAAAATAAAAAAATAAAAGGAAATGAAATCCCTTGCTAATCTTAAGCTAATTAGCGACGTAAATTAAATTGTAAAAAATTTAATGTTTTTGTCTCAAAACCGTCGCAAAGAAATCGCCACTCCTTCCCAACTTAGCTTTTGGTTAGCAACGGACTTTGCGATGGAATAATATAAACCCCAAAATTAAATTTATTCATTTCCGTCACAAATATGTTGCTAAGTTGAGTGGTCAAACAAATTTCTTCTCGACACAAATCTGTTGCTAAATTGTGACAGACGTTTTGCTCCGTCGCAATTAGCAACGGCCAAATCCGTCGCAAACCCGTTTTAGCAACGGATTTGGCTATCGCTAATGTCGCAATTTCTTGTACTGTAAAAATTTTAAAATACTAAACTAAAAAGTTAACTTTAGCAAAAAAAAGAAGAAAAGAAAATAGCTGGTCGGCCCTCTCCAGCCTAAGTTGACCCTCGAACCAAACGAAGTAGGCTGAATCAGCCCATATTTAAACGGCATTGGACTAGCTAGGTCTAAGCCTGCCTAAATATACTGTCAAACGGACCAACCTGCGGGCTGGCAATCGGTTTGACAATGCTATTTGTGCTTCACAAACAATTCATTCTTACTAATTCAAAATAAAAAATCACAAACTCGAACTCAGTCCAATCTCATCTTAAAAAGGGTAATTTGACTATAAAAAATTATTATTATTATATTTATTACTTAAAAAAGTTTGTGATATTATTCACATATTAGTAGAATTTAAATATTTTAAATCAATATAGTTAATGGGGTTATCGGTAAGACCATTATGTTAGTAGAGCTTTCTTTTCTTAAACTAAACTTAGGCTTGTTCTCAACTATTTATTCACTTCTGATTTTAACCTAAATAAGGTGACAAAAGGCTATTTTTAAAAGGTTACATTGAAAATGTTTTTAAAACAATTTTTACTTATTAAAATATATAAAAATAAAAATTTTATTTTAATTTTAAGTACAATATTTTTAAGAATACTTATTTTTTAATTGTTTAAAAAAGTTTTAGTAATAAAAAAAGTGTCTAATAAGATTACTAGTAAAAGTTTAAATAAAATATATAACTATTTTAAAAAAATAAATATTGAATTCAAGATATTTTTTAAAAAAAATGCATTTAATTTCGGAAGAAGGAAGTAATATATTTTCAAGTTTAATTCATAAAGTTCAAGAATTGTGTGGGGCCTTTAGTCTCCTGTAGCCCATGAAATTTTAATCGTCCAAGCCCCTCTTCGAGGTATGTCGATGCATCGGGTCAAACGCTGGTTTGGCAGAAGGTCGACCAATTTAGGAAGATAACCTTCTCTTTTTGTTTCTTTAGCAATCTCCTTCATTTCCACTCTACTACCACAACTATTCTTTTTTAATATTATATTTTTTTTTACTTTTCTTGAAAATTTCAAGCCCTTTTTATTGATGTCATAAATTTGCAAATACATAATCAAGTTGTGATTTGAGAGATATACATATTATTATTGAAGATCATTAATTGCATATATCGTAGAATTTGATAATTGCACTTAACCATATATATATGTATATATATATGCGCCCTAAAGGTAAATCTAGTAATTTTGATTAATGACAAATATTGATGATGACTAATTCATATGCTACTTGTGTGATATGATTTTTGGATTGAAAAGCCAAGTGTTCTCATTGCCTTGGAGCTATAATACTAAGGACAACTCAAATGGGTTCAAGTGATTGAAGAATGTAAAGCGTGCCCCTAGAAGATTGAAGGCTTTGAAGATACTAGTATAGATTTGCTTTTGTTTAATAGATATCTTCTTGTAAACTTTATACTTCTTGCTTTCGGAATCTATAGAATACATGGGAAGCAGAAAAAATTTTATTTAACTTGGTTATGAACCTTAAAATGCTTTGATCTCTTTGGTTTTACTATGTATTTGTTAACGGCTTAGTACTCAAAAGGTCTTTAATGACATATCCTTAAGTCTAAAATGATTTCAAACTTGTTACAGTTGGTTTCCAAATGTTTTGACAAAGTTTGAAAGTTCAAACTCCAGTTCGAACATTCGAACTGTGACATTGGCTGCTAAATTTCCAAAGAAACTCGGACAACCATTTGGACACAGAGGTCCAAGTTCGGTTGAATTTATCCCAGTAACCTAGTACATAGTAAGTTCGGATCCGGATGCAAAGGTCCAAGTTCAGTCAACCGAATTGCACTATTCCTAGCCGTGATTTGAATGTTGGGATTGAATTTCAAACCCTACAAAAGCCATAAATTTCAGATTTTTTAATAGTCTTAAATACTTTAAAAATCCTTGTACTCCAAAATCATTTGAATGTAAAAAATGCTCTCTTTTGTCATGTGCTTCATGTAACTATTTAAGATTCGAAAGACAAAATAGTAAAGTGGTGTTAGCATTTGTCATCATTTACCAATTTGTTGGTAATATCTTTCTTTATTCCTTCATCTACTTGCTTTATTCAAGGTTGACTTGAAGATATAAAACCCTTTTTGATATGGTGAATCTTGATTCTTATGGTAGAAAGAGGTTGTGGTATAAAACCCTCGTTGGGTGAACCTCTAGTATACTTGTACTAACTATTTTTATAGTTGAGTATAGGCTCATGGTAGCAGATATAGATCTTGAAGAGATCGAACCACTATAAATTATTTGTGCTCTTGGTCCTTCTTGATTTACTTGCAGGTCTATTGTGTTCATTAAATAAGTTTTGATAAGCTTTTTAAGCATTCATTGCAACTCTCATGATACTTACATCTTCTTGCATCTATTTCTCAAGACCTCATTAATACTTTAAGCTTCACACTTTCCAAACCAATTTTTCAAAAAGGAAAAGTTTTTAAAAATTAGGCAAAGGGTTAATTCACCCTCCCACTTCTTAGGGTTTCAAATGTTATCAAAGCAAGGGCTTCTCTATGTGGTGTTACAACCTAGAAGTTATGATCTTATTGCTAATATTTCAAACTTGCCTTATTCGGAATGATCTTCCACAAATAGACCTCTCTTGTTTGATGGAACAAATTATACATTTTAAAAATCTGGAATTAAAAAATATATTTGTTCTATTAACTTTTATTTGTGGAACATTATTGAGAAATGTCTTTACATCCCAATGAGGTTGAGAGCCGATGGAGTCATGAGGGAACCGAAGCCATTAGAAAAATATGATGAAAGTGACTCAAAGAAGATGACTTTGAACTATCAAACTATGAATGTTCTATGTTTTGCACTGGATGTGAATGAGTACAATCGGGTGAGTAGATGTGACACCACTCATGATATGTGAAGACTTCTTAAAGTAACACATGAAGGAACAAACCAAGTGAAAGAGTCTGTTAGCCCTAAGGGCAAATCATGTAGTTTTGATTAATGACAAATATTGATGAGGACTAATATGCATGTCATTTGTGTGATAGGATTATTGGATTAAGAAGTATGAAGTCTCATTGCCTTGGAGCTAGCAATGCATGAACAACTCAAATATGTCAAAGTGATTAAAGATTGAAGAGTTTGTTCAAGATTAATGAAGGCTTTGAAGACATGAAGTGTAGGTAACATGTGGTTAATAGGTAAATATTGTAAATCCTACACTCTTAAGTCTTGGAATCTATGAGTTGCAATTGAGAGCACAAAACTTGATTTAAATGGTTTCAATGGTTTTGAAGTTACCTAAATTATCAAGTTTTCATAAATGGTTTTGGTACATAAAAGGTCTTTAATGACTTATCTTTAAGGCTAGAATGTTTTCCAACTTGTTTGAATTGATTTGAACATGTTTTGACAAAGTTTGAAAAATTCGGAAGAAGATTCGGACGCAGGACAAAAAATTCGGTCGTCCGAATTTTGTAGCAAAAGTTTGCTACTATTCTTCCAGAGAAATTCGGAAGAAGATTCGGACGCAGCCAAAAAATTCGGTCGTCCGAATTTTGGCCTTCAGCATGGTCACTGTTCTTCCAGAGAAATTCGGAAGAAGATTCGGACGCAGCAGAAAAAATTCGGTCGTCCGAAAAATTCGGACGCAGAATTCGGTCGTCCGAATTTTCCTGAAACTAGTCGTTACTAGCCGTTTTATAGCCGTTTGAACTGATTTTCAAATTCTATAAAAGCCATAAACTTCAGATTTTTTAGTAGAACTTTAAACTTATCAAATCCTATATACTCTAACTTGTTTTACATTAAATTCAATTTAAAAGCTCTCAAATTGCCTTGTGCTCAAAGATTGAAATTCAAGATTCCAAAGGCAACAAAGTGTGAAGGAGAAACATTGTGTAATCATCTACCAACAAAGTGGTAACATCTTACACACTCTCTTTTCTTATCTCAATTGTGTTTTCTACTAGCTCATTGCAAGGTGATCTTGTGACATAAAACCCTTTTGTGTTAGGGTGAGCCATAGACTAAATTAATCAAGGTTGTGGTGTAAAACCCGCTTGTGGGTGAGCCTTTGATTAGATTGGTCTTTAGGTTGTCTTTAGATATAAAACCCTTGTGGAAGGGTGAACCTTGTTTGTATAATTACTAGAAGAGGTTGTGAGTGTAAAACCATTGTGTGGTGAGCCTCTTATGTAATTGTTGAATTTGAGCATATAGTGGATTGGTTGAAATCCTTATGTGTGGACTCAAGGTAGTGGATGTAGATCTTGGAGAGATCGAACCACTATAAATTGTGTATTCATTTTCTTATTGCTTTACTTGTTTACATACTTGTGATTATTATTTATGCTTAGTTGTTGATTGATTGGTTATGGTCTTATAGTTTGATTAATCTTGTATTAATCATCAAATCACATATAACTTGAAGTTTGTGAATTTAAAGAAGAGCTTTTATTAAGACAAAGGATTTGCTAAATGGGGAAAAGATTTCGATAATTAGCCAAAGACCTAATTCACCCCCCCCCTCTTAGGTCTTTCAATTGGTATCAGAGCAAGGTCTTCTTTTTAAGGTCTAACAACCTAGAAGTAAAGATTCTATGGCTAGTTTATCAAATTTGCCTTATATGGAAGGTTCCTCTACAAATAGATCTCCTTTGTTTGATGGTTCTAATTTTACATTTTGGAAATCTAGAATTAGAATTTTTATTTGTTCTATTAACTTTGATTTGTGGAGTATCATTGAGAAAGGTCCCTATGTTCCTATGAGAATAAAAGCTGATGGAATTACAAGGGAACAAAAGTCTATGGAGGAAATTGATGAGAACGACTCAAGAAAGATAACCTTAAACTACCAAGCAATGAATATCTTGAGTTGTGCATTGGACGTGAATGAATACAATAGAGTGAGTGAATGTGACACCGCTCACGACATGTGGAGACTTCTTCAAGCAACACATGAGGAAAGAGCCAAAATGTGTTTTATGTCAATAAATGATGAGGTACAATCCACTCCTTCTACCTCTACTTATTGTGATGATGATGTTGATGATATTGATGATCCTAGTGAATTACTTGTTGAGATGTATGGAGAATTAAAGAAGGCTTCAAAAAGGAATAAGAAATGAAAACCAAAATTAATGATTTATTGAATGAGAATTCAAAAATTGTTTTGTGAAAATAAAAAGCTTCTTGATTCTATTGAATGCTTGAATATTGAAAAAAGAAGTTTTAAATGTCTCTTTACAAAATATGTCCCTTGAAAATAAGATTCTTTGTGAAAAGATTTTGTCTCTTGAAAGAATGCTTGTTGATCATGAGACTTTGAAAAAGAAGGTTGATGAACTTACATCATGTATAGAAAAATTTACAAAAGGAAGGGACAATCTTGATAAAATTCTTGGAGCTCAAAGATCTCTCCTTGTCAAAAATGGTCTTGGTTACAATTATGTAAACAATGTGCCTAAATATAACAAATTCTTTGTTAGAGCTACTTCTACTTCCATGCATCATACTTGTTGTACTTATTGTGGAAACATGGACATAAAGTCACCAAATGTTATGTTAAAAGAAAAGTAGAGAATGGTGTAAAAATCATTTGGAGAGTTAAGAGAAATATTACTAACCCTCACGGACCCAAGAAAGTATGGGTACCAAAGGAAACTTCCTCTTCTTTATTGCAGGTACTCTCCAATTCAAACTCAAGCACCACTAAATGGCATATTGATGATGTTGGCTTAAAGAATAACAGAAAACACCTCATGCATAGTCAAGGTCAAAGTAACCGATGAAGTAACCAATGTTGATAAAGGTTCCTCTCTTCTTTTTAAACAAATGTTGCTTAGTGATAATTTGAAATATAATTTGCTTAACATTAGTCAATTATGTGATAGTGTGAAAAGTTGAATGTGAATGTAATACTTGCACTATACTTGATGGTGTCAATAGTAGAACTATTTTTGTTGCAAATTGTATTAATGCCTTGCCTTGATGAACTTGTTGCTTATAAAGTTAGATGATTTTCCACTCATGATAATGACTGTTATTTATGGCATAGTAAACTTGGTCATGATAAAATGATTAAAATAACTATGATTGAATATCTATGCATTTGCTTGGCCAAAAACATCTTTATGAAACTTCACAAAATGTTCAGACTTGAAGTTTGGATGTAGACCACAAGTTCGGTCGCCCGAACTTATGTGACAATATGACATTTTGTGATTTTGATTAAGCTTGAATGTCTTGTGGCTTATGATAATGATGGATTTTCTTGGCATAAAAGATTAGGTCACGTGAGCATAGATTTGTTGAGCAAACTTTCCTCTTAAGATTTAGTTGGAGGATTACTAAAAATATGTTTTGAGAAAATTATCTTTGAGATACTTGTCAATATGGAAAACAAACAAAAGAATCTTTCAAACACATGAAAATGCATTTAGACCTCAATCATCTTGAACATGTTCATATGGATTGATTTGGACTTATGAGGTACTCTAGTATTAATGACTTGAAGTATGCCTTAGTAGTGGTTGAGGATCTCTAAATATTCACTTTAGCATTATTCTTTGCTCAAAAGAAGATAAAGTGTTTCATATGATTGTAAAACTATTCAAAAAGGTTCAAACCTCCCTTGAGTGCAAATTGATTTCCATTAGAAGTGACAATGGGAGAATTTTACAACTAAGTCTTTACAAAATTTGCTTTGAAAATTGAATTTCATATAATTGTTTCAACTGCAAAAACCCCATAACAAAATGGTGTTATTTGAAAAGAAAATTTAAACTTTGTAAAAATTGGCTAGGTCCATGCTTTGTGAAAATTCTTCTTCAAAAATATTTTTGGTTCAAAGTTGTAAACATCACATGCAATGAAAAATAGAATTCTTTTAAGATCATTTTGAAGGAAAACATCTTTTGAATTCTCTTTTATAAAATGCCTAAAATTGCATATTTTAAAGTGTTTGGTTATAAATGTCTTATTCTGAATACTTGTGAAAACTTACTTAAATTTGATAGAAAATTGGATGTAGATATATCTCTTAACTATTCTTCTAACAAAAAAGGCCTATAGAGTTTATAATGAAAAGAATCTTATATGATGAGGAAACCATTCATGTTTATTTTTGATGAATCTTACATTCACTTGGGAAAGAAAAGATGAAGATGATGTAGGTACATCTATGAATGAATATCAAAGTCATCTTCAAACACCAACTTTGGAGAATCATACCAATGAGGAAGAAATGATAGAACAAAATCAAGATGACCAACCTAGTGGTGACCAAAAGCTCTCAAAGAACTTAAGATATCCAAGAGGCCACCCTAAGGAGCAAATCATTGGTGATATCTCCCAAGGAATAAAAATAAGGCGGTATTTTATCAATAACTTTATTATTTTATTTCATATGAGCCTAAAAGTATTGATGATGCCTTGTGTGATGATTTTTGGATTATTACTATGCAAGAGGAATTAAATAAATTTGAAAGATAAAATATTTTGGATATTCCTAAATCTCATGATCATTCTATTATTGGAACTAAATGGTTTTTAGAAATAAACTTATTGAATCCGTAGAAGTTGTTAGAAACAAGGTTAGACAGCCTAAGGATTCAATCAAGAAGAGAAAATTGATTATGATGAAACTTTTGTTCCGATTGCTAGACTTGAGTCCATAAGAATGCTTTTGACTTGTACTTGTTTTAAGTTATTTGAAATGAATGTCAAAAGTGCTTTTCTAAATGGTTTTATTGAGGAAGTGGTTTATGTGGAACAATCACCCGGTTTTGCTCATGAAAAGTTTCCTAACCATATTTTCAAACTATCCTAATTTTTAAATGGTTTAAAACCAGCTTTTACAATTTAGTGTGAAAGGTTGAGTAGTTTTTTTCTTTCAAAAGAATTTTCAAGAGGAAAACTGGCACTACCCTTTTTATAAAATCCTCATGCAATAATAATCTATAACCTGTCCAAATATATGATACAATTTTTGGTGCTTCTAATACTTCACTTTGTGATGTGTTTTCCAAGTTGATACAAAGTAAATTTGAAATGAGCATGATAGGAAAACTCAATTTCTTTCTTGGTCTACAAATCAAACAAACCAAGGATGGCACTTTTATGAATCAAGTTAAGGTATAAGCACTTCCATAAGTTTAGTAACTATGCTTGACAAGAATAAAATGATTTCATAGGAGTAGTCAACTCTATTTGACAGCAAGTAGAACCAATATTATGTTTGCCATGTGCTTGTGTGCTAGATTTCGTATTGTCCTAATGAGTTTCATTTGATTGCTATTAAACATATTCTCTATTTCCTTATTGATACACTAAGTGATTATGGTCTATATTTCAAATGTGTGGCTATGTTATGTAATAACAGTAATGCAATAAATTTGATCATCATACTATTCAACAAACTAGGACAAAGCATATAGAGATCAAACTTCATCTTATTAGAGATCATTCTACTAAGTGTAATACTTGTTTAAAGTATGTTTTCACTAATGAACAAATTAATGATATCATTACTAAGCCATTGGCCGAAGAAAGGTTTGACCAATCTTAAAAGAAGCTTAGGAATTTCAAAATTCAATAACTAATGAGTGTATTCAAGTGTCGTAGCTCCAGGTGAGGAAAAGGAAAGGGAAAAGCCAAAGAAAGAGAAGGAGGATCAGTGATCAATGAACCAAGGAGGGTTCATGTTCCTCAAAGCATGTCAAGGCTTGATAGATTTGTCACAGTGAAGGCTGCTACTGAATTTGATGATTGGACAAAAAGGAATCATAAGAAAAATCCCAGCTACAAGGTGGATGTCATCAAACTATTCGAAATGGGTAATATTACGTTCATTTTTAAATGATGTGAGCTGGACTAGTTTGCTTGTGTTTGATGAATGCTATTACCTTCCTTAGTTTATGAAGATTATGCAAATATTAAGGAAGAAAGAGTTGAACAAGTTGATAATAAAGCTATTCAGTGGTATTCTTCAAGAATATCACAAGTTGATTTTTGAGATTGATAATGCATTGCTCAATAGAATTTGTGATGTTGAGGATGTTGGGTTTAGGCATTATTCTTCCAGGGAACATTGTTTTATAAGTAAGTTATACTCATTTGTAAGGATTGAAAATGCCTGTACAAATGGTAGAAGCCTCAAGACTAGAAAGGATATATATATATATATATATATATATATATATATATATATATATATATATATATATATATATATATATAAACCTTTTTGATGCTAGTGAAAGAATTTTGCATTACATGCTTACTACCTTGATTATAGCATACTTTGAACACAAATATTCTGTTGATAATATGTATGTTGTAATTATGCTAGCCATGCATAAGAAAAGAAAATTGAATTTTGGATATATATATATAGTGCTAAAAAATATAATGGCAGCTAGAAGAACCGAGCATAAGGCATTGCCATATGGAAGGTTATTGACAGGAATTTTCAAGTATATCCAAGTGCAATTGTCTTCCAGTGGTTTACCAATAAAGAGTGAGGAAGTCTACACCAACAACTCACTAAAGAGAATTCCTTGAATACTTGATGATGATAATGTATGAAGGGCCAAAAGAGAAACTCCTCTAAGAGGTGATAGAAGAGGTGCTAGTAGTGAAGAAGAAAATGAAGAAGAAGAAGAAGAGGATGAAAAGAAAAGCATTGCTGGAAAAAAGAAAACTAAAATGAGGCATGAGTCATCTAGTGAGGGGGAGCAATCTTACACAAAAGAAGACTATTTGAAGAGGTACTATCTATTGAAGGAAAAGAAGTTGAAAATGATAATCTCACTAGAAGTGATACCATAGTTGCCAAGGTGTTTCAAGAGACATTGAACAATCATGTAGAGGAAATGAAGAAGATGGACAAATTCTTCGAGTCTTTTGCTCTGATGATTCTTGGCAAATTTGATGGTTTAAAAGCTCAAGAGAATAAGTAAGATGAAGGAGGTGAAGGAAGTTTAACAAAGTCAAATCACAAATCCATCACCAATTTCCTTCAGCCAAGGGAGGAAGAAAATGTGGTTCAAAGAAAGAAGATCCAAAGACCCTCTCAAATTGGTAGTTTTCCAAAGCAGAACTACACGAGCAAGGAGTCAACAAATGAAGGACCCCATCATATAGAGCTCAAGGGAGACATGGCCATCATAACAAACAAATTTGGAAGTGAAGACCATGAAACGCATCCAAGACTAAGCCTTTCTATCCCTAAACTCTATTTTGATGCTTATTTTAGTTTATTCCTTGATGCACATGTTATGCTTTAATATTGAAATTTACTTGTGCCTTTCTAGTCATTATAATGATTTGAAGCTCAATATGTGAAATCTCTTTGATAAGAGCTTCTTTTGTTTCACTTTTATTGTCTAAGTACTCTCACCCCAAGTTTAAATGCTGATAAAAAGGGAGAGAAGAAGTCGATTTATTATTGTTGAGATGCTACATAATGATTATTGCTGTTAGGATGATAATTATTTGACTAGAACTATACTGTTTATAAGAGTTGATCAATATACTGCTTATATGTGATACATGTTGTCTCATTTCATTAACCCCATCTTTGAGTGATGACAAAAGGGGGAGAAGAAATGTGATGACAAAATGTGTGAAAATATGAAATAGCAGTGGAATTCCTCATGCATGAATAGAAAATGTGTGAATTTTCTGAAAATCCATGCATATGTCAAGGGGGAGAAAGAACAAAATATGCTATGTGTTTGTTGTACTGCAATTGCTTGATGTAATTGTGATGTGTAATGTGAATGTGCTATGAATATGTACTGTGAAACTAATTGGTTGCATTTGAAATTTAAAATGATTGTTTTCTGAGATTTTGAAAATGGTTAAGTTGGGATTGTGAAGTTTTTATCATGGTTCTTGACTTGACCTATGACTTTACATTACATCATGAAAACAATTAAATACATGAGTTTTGTGGTTTTGCAAAGCTAAACTAAGTGCTATTGTAGCTATACGTATTTGAGTACTTCTATAGTTCATTTGAAAATGCAAAATTACCTTTTCAACTTGTTTCCAAAAAATTTGGACTTGAAATTCGGATGCAGACCAAAAATTCGGACGCATCAAGATCTTCTTTCAAAAATGTCTTTTCTGTTGTTCAAATTGTTTGAAAACTATTTTAATCCTTCCTATCATATTTGAACAATCTTAGAAAAGCTTATTTTCAAAAATTAAAGTTGTTATCTCACATATTTTACATTTTGGATTTGAAATCTTAAAATTCGGATGCATGATTCAAAATTCGGATGCATGTTTCAAAAATTCGGATGCATCCATATTTTGTTGCCAAAATGTACTCTATTGTTGTTCAAATTGATTCAAACTTGTTTTAATCTCTTCCATTATGTTTGAACAACCTTAGGAACACTTTATTTCACTTTAAACATTCATTATATTGAATTAATTGCAGTTTGGACTTAAGATTTAAAAAATTCGGATGCAAGGTTTAAGAATTCGGATGCATGTTCTGAAATTCGGATGCATGCATCTTTTGTTGCCAAAATGTGCTCTATTGTTGTTCAAATTGATTCAAACTTGTTTTAATCTCTTCCACTATGTTTGAACAACCTTAGGAAAGCTTATTTTCAAAAATTGAAGCTTTCATTTCACTTATTTTACAATTCGGATGCATAGCATCTCAAGTCCAAACTTGTTGAAAAATGAGCACAATCTAAGGGGGAGCAATATTAATATTTTCTGACCTTTAATACCTCTCTTAGAAGTTGTCGTAATGATTAAATGCTATATCTTCTATCCTAGTTGTTGGAAGGAAGGAGGTTAATGGAGGTTGGTTGGGTCATAGGCTCATATTGAGCCATTTGAATGTCATTGTGCTAAATTGGTTATCTTCTATCATTGACATCAATACTTCTTTGTACTACATTGTTTAAATCCATCACATTTTGCATCAAAGTTTGTCATCGTCAAAAAGGGGGAGATTGTTAGCCTTAAGGGCAAATCATGTAGTTTTGATTAATGACAAATATTGATGAGGACTAATATGCATGTCATTTGTGTGATAGGATTGTTGGATTAAGAAGTACGAAGTCTCATTGCCTTGGAGCTAGCAATGCATGAACAACTCAAATATGTCAAAGTGATTAAAGATTGAAGAGTTTGTTCAAGATTAATGAAGGCTTTGAAGACATGAAGTGTAGGTGACATGTGGTTAATAGGTAAATATTGTAAACCCTACACTCTTAAGTCTTGGAATCTATGAGTTGCAATTGAGAGCACAAAACTTGATTTAAATGGTTTCAATGGTTTTGAAGTTACCTAAATTATCAAGTTTTCATAAATGGTTTTGGTACATAAAAGGTCTTTAATGACTTATCTTTAAGGCTAGAATGTTTTCCAACTTGTTTGAATTGATATGAACATGTTTTGACAAAGTTTGAAAATTCGGAAGAAGATTCGGACGCAGGACAAAAAATTCGGTCGTCCGAATTTTGTAACAAAAGTTTGCTACTATTCTTCCAGAGAAATTCGGAAGAAGATTGGGACGCAGCCAAAAAATTCGGTCTTCCGAATTTTGGCCATCAGCATGGTCACTGTTCTTCCAGAGAAATTCGGAAGAAGATTCGGACGCAGCAGGAAAAATTCGGTCGTCCGAAAAATTCGGACGCAGAATTCGGTCATCCGAATTTTCCTGAAACTAGTCATTTTATAGCCGTTTGAACTGATTTTCAAATTATATAAAAGACATAAACTTCAGATTTTTTAGTAGAAATTTGAACTTATCAAATCCTATATACTCTAACTTGTTTTACATCAAATTCAATTTAAAAGCTCTCAAATTGCCTTGTGCTCAAAGATTGAAATTCAAGATTCCAAAGGCAACAAAGTGTGAAGGAGAAACATTGTGTAATCATCTACCAACAAAGTTGTAACATCTTACACACTCTCTTTTCTTATCTCAATTGTGTTTTCTACTAGCTCATTGCAAGGTTATCTTGTGACATAAAACTCTTTTGTGTTAGGGTGAGCCATAGACTAAATTAATCAAGGTTGTGGTGTAAAACCCGCTTGTGGGTGAGCCTTTGATTAGATTGGTCTTTAGGTTGTCTTTAGATATAAAACCCTTGTGGAAGGGTGAACCTTGTTTGTATAATTACTAGAAGAGGTTGTGAGTGTAAAACCATTGTGTGGTGAGCCTCTTATGTAATTGTTGAATTTGAGCATATAGTGGATTGGTTGAAATCCTTGAGTGTGGACTCAAGGTAGTGGATGTAGATCTTGGAGAGATCGAACCACTATAAATCGTGTATTCATTTTCTTATTGCTTTACTTGTTTACATACTTGTGATTATTATTTATGCTTAGTTGTTGATTGATTGGTTATGGTCTTATAGTTTGATTAATCTTGTATTAATCATCAAATCACATATAACTTGAAGTTTGTGAATTTAAAGAAGAGCTTTTATTAAGACAAAGGATTTGCAAAAAGGGGAAAAGATTTCGATAATTAGCCAAAGACCTAATTCACCCTCCCTCTTAGGTCTTTCAGAGTCAAAACTTGCTATGCTCTTGAGGGACTATGAGTTATTCACCATGAAGCAAGGAGAAAACATTAGTGATATGTTTACAAGATTCACAAACATCTCAAATGGTCTGAAATCCTATGGAAGAATTACTCTCTTGGAGAACAAAATAGAAAGATATTGGATGCTATATGAAAGTCATGGCAACCAACGACCCTTACTATTGAATAGTCAAAAGACTTGAAAGCTCTTCCCCTTAAACAGCTCATAGGATCATTACTTACACATGAGATGAAGATCAAGAGACTAAATGATCTTGAAGACAAAGAAAAGGGAAGAAAAGGAGTTGTACTAAAGCCTCCAACAATCCTAGTGAGAAAGAGGAATCATCAAGCGATGAAGAAGAAAATGGTGAAGATGATGATATGACTATGGTGGTAAAAATGTTCAAGAAATTTTACAAGAGGGGATTTCTCATGAAGGGCAAAAGACCTTTCAAGAAAGGTAGACATCATCATTATTCAAACCTCAATGTTATGAATGTAAGAGCACTGAGCACCTTGTTGCCGATTGCCCTAAGCATTAGAAAAGAAAAAAGAAGCCAAATTCAAGAAGAAGCAATCTCTTAAGAAAGGAAAGGGATTTGTTGGCACTTGGGATCAACATGCCAGTAAAGAAAGTAAAGATGACAATGAAGAAAGAGCCAACGTGTTCTTCATGGCAATGAATGATGAGTTACAACCTACTCCCTCTACTTCTACTTGTTGTGATGATGATATTGATGACCCTAGTGAATTACTTGTTGACATGTATAGTGAATTAAAAAAGGCTTCAAAAAGAAACGAGGAAATGAGATTCAAAGTTGATAAATCATTGAAAGAAAATTCAAAACTATTTTGCGAAAACAAAAAACTTCTTGAATCTATTGAGTGCTTGAATATTGAAAAGGAAGTTTTAAATGTTTCTTTGCAAAATATATCCCTTGAGAATAAATCTCTTTAAAAAATAATAGTAGATCATGAAACTTTGAAAAAGAAGGTTGATGGCTTTACTTTGTGTATTGAGAAGTTTACAAATGGAAGGGACAATCTTGACGCTACTTCTATTTCAATACCTCATAAATGTTGTACTTATTGTGGTAGACATGGGCACAAGGCCACTAGATGTTATGTGAAAAGAAAGGTAGAAAGTGGTGTTAAAACTATTTGGAGAGTTAAGGGAACTATCACTAACCCCATTGGACCCAAGAAAATGTTGGTACCAAAAGTCACTTCCTCTCACTTGGTGTAGGTTTATTTTCCTCTAAGATCTACTGCTACTAAGTGATTTCTTGATAGAGGATGCTTAAGACATATGACGGGGAATGCTTCACTCATTAGCGGGCTTCAAGCCACAAGTGAAGGCTTTGTCACATTTGGTGATAAGAAGAAAGGAAAAATCCTTGTTGTAGGCAATATTGGTAAAAGTCCTTCACCTTTAATTAAACAAGTCTTACTTATTGATGATTTGAAATACAACTTACTTAGCATTTGCCAATTATATGAAAATTGGTGCAAAGTTGAATTTAAATGTGATACATGTACCATTTTTGATAGTGGAAATGGTAAAACCATCTTTGCTGCAAATAGAGATTGAAAAGTATATATGTGGTATATCTTGATGAGCTTGTTGCCAATAATGTTAAATGTCTTACCATTTATGATAATGATGGCTATCTATGGCACAGAAAACTTGGTCATGTAAGCATGGACTTGTTGAACAAACTTTTCTCACAAGAATTGGTTAGAGACTTAGGAAAAATACGTTTTGAGAAAAATTATCTTTGTGATGCTTTTCAATATGGAAAACAAACAAAAACATTCTTCAAACCTAAAAAAATGGTTTCTACTTTAAAACCTCTTGAACTTGTTCATATAGATTTGTTTGGACCAATGAGGACCACTAGTCTTGCAGGTAAGAGGTATGCATATGTAATTTTTGATGATTTTTCAAGATTTACTTGGATACTCTTTTTATCTCAAAAAGATTAAGCTTTTCACGAATTTGTATGACTTTTCAAAAAGGTTCAACCTCCCTTGATTGTACATTGATTTTTATTAAAAATGACAATGGGAGAGAATTCTACAATCAAGACTTTACAAAACTTTGTGATGAAAATGGGATTGTTCATAATTTTTCGGCTGCCAAGACACCTCAACAAAATAGTGTTGTTGAAAGAAAAAATTAAAATTTTCAAGAAATGACTACGTCTGTACCTTTTGAAAACTTTTTACCAAAAAATTTTTGGGCCAAAGACGTTAGCACCACTTGCTATATAATGAATAGAGTCCTTTTAAGACATTTTCTAAGAAAATACCTTTTGAAATTCTCTTTGGTAGAACTCCTTCAATTGGTTACTTTAAAGTTTTTGGTTGTAAATGCTTTATCTTGAACACCTGTGACAACATAGGTAAATTTGATAGAAAATCAGATTAAGGTATTTTTATTGGCTATTCATCTAACAGAAAGGCCTATGGAGTTTTAAAGAACCCTATGTGTTGAAGAAACTATTGATGTGAGCTTTAATGAATCTAACATCTATTTTGAAAGAAGAGATGAAGATGATTTAGGTACTTCAATGAATGACAATCAAATTCATCTTCAAACACCAATATTGGAAGATCAAACCAATGAAGAAGATATGATTGAGCAAGAACAAGATGGCCAATCTAGTGGTCACCAAGAACTTCCCAAAGATCTAAGATATGCAAGAGGCCACCCTAAGGAACAAAACATTGGTGATGTCTCTCGAGAATTTAAAATAAGACAGTACTTTATTGATAACTTTGCTCTTTTATCTCATATTGAGCCTAAAAATATTGATGATGCATTGTGTGATGATTTTTTTATTTTTTCTATGCAAGTGAAACTAAACTAATTGAAACAAAAAAAGTTTGGAATCTTGTCCCAAGACCCCATGATCACCCGATTATTGGTATAAAATGAGTTTTTAGATACAAACTAAATGAATCTGGAGAAGTTTTTAGAAATAAAGCTAGACTTGTTGCCCAAAGATTCAATCCAGAAGAGGGCATTGTCTATGATTAAACTTTTGCTCCAGTAGCTAGACTTGAATCCATAAGAATGCTTTTGGCTTTTACTTGTTTTGAAGGTTTTAAACTATTCCAAATGGATAATATCAACAGTGTCTTTTTAAATCAATTTATAGATGAATAAGTTTATGTGGAACAACCTCCTAGTTTTACTCATGAAAAATTTCCTAATCATCTTTTCAAACTATCAAAAGCTTTATATCTGTTAAAACGAGCACATAGAGCTTTGTATGAAAGGTTAATTAGTTTTCTACTTTCAAAAGAATTTTCAAGAGGAAAGGTTGACACAATTCTCTTTATAAAAACTTCTTATAGCGATGAACTATTGCTTGTTCAAATATATGTAGATCACATTATATTTGGTGCTTCTAACATATCTCTTTGTAATGAGTTTGCCAAATTGATGCAAAGTGAGTTTGAAATAAGCATGATGGGAGAACTTCATGTCTTCTTTGGTCTTCAAATGAAATAAACCAAGGATGGCACATTCATCAATCAAGCAAAATACACCAAAGAGCTTTTGTAGAGATTTGGAATTGGTAAAAATATGAGAAAGGTAAAAATGTTGATGAACAGACGTATAGAAGTATGATTGGGAGTCTACTTTATCTTATCGTTAGTAGACCTGATACTATGTTTGCCATATGCTTATGTGCTATATTTCAATCATGTCCGAAAGAGTCATATCTAATTGCCATTAAATGTATTCTTCGTTATCTAATTGACACATATGACTATGGACCCTAGTTGACTAAATTGTCTACTTTTAATCTTAGTGCTTATACTGATGGCGATTATGCCAAATGCAAAGTCAAGAGTAAGAGTACTAGTGGTCATTGTCAATTTCTTGATAATTGTCTTGTCTTTTGGTATAGCAAGAAATAAGCTTGTGTGTCATTATCTACTGCCAAGGTAGAAAATATTGCCACCGATAGTTGTTGTGCTCAAGTGCTATAGATGAAGCACATTGTGCTTGACTTTGGTTTATATTTCAAATGTGCACCTATCTTGTGTGATAACACTAGTGCTGTAAATCTGATCGTTAATCCTATTCAACATTCTATGGCTAAGCATATAGAAATCAAACATCATTTTATTCGTGATCAGGTTGCTAAAGGTGATGTTTATTTAGAATATGTTTGCACAAATGAACAAGTTACTGACATTTTCACTATCCCATTGGTCGAGGAAAGGTTTTGCAAGCTTAGAATAAGCTTAGAAATATCAAAATTCAATTACTAATGCATGTACTCAAGTATTGAAAAAGTAGGTAAAATTCAGACAAGCTGTTAGGACGGATGCTTCGAAATTTGGACATCCAAACTACTTCTTTGAGGAGTCCAGATAGAAAATTTTGGATGCAAGTTCGGATGCATCACCAAAAATTTGATATTGGCTAAAGCTGAGCAGGGTTTAAGAAGTTCAGATGCAGACTGAAAAATTAGGTCATCTGAATTGTGCAATTTTAGCAGTATTAAAAGAATTTAAATGATCATTCTCTTTATTTCTTTCAAAATTTCTCATTCGAACTCCTCTCTCCTCTCAAAACTCACAAAATCTACCCTTTTCCAAACACAAATTTCTTCCATATCTCACCATTTGCACTTCAAAACTTCCACTGTTTTGTGTTCTAAACCCTAGATTTCCTTTGGAACTCACTTCTTTTCAAAGAAATTTGTCATGGTGAGATCAAAGAGAGAAAATGTTGGCAAAGGAAAACGCAAGGGAAAGCAAGTTGACAATGGGTTGATAATCAATGAACCAAGAAGAGTTCAAATCCCCCAAGTTTTCTTAGAGCGAATCAATTTGTTTTAACTAAAGCTAGAGTGGTTTGAGGAATGGACTAGAAGACATCGGAAGATCATTCTCAAACACAAGATTGATTTGGAAAAGATCTCCGAAATGGGTAATGTTCTTTTACCCTTTGGTGTAGTAGGATGGAGTAGCTTGTTGGTTGTAGATGATGATTACTTCCCAATCCTTGCATATGAATTCTATGCTAATCTTAGAGAAGAAAGGGTAGAATAAGTTAGAGATGATGTTGTGCAATAGTACTCATCTCGAGTATCATAAATTGACTGTGGATTCAGTGATGCATTAGTCAATAGAATATGTGGAGTAGATAATGAATGGGTTAAGTACTATTCCTCGAGGCAACAGTACTACATTCATGAATTGTTCACAAATGAAAACTTTGAAGAGACATTCACAAATGGTAGAAGATTTAGATCAATTAAGGAAAGGAAAATCAAAGCATTAGATGTTAGAGGCCGAGTATTGCATCATATGCTAACCACAATGATCATTCCTAATTTTGGTCATAAATCTTCAGTTTGAAACATGCACATTGTGATCATGCTTGCTCTCCATGAGCAAAGAAAAATGAATTTTGGGTATATGGCATTGAGAAAGATGATGGAAGCAAGGAAGATGAAGAACAAAACATTGCCTTATGAAAGACTGTTCACAAAAATATTCAAGCACTTCTAAGTTCAACTCCTCGGAAGAGGGCTAGCCATCAAGAGTGGAGGGATATATACAAATGAATCTCTCAAGAGGATGCAATTAACTCTTGATGATCATGGCATATGGAGATCCAAAAGGGAAACTCCTTTGAAGATGAAAAGCAATAAGAGAGTGAAGATGCAGAAAATTAAGAAGGGAAGAAAGAAGAATAGGACGATGAAGAAGAGATCCATGCAAGAGAAATGAAGACAAAGAGAAGACATGACTCACAAAATGAGAGGGAGCAACCACACTCCAAAAGAAGATTCTTTGAAGATGTGTCAACTCCTCAATCACACACCAATGAAGAAGAAGATCTTGATGGAGAAAGGATCACTAAAGGAGACACCATTGTTGCCAAGGTGTTTCAAAAGGCTCTAAACAACTACACCAAGGAAATGGAAAAATGTACAAGTTCTTTGAGACTTTTGCTCCCACGATCCTTGGAAAACTTGATGGCTTGGAAACAAGAGTGAGAAACATAGAAGAGCACTTAAGGAGATATCCTCATAGTGGTAAAGGAATTTCAAACCTCAAGAAAGAAAAGAAAAGAAATATGATGGAGATAAGGAAGAAAAGAATGAGAAAGAAGATGAAGAAAAAGGTGATGATGATGGGAATGAAGAGAAAGTAAGAGGTAGTGATGATGATGAAGATGATAATGGAGATGAATTTGAACTTTTAGCTAGAAGTCATGGAGGTGAGAAAAACACACAAGCTGATGATGTGATGCAAGAATATAAAGGAAATGAGGGTGAAAAGATCAAATAAGCGAGGATCAAGAAAGAAGACAAAAGGATACTTGTGTAGAAGGAAACTTGTTTGAAAAGGCCAAAATTACTACTCCATCCACAACATCTTTTGGAAAAGGGAAAGAAAAACATGTTATCAAGAGGAAGGGCACAAGGAGATCCTCTCGGTTGTCCACAGCCTCCAAGCCAAACTATACTGCGAAAGAGCTAGCAAATGAGGGTCCTTTTCAGATAGAACTCAAAGGCAACATGGTCATCATCACCAACAATTATGGGGTGAAGACCATGCAAAAGATCCAAGACTAAGCCTTTCTTAAGCCTATCTCTCATTTCATTGCTCTTCTAACTTATATTCATTTAATTAGTATAGCTTATGTACTTTGTGACTCTTTTGTGCAATTTCAAGTCTATGTATCTAGTCTAGTCCATGTATCTTTACATTTTTATGTGCCTTTCTAGTCTATGTAATACTTGATGAAGCTCAATGATGATACATTTGTGTTGAGAGCTTCTTTTGTTGATGTTACTTCACTTTGATTAACCACAACTTTAATTGATGACAAAAGGGGAAGAAGTGATGTAATGATTGCAAAATGTGTATGAAATGAATATTTAATGAAATATGGTCGATATGTTTTTTGATGCTATGATGAGATGATTATGGTTGATATGTTGACTTGATGCTTGATGCTATGATATGAATTGATTAAGTCTTGATTTGTAAAGCTTACTTGGCCATATATAAATTATGAACGTTTAAGAATTCATGTAGTTCATTTGAATACATAAAAATCATCTTTTAAAACTTTTACCAAAAATTTGAACTTGAAATTCAGACGCAGTCTCAAAATTTAGATGCATGCAAATTTTCTTACCAAATCATGATTTGCTATTGTTCAAACTACACAAAAACTATCTCAATCATTCCCACTATGTTTGAGCAACCATAGAAAAGCCTATTTCCAAAAATTACAACCATTATCGTGTATAGCAATTCAAACTTGAAAGCTCAAAATTCAGACTTACAACACATCAAGCCCAAACTTATTAAAAAATGAGCACAATCTAAGGATGAGCTTTGTGAATCTTTTCTAACCTTTAAAACCTCCCTTAGAGATATATTTAATTCTTAAATGGTATATCCTTATTTATATGGAAGGAAGGAGACATATGGAGGTTGGTTAGGTCATAGGCTCATTATGAGCCATTCTATTGTCATTATGCCAAAATTGTTTACCATTCATGTATGACATCAAGGCTTCTTTGTGATACATTGTTTAAATCCATCACATTTTGCATTAAAGTTTTTCATCATCAAAAAGGAAAGATTGTTAGCCTTAAGGGCAAATCTAGTAGTTTTGATTAATGACAAACATTGATGATGATTAATTAATATGCTAATTGTGTGATAGGATTTTTTGGATTGAAAAGCCAAGTGTTCTCATTGCCTTGGAATTATAATACTAAGGACAACTCAAATGGTCTCAAGTGATTGAAGAATGTGAAGTGTGTCCTAAAAGATTGAAGGCTTTGAAGACACTAGTATAGATTTGCCTTAGCTTAATAGGTATCTTCTTGTAAACCCTATACTTATTGCTTTTGGAATGTATAGAATACATGAGGAAGCACAAAACTTTTTATTTAACTTGGTTTTGAACCTTAAAAGGCTTTGATCACTCTTGATTTACTCAAAAGGTCTTTAATGACATATCCTTATGTCTAAAATGATTTCAAACTTGTTGTAGTTGATTTTCAAATATTTTGACAAAGTTTAAAAAATTTGGACTCCAGTTCGGACGTCCGAACTGTGACATTAGCTCTTGAATTTTTAGAGAAATTCGGAAGACCATTAGGATGTAGAAGTTCAAGTTCGGTCGACCAAATTTATCCTTGCAGTCGGGTACACAGTAAGTTCCGACGACCAATTCTGACACAGAGGTCCAAGTTCGGTTGACTGAATTACACTGTTGCTAACTGTTACTATCGTTATTTGAACGTTGAAATTGAATTTCAATATAAAAGGTATAAACTTTAGATTTTTGAGTAGTTTTGAACACTTAAAGAATCTTTGTACTCCAAAATCATTTGAATATAAAAAGTCTCTCTCTTGTCTTGTACTTCATGTAACTATTCAAGATTTCAAATACAAAAATGTGAAGTGGTGCTAGCATTTGTCATCATCTACTAAGTTATTGGTAATATCTTTCTTTATTTCTTCATCTACTTGCTTTATTCAAGGTTGTTTTGAAGATACACCTTTTTGATAGAGTGAACCTTGATTCTTGTGTTACAAAGAGGTTGTGGAGTAAAAGTCTCATTGGGTGAACCTCTAGTGTACTTGTACTAACTATTTCTATAGTTGAGTTGGTTAAAATCATCAAGTGCAGGCTTAAGGTAACGGATGTAGATGTTGAAGAGATCAAACCACTATAAATCTTTTGTACTCTTGGTCCTTCTTGCTTTACATGCTTATCTATTTTGTTCATTAAATCTCATTTGATAAGCTTTTTAAGCATTCATTGCAACTCTCAAGGTACATACATCTTCTTGTATCTTTATCAAGACCTCATTAATAATTAGAGCTTCACTCTTTCTAAACCAAGTTTTCAAAAAGGAAAATTTTTTAAAAATTATCTAAATACCTAATTCACCCCCTTAGGTCTTTCAACAAAAAAAAATTGATAATTGGTTATGACATTATTGTCTCTCTTTAATACTATTTTTGGTACTTATTATCTCTTTAATTCTTTAAGTTATCTATGTTGAGCTTGCCTTAAAATTAATTCCTCCATATTAACTATTTTTCTATGTAACTTCCAAGTAATTGCTATTGAGATATCAAAGACCATCAAAATGACATAATTCATTTTACAAAAGTAAAAAAATAATCCTACTAAAAGGAATTTTAGATCATTCAAAAAGGAAAAAAACAAATAAATTTAATCACCATAACTCCTATCTAGATTTTTAGTATAGTGTGGAGATAAATATGGATAGAGATATCTTAAAGGGAATTGATAAATACAAGATGGTTTTACTTATGTATGACAACTTTTGAAAATTTTAATCTTTCAAAATTTTTTACAACAAATTTCTATTTGTTATAAATTTGTTGGCGCATAGTAGCCGTCGGCACAACAAAATCGTAATACTAATGTAGAGAATTTAATAAAGAAACTACAATATGAAAAATAGGAAAAACTATAGAGAGAAAATAGAGAGAAAGAACATAAGAGCTTTATTGATTCTCTGAGAGTAAATCAATCAAGGAATCAGTATCTATAATACATCAGTCTAAGGCCCTATTTATAGGATTCAAGAGTACATATCAATAAGAAGAGGTATAGAGTAATCAGAAGACAAATCCTATCACTAATGAAAGATATGATAGAACTATTCCATCTATCTTCTGGATAGTTGGAATATCTCTATAACTCTGATATTGCATTACCTCTTTGATATCATATAATGGACATCCACAATATTAATTTCATAACACTCCCCCTTGGATGTCTATTGCATAAGAGTATGCCTCTTTAAAATCTTACTAGATAAAATACCCATTGGAAAAAACTCTATTGAAGGAAAAAGAGTACACTACTCTTTATGCCATATTTACTCCCCCTGATGAGATAATCTTTTGAGATTTCTTAACCAATGCTTTCCAATCAAATGTTGTAATTGGTAAGGTCTTAGTGAATAGATTTGTCAAATAATCAAATGATCAAATTCATTGCACATCAGTATCACACCTCTTCTGGAGCTCGTGAGTAAAAATATAATTTATCGTATCTCCTTAGATATATTCCAAACTCTATTATCATCCAACAATATAGTTGGAATTCCTTCTTATAGAATATAGATTTATCTCGAATACATTAATCATGATCACACATATTCTCAACCAATATCATGAATTTCTATTTCTTTAACATGAGTTGAAGATGTGGCTGTTATAATCAACACATGCCTAAAAACGCATGGTTTATGTGGATCATATAGGTAACTTATACCTTGCATATCCATCTCAACAGGAGTTGAATTTTCTCAATATTCAAGATAAACTATCTCAAGAAGATATCAAAAGCTAGCTTAATGCCATATCAAAATTCATTGGGTAGAGAAGAACCACAATAGATATCTACTTGCACGTGGACAAGTGTATCTATGCTGTAAATTGTAGAGTTATGGTACTTCAGGACCAAAGAGTTCTTCAATATCCTTCAATAGATATAAAGGATCTCACAATAATAACCCAATGGCTATTAATGTGCTATGTCCATGTGAAACATCTTTAGGATGTTCAATCAAAACAAAATGTTGACTTTTCAAAATATTGATCACAATACTTGCTCCTCTAAATTCTTCAGGAAAAATATCTTGATCATCAAATCTTTTTCTCTTTTGAGGATTTTATTTTCAAAATCAAGAGATCAATCACGCTTCAGGCTTGTATCAAAATCATATGACTATATAATTTATATATTTGTCCTGCTGGGACATCTATCCAAATAAGAATATCTATAGCTAAAATATCATATTGACTAACTCTACAAAAGTCAGCCAAATAATCAATTTGTAACTTTATACAAATAAACAACATTTTGAACTGCCAATTCATTAATGCTTATACATAGATCAAGATAATGAAAGTCATAAATGATATCCTCTTTAATTGATAATTTTCTCCCCCTAATGTGGAGAATACTATGCCAATCAATAGATTGTACAATGGGAATATCTTCTATAAAGAAATATGTATAGCAAGTATAACTACATATGAAAATTTCAACATATATGGACATATTCGATCATTCTTTTAATAAAAATTCACTAAGATAATCTCATTATATTCTACAGGAATAATTATATGTTTCAAGCATATCGAGTCCATCAGGAACTTCAAATATAAGTATTATTATCAAATGATAATAAAGATAAATACATATTAAGTGTTATCATACACTATCATATCCACCACTAGAAATAAATTTTTTCATTAACAGCACCAGGTCTTATGAAGAATCATATGCCATAACTCATGACAAATATTCACTTGTGTAGTTCGCATTTTATAAGCAAATATCAATTGCTATCTCATTAGGATTACACTTCAGGTGTATAATCCTACTGGGAATACATATACACTTCAAGTGTACTTGTGAATAGTTTAAACTTTTTATATTTCTCATGCGAACTTTATCATTTCGAGTCTGCAGGCCTCGATTTGGAAATCCTCAATCTGAATCAATATATTATGCTCATTAATATCATTGACATTATATACTTGTGCAGTTCCAATATTTCTCAATCATGTTGAGATCTCATCATTTGTCAAACTTTTCAAGTACCTGAATTTCTTCTGGAAATAATATATCAATCATGTTTGGGAAAAATCTGCTGGAATTTAAATCTCCTCGACTTAACATATATGACAATCTTAAGTCTTTGCTCCATTGAGGAGTTTGTATTCTTGGAACTGACTTATCTAACACGTTTCAATTGTGTCTCAAATTTATTTATAGTGGTAGATTGTCCTTCAAGGACATCAAATATAATAGGAGCATTCTTTGCCGGATATTGGTCAGTTAATATATCTGGCTATATAAATTATCCTTTGAACTTCTGATTCAACGTATCTTCTATGAGGATCAAAATAGAAGATTAAGATGATACACAAACTAATATCTTTATCCGGTCTCATGTTTTCTCCTCTTTATGTTGGGGCAACATATTCAACATTAACAAAATATCAATCTCTCCCTTGATATTCGCTCCCAACATATTTAATAATCTCTTTGAGAATATATCTCATTAACTTTGTGGTGGAGCAACATATGTAGTGCATCTCTAAATTTAAGATATAAAATATTTGGTTTCTGACCACAAACCAACTATTATGAGGAGAATAAAAATATGTTGACAAAATACGAAATAAGTGCTAATATATCACAGTTATGAACATTCTGCAGGATGCTCAATATCTCAATACAACCAGTATTATTAGAACAAATTATGTCTTTGGGAGAATGTTAAAACATGAGCTCATTATCAATAAATTGTGCAAACTGCAGGTTGCAAAAACAAGAATATACATATGACTATTTGTTGATGTATCAACTAATAATTTCTCCAATTCATCCCAAAATAACACATTCAACCCCAAGCGATACTGATAACTTTTAAATAAAATAAGTAGCACTTATAAATTCGTCATATTAGGAAACTTCCGGTTCCATAATAAATTCATAATCATTCTTCGTATTTTAATGATTCGGGATGGTCCAACCGGTCATGCCAACTAATAAATTATTTATCAATAAAATTTAAGTTTACTCAATATTGCATCTCAATTTCATAATTCTATACAATATAAATCAAGAGAGATGAATGGTGGTATGTATAATTGATATATATTTTATATCATAATAGTAATACATATGCCTCAAAAGTTCATTCATCCAATGTCTCGATATACTGATAATATAATCAATGTTCAAAAGTTTTAAGAGACTATATGGAGAATGATGCATTACAACAATTAATCATCAGGTGAAGATCATGTAACTCTTCTAGAGCTTTTAATCAATTAACTCTTCTAGAGTTATTGATCAACTAGTTCTTCTGGAACTTCGTATTACCATTTATACTTTGGACATATATTTTAAATTTTATCCAGATAAATAACAAATATTGTTTAGACAATTTGTATATTCACAATTCATGATCCAAAACAAACTAAAATAATATACAGATACTAAAATATATGTATATAGTATGAAAACTTTTTAATAATAATCACAAAATAAATAGAAAAATAGCAATTTGATAATTCTAAATTTTGGTTAACATTCAAAATGCTAAAAATCCTTTTTGAATATTCAATAGAATTTTCTACATTAACATGTGCCATATCAATATTATCGACACAAGCATCATTACTATAGTAGCATAATTTAGGGAAGAAAAGTAATATCAATAATTAATAGAGATTCATAACATGCTTGACGTACTACAGGTACGTAACAAATTATCATATTGCATCAATAACATGTTATAATTATTACTTTTCCTTTTTCCTACTCATTATTTTCTCACTTCTGGTGAGTATTCATTCATTGAGAATTTAATGAGTCATTCTTATAGTATAAGAACAAAGTGTATTTCTACTGGCAGCGACCAAAATCTTATACATAAATATATTATAATTTATAATGTCATTCACTTCAGGGAATGACATAAAAACATTTGGTCGAGCGTCAAAATATTTTATACATGACTCATTTAGTCTCAGAAGACATAAATTAAAAATATTATGAAAAATTGTTCTCGATATTGCTACTTTAGGAGCATGTTAGAGATATGAAAAGGAAAAATATTTTATTCATCACATTACTAGTAATATTTCTCCTTATAACTTTAATTGATGAGAAATTCTAAATGCAATAAAAGTTTGCATACTGATAGACATAAAATCTTGTAGGCACACTTATAACAAATTATAACTAGCATTTATATAATAATTATCTTCTTGTGATTGTATGTTTTATTCACAGTTTGCTAGTAATCAAGTGACCTTGATGCTTTGTATTTCTTAAATTGTGTCTTCAGGACCCAATATATCTATATGCATATATATTCTTATCGCCATGATTATATGAATTATTCTTATAATATTCGCGTCTATGTTCACGGCTTCGAGTATGATTACAACCTCTTCCAGCGCCATAACCATTAGTTCTAATGCATTTAAAAGAAAATGCATTTACTTACAGATTTAAAATAAAATATGCTTTTGATAGAATGATCATCTTCTATTTGTCAAATCTTTCTTTTAGATCCTTTCACAAAATATGTGGATCTTTCATGGTAAGATACTCCGCCTTTAGATCTTCATAGAAATTATGGCGGAGAAAAATCATGGCTTTTATACGATTTTGAAATGATAATGCATTATTTTCAACAATAGTGTCTGCCATACACATTACATTTCAATAAATTTGAGCATCTAGTGTCTATGACATATAGTTCTTTCTATAAATATCAATAGATAAAAAAAAGAGTTTTGAAAAATTTTGCCATAGGAATTCAAAGGTAAAAAAGAATACCTCGTTTTTCTTTGATTAAGCTCTCAACTTTGGTGGTAGAGACTCGTGCTAATAACGTGTTATAAATTTGTTGGCGCATAGTAGCCGTCGGCACAACGAAATCGTAATACTAATGTAGAGAACTTAATAAAGAAACTAAAATATGAAAAATAGGATAACTATAGAGAGAAAATAGAGAGAAAGAATATAAGAGCTTTATTGATTATCTGAGAGTAAATCAATCAATGAATGAGTATCTATAATACATCAATAAGAAGAGGTATAGAGTAATCAGAAGACAAATCATATCACTAATGAAAGATATGATAGAACTCTTTCATCTATCTTATGGATAGTTGGAGTATCTCTATAAATTTGATATTGCATTACCTCTTTGATATCAGATAATGAACATTCACAATATTAATTTCATAACAATATTATATTTTACAAAATAAAACAGAGAAAAATAAATAAGAAAAAGAAAAAAAGTGTGAGTGGCGCCAAAGCTTGTTGGAGAGTGTGACGCCTAGCTTGCGTGCCACTCTCTCAAAAGTTGGCCGCCACTATAGGGAGGCACCCAATCTTTTTCTTTTCTTTTTCTATTTTTTTCTTTTCTCTGTTTTAATTATTTAAAAAATAATAATACTTTATTTTTTGATAAATATTATTTTTTGAATATTTCATTTTTAAATTTATAGTTATTATTTTTTTAATTTTTAAGTTTTTAAAATGTTATATTAGGATTTAGAATTATAATCTAATTACAATTATTTTAAATCAATATTTTAATGAATAATAATAATTACTTAAAATTAATTATAATTTATAAAATAAATAAAAAAGTGTCATGTAATAATTTAGAGATCTTATAAAATATTTGAAGGACAAAAACGTCAACATGTGCAAAAATCGTCTTATATTAGTAAAATTGTCATGCGTTTAGCATTTATCTTAAAATGCATATTTGGTTTTTGAATTGTTATACTATTAAATCTCAAATTGTAACCCTCAACCCTTATTTTTTAAAAACATTTTCTTTCCCTAGCCTACAAATTCTCCCTCTAAAAAACATAGGTTCTTAAAAGTTTTTTTTGAATATTTCAAACTTTTAATTAATTTTTCGAGCTGAATTAGTTTTTCTTGTTATACTATTAAATCTCAAATTTTGGACCAATTTTATAGAAATGTTTTGACAAATTTCCAAAATAACAGAGTATAGAGCAATAATATTATGGAGTTTTGCATAAATTCAAAGTTAAATCTTCAAGTTTTAAGTTAATTTTAGAGAAATAAATATCTTATAGAGAGAGAAAGCATCGATTAAATGATGGTTACATTTATTAAGTGGCCAAACTGAAACAACTTAATGAATTAGAATCTAAGACTTACATATTAGAATTATTTTCATCAAAAATTAAAGCAAAAGGAAAGAACCAGAATGGTGCATCTATCTTATGGGCTTGTAGACCAAACCTTCGCATAAAAATACAACGTGAACAGAAAATGTATAGGGAAAAAGGCAAACTTCAAAATTTAAGAATTTGGTCATTATTAAAAGATCTATATATATGCCCCACGTATTATTAGTAATTACTATATTTTCTTTTATCTACGTAAATCAGATAAATATTATTAAAGATATGATTAGTTGTGATTTTAAAAAATAATCCAGTTATTTTTTTTATGGAAGAAAAATTCTAATTAGTATTCATCGTATGAGAGTATTTAGCCTAACCTTATATAAAACCTGTATAACACTATCAGTTCAAGAATTTGTAACATTGATAGGTATACATTAGAAGATTTCCATATGAAACAACTCAAAGATAGAGGAATCAAAACGGTTCAAATCAAGATATTATTTTTATATAATTACTTGAATAATCATACTAAATTATGTATTTTAGTCTTTCCGCTGCAAGAAATATTTTGATTAATATATTTATTAAATTTCTTTCATATGGTATAGAGCTAAATTTTTAGCTATATTATTCAGTATTTAATTATGCATACTCGACATCATTATTTGGATTGCTAAATCCGACGTGCGGACATTGCCCAGAGTTTTGAAGCATTTTTTCTTTCAATTTCTACCCACAAATTTTGATGGAAATTTTGGCCCATTCTCTGATTACAAGCCACCCAAACCCCACTAATTTTGATGGAGAATTTATTATAAACATAAATTTTGTCTTATTTTTTTTATAATTAAAAGATTATCTATTAATAGTGAAATGATAAACCATTACAACTAAATACAGTCTACAAATTCAACTCTAATACTACAAAAGAGTTGAATTTTAAGACCATGATAACTCATTACAACAAACCACATAAAATTACACATTGGTTCGAAGACCATGGTAACAGAGAGTATCCTACACCCTAGGAATCCAAAGTGAGGAGAGTACATTAATACTATTACAAATACAGATATAAGCAAATACACTTCAATCTTCTTCTCTTCAACCGCATCTCTATCTTCGAAACACATAGACAAGCAAACTTCAGTCTCTATCTCATTCTTAAAGAGCAGCAATTTAAAAAACTATGGGCAAATCAACAATTTTAAAAATTGCCTAAGAAATAAACAGAGAACTGAAAGAGGACCCGAATAAATTCCGGGTTGAAAGATTCTTCTGAAACAGAAGAAATAATCTACAGAATAAATCTGCAAAACTTGTATGTGTAACTTAGATCTAGATAAAAATTATGTTGAAAAAGATTTAAGATGATTTGCGGATAAACTAGAGGTTAAGAATAACAAGAAAGGAAAAACACAGTAAATAAAGACAAAAACAGAGAAACCAGCTACAGAAGCCATCGAAACCTCCATGTCAGACCAACGAGGAAGGAAGAAATAGTAGCTTTGATCCTTCCGTCGGCATCCAAAAGCTGACCAAAAGGGGAGGAGAAACAGTGACGTCTTCACCGTCCAAAGCAAATAGGAAATCATGAAAAGCTTACAGTGTGCTGGGCCAGAGACTGCAAATGAAAAGCTTACAAAATACGTGTGGAGCTGATGGAGGGGGAGGGGGAGGGGGCCGGCCAGATCTGGTCTTTGGCCAAAGCCAGAGACCAGATCTGGTCGGAGAAGAATCCAAAATATTTCACAGGCAAAAAGTCGGTAGAGAGATGGAAGAGAAAACGAGAGAGAAATATTAGTTTAGTTATATTATTCACTATTCACTTGCATGGTTATAAACTTGATGAATTAGTTATGATCTATAAGCAGCTTTAATGCTTCTTGACCAAATTAATTTGACAAAAGAAGAAGAGGAAAATGACAGGTACTGAGGTTTCTTGCTGGACGAAAATTGATCAAATTCGTAATTGCAAAGAGGGAACGTTTTCAAAACACATCAACTGAATAAGGGGAATGAACCAGTCTTGTGGGTCTTGCTGGACGGACTATATGTCTCTATATATTCATTATACAAAATAGATCCAAAGCTGATGGAATTTTTTTTTCTTTTTTCTATATGCTAAAGAGAAGATGTACTTGAAATTCAAGACTTTTTATTTGTTAAAAAGTAGTTTAATAATTAAATTAGAACTATATCATTAAAACTTAAGAAAAAATTTGACCGTAAGAAATTAAAAGCATAGAAGAATTTTCAATACCCATCAACAATATACAGTATTGTTCATAACCTCACAGCCTCCAACATTGACTCCAACTATGTACTTATTCCAAGTCTTCCGCCTGCCTTTTTTCAGTCACAGAGTCTCTTCCACAGCGTTTCTCAGATAATTATTACTATTACCTCCTCAATTTTAAAATATAAAATTTTTAGGTCTTTTTATCATTTTTTAAAATATTGAACTTTATTTTAAATATAATTTTTTATTTTTATTATTAATAAAAATTAAATTAATTAAAAAATAATAAAAACTATTTTTAATTTTTTATTAATTTATATAAAAAGAGTATCAATGATATGAAATTCCTTGGGAAGTGGTCTCTGATTCATTCTTGGGCCAACCAATTATCCATAGGCTTTGCTCAATTTCTCTTACAAAAATTATTTCCTTCCTTGTAATGTATCACAAGGCATACACTTCACTCCACACAGAAGAAAAAATTGGAAGAAGTCCTTCCGCGCCTCCCAATATTTCTAATCCCTCAAAGAGGTAATAGCAATAAGTATCCACTTTTCTTAGGATTGCAGACATTAGGTCACATTTTATTTAGGCCTGCAAATGAAGTAAATAATATGGGTACGGTATAATATATATACCTATTTATCCTACTGGGATTCAGATTTGTTTATGAGGCATATAAACAGGTTCGGATTCGAAACATGTGGTTCCAGATATATTCTTACTAGTTATTTTACATTAACTAGTAAGAAGTTTTTAATGTTCCTTTGATTAGTTATAGAATTATTAGAGTTATGAAAATAAAATATTTTCATTTAATGTTTATATTTATTTCATTAGATGTTTTAAAGAATTTTAAGAAATGAGATTAAAAAGTTGAAGGTGAAATGAAAAAAGATTCTATTTCATTTATCTAGAATTGATTTCTTAATGATTAATTTTTGTTAACTTTAATATTTTGATTAAAATTGCATTACTAATGTTACTAAGGTTGAATTTTATACAAATATTTATGAAACTTTTTTCCATTAGATTAGGATATATATTCTGATTTAACTTTAATATTTATGAACCTAATTCAAGGCTTTAAGGATAAGTTGGGTACCCTTCAATAGGATGGAATTGAATAACTTTTCCAATTTTTCATTCCATTCCAATATTTGATATTGAAATTTCAAGTAGGAAAAGTGTTTTCATAGGAAAACTCATTTGACGAAAAAGTGAAAAAAACCTTTCTACCCTAAAGTCTAAGAAAAAGTCTTTTTAAATGAAGTAGGAATCCTAAACAATTCTTTTGATTATTATACTCTCGAAACACTTGATGAACAAAAAGTATAACTTAATCTTGAATAATTGTTTATTTCTTTTGTAATAGTTCATTTACTTTGATCTAAAATAAAAATTATCTATACAATTAAATTATGCTAGAATACTTGAAGTATTTAATGTTTTTAAATTTTTATTTTGAATTTTATTTAAATGAGATTTTGTAGATTAATACTAAATTTAACCTTATTATTTTCTTTTTATTGTTGGGTATAACTTGGCATTATTAACACAATATAATAGTACGACATTTAAATTATTTCTTGTGAAATTATATAATATCCTCGTATTGAATAATAATTTTATTAAATACAAAAAAATTCATCAAGTCCAATATGAATATTTTTCTAGACAATAGGATGGAAGGATAATTCCAAACTTATTTTAGGTGGAAAAGAATTTTAGATAGAAAGACATTTCATTGTAACAAACATAGAGTAAAGTATAGATCTACAAATTGTAAACACGGCAGGATATGGTCCCGAATTCAAACACCTTGTTCTGAATCCTTTTGGACCCTTTTGCTGGCCTATTCAAAATCACGTCATGATCCCATCAAGAAATACTCTCAGGAGAAACGAACGAAACTTTTGAAGGAATGATCAGCATAACAAATCCAAAGCAGAGCAAAGGATATGCTCGACGAATTTTATCCAGTACCCTTTAATCTAAACGAGTTCGGCTCTAAAACACCTTGTTCCTAATTCTTTTGCAGACTTATTGACATTCACATGTCATGGTCTCATCAAGAAATACTCTTGAAGAGAAAGAAATAGAGACTCTTGAAGAGTGATCAGCATAACAAAGCCAAAGCAGAGCAAAGGATACGGTCGAGGAATTTTTTAAGATACCGATCCTAATGCATAGATTCATGTAAACCATCCATTTTTTTTTCCATTGGAAATTGACAACACATTATGACCTCAAAATGCAACCAAAACCCGCTGCAATTAAAAGAATAAAACAATAAAATAAGTACCCCAGTTCTTTTTATTTTTCAAAAAGACAAAAATTATTATGAAATTCGATCAAAATAAAATAACTATTAACAAGACTTTGAACTACAATAATATAGGGAGTACAAGAAAGTATAGAGAGGATCTAAAATTTCTTTAGGTATTTTTACCACACTTTAAAAACTACTCTGTAGCCATATTTACATACATGGACAGATTCAATCTTTACATATAACGCTTTCAAAAGAAAAATATCACTAAGATAACGGTGTTATATTCTACAAGAATAATTTACTGATATATAAGCTTCAAGTATATTGAGGCCTTCATGGACTTCATATAAATATATATTGAGCGCTAAACTCAAATAAACTAGCATCCACCATTAGAGAATTTTTCTTCGTATTTTATTACTAGACTTATGAAAAAAATCTTATGTCATATTTCAAGTGTATAATTTCTTTCAAAAATGCATAAACACTTCAAGGTAGTAATTAATTATTTGAATTTTTTTTATATTTCTCATGTGAACATTGAATTACTATAACGAGTCTGTAGACCTTTTATTTAAGATCCTCATTCTTATTTATAACTTTAGGTGTATAATACTATTCAAGGTTTGTAATATTTCGTAGTTCTATTATAATTTCCAATTAAGAGATAACATGTTGAGATCTCATAATGATTGTACTTTTTAGGTATTTGAATTTCTTTTGGAAATAATATATTAGTCATGCTTAGAAAAACTCTGTTGGAATTTTCATCTTCTTGATTTTACCATATGAACCATCTCAATTCATTGCATCTTTTCATATATGAGGATTGTATATCTTTGGGACCGATTAGTCAAAAAGATTCTATTGTGTCTAATATTCATTAGCAGTGCTAAATTGTGCTTCAGAGATGCCAAGTATCATAGGAGCATTATTTACCAGATATTGGTCAGTAGATATTTCTAGCAATATATTTAATTCATCTTTGAACTTTAGGTTCCAAGTATCTTTTGTGAGGATCAAAATGAGACACAAACTAATATTTTCTTCTGACATGATATTCTCTCATCTTTATCTAGAAAAACATATTCAAAATTAACAAAATATAAATCTCCCCATTGAGATTCACTTTCTACATACTTTTTAACCTCTTTTGAGGCCAATTTGTTTGGTATGTGTGGTGGAGATATATAAATGTACACAACATACAACAAGTCTCTTAGATGGATATATTTGATTCCTAACCATGAACCGATTTCAATGAGCATAATTCATATAATATTTTGGGAAAATATAAATAAGTGATACTAATAATTTACATAAATTATTTCATGGCATTTTTCGTCCTACAAGACTATTTTATAAATAAACATATTTTTCATACCTTAAAACCATTATTATTATGAGAAATTATGTTGGCATGAGAATCTTGAATATGAGATTATTAATTATCAAGGAATTGCAAACTTTAGGATATGACTCACCAATATGTGACTACTTCATCTATGCATCGACTAAGATTTCATTATATCTATCCTGAAAAACACATTCACCCCTAAGTCGCACCAGTGATGCACATATAATTAATTTATCTTGAAAATAAGTAGAATATTTTTTTTGAAATAGGAAACTTCTTGTCCCATAAAATTTATATAAACTCCAAATCATTCTCCATATTTCTAGTAATTTGGGATAATTCAAAAGGTCATACAAACTAATAAAGTCATACAAATTGATAAATTATATGGATTAGTAAAATTCAAGTTTACTCAAATATGCATGTAAAAATTTTAGCGCAGTATAAGGCATGAAATAGAAATGGTTTTACAAAATTGTTACATAAAACAGTAGTAGTAATGCTTTGATATCAAGGCACCTTTTATCAGACTTCTCAATATAATCTTTATTATGAAGAATATATTTAAATCTCAACAATTTTTGAATATAGTAGAGGAGAAAATGCATTACATATTAGCCTTTGACCTTTCAAATGAAGATATGTTGCTCTTCAAGAGGGTTTAATCAATTAACTAGCTCTTTTGAAGGTAATAATTAGTTGGTCCTTCTAAAACTACCATTATCAATTATACTTTAAATATTTTAAACATGTTTGCGTGAACTAATAGCTATAGCATATATCAAATTTGTCATTCATGAATTCAAGTCCAATGATGAGAAAATACCAAAATTTAAATAATGAATATGTAAAATAAGAATTTGAAAACTGATAGGAAATGCAAGAACAATAACTCGATACATTTAACTTCCATCAACAACTAAGATGCTAAAAATTTCCTATGAATATGTAGAAAATTTGGTTATATCAGCATATACCACAATTACTATCAATAGCACGATAGATACACAATGAATGTTCTTTAAGAAATGCATCCATATTTTTCATCAAGTGTTGAATCATAACTGCTCATTTTCCTTTCTCCTTTTTTTTCTCACTTTGAGTGAGGATCTATACTTTGAGAATTTGATGAGTCATTTTCATTAATTATACAATTGTGAAGAATATTTCAGCCTCAACCAAAATCTCTTTCACAAATGAATAACAAGTTCTAATCTTATTTTTCACTTTAAGGAATATCATTGAATTGTAATTAGTCTCGCATTACAAGATTTTCATCATGTCGCAACTTCCTAATCTTCTACAATCTGGAGGAACCATTCTCATGAGAATGAAAATATTTTTACCACGACCGGATCTATTTTCGGCTACAACCATGACCACATCATCTACTGCGACTATGAGTCCTTGTTCCATTCTCTTCAAGGAATGAAGTTGAACCATTGGTCATCCTCATGATTTTTTAATAAAAAATCTTTATTTTGTCAAGTGTCAAAAAGACATAAATTACATTAACATATTTCTAAAATTTTTTTCTCAATATTGATATTGCAAGAGCACATATTAAGACATGAGAGAGCAATGATAATTTACCCTTAATATTTCCTCCATGAAACTTTTATGAAGAGGAATTTTAAATAAGACAAAATTATACATACTGATAGAAATAAAAATCTTGTAGCCACAAGTATAGTCACTCATTATTGACATTTTTATAAAACAACAATCTTCTTGTGGCTTTATATTTCCTCCAAAATATCAATAGTGATCAAGAAACTTTGATATTTTATTACTTGTGGTGTCGTTAGGATCCACCATATCCAAAGTAAATTTGAATGACTTATATCTATATTTAAATCATTTCTTTTAGAGATATCAAAAATTACAAACTCAAGTTTCATAAAATTAACCAGGAAAATGAAGATTTGTGATGGGGAGAACTAACCTCAAACCTTAAAATCCTCAAATTGGAATAGAAATTTGGAATGAAGGAAAGATTTTTAATAAAAGCTTTCTAATACAACTTCAAATAGCCCTTGGTAGAGAGTTGAACTGATAAGGTATTATAAAATTTGATCATGGTGACTTGAAACATGATTTATCTCTTGGGATTATGAATATCAACACAATTGATATATTTATAACAAAACACACAAATCGAAGTATTATAGAATTTCATGTGAGTTATAATTCAAAAGAATATTTTAGCCTTTTTATTAATTCAAGTATAAAATAAATTTCTCTCTTTTTCTTAATTACTATTATATCACCATTTAAAATATTATTTAATAAGGGCATATTTGCAACTTAATTAGTCAAACATCTTCGAATTTATAAATTTGACAAATAAAAATGAATAGAGGGAGTATTATACAAGAAACGAGTTCTTTACTAACACTATGTTAGGTTCACGAGGGGGAGAGAGAAGGGGAGAGGGAGGGGAGCATCACATTTTACTTCGATGGAAGTAAAAAAATTTATTTTTATTTCGTTTTGTTTCAGTGAAAGGGAAGAAAATCTTCAATCCCTCCACCTTTGGAGGGGATGCTTTTGCTAATGTGGAAGGGGATCATGTCCTCCTAATTTATTTCTCCTTCTTGTCCCCCTCCAAACCAAATAAGGTAAATAATTTATTTAATTCCTCATTTATTTGCCTTCCCCTTTTACTCCCTCCTCCCACCCAACCAAACAGAGTGTCATGGTTTAACACAATTTAGAGTTGGAAAACAGAGGGTTTAAAACAAATAGTAGAAAGCAACCAGGAAAAGTTGCATCTTTAGATCAGTTCGGCAGCTTAATAATTTACAGAAATAGGTAATCCTCATCCCTTTCTCCTCCTTACCGTTCATAATACCCTGAAAGTTTTGAATAATCGACTGATACTGTCGATTGAGTACTCCTCTCTTCTTCACTTTCTCACAACATTTCCAGGGGACTAACTGATATCTATACATTTCTCTAATGCTTTCGCTAATGTTAATCTCGTGAACATAAACATCTTCCCAGAGAAATGCAATTCTCATTTGTAAACCAAAAATTGAATGCTCCAGGAGATTACTTCATGCCCGGGTTAAAGAAATAATTCTCCGATCAAACATTATCTCCGGTTTATAGTTTCCTCTCCAGCAATTGATGCCACAAGATTTTGACAGTTCCACTTTCAGCAATCCTCACTCATCAAGGGTTAAAAAAGTAGAAATTCTCATCTTGAGTTAAAATCCGAGTACACCCACAATCCACACTCTCAGAGATGTCGATCGGGTACTTGGGTTGACCGTTTGGCGAAAAGAGCCCGAAATGCCCCTCAATTTCTTGGCCGGATTTCAGATTTTCATCAAACATAGCAAAAATATATGTTTCTATAGATCTTCCAGGCCATTTTGGAGTACCTCGTGTTCCCAGCACGTGCCAGATCAAGTTTTGGTTATAGGTTCTGGCGTTGTCAACCGATGCTGCAATTCCTCCTGCTGATGGCCAACAACTTTCTGATACAACGATGTTAACTGATCGCCCTCCTGCCTTTTCCAATGCTGAGTATGTGGCATCAAGAACAGCATCAAAAAGGCTTCCGTACCTACCATCTGGTGTATCAACCCCGGACTGGAAAAGAGCATAGTCAAGACTAATGTCCCTTGGGTTGCTTGTGTATTGGAAATATGGATATATATTCACAAGTAGAGGTGATTGGGTGCTTGCTAAAAACTGAATGATAGGAATGATATAATTTCCAGCATCAGCTCTAAATTCTGCCCTTGATGGTGGGTAACTGTTAGTAACGAGCCCTGTCTCAATAGCGGTAGAAACTCTACTCTGGTTTGCTAGTCCTACAGCAGAGATTGCTCTAAACGTGTTTCTCATGGCAGGGAGGACGAATCCTGCATACTGAGATGTGTCACTGACTTCATTTCCGACGGCAATGTACCTGAACCTCACGTAGCCGTACTTTCTTATATTGTTTTGCACCCAATAGTTGGCATTAGCCTGGCTAGAAGCCAGAGTTTGAAGATCGACGTTTGGAACACCTAGGATCACTTCAATGTTTGAACCCCTTAGGGCTTCGAGTGTGGGTTGATGTGGATAATAAATTCTTATCCTTCTGATATTATGCTGATTGTACAGTGCTACAACATCTGAGGAATTTGGCAATCCGGTTCCAACTGTTCCATAACATACTCCTATCTGAGCTCCTGCATAATCAGTTATGTTTGTACCATTTCATGATTTTCACTGATCAATGGTAGTTGCAGAAGTCACAAAAAAATAGGCATATGAAGCTATCACATTAAAACAACATCCCACTTTCTAGATTCATCAACAATATATGTGAAAATTAACTATAAAAGTAGCAAAATTAACATGTCTAAACAAACAAAATAGAAGGTAGAAGTGTCTATTAGCAATTTGCAGAAATTGTAGTTGCGCAGAACTAGCTTTGTTCATATTACTCTTAACAATCAGGTACAAATTAAATTGTCTGTGTGGTGTACTAATAATCTAGGAGGAAGAGAAATACCTGCGGAATCGAGGGTAGCCACCAACCCAAGGAGAACAAGGGTGGCAACAAAATATGGTTTTGCACCAGCCATGGATGTGTAAAGAAGGAAGGGTTATTATAGCAATGTATTGCCGAACTGATACTTTAGCAGCATTGCAGAATCCTTCTATTGAGAGGGAGAAGTTGGAATATGGAAATAATAGTAAAGGTTTGATGTTCCTAGCTGAATTTCTTGACTTCCAAGTCAAGCAATTTGTGGAAACTAAGACAAAACGAAGAAATTAGATAAATGGTTGACTTAGACTTATTCCCAGGCGGTAAAGTTTTCAAAACACATCAACTGAATAAGGGAAATGAACCAGTCTAGTGGGTCTGGGTGGACGGACTATATGTCTCTATATATTCATTATACAAAATGGATTCAAAGCTGATGGAGTTTTTTTTTTTCATTTTTCTATACGTTAACGAGAATGATGTAGTTGGCATTCAAGACTTTTTATTTGATAAAAAATATTTTTACAATTAAATTATTACTATATCTTCAAAACTTACGAAAATTTTTGACCGTAAGAAATTAAAAGCTTAGAAGAATTTTCAATACCCATCAACAATATACAGTATTGTTCATAACCTCAAAGCCCCCAACATTGATTCCAACTATGTTCTTATTCCAAGTCTTCCACCTGCCTTTTTTCACTCAGAGTCTCTTGCACAGCGTTTCTCAGACTCTTACCCACTTAGTTTCAAAATGTAAAATATTTATGTCTTTTTACTATTTTTAAAATATTTAAATTTTTAATAAATTTTAAAGCTTATTTTTTAAAAATTATATTTATTTATAAATATAATTCTTTTATTTTTCTTTGTGTTAGTAGAGAAAAATTAAATTAGTTAACGATATAATAATAAAATATTTTTTTAGTTTTTCAATATTTATATTAAAAGTGTTAAAATTTTTTATATTTTAAAATAAAAAATAATAAAAAAATTATCCACTTTTCTTAGGATGCATGGACTATTACTCAATTCTACTTTTACAAACAATAGTAATTTCATGAAATGCAGATATTAGATCAAATTTTAGTTACGCCAGCAAATGAACTAAATAGTATGGGTACGGTATAGTATATATACCTATTTATCCTGCTCAGATTCAGATTTATTTATGGGGCATATAAACAGGTTCGGATTCGAAACATGTGGTTCCCGATATGTTTGGACCTTGATCCATTTTCTATTTATATTCTTACAAGTTATTTTACATTACGTAGTAAGAAGTTTTTAATGTTCTTTTGGTTAGTTATAGAATTATTAGAGTTATGAAAATAAAATATTTTCATTTAATGTTTATATTTATTTCATTAGATGTTTTAAAGTATTTTAAGAAATGAGATTAAAAAGTTGAAGGTGAAATGAAAAAAGATTCTATTTCATTTATCTAGAATTGATTTCTTAATGATTAATTTTTGTTAACTTTAATATTTTGATTAAAATTGCATTACTAATGTTACTAAGGTTGAATTTTATACAAATATTTATGAAACTTTTTTCCATTAGATTAGGATATATATTGTGATTTAACTTTAATATTTATGAACCTAATTCAAGGCTTTAATGATAAGTTGGGTACCCTTCAATAGGATGGAATTGAATAACTTTTCCAATTTCTCATTCCATTCCAATATTTGATATTGAAATTTCAAGGAGGAAAAGTGTTTTCATAGGAAAACTCATTTGAGGAAAAAGTGAAAAAGACCTTTCTACACTAAAGCCTAAGAAACAATCTTTTTAAATGAAGTAGGAATCCTAAAAAATTCTTTTGATTATTATACTCTCGTAACGCTCGAATGAAGAAAAAGTATAACTTAATCTTGAATAATTTTTTATTTCTCTTGTAGCAGTTCATTTACTTTAATCTAAAATGAAAATTGTCTTTACAATTAAATTATGCTAGAATACTTGAAGTATTTAATGTTTTTGAAATTTATTGTGAATTTTATTTAAATGAGATTTTTTAGATGAATATTTAATTTAGCTTTATTATTTTCTTTTTATTGCTGGGTATAACTTGGCATTATTAACACAATGTAATAGTACGACATTTAAATTATTTCTTGGGAAATTACATTCTATTCTTGTATTAAATAATAATTTTACTAAATACAAAAAAATTCATCATTCCAATATGAATATTTTTCTGGACATATAATTCCAAACTTATTTTAGGTGGAAAAGAATTTTAGATAGAAAAACATTTCATTGTAACAAACATAGTATAAAGAGTAAAGTATAGATCTACAAATTATAAACACGGCAGGATATGGTCCTGAATCCAAACACCTTGTTCTGAATCATTTTGGACCCTTTTGCTGGCCTATTCACAATCACGTCATGATCCCATCAAGAAATACTCTCAGGAGAAACGAACGAAACTCTTGAAGGAATGGTCAGCATAACAAAGCCAAAGCAGAGCGAAGGATATGCTCGAGGAATTTATCCAGTACCCTTTAATCTAAATGAGTTCGACTCAAAAACACCTTGTTCCTAATTCTTTTGCAGGCTTAGTGACATTCACTTGTCTTGGTCTCATCAAGAAATACTCTTGAAGAAAAGCAATTGAGACTCTTGAAGAGTGATCAGCATAACAAAGCCAAAGCAGAGCAAAGGTTACGGTCGAGGAATTTTGAAGATACCGATCCTAATGCATAGATTCATGTAAACCACCCATTTTTTTCCCATTGGAAATTGACAACACATTATGACCTCAAAATGCAATCAAAACCCGCTGCTATTAAAAGAATAAAACAAGAAAATAAGTACCCCAGTTGTTTTTATTTTTCAAAAAGACCAAAATTATTATGAAATTCAAACAAAATAAAATAAGTATTAACAGGACTTTGAACTACAATAATATAGGGAGTACAAGAAAGTATAGAGAGGATCTAAATTTTCATTAGGTATTTTTACCACACTTTAAAAACTATTCTGTAGTCATATTTACATACATGGACAGATTCAATATTTACATATCACGCTTTCAAAAGAAAAATATCACTAAGATAATGATGTTATATTCTGCAGGAATAATTTACTAATATATAAGCTTCAAGTATATTGTGTCCTTCATGGACTTCATATAAATATATATTGAGTGCTAAACTCAAATAAACTAGCATCCACCATTAGAGAATTTTTCTTCGTATTTTATTACTGGACTTATGAAAAAAATCTTATGTCATATTTCAAGTGTATAATTTCTTTCAAAAATGCATAAACACTTCAAGGTATTAATTAATTATTTGAATTTTTTATATTTCTCATGTGAACATTGAATTACTATAACGAGTCTGTAGACTTTTTATTTAAGATCCTCATTCTTATTTATAACTTTAGGTGTATAATACTATTCAAGGTTTGTAATATTTCGTAGTTCTATTATAATTTCCAATTAAGAGATAACATGTTGAGATCTCATAATGATTATACTTTTTAGGTATCTGAATTTCTTTTGAAAATAATATATTAGTCATGCTTAGAAAAACTCTGTTGGAATTTTCATCTTCTTGATTTTACCAAATGAACCATCTCAATTCATTGCCTCTTTTCATATATGAGGACTGTATATCTTTGGAACCGATTAGTCCAAAACGATTCTATTGTATCTAATATTCATTAGCGGTGCTAAATTGTCCTTCAGAGATGCCAAGTATCATAGGAGCATTCTTTACCGGATATTGGTCAGTAGATATTTCTCGCAATGTATATAATTCATCTTTGAACTTTAGGTTCCAAGTATCTTTTGTGAGGATCAAAATGAGACACAAAATAATATTTTCTTCTGACACGATATTCTCTCCTATTTATCTAGGAAAAACATATTCAAAATTAACAAAATATAAATCTCCCCATTGAGATTCACTTTCTACATACTTTTTAACCTCTTTTGAGGCCAGTCTATTTGGTATGTGTGGTGGAGATATATAAATGTATACAACATACAACAAATCTCTTAGATGGATATATTTGATTCCTGACCATGAACCAATTACAAAGAGGAGAATTCATATAATATGTTGACAAAATATAAATAAGTGATACTAATAATTTACATAAATTATTTCATGGCATTTTTTGTCCTACAAGACTATTTTATAAATAAACATATTTTTCATACATTAACACCATTATTATTAGGACAAATTATGTTGGCATGAGAATCTTGAATATGAGATTATTAATTATCAAGGAATTGCAAACTTTAGGATATGACTCACCAATATGTAACTATTTCATCGATGCATCGACTAAGATTTCATTATATCTATCCTAAAAAACACATTCACCCCTAAGTCGCACCAGTGATGCACATATAATTAATTTATCTTGAAAATAAGCAGAATATATTTTTTTGAAATAGGAAACTTCTAGTCCCATACAGGTCATACAAACTCCGAATCATTCTCCATATTTCTAGTAATTTGGGATAATTCAAAAGGTCATACAAACTGATAAAGTCATACAAATTGATAAATTATATGGATTAGTAAACTTCAAGTTTACTCAAATATGCATGTAAAAATTTTAGCGCAGTATAAGGCATGAAATAGAAATGGTTTTACAAAATTGTTACATAAAAAGTAGTAGTAATGCTTTGATATCAAGGCACCTTTTATCAGACTTCTCAATATAATCTTTATTATGAAGAATATATTTAAATCTCAACAATTTTTGAATATAGTAGAGGAGAAAATGCATTACATATTAGCCTTTGACCTTTCAAATGAAGATATGTTGCTCCTCAAGAGGTTTTAATTAATTAACTAGCTCTTTTGAAGGTAATAATTAGTTGGTCCTTCTAAAACTACCATTATCAATTATACTTTAAATATTTTAAACATGTTTGCGTGAACTAATAGCTATAGCATATATCAAATTTGTCATTCATGAATTCAAGTCCAATGATGAGAAAATACCAAAATTTAAATAATGAATATGTAAAATAAGAATTTGAAAAATGATAGGAAATGCAAGAACAATAACTCGATACATTTAACTTCCATCAACAACTAAGATTCTAAAAATTTCCTATGAATATGTAGAAAATTTGGTTATATCAACATATTCCACAATTACTATCAATCACACAATTTTGAAAGTGAAATAACACTTCAGTTATTTATTTTCAATTGATACATAATAGCATACGATAGATACACAACGAATGTTCTTTAAGAAATGCATCTATATTTTTCATCAAGTGTTGAATCATAACTGTTCATTTTCCTTTCTCATTTTTTTCTCACTTTGAGTGAGGATCTATACTTTGAGAATTTGATGAGTCATTTTCATTAATTATACAATAGTGAAGAATATTTCTGCCTCAACCAAAATCTCTTTGAATAACAAGTTCTAATCTTATTTTTCACTTTAAGGAATATCATTGAATTGTAATTAGTCTCGCATTACAAGATTTTCATCATGTCACAACTTCCTAATCTTCTACAATCCGGAGGAACCATTCTCATGAGAATGAAAATATTTTTACCATGACCGGATCTATTTTCGGCTACGACCATGACCACATCTTCTACTGCGACTATGAGTCCTTGTTCATTCTCTTCAAGGAATGAAGTGGAACCAATGGTCATCCTCATGATTTTTTAATCAACAATCATTATTTTGTCAAGTGAAAAAAAGACATAAATCACATTAACATATTTCTAAAAACATTTTTCTCAATATGGATATTTCAAGAGCACATATTAAGACATGAGCGAGGAAGGATAATTTACCCATAATATTTCCTCCATGAAACTTTTTTTGAAGAGGAATTTTAAATGAGACAAAATTATACATACTGATAGAAATAAAAATCTTGTAGCCACAAGTATAGTCACTAATAATTGGTATTTTTATAAAACAACTATCTTCTTGTGGCTTTATATTTCCTCCAAAATATGAATAGTGATCAAGTAATTTTGATGTTTTATTACTTGTGGTGTCGTTAGGATCCACCATATCCAAAGTAAATTTGAATGACATATATCTATAATAAATCATTTCTTTTAGTGATATAAAAAATTACAAACTCAAGGTTCATAAAATTAACCAAGAAAATGAAGATTTGTGATGGGGAGAACTAACCTCAAACCTCAAAATCCGCAAATTGGAATAGAAATTTGGAATGAAGGAAAGCTTTCTAATAAAAAATTTTGAAACTTCTAATACAACTTCAAATAGCCCTTGATAGAGAGTTGAACTGATAAGGTATTATAAAATTTGATCATAGTGACTTGAAACATGAATTATCTCTTGAGATTTTTGAATATCAACATAATTGATATATTTATAACAAAACACACAAATCGAAGTATTACAGAATTTCATATGAGTTATAATTCAAAAGAATATTTTAGCCTTTTTATTAATTCAAGTATAAAACAATTTTCTCTCTTTTCCTTAATTACTATTATATCACCATTTAAAATATTATTTAATAATGGTATATTTGCAACTTAATTAGTCAAATATCTTCGAATTTATAAATTTGACAAATAAAAATAAATAAAGGGAGTATTATACAAGAAACGAGTTCCTTACTAACACTATGTTAGGTTCACGAGGGGGAAGAGAGAAGGGGAGAGGGAGGGGAGCATCACATTGTACTTCCCTTGATGGAAGTAAAAAGATTTTTTTTTATTTTGTTTTGTTTTAGTGAAAGGGAAGTAGATCTTCAATCCCTCCAACTTTGGAGGGGATGCTTTTGCTAATGTGGAAGGGGATCATTTCCTGCTAATTTATTTCTCCTTCTTGTCCCCCTCCAAACCAAATAAGGTAAATAATTTATTTAATTCCTCATTTATTTGCCTTCCCCTTTTACTTCCTCCTCACACCCAACCAAACAGAGTGTCATGGTTTAAAACAATCTAGAGTTGGAAAACAAAGGGTTTAAAACAACTTGTAGAAAGCAACCAGGAAAAGTTGCATCTTTAGATCAGTTCGGCAGCTTAATAATTTACAGAAATAGGTAATCCTCATCCCTTTCTCCTCCTTTCCGTTCATAATACCCTGAAAGTTTGAGTAATCGAGCGATACTGTCGATTGAGTACTCCTCTCTTCTTCACTTTCTGACAACATTTCCAGGGGACTAACTGATATCTATACATTTCTCTAATGCTTTCGATAATGTTAATCTCGTGAACATACACATCTTCCCAGAGAAATGCTCCAGGAGATTACTTCATGCTCGAGTTAAAGAAATATTTCTCTTATGAAACATTATCGCCTGTTTATAGTTTCCTCTCCAGCAATTGATGCCACAAGCTTTTGACATCTCTACTTTCAGCAATCCTCTCTAATCAAGGGTTAAAAAAGTAGAAATTCTCAACTTGAGTTAAAATCCGAGTACACCCACAATCCTACTCTCAGAGATGTCGATCGGGTACTTGGGTTGACCGTTTGGTGAAAAGAGCCCGAAATGCCTCTCAATTTCTTGGCCGGATTTCAGATTTTCATCAAACATAGAAAAAATATGTTTCTATAGATCTTCCAGGCAATTTTGGAGTACCTCCTGTTCCCAGCACATGCCAGATCAAGTTTTGGTTATAGGTTCTGGCGTTGTCAATTGATGCTGCAATTCCTCCTGCTGATGGCCGACCACTTTCTAATACAACGATGTTAACTGTTGACCCTCCTGCCTTTTCCAATGCTGAGTATGTGGCATCAAGAAGAGCATAAAAAAGGCTTCCGGACCTTCCATCTGGTGTATCAACCCCGGACCGGAAAAGAGCATAGTCAAGACTAATGTCCCCTGGGTTGCCTGTGTATGAGAAGTATGGATATATATTCACAAGTAGAGGTGATTAGGTGCCTGCTAAACACTGAATGATAGGAATGATATTGAAAGACCTAGTAGGGGATGAATTAGGTCTTTGGCTAATTTTCAAAAATTATTCCTTTATAAACTTAGTTGGTGCAAATTATGATTACTTAACTCAATGAATGAATGATTAAATCAATATCAAAGCAATAAACAAATTAAGTGCAATGAACACAAGCAATTTATAGTAATTCGATCTTCTCAAGATCTACCTCCGCTACCTTGAGTCTACACTCAAGGATTTCAAACAATTTACTATATGCTCAAGTTCAACAATTACATACTCACCACACAATGGTTTTACTCTCACAGCCTCTATTGCAATTCTACAAATAAGGCTCACCCTTAAACAAGGATTTTATATTTAAAAATAACTTAAAGACCAATCTAATCAAGGTTCATCCACACATGGATTTTACAGTACAACATTGATTAATCTAGTCTATGGCTCACCCTTACCAAAAGGATTTTACGTTACAAGATCACCTTATATTGAGCAAGTAGAAAACAGAATTAAAATGAAGAATGAATGAGATGTTACCACTTCTTGGTGGATGATTACACAATGTAGCACCACTTCACTTTGTTGTCTTTGGAATCTTGAATGATCAATTGAAAGCACAAGACAAAAGAGAGCTTTGATGTTTGCAAATGATTTAGAATGTTAAGATTTTTAAGGAATTCAAAACTTCCAAAAATTCTGGCTAGTAACGGCTAGTTTCAGAAAATTCGGACGACCGAATTTCTTCTTCTGCGTCCGAATTTTACTGTTACATGTTTTCTGAAAAATCCGGACGACCAAAATATTTTTTCTTCATGCATCCGAACTTGTGTCCGAATTTCTCTGGAAAAACAGTAACTATGCTGGCAGGGAAAATTCGAACGACCGAATTTTTTCCCTTTCATCTGAACTTGTGTCCGAATTTTTCTGGAAGTACAGTAGCCATTTTTTGATGTTCAAACTTGGTAAAATCATTTGAATTGTAACTGCACTAAGTTTGAAAACATTTTGTATGAAAAAGTAAACTGTTTAATCACTTTTAGATTCAAGAATCATTATCAAAACTCTTTGATCATAGAAAGATTACTTAAGATCATTTAAGACTTAGAAACACATTTATTAATCAAAAGTTAATTCAAAGATATTTAAGTTTCTAAAACAAGTTTTATACTCTCTTATGCATTCAATAGATTTCAAGACAAACAAGTGTAGGGTTTACAAAAGATATACCTATTTTGCAAGTGTAAACCTACACTAAGGTCTTTCAAGCCTTCAATCCATCGGACATGCTCTACATTCTTGATCCTTGATTACACTTGAGTTGTCCTTAGCACTTCTTGCTTCAAGGCAATAAGACTTCATACTTCTTAATCCAACAATCCTACCACACAAATGACATATAGATTAGTCCTCATCAATGTTTGTTATTTTATCAAAACATAATCATAACATCATGATTTGCCCTTAGGGCTAACAATCTCCCCCTTTTTGATGATGACAAACTTTGATGCAAAATGTGATGGATTTAAACAATATAGTACAAAGAAGTATTGATGTCAATGATAGATAATAACCTATTTAGCATATTGAAATTCAAAAGGCTCAATATGAGCCTATGACCCAACCAACCTCCATTTACCTCATTCATTCCAACAACTAGGATGGAATATATAGCATTAAGAATTAAGAAAACTTCTAAGAGAGGTTTTAAAGGTTGTAAAAGTTTAACAATGCTCTCCCTTAGATTGTTCTCATTTTTCAACAAGTTTGAACTTGAGATACTGTGCATCCAAATTTTGACATATCAAGTCCGAACTATAGAATAAGTGAAATGAAAGCTTCAATTTTTGAAAATAAGCTTTTCTAAGGTTGTTCAAACATAGTAGAAGAGATTAAAACATATTTGAATCAATTTGGACAACAAAAGATCACTTTTTGACAACAAAATATGGATGAATCCGAATTTCTGACACATGCATTCGAATTTTGAGTTTTCAAGTCCAGCTTTAATTTTTGAAAATAAGCTTTTATAAGATAGTTCAAGTATGATAGAAAGGATTAGGACAGGTTTCAATCAATTTGAACAAAAAATTTTTTGGCAAGAAGTTTGAAAAGGTGATTTTGCACTTTCAAATGAATTGTAGAAGTACTTAACTATGAACAGTTATAACGACACTCAAACTTGCTTTGCAAAACAAACAGAACTCATGCATTCAATTGTTTTCATAAAATAACTTAAAGTCATATGTCAAGTCAAAAATAAAAAAATCTCAACTCAACCATTTGCAAATTCTTAGAAAACAACCATATAATGCACATTTTCCAAATGCAGCCACAACATGTCATCATATTCAACATATTCAACATATATCACATTTTGTCATCAATCTTTCTCCCCCTTTTGTCATCAATCAAAGGTGGGGTCAATGAAAATTATACTAACAATTTAACACATTTAACAATTAAAAAAGCTCTCAACACAAAGGTTTCAACATTGAGCTTCACTATTACAAAACATTGAAAGACAAAACATAACCGGTTCATAGACCAATTTGAAAATTTTAAACACATAAAGCAGTAAAAGATCATGAAAGACCTAAGAGGGGGGTGAATTAGGTCTTTGGCTAATTTTCAAACACTATTTGCTTTATAAACTTAGTTGGTGTAAATTATGATTACTTAACTTAATGAGAGAATGATCAAATCAATAACAAGGCAATAAACAAATCAAGTGCAATGAACACAAGCAATTATAGTGGTTCGATCTTCTCAAGATCTACCTCTACTACCTTGAGTCTACACTCAAGGATTTCAAACAATCTACTATATGCTCAAGTTCAACAATTACATAAGAGGCTCACCACACAATGATTTTACTCTCACAACCTCTATTGCAATTCTACAAACAAGGCTCACCCTTAAACAAGGATTTTATATCTAAAAACAACCTAAAGACTAATCTAATCAAGGTTCATCCACACATGGATTTTACACAACCTTGATTAATCTAGTCTATGGCTCACTCATACCAAAAGGATTTTATGTTACAAGATAACCTTATGTTGAGCAAGTAGAAAAAAAATTAAAATGAGGAATGAATGAGATGATACCACTTCTTGGTAGATGATTACACAATGTAGCACCACTTCACTTTGTTGTCTTTGGAATCTTGAATGATCAGTTGAAAGCACAAGACAAAAGAGATCTTTGATGTTTGTAAATGATTTAGAATGTTTAGATTTTTCAGAGATTCAAAACTTATAAAAATTCTAGAGTTTAAGGTTTTTATAGATTTTTAAAATCAGTTTTAACAGTCATAAAAAGGCTAGTTTCTGAAAATTCGAATGACCGAATTTCCTCTTGTGCGTCCGAAATTGCGTCCGAATTTTACTGTTACATGTTTTCTGGAAAAATCCGGAAGACCGAATTTTTCTTCATGCGTCCAAACTTGCGTCCGAATTTCTCTGAAAAACAGTAACCATGCTGGCAGAAAAAATTCGGACGACTGAATTTTTTCCCTTACATCCGAATTTGCTCCCGAATTTTTCTGGAAGTACAATAGCCATTTTTTGATGTTCAAACTTGGTAAAATCATTTGAATTGTAACTTCACTAAGTTTGAAAACATTTTGTATGAAAAGGTAAACTGTTTAAACACTTTTAGATTCAAGAATCATTATCAAAACTCTTTGATCATACAAAGATTACTTAAGATCATTTTAGACTTAAAAACACATTTATCAATCAAAAGTTCATTCAAAGATATTTAAGATTCAAAAACAAGTTTTATGCTCTCTTATGCATTCAATAGATTCCAAGACAAACAAGTGTAGAGTTTACAAAAGATATACCTATTTTGCAAGTGTAAACCTACACTAAGGTCTTTCAAGCCTTTAATCCATCGGACATACTCTACATTCTTGATCCTTGATCATACTTGAGTTGTCCTTAGCACTTCTTGCTTCAAGGCAATAAGACTTCATACTTCTTAATCCAACAATCCTATCACACAAATGACATATAGATTAGTCCTCATCAATGTTTGTTATTTTATCAAAACTTAATCATAACCTCATGATTTGCCCTTTGGGCTAATAGTTCATAAATACAAATAAGTAACTAAAAGCAGTAAAATGATAGGATTGAAGAGATGCTCAGTCTTGTGATGGAGAGGCTTTGTTGAATCCTTTCTTGATTGCCAAATGCTTCACTCTTCCTTGGCTGAAAGAGATGGTTGATGGTGAGATAATTGTTGCTCCTTCAAACTGGCTTCCTCTTTCTTGTGGTCCTTCATGTTTAGATTCTTTTTCTTCCTCTTGTCTTGCCATATTCTCACTGTTGCCTCCTTGATTATCATCCCCATCATCACTGTCATAATCATTATCACCATCTTCATCTTCTTTCTTACCTTCTTCCTCCTTATCATCTTTATCATCTCTATCTTGATGCCTAGAGGGTCCTTCACCACTCTGTGTATTCTTCATCAAGATTTCTTCAATTTGCTTTACTCTATTATCTAAACCATCTAGTTTTCCAAGAACCATTGGAGCAAATGATTCAAAGAACTTATACATCTTCTCCATTTGCTTGATATGATTATTCAAGGCTTCTTGAAATGCCTTAGCTACTATGGTGTCACCTCTAGTAATCCCTTCACTATTAGGGTCTTCAGCAAATAGTCTTTTCTTGGAGGGAGGTTGCTCCCCCTCACTTGCTGATTCATGTCTTTTCTTTGTTTTTCTTTCTCTTGCTAGTCTTTCTTCTTCATCTTCTTCCTCTTCACTTTCTTTAATTTCTTCTTTTCTTGGAGGAGTTTTCCTTTTAGTTCTCCATACACCCTCTTCATTAAGGACTAATTGCATTCTTTTGAGAGTGTCATTAGTATAAATCTCTCCACTCTTAAATCCTTGTCCTCTCGCTGGAAGCTTAACTTTAAAATGCTTAAAGATTCTAGTTAACAACCTTCCATAGGGAAACGCCTTGGTTATTGTATTCCTTGCAGTAATCATATATTTTAAGGCCATATGTCCAAAGTTCAATCTTCTATGCTCATGCAATGCTAACATAATTACCATATGCATATTACCAACATATGACTTATGTCCAAAATTAGGAACAATCATAGTAGTAATCATGTGATGCAATACTCTTCCTCTAACATCTAATCCCTTGATTTCACTTTCCCTAATGGTCCTAAACTCTCTGCCAATAGTGAATGCTTCTTCAAATCTTTCTTTTGTGAAGAGTTCACGTGTATAACAATACATTCCAGATGAGTAATACTTTTCTCCACTGTCACCTACACCACATATTATATTTATCAAAGCATCACTGAATTCAAAATCCACTTGGGATACTCTAGATGAATACAATTGTATTGCTTCATCTCCTACTTGTTCAGTCCTTTTCTCTTTGAGATTTGCATAAAACTCATATATCAAAGTAGGATAGAATTCTTCATTAACATTTAACAAACTACTCCAACCAACATCACTGAACAGAGATAAGAAATTATCCATGCTTGATAAATTATCAAAATTCACCTTATTCCCAGGGATAATCTTTCTTTCCTTGTTCCATTCATAAAATTCTAAAGCAGCCTTGATTGATACAAATCTGTCCACTCTAGTCAAGGCTTGAGGAATTCGAACTCTCCTTGGTTCGTTGATAATCAAACCTCCATCTCCTTCCTTAGCTTTTCCTTTCCCCTTTTCAACATTTGGCCTCTTTGTCCTCACCATGGTGTTTTTGTTTGAAAAGTAGTGGTTTTTAGTATTTATCTAGGGTTTGGAATTCAAAAATGGAAGAAAAGCGAAGTGAAAATGATGAAGTTTCAGAGAAATTGTGATTCGGACGCAGGTGGGGGAGAGTGGTCTTGAAATAAGAGAGAATTAAGAAGTTGAAATGTTCAAAAACCGCTCAGTTTTCATTTTAAAATGTTGTAACCGCAAAGTTTAGATGACCAATTTTTCAAGTCTGCGTCTGAACGTGTGTCTGAAAATCTATGTTTCTTTAGTTCATAAAATTCGGTCGACCGAATTTTACTGCCATGCGTCCGAATTTTCCCTGTTTTCAATAAACTTGAACAAACATATTAGTAATTGAATTTTGAGATTCCTAAAATCCTTCTTAGATACAAAACCTTTTCTCAGCCAAAGGTTTGGTAAATATATCAGCAATTTGATCATTTGTATTCACATAGTCCAAACATATATATCCTTTAGGAACATGATCATGAATAAAATGATGCTTGATCTCTATATGCTTAGTCCTAGAATGCTGAATGGGATTTATGCTTAAATTGATAGCACTAGTATTATCACATAGTATTTAATACCATAATCAAGTAATGTATGCTACATCCATAATAGTTGAGCACAACAACTACCAGCTGCAATATATTCAGCTTCTGCAGTGGACAAAGACACACATGCTTGTTTTTCCCTGTACCATGACACAAGACAACTACCAAGAAATTGACAATGACCACTAGTACTTTTACGTTCCACTCGACATCCAGCAAAATTAGCATCCGAATATCCAACAAGATCAAATGATGAAGATTTTGGAAACCAAAGACCATAGTCATGTGTATCAATCAAATAACAAAATATGCGTTTGACAGAAATTAAATGTGACTCTTTAGGACAAGATTGAAATCTAGTACATAAGCATACAACAAACATAATATCTGGTCTACTTGCTGTGAGATAGAGTAAACTTCCAATCATACCTTTATATATCTTTTTATCAACATTTTTACCTTTCTCATCTCTGTCAAGTTTGGTTGATGAACTCATTGGAGTGCTTATCCCTTTTGCTTGATCCATTCCAAATCTTTTCAACAGCTCTTTGGTGTACTTTGCTTGATTTATAAAGACTCCATCCTTAGTTTGCTTAATTTGTAGTCCAAGGAGGAAGTTGAGTTCTCCCATCATGCTCATTTCAAATTCATTTTGCATTAATTTAGCAAACTCATCACAAAGAGATGTATTAGTAGCACCAAAAATAATATCATCAACATAAATTTGCTCAAGTAAGAGATCATTAGTACAAGAAGTTTTTATGAATAATGTTGTGTCAACTTTTCCTTTTGAAAATCCTTTTGAAAGAAGAAATCCACTCAATCTTTCATACAAAGCTCTAGGAGCTTGTTTTAATCCATACAAAGCTTTGGTTAACTTGAAAACATGATTAGGAAACTTTTCATGAATAAAACCAAGTGGTTGTTCCACATAAACTTCTTCTTCAATAAAACCATTTAGGAATGCACTTTTGACATCCATTTGAAATAGTTTAAAACCTTTAAAACATGCATAAGCTAATAGTATTCTTAAGGATTCAAGTCTATCTACAGGAGCAAATGTTTCATCATAATCAATGCCCTCTTCTTGATTGAATCCTTGAGCAACAAGTCTAACTTTATTTCTAACAACTTCTCCTTGTTCATTTAGTTTGTTTCTAAATACCCATTTTGTGCCAATTATGGAATGATGAAGGGGTCTTGAAACAAGAGTCCAAACTTTGTTTATTTCAAATTGATTTAACTCTTCTTGCATGGCAATAATCCAAAAATCATCACACAATGCATCATCAATGTTTTTAGGCTCAATATGAGATAAAAGAGCAAATTTTTCAATAAAGTACCATCTTGTTTTAACTCCTTGGAAGACATCACCAATGATTTTCTCCTTAGGATGACCTCTTGCATATCTTAGATCCTTTGGAAGTTATTGATCATTGTTTGGTTGGCCATCTTGTTCTTGCTCTATTATTTCTTCTTCTTTGGCATGTTCTTCCAAAGTTGGTGCTTGATGATGAGTTTGATTATCCATTATTGAAGAACCTACATCATCTTCATTTCTTCTTTCAAGATAAATGTTAGATTCATCAAATGTCACATGGATAGTTTCTTCAACCCACAATGTTCTTTTATTATAAACTTTATATGCCTTTTTATTTGATGAATAACCAACAAAATAACCAACAAATATACCTTCATCTGATTTTGTATCAATCTTTCCTAAATTGTCATGAGTATTTAAGATAAAACATTTACAGACAAATACCTTAAAATAAACAATTGAAGGAGTTTTATCAAATAGGAGTTCAAAAGGTGCTTTTCGTATAAAAGGTCTTAAGAGAACTCTATTCATTACATAGAAAGCAGTGTTTACATCTTCAACCCAAAAATATTTTAGTAAAGAGTTTTCACACAACATTGATCTAGCCATCTCTTGTAAAGTTCTATTTTTTCTTTCAACAACACCATTTTGTTGGGGTGTTTTGGCAGCAAAAAAATTATGTGTAATGCCATATTCATCACAAAATTTGCAAAATTTTGATTACAACATTCTCTTCCATTATCACTCCTAATAGATATCAATTTGCATCCAAGAGAAACTTGAACCTTTTTCAAAAGATTAATAAATTCATGAAAGGTTTCATCCTTTTGAGCTAGAAAGATTACCCATGTAAATCTTGAAAAATCATCAACAATCACACATACATATCTTTTACCACCAAGACTAGTAGTTTTCATTGGTCTAAACAAGTCCATATGAACAAGTTCAAGAGGTTTTGATGTAGAAACCATTTTCTTTGGTTTAAAAGATGTTTTTGACTGTTTTCTATATTTGACAAGCATCACAAATACGAGTTTTGTCAAAATTCATTTTTGGCATTCCTCTAACCAATTCTTGTGATGAAAGTTTGTTCAACAATTCCATACTTACATGACCTAATCTTCTTTGCCATAGATATCCATCATTATCATGAATGGCAAGACATTTAATATCATATGCAATAAGTTCATCAATATATATTACATACACATTTCCAACTCTATTGGTAACAAAAATAGTCTTGTTACTTATACTATCAATAATAGTACATGTGTCACATTTAAACTCAACTTTGCAAGCACATAATTGACTAATACTAAGCAAGATATATTTTAAACCATCAATAAGTAGTACTTGCTTGGTAAGAGGTAAGGAACCATTACCAATATTACCAATTCCAAGTATTCTTGCCTTCTTCTTGTCACCAAATGTGACAAAACCTTCACTTATTGCTTGAAGTTCACTAATAAGTGAGGCATTTCCTGTCATGTGTCTTGAACAACCATTGTCAAGAAACCACTTAGTGGCACTCGATCTTGAAGCAAAATGAACCTACACAAGATTAGCAAAGGTGACTTTTGGTACCCGCATTTTCTCGGGTCCAAGGGGTGAAAGTTCCTTTGATTCTCCAAATAGTTTTAGCACCATTTTTTATTTTTCTTTTCACATAAAATTTTGACACTTTGTGTCCATGCCTACCACAATATGTACAACAAGTATGAAGTATTGAATTAAAGGTTTCTTTAGCTTTGGAGTTTTTATATTTTGAAGCATAACTTTCATGAGTGTAACCAAGACCAATTTTTGTATATGATGATCTTTGATAACCAAGTAATTTATTTAGATTTTCTCTTCCATTTGTAAATCTCTCAATGCATAGTGTAAGATCACTAACTTTCCTTTTCAATATATCATGATCACTAAGCATTGTTTCGAAAGATATGATTTTTGTACAAAGATTTTTATTTTCAAGAGATATGTTTTGAATGGTTACATTTAAAATTTCTTTTTCTATGTTTAGACAGTTGATAGTCTCAAGAAGTTTTCCATTTTCAAAACGTAATTTTGAATTCTCATTTAGTAACTCATTAATTTTGGTCTTCAATTCGTTATTCCTTTTTGAAGCCTTTTTCAGTTCTCCATACATTTTAACAAGTAAATCACTAGGATCAACATCTTCATCATAGTAAGTAGAAATAGAAGGTGTAGATTGTAACTCATCATCAATTGCCATAAAGCATATGTTGGCTTTTCCTTCACTGTCATTTTCACTTTCTTGTTGATCCCAAGTACCAGCTAGTCCCTTTCCTTTCTTGGTGGATTTCTTTTTGAGTTTGCTGTCTCTCTCCCTTTCCAGAACTTTAGGACAATCAGCAACAAGATGTTCTGTACTTTTGCATTCAAAACACTGAGGTTTGAAAGATGATGACCATCCACTCTTCTTGATTGGTTTTCTCCCTTTTTTAAAAAAATTCCTTTTTATAGAATCTTTTAAATTTCCTTACAGCCATAGCTATCTCTTCTTCTCCACTGTTTCCATCTTCTTCACTTGATGATTCTTCTTGTTCACTAGAATGATTTGAAGTCTTGAGTACAACTCCTTTTCTTCCCTTTTCTTCATCTTCAATATCATTCAATCTTTTCACCTTCATTTCATGTGTAAGCAGTGAACCAATAATAAGCTCTTCAAGTGGAAGAGTTTTTAGATCTTTTGATTCCTCAATAGCAAGTGTCTTCGATTGCCAAGATTTTGGTAAAGCATCCAAGATTTTTCTATTTTTCTCTCCAATTGTATAGTTCTTCCCATAAGCTTTCAGACCATTAAAAATGTTAGTAAATCTAGTAAATATATCACTAATATTGTCACCTTGCTTCATGGTAAATAGCTCATAGTCCCTAACTAACATAGCAAGCTTTGACTCCTTTACTTGATTCGTACCTTCATGTGTCACTTGAAGTAATTTCCACATATCATGGGCAGTTTCACATCCACTAACCCGATTATATTTAGTTACATCTATTGCACAGCTTAAAATGTTCATAGCTTGATAATTCAAAGTCATTTTCTTTGAATCATTCTCATCAAACTCATCTATGTGTTTTGGCTCTTGACTAGTTCCATTAGCACTCATTTTCATTGGCACATAAGGACCTTTCTCAATAATATTCCACAAATCAAAGTTAATAGAACAAATATATATCTTAATTCTAGATTTCCAAAATGTATAATTTGTTCCATTAAACAAAGGAAGTCTATATGTGGAGGATCCTTCCAAATAAGGTAAATTTGAAATATTAGTCATAAGATCTTAACTTCTAGGTTGTAAAACCACATAAAGAAGCCCTTGCTCTGATACCAATTGAAAGACCTAAGAGGGGGGTGAATCAGGTCTTTGGCTAATTTTCAAAAACTATTTGCTTTATAAACTTAGTTTGTGCAAATTATGATTACTTAACTCAATGAGTGAATGATAAAATCAATATCAAAGCAATAAACAAATTAATATCAAAGCAATAAACAAATTAAGTGCAATGAACACAAGCAATTTATAGTGGTTCGATCTTCTCAAGATCTACCTCCACTACCTTGAGTCTACACTCAAGAATTTCAAACAATCTACTATATGCTCAAGTTCAACAATTACATAAGAGGCTCACCACACAATGGTTTTACTCTCACAACCTCTATTGCAATTCTACAAACAAGGCTCATCCTTAAACAAGGATTTTATATCTAAAAACAACCTAAAGACCAATCTAATCAAGGTTCATCCACACATGGATTTTACACAATCTTAATTAATCTAATCTATGGCTCACCCATACCAAACGGATTTTATGTTACATGATAACCTTATGTTGAGAAAGTAGAAAACAAAATTAAAATAAAGAATGAATGAGATGTTACCACTTCTTAGTGGATGATTACACAATGTAGCACCACTTCACTTTGTTGTCTTTGGAATCTTGAATGATCAATTGAAAGCACAAGACAAAAGAGAGCTTTGGTGTTTGCAAATGATTTAGAATGTTAAGATTTCTTAGGAATTCAAAACTTCAAAAAATTCAAGAGTTTAAGGTTTTTATAGAGTTTAAAAATCTGTTTTAACTGTCATAAAAAGGCAAGTAACAGCTAGTTTCAGAAAATTCGGACAACCGAATTTCTTCTTGCGCGTCCGAACTTGCGTTCAAATTTCTCTAGAAAAACAGTAACGATGCTGGCAGGGAAAATTCGGACGACCAAATTTTTCCCTTGCATCAGAACTTGCGTCCGAATTTTTCTAGAAGTACAATAGCCATTTTTTGATGTTCAAACTTGGTAAAATCATTTGAATTGTAACTTCACTAAGTTTGAAAATATTTTGTATAAAAAGTAAACTGTTTAAACACTTTTAGATTCACGAATCATTATCAAAACTCTTTGATCATACAAAGATTACTTAAGATCATTTTAGACTTAGAAACACATTTATTAATCAAAATTTCATTCAAAGATATTTAAGATTCAAAAACATGTTTTATGCTCTCTTATGCATTCAATAGATTCCCAGACAAACAAGTGTAGGGTTTACAAAAGATATACCTATTTTGCAAGTGTAAATCTACATTAAGGTCTTTCAAGCCTTCAATCCATAGGACGTGCTTTACATTCTTGATCCTTGATCACACTTGAGATGTCCTTAGCACTTCTTGCTCAAGGCAATAAGCCTTCATACTTCTTAATCCAACAATCCTATCACACAAATGACATAAAGATTAATCCTCATCAATGTTTGTCATTAATCAAAACTTAATCATAACTTCATGATTTGCCCTTAGGGCTAACATATATAATTTCCAGCATCAGCTCTAAATTCTCCCCTTGATGATGGGTAACTCTTTGTAACGAGCCCTGTGCCAATAGCGGTAGAAACTCTAGTCTGGTTTGCTTGTCCTGCAGTAGAGATTGCTCCAATCATGTTTCTCGTGGCAGGGAGGACGACTCCTGCATACTGAGTTGTGTCACTGACTTCATTTCTGACCGCAATGTACCTGAACCTCACGTTGCCGTACTTTCTATTGAAAATGGCAAATGTAGTAGCACCAAGTGCAGCTGAAAACTGCAGCAGCAGCATCAAGTGAATGCAGATACAACAATGTAGTTGATCATGCAACAATGTAATATGATCCAGCAATGTAATTTGATCATGCAGTTGCAGGTGGAGTTGGAGGTTATATTGATTAAGTTGATGTTGCATAGTTGACGTGTGGCATTTGACATGGTGGACAACTTGTTTGACAGCTGGATAAATGCATGATGTTTAGTTGCCAGCAGGAACAATTGAAAGGCGATTCTGATTAGGATTTTTAGTTTTAGTTAGTTATTTATACAACTACATTCTGTGGAAGATGGCTGCTGATTGACTTTGTATATATATATACCATTCGTGTATTGTAAAGTCAATGTGAAGAATTCTAGTTTTTCTTCCCACTGCAGTTTTTCTCTCACTAATTTTTCCTTTCTTTTCTAAGCTCTGTGTTGTTGGTTTCTGCTTTGCTTCTCTGAGCAGAATATCTTTTTCATCAATTGTTATCAATTGATTGAATTTTAACATGGTATCAGAGCATAATATATGCTTCTGTTGATAGCATTGTCTGATTTTTGAGGTTTGTTTCATCGTTTGGTTTAGTCTGTAAATTTCTAGTGTGAAAGCAATGGCGGCACATGCTGAGCCAATTCCTACAAATCCTATGTACATCAATCCGAATGAGAATACAACTCAACCACTGGTGCAACCCGTACTCACTGAGAAAAATTATCATTCCTAGAGCCGAGTAATGAAGATGGTGTTGATTTTCAGAAATAAGATTGGATTCATTGATGGATCAATCGAGCCACCACAGAGGAGCTCAACGAATTTCACACTCTGGCAGCAAGTAAACACAAATGTCCTTTACTGGCTTGTGAACTCTATGGACACAATAATTGCACAGAGTGTGATGTTGTTGGATAAGCAAAGGAAGTTTGGGATGATCTATACGATAGATATTCCAGTGGAGACTCTTATCACCTTTCTGATATTATATAAGATATAGATAACATGAGACAGGGAAATAAGACTGTGAATGAATATTATACTCATTTAAAGATACTTTGGAATGAATTGTCTATTTTGAGACCCTTGCCTAAATGGGTTTGTGAGCCGAGCTGTAAATGTGGAGAATTAGATAGATGAGAGAGTATTACGGTGCAGAATGTGTGATCAGATTTCTGAAAGGGTTAAATGATCAATTTAATAGCATCAAATCACAGGTTCTGGTTATGGAGCCTTTACCTTTGGTTAATCAAGTGTTTTCTATGGCTATTAAACATGAAAGACAATTGAATTATAAATCTAATCAAACACCAAAATGCAAGTGATGTTAACTCAGCCTATGACAAAATTAGTTAATCAGGAAATTAATGTGTATGCACTTGTCAACAAAGATCATACTAGACATCGTTTTCGTGATAATGTTCAGTATCAAGTAAATGTAGTAGGAGGGAATAACAGAAAAGGTTTTGGATAGAAAAACATAATCTGTACATTCTGTGGTAAGTCAGTGCATACAATGGACAAATGTTATAAAAAAATGGTTATCTACCGAATTTTAAGTTTAGGAATAGAGAAGGTTCCTTTACTGGTAGTACAAATGCAGACAGTAAAGGATATGGTATTGGTTCAGCTTATAGAAAGAATGTTTTTGTGAATCAGAAAAGTGGAGTGGTTAGTTTGGATGTTTCAAATTGTTCAAGTGCAGGAATCACTCAGGAACAATATTCTAACTTGATGAAAATGCTTAAGAGTATTGAATTGCAAGGAGCAGAAAATGTTTCAGATCAGTCTCATGGAGTAATTCAGGCTACTGTCTTGACAACAAATGTTGATAAACCAGTCAATTACACAGGTACATTTTCTCATGAAATTTCAAAGCATTGGATTCTGGATTCAAGAGCTACAGATCATATAGCATGTTCTTTAACATTCTTCACCTCTTTTACTCCTGTTCAGAATGTCTTTGTTAAATTTCCAAATAATCAATCTATACCAGTTACACATAAAGGTCAAGTTGTTCTTTCCAAACAACTGAAACTACTTGAAGTTCTTTATATTCCTTCCTTCAAATACAATTTAGTCTCAGTTGATTCAACAAAATCATTGTATCTTCTTTCACTCTTTTGGCTGTCTCATACAAGACAGTATAACTTTGAAGAAGATTGGTTTAGCTAAGTGCTGCAATGGTTTGTATCACCTTGAAGTCTTGTAATATTCCAGTGCCTCAGTGACAAGTTTCTCTTCCTACACGTCAAGTTTCTGATGCTTTTTTTTTCTGCAAGTCAATATTCTAATGATCCTTTTGTTTCTATTTTCCATTCTTGTTACAGATAACTAGAAAAATCAATTGGCATTTTAGAATAGGTCATCATTCTAATCAGATGTTGCAGTTATTTTTTGTTTCAGATTACTGCAAATGTACTATTTGTCTTTTGGCAAAACAGAAAAAGCTTCATTTTCCTTTGAGACCTTCTACTACTTCTAAATGCTTTGAGATTAGTCATATGGATATTTGGGGTCCCTATAAGCATGATACCCTCTATGGACAGAAATACTTCCTGAGTATTGTTGATGATTTCAGTAGATATACTTGGATTTTCTTGATGAAAGATAAATCAGAAGTAATAAAACTTGTTCAAGATTTTTCTTTTTTGTTACAACACAATTTTCAAAGCCAGTCCAAATAGTTAGAACAGATAATGGCTCTGAATTCTATATGCCTGTGTTCTTTCAATTCAAAGGCATAATTCATCAAACATCTTGTGTTGAAACACCACAACAAAATGGCTTAGTAGAAAGAAAGCATCTACATATCTTGAATGTAGGCAGAGCTTTAAAGTTGCAATCTAATATTCCTGTTTCTTACTGAGGCTTTTGTGTACAACATGCTATTTACTTAATCAACGGACTTTCCACAACTATACTGCACAACAAAACTCCTTATTCCATACTCCATGGCAGAGATCCTTCTTTTCCCAATCTCAGAGTTTTTGGTTGTCTATCTTTTGCTTCTACTTTATAACAAGGCAGATCCAAATTTGATCCAAGAGCCAGAAAAGCCATTCTATTAGGTCTATCTTCTACCAGCAAAGGTAATATACTTTTGGATTGGATATCTAGATCTATTTTTGTGTCCAGAAATGTCATTTTGCATGAAGATGTTTTTCCTTTTCATACTGTGTCCTCTGATCATAATTCTTCAGGTTTTATCAAGCCTTCTTTTCCTTCTGTTCCTTTAGAAATTCCTCTTTCTGAATCCACTGCTTCTGCACCAATCAGTGTTATCATGCCTTCTGGGCATATTCCTTCTCCTATAATTACTTCCAGTGATGATCATATCCCTAGCAGATCTCAACGATCTAAAAGTACACCAATCTATCTCGGGGATTATGATTGAAATATAGTTATTACTACTCATACACTTGATAAAGTTTTGTCATATGATTTGTTATCTCCTGCTTACAAGTCTTTTGCATTGAATATTTCAATGAATTTTGAACCTAAATGTTATGAAGAAGCAACAAGGATTTCAGTTTGGCAAGAAGCAATGAGAAAGGAAATTGAAGCACTTGAAAGTTCTAATACTTGGTCCCTGGTTTCTTTGCCTCCTGGAAAACAACCCATAGGTTGTAAATGGGTTTACAAAACCAAATTTCATTCAGATGGTTCAGTAGAAAGACATAAAGCTAGGTTGGTAGCTAAGGGATATAGTCAACAGTTGGGTGTGAACTACATAGAAACATTTTCACTAGTGGCAAAAATGACTACTATTAGAACTGTGTTAGCTGTTGCAGTGGCCAGACGCTGGTTTTTACATCAATGTGATGTTAATAATGCTTTTCTGCATGGTGACCTTGAAGAGGAAGTTTATATGGTTCTTCCTCTTGGATTTGAAGTTAGTTTGAATGCTGCAAACAAGTCATTGGTGTGCAAGTTGAATAAGTCACTCTATGGTCTTAAACATGCCAATTGACAGTGGAATGCCAAACTAACCTCAGCCATACTTGGTCTCGGTTTCACACAATCCAAAAGTGACTATTCTTTATTTGTTAAAGCGACTGATACAGTTTTTATTGCATTGCTAGTTTATGTGGATGATATTGTGCTTACCAGCAATGATTTAAATGCCATCAAGTCTGTTAAAGCTGTTCTGCGTGCACAATTCAAGATTAAAGATTTGGGAGAATTGAAATACTTTTTGGGGTTGGAGGTAGCAAGAAACAAGAAGGGGTTGAATTTGTCCCAAAGAAAATACACTCTTGATGGGTTAAGTGAGTTTGGTTTTTTGGACAGTAAACCTGTATGTACTCCAATGGAGGCTCATGTTAAACTTGAGCATAATGATTCCCCTGTTTTGACTACACACAGTGCTTATAGAAGTCTCATTGGGAAGTTGTTGTATTTGACTATCACTCGGCCTGATATTTGTTTTGCATTTCAACAATTAAGTCAATTTCTTGATAAACCTACTGTGAATCGTTTAAGAGCTGCTCATAGAATTTTGAGGTATTTGAAAAAAGCTCCAGGACAAGGCTTATTTTTCTCTGCTGCTTCTGATTTGGAAATTAAGCCATTTGCAGATTTTGATTGGGCTGGTTGTGAAGAAACAAGAAGGTTTGTTACTGGTTTTTGCTTCTGTCTGGGTGGTGCATTGGTTTCTTGGAAATCTAAGAAACAATCTACTGTTTCTAGAAGTTCTGCAAAGGCAAAATATAGAGCTTTGGCTCATGCAGTATGTGAGTTACAATGGCTGTCTTATATTTTACAAGATCTGCATATTCCTCTTGCTAAAGTTGTTCCTCTTTATTGTGACAATCAAGCAGCTGTTCATATTGTTGAAAATCCTGTATTTCATGAGAGGACTAAACACATTGAACTTGATTGCCATTTCACTAGAGAAAAATATCAATCTGGACTGGTTAAATCTTTGCCTATTTCTTCTACATTGCAGTTAGCTGATATTTTCTTTTCACCAAGGCATTGTCTTTTCCTCAATTTTCTCATTTAGTTGTTGGTCTTGGTTTGCAAAATATCTATCCTAGTCCAGCTTGCGAGGGCAGGTATTGAAAACAGCTAATGCAGCAGCACCAAGTGTAGCTGAAAACTGCAGCAGCAGCATCAAGTGAATGCAGATACAACAATGTAGTTGATCATGCAACAATGTAGTTGTTAGCATTTATTATGGTCATTAAAGTGCTATTCTTACTTCAACTACTCTTTATCATAGTTTATTTAATATTTGGAGTTTGAGTCCTTTTAAACAAAGTTTTTTAAGAAGGCAAAGATTTCAAAAATTAACTAATGACCTAATTCACTCCCTCTCTTAGGTCTTTATAGTATTAGAGGAAGGGCTTCTTTTCGTGGTTTAACAACCTAGAAGTTAAGATCTTATTGATAATATTTCAAACCTATCTTATTTAGAAGGATCTTCCACAAATAGATCTCCTTTCTTTGATAGAAAAAATTATACTTTTGAAATCTAGAATTAAGATTTACATTTGTTCTATTAATTTTGATTTATGGAACATTATTGGGAAAGACCTTATGTCCAAATGAAGTTGACAGCCAATGGAGACACAAGGGAACCAAAGCCAATTGAAGAATGTGATGAAAGTTATTCCATGAGGATGGCATTGAGTTATTAAGCAATGAACATTATAAGTTGTGCATTGGATGTGAATAAATAAAATTGGGTGAGTGAATGTGATACGACCCACGATATGTGGAGGCTTCTTCAAGTAACACATGAAGGGATTAACCAAGTGAAGAAGGCAAAGTTTGCTATACTTGTTAGGGATTACGAATTATTCAAAATGAAGCAATGAGAAAATATTAGCGCCACATTTACAAGATTCACCAACACCTCAAATGGCCTAAAGTACTACGGAAAGAATTATTCTCTAGGCAAGAAAAATAGAAAGATATTGGATGCTCTACCAAAGTCATAGCAATCAAAGACACTTGTTATTGAAGAATCAAAAGGATTGGAGAATCAAAAGATTAAATGATCTAGAAGATAAAGAAAAGGGAAGAAAATTAGTTACACTCAAAGCCAATGACAATCTTAGTGAACAAGAAGAATCATCAAGTGATGAAGAAGAGGATGGTGAAGATGATAAGATGGCAATGGTAGTTAAGAACTTCAAGAAAAATTTTCAAGAAGGGGATCCTCAAGAAGGGTAAAAGACCTTTCAAGAAAGGTGGTCAATCATCGTCCCTATTCAAACCACAATGCTATGAATGTAAGAGCACTGATCATCTTGTTGCCAATTGCCAAAAGGCCTTGGAAAATGAACGAGAAGCAATTGAGTTGTTGGCACTTGGGATCAACATGTCAATGGAGAAAGTGAAGATGAAAACAAAGAGAGCTAATGCATGTTTCATGCAATGAATGATGGAAGTACAACCTATTCCTTCAACCTCAACTTATTGTGATGATGATATTTATGACCCTAATAAGCTAATTGTTGACATGTATAGTGAATTAAAGAAGGTATCAAAAAGAAATAAAGAAATGAGAATTAATATTGATGAGTTGTTGACTGAAAATCCAAAACTACTTTGTGAAAACAAAAAAAAAATCTTGATCTATTGAATGCGTGAATATTGAAAAAGTAGTTTTAAATATTTCCTTACAAAATATATCCCTTGAGAATAAGGTTCTTTGCGCTAAAATCTCCTCTCTTGAGAAAATAATTGCTGATCATGAAATTTTGAAGAAGAAGGTTGACGACCTTTCTTTATGTGTTGAAAAATTCACAAATAGAAGGGACAATCTTGACAAACTTCTAGGATATGAAAGATCTTCGTTTGTGAAAAATGGCCTTGATTACAATCATGTAAACAGTGTTTCTAAATATAAAAACTTCTTTGTTAGAGCCATTTCTACCTCCATGCCTCATACATGTTGTACTAGATATTATGTACAAAAAAAGTGGAAAATGGTGTTAAAAGTATTTGAAGAATTAAGGGAACCATCACTAACCCCCTTGGACCCAAATATGGCTAACAAAGGTAACTTCCACTTATTTGGTGTAGGTGCAACTTCCTTCAAGATCAAGTGCCACTAAGTGGAATCTTGATAGGGTTGTTCAACACATATGACGGAGAAAGCCTCACTCATTAGTGAGCTTCAAGCTACAAATGAAGGATTTGTTACATTTGGTAATAAGAAGAAAGGAAAAATCATTGGCGTAGGCAATGTAGGTAAAGGTTCTTCACCTTTCATTAAACAAGTGTTGCTTATTGAGGATTTGAAATACAAATTTCTTAGCATTAACCAATTGTATGATAATGGATGCAAAGTTGAATTAAAATGTGATACATGTACTATTCTTGATGGTGTGAGTAGTAAAACTATTTTTGTTGCAAATAGAGTGGGCAATGTATATGTGTTATATCTTGATGTACTTGTTGCGAATGGTGTTAAATGTTTTGCCATTCATGATAATGATGGTTATTTATGACATGGAAAACTAGGTCATGTGAGTATGGATTTATTAAAAAAACTTTCATCTCAAGAATTAGTTAGAGGTTTACCTACAATGCATTAAAAAAAATCATCTTTGTGATGCTTATCAATATGGAAAACAAACAAAAATCTCTTGAACTTGTTCATATGGATTTATTTGGGTCAATGAGGACCACTAGTCTTGGTGGTAAGAGGTATTCTTATGTAATTGTTGATGACTTTTCAAGATTTACATTGGTGCCATTTCTAGCTCAAAAGGATGAAGCCTTTCATGAATTTGTAGGACTTTTCATAAAGGTTCAAACCTCCCTTGATTGCAAATTGACTTCCGTTAGGAGTGACAATGGGAGAAAATTTTACAATCAAGACTTTACAAAACTTTGTGATGAAAATGGCATTTCTCATAACTTTTCGGCTGCCAAAACACCACAAGAAAATATTTTTGTTGAAAGGAAAAATCCAACCTCACAGGAAATGGCTAAGTCTATGTTTTATGAAAAATCTTTGCCAAAATATTTTTGGGCCGAAGTCACAAACATCGCTTGCTACGTGATGAATAGAGTTCTTTTACAATTTTTTCTAAGAAAAACACCCTTTCAACTTCTTTTTGGTAGTGAAAGACCTACGAGGGGGGGATGAATTAGGTTTGTCGCTAATTTTCAAAATTTTTTTCCTTTTTGACAAAGTTGATTTGGAAGATGATTGGAATTAAATACCTCACAAAATATGTAAGAAAATACAATAAGAATCAAGTTTAAATGAAATAAAGAGCAAGAAATAACACAAGTGATTTATATTGGTTCAATCATACAAGATTTACATCCACTACCATAAGCATTCACTCAAGGATTTCAACCAAGCTCAACTATAATTTCAAGTTGATCAATTCTTATAAGAGAGGCTCACCCTTCAAGGGTTTTACAACACAATCTCTTCTTAGATACAAGCAATCAAGATTCACCCTAACACAAGGGTTTTATATCAACAAGATAACCTTGAAAAACAAAAAGAAGATGAAGTTTGAGATAAGAAAGCTACCAACATTTTTGGTAGATGATGACAATTTTGCACACTTTCACCCTTTTGTCTGTGAAATCTTGACTTTGAACTTTATGCCACAAGACAAAAGATAACTTTTTGATAGAGAGCAATTTAGAAGAGTAGAGAATCTTTTTGGCTAAAAAACATACAAAAAATCTGAAGATTATACCGTTTAGAGAAATTAGCTATACTTACCCTTCAACTATTATGACTTTTCTCTTCTTAACCAAAAACTTATATTTTAGCTTTTTATAATCATAAACTTTTTTCAAACAATTATATATGTCAAATTTTGAATGTCACGGTGGATTTCGGCAAAAAGGAATCATGCTACAAGTATGAACCATCATTTTCAATGATAATTTTGTCCATTCATGACTTTTCTTCCATTGTTTCACAATATCCAAACCATATAGATAAAAAATCAATCAGTAATAAAATATTATTTTCTTACCTTTTAAGCAATTTTTCAATATTTCTCCTCTTTCTGAGCTATGAATAGACAAAATTGTCTTTAAAAATTGTAATACGTGCTTGTAGCATAACTCTCTCTACCAAATTTCGCCACAACATTTATAATTTGATAGATATAGTTGTCTGAAAATAGTTCATATGTATAAAAAGCTAAAATAAAAGATTTTGGTTAAAAAGAGAAAAGCCAAAATAGTTGAAGGGTAGGCATTGTTAATTTCTCTACCTTTTATAAGGTTCGAAATTCATTTACAATGTTCAAATAATGACTAGTAACAGTAAAATTCGGTCGATCAAATTTGAACAGGATTGTCCGAACATTTATCCGAATCTTTCTGTTTTGAGACTGCCAGTGTAGATTCGGTCGACCTAATTTGGACACACAAATGGTAGTCCAAATTTCTCTAGAAATTCAACAGTCATGTGATCAAATTTGGATGAATTGATCAAACTCAGTCAAAAAGAGTAAAAATTAAGTAAAACAAGTTTGAAATCATTTTGGGCAATGAGATAGATCATTTTAAGAGCTTTTAGTCCAAAAGCCATTATTGAGAACTTGGTAAAAACATTTTTAAGATAGATCATTTGTGATTTAAAGCCAAGTTTGAAGCTCTCTTGGAAAACTTTTAGATTCCAAAGATAAAAGAGTGCAAGGCTTACAAAGATATACCTATGAAGCATAGTAAACCTACACTAAGGTCTTCAAAGTCTTCAACAATCTTGAATTAACTCTAACCATTTTGATAAACTTGAGTTGTTCATTAGATTTTGGCTTCAAGGCAATTTCTTCTCAATCCAAAAATCCTATGACACAACACACAAGAATATTAGTCTTTATCAATGCTTGTCACTAATCAAAACAACATGTTTTTCCCTTAGGGCTTACAATATTCCCTTTTTTTTATGATGACAAACTTTGATGCAAAATGTGATGGATTTATACAATTTAAGCATAGAGAAGAATTTATGTCATATGCTAGTTGAAGATGATATCAATTGACGAAAATCATTTGAAAATCAACTTTTCACATATTATAGCAAAGTGACATAAACATGGCTCAAAATGAGCCTATGACCCAACCAACCTCCATAAAACCTCCATCCTTCCATCAAAATAGAAGATATGGCATATAGGAAATCATAAAAATACTTTTAAGAGAGGTTTTAAAGATTAAAAATAGTTTTCAAAGCTCCACCTTAGACTGTACTCATTTTTCAGAAAACATATCAACTGTGGAGTATGAGTCCAAACTACAATATATACTACATTATGATTATTTAATCTGAAATGAAGCTTTGCTAAGGTTGTTCAAACATAGTAAAAGAGATTAAGATAGATTTGAATCAATTTGAATAACAAAAGAGCACTTTTTGTTAACAAAATATAGATGCATCCGAATATCAGGACTTGTGCCCGAATTTCAGTCTCACATTAGAATTTGAAGTCCAAACTTTAGACAAAGTTGTCAAAAGATAGATTTTTCAATATAAATGATTATAACTAGTCATACAATCATCAAAGTATGGGGATCAACTATAAAACACACTCATAATCTTAAACATTCAATGCAAATAACCATTTTTAATGAACACACATCAATAAGCTAAGCCAATATGCCACATTTATCATTTCAAGTTACATATTTTGCATAAACACTTCTTCTCCCCCTTTTGCCATCAATCAAATGTGGGGTTAGGTAAGTGCAGCAAATGTGAAAGACATAAGCTCTCAATACTATGATATCATTATTGAGCTTCAAAAGATCACAAGAGCTAGAAAGGCACATTGAAGGTCAAAGCTTAAAAATACATGAGCTAGCTAAATACATTAACCAAGTATGAAACAAAAGTACATTAGCTAGCTAAATACATAAGTAAAATGAGAGAGAAGGATAGAGAGTGCTTAGTCTAGAATTTTTGTCATCGTCTTCACTTCATATTTGTTGGTAGTGATGACCATGTCTCCCTTGAGCTCAATATGAAGTGGCCCCTCATTTGTTTCTCCTTGTCGGTGTAGTTTGATTTTGGAGTGGAAGCCAACCCGGAAGATCTCCTTGTGCCCTTTTTCTTGGCCAAAAGATGCGGTGGATGATGTAGTGATCTTGACTTTCTCTATGAGGCTTCCTTCTTTGATTCCTCCTTCATGTGGCTCTTCTTGAGCACCCTCATCTCTTTCACTTTCTCTTGCCACAAATTCAAAATTTCCTCCTTGAACATCACTTCCATCACTATCATCATCATCACCTTCATGATCCTTTTTTTTCTTGCCCTTATCATCACCTTCGTCATCCTTGTCATCCATATCTTGACGCATAGATGGTCCTTCATCACTTTGGTTACTTTTTTTCAAGAGTTCTTCAATGCTTCTTACTCTAGCATCCAAGCCATCCAATTTGCCTAAAACCATGGGGCCAAAAGATTCAAAGAATTTATGCATTTTCTCCATTTCTTTAACATGGTTTTTCAAGGCCTCTTGGAACACCTTGACCACTATCATGTCACCTCTAGTCACTACTTCTTCCCTATCCATGCTTCTGAGGCCTTCTTGTGTTTGAGGGCTGGCTTCTTCTTCAAAAAGTCTTCTTTTAGTATGAGGTTACTCTCTCTCACTTGATAGATTATTTCTTTTCTTGCTCTTCTTTTCCCTTGCCAAAGTCTCCTTTTCATCATCTTCTTCTTCTTCCACTTCTTCATTCTTCTTTCATCTTCACTTGTTTCTACCCTCTCTTCCCTTTGAGGGGTTTCTCTTCTAGTTCTCCAAACACCATCCTCATCAAGTGTCAATTGCATTCTTTTGACGGTATCATTTGTGTAGATTTCTCCACTTTTCATAGAGCTTCTCATTCCAGGAAGTTGAATATTGAAATGCTTAAATACCCTTGTTAATAATCTTCCACAGGGAAAGCCTTTATTTTTCATTTTCCTTGCACTAAACATATGCTTCAATCCATAAATCCAAAGTTTAACCTTCTATGATGATGCAAGTCAAGCATAACCACCATATGCATATTCCCAACCGATGATTTATGTCCATAATTTGGAATGATCATGGTAGTAATCATGTAATGTAAAACACGGCCTCTAGCATTGAATGCCTTAATCTCCCTTTCCGTTAATGATCTAAATCTTACACCATTCATAAATACTTCTTCAAAATTTTCATTTGTAAATAAATCATCAATATAACTATGTTACCCCAAGGAATAATATCTAGCACCACTATCATCAACTCCACATATACGATTAATCAAAGCATCATTAATTTCAAAATTAATTTGGGATACTCTAGATGAATACCATTGAATCATACTACTCCCAGCATGCTCAATCCTTTCCTCTTTCAAATTAGCAGAGAATTCATAGACTAGAGAATGATAATAATCTTCATTGACTCCAAGTAGACTACCCCAACCAATTTCAATGAAAAGAGAGAGTACATTACCCATATTGGTAAGTTTATCGATGTCTACTCTATGGCCTGGGATGATCTTTCAAATCCTTTTACTCTAATCTTCCAAGGCTGCTCTTGTGGAGATGAATCGTTCCACTCCAAGACATGCTTGTGGAATGCGAACCCTCCTTGGCTTGTTGATAATGAGCCCTTCATCTCTCTTTTTCACTTTTCTTTTGCCTTTTGCCACATTACCCTTCTTTGATCAAACCATGATGTTTTTTTGCAGAGAAGGTATGATTTTTAGAGATAATGAAGGATGAAGAACATGAAAATTAAGAGATTTTTGAAGAAAAATGGTGATATTTTGGACAATTTGTGTTTGGACGAGAGAGGGTTGTGTGGGTTTTGAAAAGAGAGAGAATTTGGTTGGTTTAAAATAAGAGATTTGAGCTATTGAACGGTTTAATAAATGCTGAAATCACAAAATTCGATCGACCAAATTTTTAGGTTTGCGTTTGAATTTCTCTGTCTCTTCATTTAGCAAATTTGAACGACCGCATTTTGGGTCATACATTTGCACTTGCGTCCAAAAATCTCTGTTTCTTCAATTCAACAAATTCAGACGACGGAACCTTTCGATCATACTTCCAAACTTGCGTCCGAATTTTTTATGTTTTTATCACACTTCAATGCACACATTAGTTATTGAATTTTACAATACCCAAGCTTCTTCTAAGATAGCAAAACCTTTCCTCGGCGAAAGGGTTGGTAAATATATCCACAATTTGATCATTGGTATTGACATAGTCCAAACAAATACCATCTTTAGCTACATGATCTCTAATGAAATGATATTTGATCTCTATGTGCTTAGTTCTAGAATATTGATTGAGATTTATGCTTAAATTTATGGCACTAATATTATCACATATAATAGGCACAATTTAAAATCTAAATCATATTCAAGAAGAGTGTGCTTTATCCATATCACTTGAGCACAACAATTACCTGCGGCGATATATTCGGTTTCAATGATAGACAATGACACACATGCTTGTTTCTTACTATAGCATGATACTAGGCAACTACCAAGAAATTGATAATGACTACTTGTACTTTTACACTCGACTTTGCATCCAGCAGAGTCGGCATCCAAATATGCAACAAGGTCAAAGAGAGGAGGATTTTGAAAACCAAAGACCATAATCATGTGTATCGATTAAATATCTAAGAATGTGTTTCACGACAATAAAATGAGACTCTTTAGGATATGATTGAAATCTAGCACGTAAGCATACGACAAGCATAATATAAGGTCTACTTATGGCAATATAAAATAAACTATCAATCATACCTCTATATACCTTTTCATCGATGATTTTACCTTTCTTATCTTTATCGAGTTTGATTGATGAACTAATTGGAGTGCTTATACTTTTTGCTTGGTCCATACCAAACCTTTTTAAGAGCTCCTTGGTGTACTTGGATTGATTTATAAAGGTGCCATCATTGGTTTGCTTGATTTGTAGCCCAAGAAAGAAATGAAGCTCTCCCATCATGCTCATTTTGAACTCACTTTGCATTAACTTGGAAAATTCCTCACAAAGTGAAATATTAGTAGCTCCAAAAATGATGTATCAATATATATTTCCACAAGCAAAAGATCATTGTTACAAGAGGCTTTTATGAAAAGAGTTGTGCCAACCTTTCCTCTTGAAAATCCTTTTGAAAGAAGAAAACAACTCAATCTTTCATACCAAGCTCTAGGAGCTTGTTTTAGACCATACAAAGCTTTGGAAAGTTTGAAGACATGGTTGGGAAACTTTTCATGACCAAAACTAGGAGGTTGTTCTACTTAAACCTCTTCTTCAATGACACCATTTAGAAAAGCACTTTTGACATCCATTTGAAACAATTTAATACCTTTGAAGCAAGCAAATGCAAAGAGCATTCTTATAGACTCAAATCTAGCTACCGGAGCGAAAGTTTCATCATAATCAATGCCTTCTTCTTGATTGAATCCATGGGCAATAAATCTAGCTTTGTTTCTAACAACTTATCCGGATTCATTAAATTTATTTCTAGAAACCCATTTTGTACCAATAACGGGATGATCATGGGGTCTAGGGACAAGAATCCAAACTTTGTTTCTTTCAAATTGGTTTAATTCCTCTTGCATGACAACAATCTGAAAATCATCACATAATGCATCATCAATATTTTTAGGCTGAAAGTGAGATAAAAGTGCAAAATGATCAATGAAGTATCTTCTTGTCCTAACAACCTGAGATACATCACCAATGATTTGCTCCTTAAGGTGACCTTTTGCATATCTTAGATCCTTAGGTAGCTCTTGATCACCACTAGGTTGATTGTCTTGTTCTTGTTCAATCATTTCTTCTTCATTGGCATGATCTTCCAAGGTTGAAGCTTGAAGAGGAGCATGTTTTCCATTCACGGATGTACCTGTGTCATCATCATCTTTTCTATCCAAGTAGATGTTAGATTCATCAAAACTCATATGTATTGTTTCCTTAACACATAAGGTTCTTTTATTATAAAATCTATAATCTTTCATGTTTGAAGAATAACCAAGAAATATGCCTTCATCTGATTTTCTATCAAATTTCCCAAGTTGTCATGCATATTCAATATGAATCACTTACAACCAAACACTTTGAAATAAGCAATAGACGGTATTCTACCAAATAGAAGTTTAAAAGGTATTTTTCTCAAAAATGGTCTCAAAAGGACTCTATTCATAACATAACATGCGGTGTTTACGGCTTCGGTCCAAAAGTGTTTTGGAAAAGAATTCTCACAAAGCATAGACCTAGCTATTTCTTGTAAAGTACGATTTTTCCTTTCAACTACCCTATTTTGTTGAGGTGTTTTGGCAGTTGAAAAGTTGTGAACAATACCATTTTTGTCACAAAGTTTGGTGAAATCTTGGTTGTAAAATTCTCTCCCATTGTCACTTCTAATAGAAATTAGTTTGCAATCAAGGGAGGTTTGAACCTTTTTAAAAAGTTTTACAAATTCATTAAGTGCTTCATTTTTTTGAGATTGAAAGAGTACCCAAGTGAATCTTGAAAAATCATCAACAATTACTTATGCATATTTCTTACCACCAAGACTAGTGGTCCTCATTGGTCCAAATAGATCCACATGAACAAGTTCAAGGGGTTTTGATGTTGAAACCATTTTCTTGGGTTTGAAAGATGTTTTTTTTTTGTTTTCCATGTTGGCATGCATCACAAAGGCGATTCTTCTCAAAACACATTTTTGGCGATCCTCTCACCAAATCTTGAGAGGAAAGCTTGTTCAACAAATCTGGGCTCACATAACCTAGTCATCTATGCCAAAGAAAACCATCATATCATGAACATCTAGACATTTAACATCATTAGCAACAAGTTCATCAAGATATATTACATATACATTCCCAACTCTATTTGCAACAAAAATAATTTTTCCACTCACACTATCAAGAATGGTGCATGTATCACATATAAATTCAGCTTTACAACTATTATCACATAATTGACTAATGTGAAACAAATTATATTTCAAGTCATCAATGAGTGAGACTTGTTTGATTAGAGGAGAAAATCCTTTACTAATGTTACCTACACAAAAAATTCCTTTCTTCTTGTCACCAAATGTGACAAATCCATCACCTGCAGCTTGAAGTTCACTAATGAGAGAGGCATTCCCCGCCATATGCCTTGAGCATCCACTATCAAGAAACCACTTTGTGGCACTTGATCTTGAGGGAATATGTGCCTCATCATTGATAGCCATGAAGCACACATTTGCTCTTTCATCATTGTCATCTCCACTATCTTCATTTGCTTGTTGATCTCAAGTGCCCACCAATCATTTGCCTTTCTTGATAGATTTCTTCTTCTTGAATTTAGTATCTCTTTCTTTCTCCATTTCTTTAGGGCAATCGGCTATAAGATGTTTGGTACTTTTGCACTTATAGCATTAGGTTTGAATAATGAAGATGATTATCCTACTTTCTTGGATGGCCTCTTTCCTTTTTTGAACTTCTTAAATACCATGGCCATTTCATCATCTTCTCCATCTTCATCTTCATCACTAGATGGGTCCTCTTGTTCACTTTGATTCTTGGAGGCTTTAAGTACTACAACTTTTCTCCCTTTCTCCTTATCTTCAAGATCATTTAATCTTTTTACCTTCATCTCGGAAGAGCCTTCAAGTCTTTTGATTATTCAATTGCAGGAGTTTTTGGTTGCCAAGATTTAGGTAGAGCATCCAAGATCTTTCTATTTTGTTCACCAAGTGAATTAATTCTTCCCATAGGACTTCAATTCATTTGAGATGTTTGTGAATCTTGTGAACACATCACTAATGCTCTCTCCTTGCTTTATAGTGAATAATTCATAGTCTCTTACTAACATAGCAAGCTTTGACTCCTTCACTTGATTTGTGCCTTAATGAGTAACTTGGAGAAGTCTCCACATGTCATGAGCAGTATCACACCAGCTGACTTGGTTGTATTCATTTACATCTAAAGCACAACTCAAGATGTTCATAGCTTGATAATTCAAGGTCATCTTTCTAGAGTCATTTTCATCGTATTCGTCCATAGGCTTGGGTTCCCTTGTTACACCATCAGCTTGCATACTCATTACTATATAAGGCCCTTTCTCAATAATATTCCACAAATCAAAGTGATTAGAACAAATGTATATCTTAATTCTAGATTTTCAAAATGTATAAGTTTTTCCATCAAATAAGGGAGGTCTATTTGGGAAAGATCCTTCCAAATAAGGTATGTTTGAAATATTAGCCATAGGATCTTATCTTCTAGGTGGTAAAACTTTTGCAAAAGAAGTCCAAGCTCTGATACCAATTGGAAGACCTAAGGGGGGAGGGGTGAATTAGGTCTTTGGATAATTTTCAAAAGCTTTTTCCTTTTGGAAAAAGTTGAATTGGAAGATGATTGGAATTAAATACTTCACAAAATATGCAAGCAAATAAAATAAGATTCAAGTTTAAATGAAATAAAGAACAAGAGATAACACAAGTAATTTATAGTGGTTCGATAGGACAAGGTCTACATCCACTACCTTGAGCATTCACTCAAGGATTTCAAACAAACTCAACTATAATTTCAAGTTGATAAATTCTTACAAGAGAGGCTCACCCTTTAAGGGTTTTACACCACAACCTCTTCTCAAATACAAGCAATCAAGGTTCACCCTAATACAATTGTTTTGTATCAACAAGATAACCTTGAAAAATAACAAGAAGATGAAGTTTAAGATAAGAAAGTTACCAACACTTTTGGTAGATGATGACAATTTATCACACTTTCATCTTTTTTGTCTATAGAATCTTGACGTTGAACTTTATGACACATGACAAAGGATAGCCTTTTGATAGAGAGCAATTTAGAAGAGTAGAGAATCTTTTTGGCTAAAAAAATTTAAGAAAATTCCGAAGTGTATACCTTTTATAAGGTTTGAAATTTAGTTACAACGTTTAAATAACGGTTAGTAACAGTAAAATTTAGTCGACCGAATTTGGACAGTATCGTCCGAACATTATGGCACAAGACAAAAGATAACTTTTTTATAGAGAGCACTTTAGAAGAGTAGAGAATCATTTTGGCTCAAAAACCTTACAAAAATTCTGAAGTTTGTACCTTTTTATAAGGTTTGAAATTCAGTTACAACGTTCAAATAACGACTAGTAACAGTAGAATTTGGTCGACCGAATTTGGACAGAATGGTCCGAACATTCATCCTAATTTATCTATTTTGAGACTGCCAGTGAAAATTCGGTTGACCAAATTTGAACACTAGTGTCAAAATGGTCATCCAGATTTCTCTAAAAATTCAGCAGTCATGTGATCAAATTTGGACGTCTGAATTTCAGTCTAAGTCAAAAGAGTAGAAATTAAGCATAACAAGTTTGAAATTGTTTTGGACTATGAGATAGATCATTTTAAGAGCTTTTAGTCCAAAAGTCATTATTAAGAACTTGCTAAAATTATTTGTAAGATAAATCATTTGTGAATTAAAACCAAGCTTGAAGCTCTCTTCAAAAAGTTTTAGATTCCAAAGACAAAAGACTGCAAGGTTTACAAAGATATACCAATGAAGCATAGTAAACCTACACTAGGGTCTTCAAAGCCTTTAACAAAATCTTGAATCATCTCTAACCATTTTGATAAACCTGAGTTGTTCATGAGCTTTTGGCTTCAAGGCAATTTCTTCTCAATCCAAAAACTCTATGATACAACACACAAGCATATTAGTCCTTATCAAGATTAACCAATTTGATTTTCATAGGACATTGCACTAATCAATGTTTGTCACTAATCAAAACAACTTGATTTGCCCTTAGGGCATATAGGTAGAACTCTTTTGACTGCACATTTTAAAGTGTTTGGTTGCAAATGCTTTTTCTTGAATACTCATTATAACTTATGTAAATTGATAGAAAATCAGATGAAGGCATTTTCTTTGATTATTCCTCAAACAAAAAGGCCTATAGAGTTTATAACAAAAGAACTTTATGTGTTGAATAAACAATTCATGTGAGATTTGATGAACCTAACATCTATTTTGAAAGAAAAGATGAAGATGATGTGAGTTCCTCAATGAATAATGACCAAACTCATCTTCAAGCACCAACTTTGGAAGATTATGCCAATGAGAAAGAAGTGACTGAACAAGAACAAGAAAACCAGCCTAGTTGTGACCAACAGCTGTCAAAGGATATAAGATATGCAAGAGGCCACCATAAGGAGCAAGTCATTGGTTATGTCTCGCAAGGAGTTAAAACAAGATGGTACTTCATTGATAACTTTGCTCTTTTATCTCATATTAAGCATAAAAACGTTGAAGATGCCTTGTGTGATAAGTTTTGGATTGTTATTATGCAAGACCCTATGATCACCCCGTTATTGGTAAAAAAAAGGGTTTTTAGAAACAAATTAAATGAATCCAAAAAATTTGTGAGAAAAAAACGTTAGCTTCTTGCCCAATGATTCAATCCACCCAAAGGAGCAAATCATTAGTGATGTTTCTCAAGGTGTTAGAACAAGACGCTACTTCATTGATAACTTTACACTTTTATCTCACATTGAGCCTAAAAATATTGATGATGCCTTGTGTGATGATTTTGGATTGTTGCTATACAATAGGAATTAAATCAATTTGAGAGAAACAAAGTTTGGATTATTGTCCCAAGACACCTTGATCACCCCGTTATGGGTACCAAATGGGTTTTTAGAAATAAACTAAATGAATCCGGAGAAGTTGTTAGAAATAAGGCTAGACTTGTTACCCAAGGATTCAATCAAGAAGAGGGCATTGACTACGGTGAAACTTTTGCTCTGGTAGCTACACATGAATTTATAAGAATGCTTTTGGTATTTGCTTGTTTTAAAGGTTTTAAGTTGTTTCAAATGGATGTCAAAGTGCTTTTCTAAATGATTTTATTGAAGAAGAAGTTTATGTGGAACAACCTCCTGGTTTTGCTCATGAAAAGTATCCTAACCATGTCTTCAAACTTTCCAAAGATTTGTATGGTTTAAAACAAGCACCTAGAGCTTGGTATGAAAGATTGAGTGGTTTTCTTCTTTCAAAAGAATTTTCAAGAGGAAAAATTGACACTACTTTTTTCATAAAAACCTCTTGCAACAATAATATCATATGTAGATGATATCATATTTGGTGCTACTAATGTTTCTCTTCGTGAGGAGTTTTTCAAGTTAATGCAAAGTGAGTTCAAAATGAGCATGATGGGAGAACCCAACTTCTTTCTTGGACTACAAATCAAGTAAACCAAGGATGGCACTTTTGTAAACCAATCCAAGTATACCGAGGAGCTTTTGAAGATATTTGCAATGGACCAAGAAAAAGGTATTAGCACTCCTATGAGTACATCAACCAAACTTGACAAAGATGAGAAAGGTAAAAATATTGATGAGAAGGTATATAGAGGTATGATCGGTAGTTTACTTTATCTTACCGCAAGTAGACCGTATAGTATGTTTGTCGTATGCTTATTTGTTAGATTTCAATCTTGTCCAAAAGAGTCTCACTTAATTGCCGTCAAATGCATTCTTTGTTATTTGATTGATATATATAATTATGGTCTTGCGTTTACAAGATCATCTTCCTTTGACCTTATTGCATATTCGGATGTCGATTGTGCCAGATGCAAAGCCAAGCGTAAAAATACTATTAGTCATTGTCAATTTGAGCATAAATCCTATTCAACACAAATGAGCATAGAGATTAAACGTCACTTCATTTGTGATCATGTAGCTAAATGTGATATATGTGCACAAATGAACATATTTACTGATATATTTACCAAGCCTTTGGTTGAGGAAATGTTTTCTTATCTTAGAAGCAGCTTGGGAATTTCAAATTTAATTACTAATGTGTGTATTGAAGTGTGGCAAAAACAAGAAAATTCACACGCATGGTTCGGATGCATGGTGTGAAATTTAGACGTTCAAACTTCCCTTAGAAAATTTCAGATAGAAAGATTTGGATGCAAGTTCTGATGCATGACCAAAAATTTGGTTGACTGAATTTGCTAAACTGAAGAAATAGTGAATTTGGACGCAAACCAAAAAGTTTGGTCATCCAAACTTTGCAATTTCAACGATTTTAAAACTGCTCAATAGATAATTACTCTCATTTTAAACCATATGAATTCTCTCTTCTCTCAAAACTCACTAACCACTCACATCCAAACTCAAATACATCTCATATTTCACCATTTCCCTTGAAAATTATTTGATTTTTGTGTTCTCCACCCTCTATTATTCTTGTAATTCACTTTTCTCCAAAGAAAATCATCGTGGTTTGCTCAAAGAAGACAATGTGGCTAAAGGCAAGGGGAAAGAAAAAATGGGAGATAAAAGGCATATCATCAATGAACCAAGACGGGTTCGGATTCCTCAAACCAACCTTGGAGTAGATCGGTTCTTCTCAACAAGGGCTGCAGTTGAATTCAAAGATTGGAGCAAAAAGAGTAGGAAAATCGTACTACGTCATAGAGTCAACTTGGATAAACTCTCCAACATGGGTAATGTGCTATTACTCTTTGGTGAAATTGGTTGGGGTAGTTTTCTTGGTGTGAATGAAGATTATTATCCTACTCATATTTATGAATTTTATACAAATCTTAAGAAAGAAAGGATTGAGCATGTTAGAGATAGTACCATTCAATGGTATTCATCTAGAGTGTCTTAATCGAATTTGTGGAATGGATGACATTGGTGGTAGATATTATTTTTTGGGGCAACAATACTATATTCATGAGTTATTCACCAATGAACGGTTTGAAGAGGCCTTTACCAATGATAGGAGATTTAGGTCCATTAGGGAAAGGAAAATTAAAGCCTTTGATACTAGAGGACGTGTGATGCATCATATGATTATAACTATGATCATTCCAACTTTGGACATAAATCTTCGGTTGGAAACATGCATGTGGTGATTAAGCTTGCTTTGCATGAGCATAGGAGATTAAATTTTGGGTTTATGGCTTTGAAGCATATGATTAGTGCAAGAAAAATGGCTAACAAAGCTCTACCTTGTGGAAGAATACTAACAAATATTTTCAAGCTTTTTCATATACAACTTCCTGGAAGAGGAAATCCTATGAAAAGATACACCAATGAATCCCTCGAAGGGATGCCGTTGACAATTGACGAGGTGTGAAGGACTAGGAGAGAAACTCTCTAAGGGGCGAAAGAATGGAGGCTAGTGAAGACGATGAAGATGAGGAGGAGATTGATAAGGAAGAGGAAGATGAAGAGGAGACACTAGCAAGTAAGAGGAAGACAAACAAGAGGCATGATGTATCAAGTGAGGGGGAGCAACCTCACACAAAGAGGAGGTTGTTTGAAAAAGAGCCTACCCCCCAATGTCACCAAAATATTGGAGAAATGCCTAGTGAGGAAGGCGTTATTGGAGGATACACCATAGTAGCCAAAGTGTTCCAAGAAGCCTTGAACAACCATATAAAGGAGATAAAAAAAGATGTAAAAATTCTTTAAATCATTTGCTCCCATGGTTTTAAGTAAGTTGAATGGCTTGGACGCTAGGGTGAAGAACATTGAACAGTTATTGATGAAGAATAACCAAAGTGGTGAAGGACCCTCTAGACCTCAAGCTAAAGATGATAAGGATGATGAAGGAGATGAGGAAGAAAAGAAAGAAAAAGAGTATGAGGATGATGACAATGATGATGATGGGAATGATAATGATGATCATGGAGGAAACTTTGAATTTGTGGCTAGGGAGAGTGAGAAGAATGAAGAAAACGTTGAACAGTCACCCCAAAATGAAGAAGATCAAAAGGAGCCACAAAAAAGTGGAAGTCAAGAGGGAAGCTTGACATAAATAGCCTAGATCACTTCACCCATTCACCATATCATTTGGCCAAGGAAGAGTTAAACATGTGGTCAAGAAGAAGAGAACAAGAAGACCCCCCCAATTGGCTACAACCCCAAAACCAAACTACACCGGCAAGGAGCAGGTAAGTGAAGGGCCACTTCACATTGAGCATAAAGGAGATATGGAAATCACAACTAACAAATATTGAGTGAAGACAATGAAGAGAATCCATGACTAAGTGCTCCTTAACTCTATCCTATTTTACTTATGTATTTAGTCTATTTTATGTTTATTTATATGCCATGCTTAGTTCATGTATTTAGAACAGTTCATGTATTCTTATGCTTTAACTTTCCGTGTGCCTTTCTAGTCTATGTAATTTTTTGAACCTTAATGATAATATAATAGTATTAAGATTTTACGGTTCTTTTGTTTTCATATTTGTCTCGCTTTCATCACCCTATGTTTGATTGATGACAAAAGGGGAAGAAGAAGTGTTGCAAAATGTACCTTGACATTAAGCATTATAATGTATTGCATTGTGGTTTAGTATTCTCATTGGCATTAACGTTTTGAGAATGATGGTCTTGAAGTGGTTTATATGCCTTGAGTTGATTTTGAATCTATACGATCTTAAGTGGGGCTTTGGTTGATCAAGATGATTATGTATGATTGTTATAGTTGATCACCTTACCTTGATGATTGTGTGATTTGTTTTAAGCACTTTTGTTGAAAAACTTACTTTTTGAAGCTTTTACCAAAAAATTTAGACTTGAAGTTCGGACATAGACCAAAATTTCGGTTGTTCATACTTTCCGTCAAAAATGATGTTTAGAAATTTTTTGCTTAAAACTATCTTGATCTTCCCTAAAATGATTGAGAAGCCTTTGGAAGGTTTATTCATAGAAAAAGAATTCATTATGTTGAATCTTTGTGCTTCTAGGACTTGATTTTTCAAAAATTTTATTTTCACAACTCAAGTAAAAAAATAAGCACTATCTAAGGGGAGCCTTGAATATTGGTTCTAACCTCTAAATCGTCTCTTAGAATGTATTCTAAATGATTTCATGCTATATTTTCTATCTTGATGGAAGGAAGGAGGATTATGGAGGTTGGTTGGGTCATAGGCTCATTCATGAGCCATGTTATGTCATTGTGCCGAAAGTGTTCATCATTCATCCATGACATTAATGCTTCATTAAACTATTTTGTTTAAATCCATCGCATTTTATATCAAAGTTTGTCCTTATCAGAAAGAGAGAGATTGAAAGTTGTAAGGGCAAATCTTATAGTTTAGATTATGACAAATATTGATATGAGCTAACTTGAGTGTTTGTTGAGTGATAGAACTATTGGATTGTGGAAGCTATGAAGTCTCATTGCCATGAAGATAAGATGCTTAGGACAACTCAAATGTGCTCAAATAGTAAAGTGTATAAAGCATGTCCTAAGGATTGAAGGCTTTGAAGACCTTAGTGTACGATTACAATTGCTGACTAGGTATATTCTTATAAACCTTACACTTGATTGTCTTTGGAATCTAAAGAATTTTCAAGAGAGCTCAAAACTTCGTTTTCAATCTTAAAAGGTTTTCATTACACATGTTTTTACCAAGTTCTTGACAACGGCTTTCAGAATAAAAGCTCTTAAAAAGATATATTTTATTGTCCAAAATGATTTCAAATTTGTTGTACTTGATTTCTATACACTTTGACAAAGTTTGAATAGTTTGAACTCCGATTCAGATGTCCGAATTGAAAACATTGGCTACTAAATTTTCAGAGAAATTTGGACTACCATTCGGACGATTTTATCTGAATTTGGTCAACCGAATTTATCCGAATTTGATCAACAAAGAAAATAGATGAAGTATAGATTTAGATGTTACCAACAAAAACTTGGTGCATGATTACAATGCTAGCACCACTTCACTTTTTGCCTTTGAGAGCTTTTCAAATAATTTGAGAGCTTTTCAAATAATTTTGATGTAAAACAAGTTAGAGCTTCTTAGATTTCAAAATATTAAAGATCTCTACAAAAATTTCCCCTTTTTGATGATATCAAACTTTGATGCCAAATATGTTGGATTTAGATAATTTAAGCACAGAGAAGAATTTATGTCATATACCAATTTAAGATGATACCAAATGAAAAAATATCAATTGAAAATTAATTTTAAAAATAATATAGTATAATGACATAAACAAGGCTCAAAATGAGCCTATGGCCTAACAAACCTCCATAAACCTCCTTCCTTCCATCAAACTAGAAGTCATAGCATTTAAGCAAGCATAAAAATACTTGTACGAAAGGTTTTAAAGGTTAGAAATCATTTTCAAAGCTCTCCCATAGATTGTGCTCATTTTTTCATAAAGTTTTGAACTTTTGGATTGTGAGTCCAAATTTCAATAAATTAAACATAATGGTTGTTCAAAATGAAATGAAGCTTCCCTAACAACAAAATATGGATGCATCTGAATTTCTGGACATGCATCTGAATTTCAAATCCAAACTGAAATTGATTGATTTTAAACACAAAAGGTAAGCGTAATCCAATCAATCATATAACTGTACAAAATTAAGCAAGCAAATCTTGGCATCAATGTAACCCAAGTACAGCATAATGTAACTCAAGATGACAACACATACGCAAGCCATTAACAGTTTGAGCAATTTGAGAAATTTTCCTTCTTTAGCATCAATTGAAAATTATTTTAATATTTTAAACAAAATACTCATTTAAAGAGCTCAAACAACATATATGTGCATGCAACAATAACTGTAAATAGAAAGGCTTAACATGTGCATCAAGTCATAAACCAAAATAAGCAACAAAATAAATTTAGGGATAGAAAGGCTTAGTATTGGATGCACTTCATGTCTTCACTTCAAATTCGTTTGTTGTGATGGACATGTTTCCCTTGATCTCTATATGATGGGATCCTTCATTTGCCGACTCCTTGCCCGTGTAGTTCGGCTTTTGAAAATTTGTCAACCAAGGGATCTTTGGATCTTCTTCCTTTGAACCACATTTTTACTCCTCCCTTGGCTGAATGAAATTGTGATTTGTGCTAACTTTGTTAAACTCCCTTCATCTCTTTCTTCTTGCTTGTCTTCTTGGACTTCACCTCTTTGTTCTTCATTCTTATTCTCTTCTTTCTCTTGGTGTTCCACTGCCTTCTCCTTCATCTTTGTCTTCTTTTTTAGCAACAAATTGATGGCCATCTCAATCCATTTTATCTTCTTCATATGCTTCATTTTCCTTTTCACTGTTCTCTTTCTCGTCTTCTTTCTTTTCTTCTTCTTTGGTTTTAGAGGAACTTGCACCATTTAAAAGCACTTGAGAAATCTTTCTCAAGTGTTCTCCCATATTCTTGACTCTAGCTTCTAAACCATCAAATTTTCCCAGAATCATTGGAGCAAAAGACTCGCAGAATTTGTACATCTTTTCCATTTCCTTTACATGGCTATTCAATGTTTGTTGAAACACGTTGGCAACTATGGTATCACCTCTATCACCTTCAACTTCTTTTCCTTCAATAGAGGGGTACCTCTTCAATGTTACCCCCCCTCACTTGGTGGCTCATGCCTCATCTTGGACTTTCTTTTCTGGGCTTGAATTTAGTTTTCATTCTATTCGGATTCTTCTTCTTCTTCACTTTCTTCTTCCTCATTTCTATCTTTAGCTTTCAATGGAGTTTCTATTTTTGTCTTTCATACTCCATCTTCGTCAAATGTCAACTGCATTCTCCTGAGACAGTCATTTATTTAAACTTCTCTATTCTTCATAGGTAAACTCGTAGCAGGCAGTTGCCCTTATACTTAGTTCCTCTAGTTGCCATCATGTGCTTTAGTTCTACATATCCCAAATTCGTTTTTCTTCTCGTGTCCATGGCAAACATAATTACAGTATGCATATTATTAACAGAAGATTTGTGCCCAAAGTATGGTATAATCAAGGTAGTAAGCATGTGATGTAAAATTCTTCCACTAGCATCGAAAGCTTCTATCTCTCTTTCCTTTATAGTCCTGAGGTTTCTACCATTTGTATAGGCATTCTCAACCCTTTCACGTGAGTATAACTCACTTATAAAACAATGTCCCCTGGAAGAAAAATGCTTAAACCCAACATCCTCTACATCACAAATTCTATTAAGCAATACATTATTAATCTCAAAAATCAACTTGTGATACTCTTGAAGAATACCATTGAATAGCTTTATTACCAATATGCTCAACTCTTTCTTCCTTAATATTTGCATAATCGTCATAAACTAAGGAAGGGAAATAGCATTCATCAAACACAAACAAACTAGTCCAACTCATATCATTTGAAAATAAGAGTATGTTACCCATTTCGGATAGTTTGATGGCATCCACCTTGTGGTTCAAATTTATCTTACGGTTCCTTTTTGTCCAATCATCAAATTCAGTAGCAGCCTTCACTGTGACAAATCTATCAAGCCTTGACATGCTTTGAGGAACATGAACCTTCTGTGGTTCATTGATCACTGGTCCTCCTTTTTTTTCTTTGGCTTTTCCCTTTCCTTTTCTCATGCTAGGCTTCTTTGTCCTCACCTGGAGCTACAACACTTGAATACACTCATTAGTTATTTAATTTTGAAATTCCTAAGCTTCTAAGATTGGTCAAACCTTTCTTCGGCCAATGGCTTAGTAAAAATATCATCAATTTGTTCATTCGAGCAAACATGCTTCCATATGCTTTGTCCTAGTTTGTTGAACGGTAGTGATGTTCAAATTTATTGCGTTAGTTTCATCACATAATATAGCCACACATTTGAAATCTAGACCATAATCACATAGAGTATCAATACCATAATGGAGAATGTGTTTAACAGCAATCAAGTGAGACTATTTAGGACAAGATTGAAATCTAGCACACAATCATATGACAAACATAATGTCGGGTCTACTTGGTGACAAATAGAGTAGACTGCTCCTATAAAACATTTTCATCCTTGTCAATCCTAGTTGATGAACTTATGGGAGTGCTTATGCCTTAGCTTGGTTCACAAAGTGTACAATCCTTGGTTTGTTTGATTTGTAGGCCAAGAAAGAAAGTAAGTTTTCTTATCATGCTCATTTTGAATTTACTTTGCATCAACTTGGCAAACTCATCACAAAGGGAAGTATTAGAAGCACAAAAAATTATATCATATATTTGGACAAGTAATAAATCATTGTTACAAGAGGTCTTTTTATGAAAAGAGTTATGCCAAATTTTCTCTAAAAATAAACCTTTGAAAGAAGAAAACTACTCAATCTTTCATACCAAGCTCTAGTAACTTGTTTCAATCCATATAAGGCATTTAAGAGTTTGAAAACATAGTTAGAAAATTTTTCACGAGTGAAACCAAGAGGTTTTTTTACATAAATTTCCTCATCAATAAAACCATTTGAGAAAGCACTTTTGACAACATTTGAAAGAGTTTGAAACCTTTAAAACCTGAAAATGCCAAAAGCATTCTAATTGATTTTGAAATACCTAAGGGGGGTGAATTAGGTCTTTGGCTAATTTTTGAAAACTTTTTATGTTTTGTGAACTTGGTTTGGAAAGATTATATTCAATTGCTTCACTGAGAATGTAATGAACACAATGACAAAGCAATACACAATGAAGAGCAAAGAGCACAATCAATTTATAGTGGTTCGATCTCTTCAAGATCTACATCCACTCTCTTGAGTCTATACTCAAGATTTCAATCAATCCACTATATGCTCAATTTAGGCAATTACACAAGAGGCTCACCCTTCAATGGGTTTTACCACAACAACCTCTATTCAATCTAATAAATAAGGTTCACCCTTATCACAAAGAATTTTATGTCACTAGACAACCTAGACCAATCTAATCCAAGGCTCACCCTCACCAATGGGTTTTACTCAACAACCTTGATTAATCTAGTCAATGGCTCACCCTCCACAAGGGTTTTAAGTCTCTTGACAATCCTGTATCAATCACTCCAATAATATAAAGATAGATTTTGGATGTTACCAACACTTCTTGGTGGATGAATACAATAGCTAGCACCACTTCACTTCTTGCCTTTGGAATCATGAATTTTAACCTTTGAGCACAAGGCGATTTGAGAGCTTTTCAAATAATTTTGATGTAAAACAAGTTACAGTTTGAAGGATTTTTAAAGTTAAAAAATTCTTTCAAAAATATGGAGTTTATGGCTTTTATAGATTTTGAAAATTAGTTCAAAAGATCATAAAACGGCTATAACGACTAGTTCTTGAGGAGTTCGAACATCCGAACTTGATCCTCCGCGTCTGAACTTGCGTTCGAATTTTTTTTGAAAGTACTGTTCACGATGAACAGTGTAGGGTTTACAAAGTTTACCTATTAAGCACATGTAACCTACACTTCATGTCTTCAAAGCCTTCAATCATTTTGAACAAACTCTTCAAACTTCAATCACTCTGACATATTTGAGTTGTTCTTGCATTGCTTGCTCCAAGACAATGAGAACTCTTTGCTACTCAATCCAAAAATCCTATCACTTAAATACCATATGAATTAGTACTTATCAATGTTTGTCATTAATCAAAACTAATCAAACCTACATGATTTGCCCTTAGGGCTAACATATTTAAATCTAGTAACCAGAGCTAAAGTATCATTATAATCAATGCCCCCTTCTTGATTGAATCCTCGGGCAACAAGTCTAAACCTTGTTTCTCACTTCTTATCCGAATTCATTTAGTTTATTTCTAAAAATCTATTTTGTACCAATAACTGGGTGTTCAAGGGGTTTAGGAACAAGTTTCCAAATTTTGTTTCTTTCAAATTGGCTTAATTCCTCTAGCATAGCAATAATCCAAAAATTATCACACAATGCATCATCAATACTTTTAGGCTCAATATGAGATAAAAGAATAAATTTATCGATAAAGTACCACCTTGTTTTTACTCCTTGGGAGACATCACCAATGATTTGCTCCTTAGGGGGCCTGTTGGATTTCTTAAGTCCTTTGGGAGCTCTTGGTCACCACTCGATTGGTCATCTTGATTTTGTTCAATCATTTCTTCTGTATTGGTATGGTTCTCCAAAGTTTGTGTAAGATGGGTTTGATAGTCATTCATAGATGTACCTACATCATCTTCATCTTTTCTTTCCAAGTAAATGTAAGATTCATCAAAACTAACATGAATGGTTTCCTCATCATATAAGGTTCTTTTTGTTATAAATTGTATAGGCCTTTTTCCTATAAGAATGGCTAAGAGATATACCTATATCTAGTTTTTTATCAAATTTACGTAAGTTATCACAAGTATTCAAGATAATACATTTATAACCAAACACTTTAAAATATGAAATTTGAGGAGTTCTATAAAAGAAAACTTCAAAAGGTGTTTTTCTTCAAAATGATCTCAAAAGAATTCTATTCATCATAGCATGTGTTGTTTACAGCTTTGGCCCAAAAATATTTTTGAAGAAGAATTTTTTGCAAAGCATAGACCTAGCCAATTTTTGCAAAGTTCCAATTTTCCTTTCAATAACACCATTTTGTTGTGGGGTTTTTACAGCTGAAACAATTATGTGAAATTCAATTTTCGTAACAAATTTTGTAAAGTTTTTTTTGTAAAATTGTCTCCCATTGTCACTTGTAATGGAAATCAACTTGCACTCAAGGGAGGTTTGAACCTTTTTAAATATTTTTACAAACTTACGAAACACTTCATCTACACCATTCTCTACTTTTCTTTTAACATGGCATCTAGTAGATTTGTGGCCAAAATTTTCACAATAAGTACAATATGTATGAGGCATTGAGGTAGAAGTAGCTCTAGCAAGGAAATTTTTGTAATTATGACCATTGCTTACATAATTGTAACCAAGACCATTTTTATCAAATGGGGATCTTTGGGATTCAGAGAAGTCTGTCAAGATTGTCCCTTCATTTGCAAACTTTTCAACACATAGAGTAAGGTCATCAACCTTCTTTTTCAAAATTTCATTATCAACAATCATTTTCTCAGGGGAAGAATTCTTTGCACAAAGAGATTTTTTTTCAAGGGACAAGTTTTCTAAGGAAACGTTTAAAACTTCTTTTTCAATGTTCAAGCATTCAATAGAATCAAGTAGCCTTTTGTTTTTACAAAATAATGTTGAATTATCATTTAATAATTCATCAATCTTTGATCTCATTTATTTGTTTTACTTAGAAAGCTTTCTTAACTCACTATACATATCAACAAGTAACTCACTAGGATCATCAATATCATCATCATAAGAAGCAGATGTTGATGGAGTAGATTGTACCTCATCCTCCATTGTCATGAAGCATACATTTGCTCTTTCTTGTTCATGAGTGACTTGAAGTTTCTTACATATTTCATGAGCCACATCCACTCACTCCATTGTATTCATTAATGACCAATGCACAACAAAGAATATATCTCTGTCGATAGTTGTTGTGCTCTAGTGCTATGGATGAAGCACAATCTACTTGATTTTGGCTTAGATTGCAAATATGTGTCTATCTTATGTGATAATACTAGTGCCATTCATTTAAGCGTAAATCTCATTAAACATTCTAGAACTAAGCATCATTTAATTTGTGATCATGTAGCTAAAGGTGACATATGTTTGGATTATGTATGTACAAAAGAAGAAATTGCTAACATTTTCACCAAGCCTTTGGCTGAGGAAAGGTTTTTCTACCTTAGAAGAAGCTTAGGAATATCAAAATTCAGTTACTAATGCGTGCATTCAAGTGTGACAAAAATAGTAAAAATTCTGACGAATGGTTTGAATGCATGTTCTGAAATTCGGACGTCGATCTTAGATAGAAACATTTGATCGTCCAAATATGCTGGAGTTGAAGAAACAGAGAAATTCAAATGTGAGTTCGGACACAGATCATAAAGTTTAGTCGTCCAAACTTTGCAATTATAGTGGTTTTAAAACCGTTCGAATAACCATTTCTATCATTTCTATCATCCGAATTCTCTCATCTCTCAAAAGCCATGCAACCCACTCTCATCCAAACTTAAATTTCTTTCATATTCCACCATTTTCACTTGAAACCTTTCCTATTTTTGTGTTCTAAGCCCTAGATTAACCTTGAAACTCATCCTCCTTTAAACAAAATCATCATGGTGCAGTCAAAGATAGCCAATGATGCTTAAGGAAAGGGGAAAGCGAAGATGGTTGATGAAAGGTTGATAATCAACGAACCAAGAAGTGTTTGTGTTCCTTAAAGCACCTTAGGAGTGGATAGTTTCATATCAACAAGGGCAGCAGTGGAATTTGAATAATGGAGCAAGAGAAATAGAAAGATCATCCCGGGACATAAGATTGATTTGAACAAGCTCTCCAATATGGTTAACGTTCTTTCTCTATTTGGTGAAATTGGATGGAGTAGCATGCTTGTGGTTAATGAAGAATAGTACCCTACCCTTGTGTATGAGTTTTATGCAAACCTTAAGGAGGAAAACGTTGAGCATGTTAGGGATAATATAGTTCAATGGTATTCTTCTAGAGTATCTCAAGTTGATTTTGAATTTAATGATGCTCATGTCAATAGAATTTGTGGAGTAGATGATAATGGTTCAAGTTACTACTCTTTGGGGGTATCATTTTTATAATCATGAATTATTCAAAAATGAAATATTTGAAGAAGCTTTCACCAATGGCAGGAGATTTAGATCCATAAGAGAAGCAGAAAACAAAGCATTTGATGCTAGAGGACGAGTGTTGCATCATATGATTACTACTATTATAGTTCCCAATTTTGGACATAAATCTTCCTTCGGTAATATGCGTGTTGTGATAATGCTTGCTCTACATGAACATAGAAGGTTAAATTTTAGGTATATGGCTTTTAAACATATGATTGGAGCAAAGAGGATGGTAAACAAGGCTTGCTTTATCAAAGATTGCTAACAAAGATTTTCAAGCACTTTCAAGTTCAACTTCCCGGAGGAAGTCAACCCATTAAGAGTGGAGAAATCTACACTAACGAGTCCCTCAAACCGATGCAACTATCTCTTGATGAGGACGGTGTATGGAGGACAAGGAGGGAAGCTTCTCAAAGAAATGAAAGGATGGAAGAAAGTGAGGATATTGAAGAGGAAGAGAAGAATGAAGAAGAAGATGTTGAAGAAGGGGCTTTAGCAATAGAAAGGAAAACTAAGAAAAGGCATGATGTATGTAGTGAGGGGGAGCAACCTCCCTCAAAAGGGAGATTGCTTGAAGAAGTTACTACTCCTCAATCTCATCCAAATGATGGAGAAGTGCCTAATGATGAAAGGATTACTAGAGGAGACATCATCATTGCCAAGGTATTCCAAGAAACCTTGAACAACCACATCAAGGAAATCGAGAAGATGTGTACATTCTTTGAATCCTTTGCCCCTATGGTTCTTGGAAAATTGGACGAATTGAACACTAGAGTGAGGAACATAGAGGAGCTATTATTAAAGAATGGGCAAAGTGGTGAAGGACCTCTAGACCTCAAGAAAGAGACGAAAATGATGATGATGAAGATGAGGATGAAAAGAAGGAAGAAAAAGATGAGGAAGATCACAATAATGATGATGATCACGGGGATGACTTTGAGTTTGTAAGAATGAAGAAAGAGTTGAAGATCCAAAACAAGATGAAGAAGATCAAGAGGAGCAGCAAGAAAGTAGAAATCAAGAGGTGCAACATGATGAAATTGGTCAAGAGAGAAGCTTGATAGAAAAAGCTGAGATCACCTCACCATCCACCATGACTTTTAGCCAAGGGAGAATTAAGCATATGGCTAAGAAGAAGGGAACAAGAAGATTATCTCGGTTTGTTACAACTCTAAGGCCGTATTACACTGGCAAGGAACTAGCTACTGAAGTCCCTCCACACATTGAACTCAATAGGAATATGGCCATCACCATCAACAAATAGGAATATGCCATCACCTACAGTTGTTATCTTTGAAATCTAAAGAATTTACTAGAGAGCACAAAACATGATTTTCAATCTTAAAAGGTTTTCAGTATACTTGTTTTACCAAAATCTTGATAACAACTTGTGGTTTAAAAGCTCTTGAAAGATTTATCTTATAGTCCAAAAGGATTTCAAACTTGTTGTAGATGATTTCCAATCATTTTGACAAAGTTTGAATAGTTCGAATGTCCGAACTGAAACCTTGGCTACTGAATTTCCAGAGAAATTTAGACAACTTTTCGAATGCATATAACCAAATTAGGTCGACCGAATTTATCCTGGCAGCCTGACAAATAGAGAAATTCAGACGATCATTTGGACACAAGAGTCCATGTTCGGTCGATCAAACTTTACTGTTACTAGTCATTACTTAAATGTTAAAATTGAATTTCAAACCCTACAAAAGTAATAAACTTCAGATTTTTTAGTAAATTTTGAGACATTAAGAGTCTTTATATTTCCCAATCATTTGAATATCAAAAAACTTTCTTTTGTCTTGTACATCAAAGCTGATTTTCAAGATTCTATAGACAAAAAGGTGAAGTGGTGCTAGATTTGTCTTCATCTACTAAGTTGTTGATAATATCCTACTCTCTTACTTCATCTAATTATTTTCTTCAAGGTTTTCTTAAGGATATAAAACCCTTTTGAGAGGGTGAACCTTGATTGTTGTGATTGATAAGAGGTTGCTGGGTAGGCCTCTATTGTGTCTTGCTTAACTCTTTTTATAGTTGAAATTGTTTGAAATCCTTAAGTGAGGGCTCAAGGTAGTGGATGTAGATCTTGTGTGATCAAACTACTATAAATTGTTTGAGTGATCTTTTCTCTTCTCTCTTTACTTGGTGATTTGAATATCTTCTTGTAAACTTGATTTCAAATATCTTCCAAACCAAATTTACAAAAAGGAAAATGTTTTAGAAAATTAGCCAGAAACTTAATTCACTCCCTCTTAGGTCTTTCAAATGTAGATCTTGAAGAGATCAAACCACTATAAGTTGAGTGTGTTCTTCATGTTTCTTGCTTTCCATGTTCTTTTATTGATCTCCTTCTACTTTTTATCAAGATCTTATAATATTAGGATTTTGAGTTATCTTAAACAAAGTTTTCAAAAAGGGAAAAGAATTTGAGAATTAGCCAAAGACCTAATTCACCCCCCTTTTAGGTCTTTCAGATGTAGATCTTGAAGAGATGAAACCACTATAAGTTGAGTGTTGTCTTCATGTTTCTTGCTTTAAATGTTCATTTATTGATCTCCTTCTATTTCCTTTGACAACGTGTTTGCGTTTGTTGTTGTCGCTAAGGTGCTATCTATGCTCAACTACTTTTTATCAACATCTCATAAATATTAGGAGTTTGAGTCATCTTAAACAAAGTTTTCAAAAAGGGAAAAGATTTTGAGAATTAGCCAAAGACCTAATTCACCCCTCTCTTAGGTATTTCAAGATCTTTTACGAAGAATCTTGTGCCATGAGTAATGAGAAATACTTATTTCATAATGCGCAATGTATTTTCAAACAAATATCAATTTATATCCCTCTGGGATTACACTTTAAATGTATGAATTCTTTTTAGAATATATGTAAAGTTCAAGTGCACTTATCAAGTGTTTGGACTTTTCCTATTTTTTGTGCAAACTCTATGAAAGACCTAAGAGGGGGGATGAATTAGGTCTTTGGCTAATTATCGAAATCTTTTTCTTATTCGCAAATCCTTTGCCTTAATAAAAGCTCTTCTTTAAATTCACAAACTTCAAGTTTGTGTGTGTTTTGATTGTTAAGACAAGATCATCAAACAATAGACCACAACCAATCAATCAACAACTATGAAAAAATAATAATAACACAAGCATGTAAACAAGTAAAGCTATAAGAAAATAAACACACGATTTATAGTAGTTCGATCTCTCAAAGATCTACATCCACTACCTTGAGTTTCCACTCAATGATTTCAACCAATCCACTATATGCTCCATTTCAACAATTACATAAGAGGCTCACCACACAATGGCTTTATACTCACAACCTCTTTTAGTAATTATACAAACAAGGTTCACCCTTCCAGAAGGGTTTTATATCTAAAGACAACCTAAAGACCAATCTAATCAAAGGCTCACCCAGAAACGGGTTTTACACCACAACTTTGATTAATCTAATCTATGGCTCACCCTAACACAAAAGAATTTTATGTCACAAGATAACCTTGCAATGAGCTAGTAGAAAAACAGAATTAAAATGAAGAATGGAGTTTGAATATTACCAACACTTCTTGGTGGATAATTACAATTGCTAGTACCACTTCACCTTTGCCTTTGGAATCTTGAATGTACACCTTTGAGCACAAGGCAATATGAGAGCTTTTCAATTTAATTTGATGTAAAACAAGTTAGAGCATGTAAGATTTGTTAAGTTCAAAGTTCTACTAAAAAATCTAGAGTTTATGCCTTTTATAGAATTAAAAAATCAGTTAAAACGGTCATAAAACGGCTAGTAACAGTAAAATGCGGACGACCGAATTTTTCTGCTACGTCCGAATCTTCTTGCAAATTTTTCTGAAAAAAATACAGTTCATGCGTTGTTCACAAAATCCAGACGACCGCATTTCTTCTACTTCGTCCGAATCTTCATCCGAATTTCTCTGGAAAAACAGTATGTACTGCTCATGTGAACAGTGTTACTGTTCACACATGGTTCAAAAAATTCTTCACAAAATTCGGACGACCGAATTTCTTCTTCATGCTTCCGAATCTTTCTTCTGAATTTTTGAAAATTTGTCAAAACATATTCAAATCAATTCAAACAAGTTGGAAAACATTCTAGCCTCAATGATAAGTCATTAAAGACCTTTTAAGTGCAAAAACTATTTATGAAAACTTGATAATTTAGGTAAGTTCAAAACCATTGAAACCATTTAAATCAAGTTTTGTGCTCTCAGTTGCAACTCATAGATTCCAAGACTTAAGAATGTAAGGATTACAATATTTACCTATTAAGCTCATGTAACCTACACTTCATGCCTTCAACAAACTCTTCAATATTCAATCACTTTGGAATATTTGAGTTGTTCTTGCATTGCTAGCTCCAAGGCAATGAGACTTCATACTTCTTAGTTTACAAAACCTATCACACAACATACAATCATATTAGTTCTCATCAATATTTGTCATTAATCAAAACTACATGATTTGCCCTTAGGGCTAACACTCTATATTCTATTTTAATCAATATCTCTAAACTGTAAATCTTTAGTCTACAGACTTTGATTCAAGATCCTTATTTTAATTTATAATATTATGTGCATAAGCATCATTGCGTCGATTTCTATCTACTTCATGCACAACATTTTAGGTGCCTAATTTTTTTCTAAAAATAATAAAACCATACATAGGAAATTTTTGCTTGATTTTTCATCTCCTAGGCTTAAGTATGACTATTTTAATTCTTTGCTTCTTTTTATATGTGAGCTTTTTGAACCAATTAGTCTACCACATTTAAATTGTATCTCAAATTTATAGTGGTTGTTTATCCTTCATGGACATAAAATGTAACATAAGAATTTAGCCAGATTTTTAGTCCATGTAAAGCCAACTATTCATCTTTTGAACTGAAAGACATAAGACGGGGGATGAATTAGGTCTTTGACTAATTTTGAAAAACCTTTTTCTTTTTGCAAATATAGTTTGGAAGAGATTTGAGATCAAGTTCACAAGAACATATTGAAATTAACACAATGAATTCCCAAATAAAGAGAGAGGAGAAAAGATCACACAAGCAATTTATAGTGGTTCGATCAATCAAGATATATATCCACTACCTTGAGCCCCCAGTAAAGGATTTCAAACAATATCAACTATAACAATAGTTATACAAGACACATAGAGGCTCACCCAACAAGGGTTTTACTTCACAACCTCTTTCCACTTACAACAATTAAGGTTCATCTTTCAAAAGGGTTTTATATCTTTAAGATAACCTTGAAGAAAGTAAATAGATGAAGTAAGAGAGAAGGATATTACCAACAACTTTGTAGATGACTACAAATCTGGCATCACTTCACCTTTATGTCTATAGAATCTTCCAAATTAACTTTTTAGCACAAGACAAAAGAGAGGTTTTTGACAAAGAGAGGTTTTTGACATAGAATGATTGGGAAGAGTAAAGATTCTTAAAGGCTAAATAACTACTCAAAAATCTAAAATTTTTGGCTTTTATAGGATTTGAAAATCAATTTCAACATTCAAATAATGGCCAATAACGGCGACTAACAGTAAAGTTTAGTCGACTGAACATGGACTCATGCATCCGAATGATCGTTCAAACTTTATAGGCTACCAAAATAAATTCAGTTGACCAAATTTGGACATAAGTATCCGAATGATCGTCTGAATTTCTCTAGAAATTCAACAGCTAAGGTTTTCAGTTTGGACATCTGAACTATTCAAACTTTGTCAAAATGTTTGGAAATCAAGTACTATAAGTTTGAAATCATTTTTTACTATAAGATAGATATTTTTAAGAGATTTTAAATCACAAACCATTGTCAAGAGCTTGGTAAAACAAGTTTTGTGCTCTCTTGTAAGTTCTTTAGATTTCAAAGATAATGAGTGTAGGGTTTACAAGAATATACTTATTAATCAAGTCTAAACATATGTTAAAGTAATCAAAGCCTTGAATCCTTAGGGTATGCTCTACATGCTTTAAATCTTTGAGCACATTTGAGTTGTCCTAAGCACATTATATTCAAGGCAATGAGACTTCTTAGCTTTCTTAATCCAATAATCATATTACATAATAATTACTCAAGTTAGCTCATATCAATGTTTGTCATAGTCAAAACTATAAGATTTGCCCTTAAGGGTTACAATCTCCCCTTTTTTGATGATCATAAACTTGAATGCAAAATGTGATGGATTTTAATAGTATAGTACAATGAAGCATTTATGTCATAGATGAGTGATGAATTATTTGGCACAATGACACAGTATGGCTCATGAATGAGCCTATGGTCCAACCAATCTCCATAATTCCCTTTCCTTCCATCTGGATAAAAGATATAGCTTGAAAGCATTTAGAATTCCTTTTAAGAGAGGTTTTAGAGATTAGAAATACTTTTCAAAACTCCCTCTTAGATTGTGCTTATTTTTCACAAATTTGGACTCGAGGTGTTATAAATCCAAGTTTTGAAAAATTAAGTCTGAATTGCACAAATATTCAAGATAATGATTTGATTTTCTAAAAATAAGCCTTCCCAAGATTGTTCAACCATTTTAGGGAAGATCGTTATAGTTTTAAGCAAAAATGACAAATCATTATTTTTGACAAGGAAAGTTTGGGCGTCCGAACTTCAAGTTTGAATTTTCAGTAGAAGCTTCAAAAGGTAAATTTTGCAACATAATTGCTAAAAACTAATCACTCAATCATTAAGGCTAGGTGATCAACTATAACAATCATACATAATCATCTTGATCAACCAATGCTCCACTTAAATCACATAGACTCAAAATTAACTCAAAGTCATATACTACACAGATTCAAAAACATCATTCTCAAAAAAATCAATGCCCAATTAGCCAAATAGCATAGTAAATCACAATTAATCAAAGTAGATTCATCATAATGCCAATAAAAGAAAGTGATAAAAGTGGGGTTATGAAATATGGGGTGATGAATGTGAAGCTAGACATAAACAAAAAGACACACAAGCTCTCAACACTAGTGTATCATCATTGAGCTTTAAAGCATCACATAGGCTAGAACGGCACATGGAAAGATAAAGCATGAGAATAAATAGACTATACTAGATACATGAACTAGGCATGGCACATAGTAGTCATAAACTAAACTAAATACATAAGCAAAGTAAGATAGAGTTAAGGAGTGCTTAGTCTAGGATTCTCTTCATTGTCTTTACTCCATTTTTGTTTGTTGTTATTACCATTTCCCCTTTTAGCTCAATGTGTAGATCCCTTCACTTGCTTGCTCCTTTGCGGTGTAATTTGGTCTTGGAGTTGAGGCCAACCGAGATGATCTCCTCGATCCCTTCTTTTTAGACATATGCTTGACTCTCCCTTGACTAAATGTTGTGGTGGATGGTGAGGTGATCTCGGCCTTTTCAATCAAGCTTGCCCCCTTGATTTTCATCTTCTTGTGATTCTTCTTGATCTCCTTCACTTTGTGGTGAGTGTTCAACCCTTTCATCATTCTTCTTACTCTCTCTTGCCACAAACTCAAATTCACCTCCAATATTATCATTATCATTGTCATCACCATTATCATCATCCTTATCCTTTTCTTCTTTCTCTTCTTTCTTACCTTTATCATCATCCTTTTCATTCCTTGCTTGAGGTCTAGAGGATCTTTCACCACCTTACGCATTCTTCAACAATTATTCCTCTATATTCTTCACTCTTGTGTCCAATCCATCCAATTTACTAAGAACCATGGAATCAAATGTTTCCAAGAATTTATACATTTTCTTCATTTCTTTGATGTGATTGTTCAAGGCTTATTGAAACACCTTGGCAACTATGGTGTCTCCTAGAGAAACTTCTTCCTCACTAGGCACCACTCCAACATTATGATGAGATTGAGGAGTGGTCGCTTCTTCAAATAATCTCCTCTTTGGATCAGGTTGCTCCCCCTCACTTGATATATCATGTCTCTTCTTTGTTTTTCTTTCTTTTGCTAAGGCCTCTTCTTCTTCAATCTCCTATTTCTCTTCATTATCTTCACTAGCCTCCATCCTTTCATTCCTTTGAGGAGTTTCTCTCATTGTCCTCCAAACACCATCCTCATCAAGTGATAATTGCATCCTTTTTAGGGACTCATTTGTGTATATTTCTCTTTCTCTTATGGACCTAAATCTCCTACCATTTGTGAAACCTTTCATTTGTAAACAATTCATGAATAATATCATGCACCATCATCATCCACTCCACAAATTCTATTGACTAGATCATCATTAAATTCAAAATCAACTTAAGATACTCTAGATAAATACCATTGAACTTTACTATTCCCAACTTGCTCAACCCTTTCCTTCTTAAGGTATGCATAGAATTCATATACAAGGTTAGCGTAGTACTCTTCATTAACAACAAGTAAACTACTCCATCCAATTTCACCATAAAGTGATAGTACATTACCCATGTTGGAGAGCTTGTCCAAATCGACCCTATGCCCTTTGTTCATTTGTATGCACATAATCCAAACATATATCAACCTTAGCTACATTATCAAGAATGAAATGATGCTTAATCTCTAGATGATTGGTCCTAGAATGTTGAATAGGATTTATGCTCAAATTAATGGCACTAGTATTATCACATAAGATAGCTACACCTTTAAAATATAGGCCAAAATCAAATAGAGTGTGCTTTATCTATAGTACTTGAGTACAACAATGATCAGCTACAATATATTCGGCCTCGGAGCTAGACAATGACACACAAGCTTGTTTCTTGCTATACCGAGATACAAAACAACTACCAAGAAATTGATAATGATCAATTGTATTTGACAGACCTAAGAGGGGGGTGAATTAGGTCTTTGGCTAATTTTCACAAACTATTTCCTTTATAAACTTAGTTGGTGCAAATTATGATTACTTAACTCAATGATAGAATGATCAAATCAATAACAAAGTAATAAACAAATTAAGTGCAATGAACACAAGCAATTTATAGTGGTTCGATCTTCTCAAGATCTACCTCCACTACCTTGAGTCTACACTCAAGGATTTCAAACAATCTACTATATGCTCAAGTTCAACAATTACATAAGAGGCTCACCGCACAATGGTTTTACTCTCACAACCTCTATTGCAACTCTACCAACAAGGCTCACCCTTAAAAAAGGATTTTATATCTGAAAAAAAATAACCTAAAGACCAATCTAATCAAGGTTCATCCACACATGGATTTTACACTACAACCTTGATTAATCTAGTCTATGGCTCACCCTTATCAAAAGGATTTTGCGTTACAAGATAACCTTATATTGAACAAGTAGAAAACATGATTAAAATGAAGAATGAGTGAGATGTTACCACTTCTTGGTAGATGATTACACAATGTAGCACTTCTTCACTTTGTTGTCTTTGGAATCTTGAATGATCAATTGAAAGCACAAGACAAAAGAGAGCTTTGATGATTGTAAATGATTTAGAATGTTTAGATTTCTAAGAGATTCAAAACTTACAAAAATTCTAGCGTTTATGGCTTTTATAGTGTTTTAAAAATCATTTTCAACAGCTATAAAACGGCTAGTTTCAGGGAAGTTCGGAAGTCTGAACTTTCTTCTCTGCGTCCGAACCTTCGTCCGAACTTCTCTGTGACATGTTGTCTAGAAAAGTTCGGACGTCCGAACTTTGGCTCATGCGTCCGAACTTTCGTCCGAACTTCTCTGGAAAAACGGTAACCATGTCACAGTTTGGACGTTCGAACTTGCGTCCAAACTTTCCAAACTTTGTGAAAACACTTGAAAATCAATCTTAAAATGTTTGAAATCATTTAGGATTAAAAGATATATCATACAAACTCTTTTGAACTTAGAAAACGTTACCAAAATATTTGATCATTAAGATTCTACTCAAAGCCATTTATGATTCAAAAACAAATTTTATGCTCTTTTATTCATTCAATAGATTCCAAGACACACAAGTGTAGAGTTTACAAGAATATACCTATTTAAGCAAGTGCAGCCCTACACTAGATTCTTCATAGTCTTCTTATTCATAGACCATGCTCTATATCCATGATAATAGATTTGTCCTTAGCATTTCCATCTCCAAGGCAATGAGACTTGCTTCCTTCTTAATCCAGAAATCCTATCACACAACATACAAGCATATTAGTCCTTATCAATGTTTGTCATTAATCAAAACTAATCAAACCTACATGATTTGCCCTTAGGGCTAACAATCTCTCCCTTTTTGATGATGACAAACTTTGATGTAAAATGTGATGGATTTAAACAATTTGGAACAAAGAAGCATTTATGTCAATGATAAATAATAATCAATTTAGTACTATGACATTCAAATGGCTCAATGCGAGCCTTTGACCCAACCAACCTCCATTTGCCTCCTTTCTTCCAACAAATGGGATAGAAGATAAAGCATTTAAGCATTAAGAAAACTTCTAAGAGAGGTGTTAAAGGTCAAAAAAGATTAGCAATGCACCCCCTTAGATTGTGCTATTTTTCAACAAGTTTGGACTTGAGATACTGTGCATCCAAATTCTGTCATGTCAAGTCCGAACTATAATAGAAGTGAAATGAAAGCTTCAATTTTTGAAAATAAGCTTTCCTAAGGTTGTTCAAACATAGTAGAAGAGATTAAAACATATTTGAATCAATTTGAACAACAAAAAATCACTTTTTGGTAACAAAATATGGACGCATCCGAATTTCTGAAGCATGCATCCAAACTTTTGAATCATGCATCCGAACTTTTAAAACTCCAAGTCCGAACTTTAAAACATATGAGATGAAGGCAGCAATTTTTGAAAGTAAGTTTTCTTAAGGTTGTTTAAATATGATAGGAAAGATTTAGACAGTTTTCAAACAATTCAAACAATAGAAAAATATATTTGGCAAGAAAGTTTGGATGCATCTGAACTTTTGGTTTGCATCCGAACTTCAAATATGAACTTTTGAAAAAATGATTTTGTAATTGCAAATGAACTATAGAAGTATTTAGATATGTATGTTCATAATGACACTCAGTTTAGCTTTGCCAAAACCACAAAACTTATGCCTTTCGAACCAACATCAAGATTTCAAAAAATCTCAACTTAACCTTATCTCATGGTTGCAGAAATCAGCCAATTTCAATTTAAATGCAGCCGAATGCAAGTATTTTCATATTACACATTATATTATAACTTAGCACAAACATAGACACATTTCATTATCACAAGCATAGCACACACACACATCACATTGCCATCACAATGCAGTCAACATGGCCATCACACACATCACATTGCAGTCATCATTCTTTCTCCCCCTTTTGTCATCATTCAAAGATGGGGTAATGAAATGAGACTAACAGTTTAGTATATTCAACTAGAAGCAACAAAAACAGTAAATACCAGTTTTAGCATATTTTTGTAAATTAACTTTTTCTCCCCATTGATAGTAGCAATTAAGCTTGGGGTGATCAAAGTATCATTAACAAAAGAAGCTCTCAAAACTAAGGTTTCATCATTGGGATTCAACTATTACACAAGCCATATTAAACAGTTTAAATTTCAGAATTTAAAACAGAAAAATAGAGAAATTGCATAAACTACTGTTCATATGTCTGACTAAGCATATCAAAAACAAATAAAAGCAGCAATTTTTGATAAAATAAAAGAAATGCTCAGTCTTGTAATGTTGATGGAGATTCCTTTCTTGTTCCTTTCTTGATTGCCATATGCTTGACTCTTCCTTGGCTGAAAGTTGGATTGGATGGTGATGTCACTTTAGTTCTTGCAATCAGACTCCCTTCTTGACTAAATCCAATTTGCTGCTCTTCTTGATCTCTTCTTTGTGACTCAACAGCTTTCTCATGGTCATTTCCTTGATCATTATCACCACTGTCGTCTTCATTATCATTGTCATCATCATTATTACTGTCATCAACCTTTTCTTCTTCCTTGTTCTTGTCTTCCTCATCACTTTTATCATCACCTTTCTTTTCTTGAGTTCTAGAGGGTCCTTCACTACTTTGAGTATTTCTTGTTAATATTTCCTTAATGTGTTTCACTCTATTTTCCAAACCATCCAGCTTCCCAAGAACCATAGGAGCAAAACTTTCAAAGAACTTATACATTTTCTCCATCTCCTTAACATGATTGTTCAAGGATTCTTGGAATGCCTTAGCAACAATGGTGTCTTCTCTAGTAATCTTTTCATCAGTAGGAACTTCTCCAACACTAGGATGTGACTGAGAAGTAGGCATTTCCTCAAAAAGTCTTCTCTTGGAGGGAGGTTGCTCCCCCTCACTTGATGAATCATGCCTTCTTTTTTATTTCATTTCCCTTACCCATGCTTCTGTCTCTTCTTCTTCTTCTTCCTCAGTATTCTCACTTTCTTTAGCTTCTGCTATTCTAGGAGGGGTTTCTCTTTTAGTTCTCCATACACTATCCTCATCAAGAACCAATTGCATTCTGCTAAGGGTATCATTAGTATAAATTTGTTCACTTTTAAAGGCTTGTCCCCTAATAGGAAGTTTGACTTGGAAATGTTTGAAAATTCTTGTTAAAAGTCTCCCATATGGTAAAGCTTTGTTGGCTGCCTTCTTAATACTAAACATATGCTTCACTGCTATATACCTAAAATTCAGTCTTCTATGCTCATGTAAAGCTAGCATAATCACCATATGTATGTTTCCAACAAATGATTTATGACCAAAATTAGGAACAATCATGGTTGTTATCATATGATGCATTACTCTTCCTCTAGCATCAAAAACTTTGGTTTCCCTTTCTTTTATGGTCCTAAACTGTCTATCTTTTGTAAAAGCTTCCTCAAATCTTTCATAGGTAAACAACTCTCGGTCATAACAATGTTGTCCCAAAGAAAAAATACTTTTCTCCAATATCACTTACTCCACAAATTGTATTAACCAATGCATCATTGAATTCAAAGCCGACTTGGGATACTCTAGATGAGTACCACTGAACTGCATCATCCCCTATCTGTTCAATTCTTTCTTCTTTCAGGTTTGCATAGAATTCATATATGAGATCAGGATAGTATTCTTCATCAATTACTAACAAATTATTCCATCCAATATCACTAAACAAAGATAACACATTATCCATACTTGACAGATTATCAAAATTCACCTTGTTTCCAGGGATAATCTTTCTGGATTTTTTACTTCAATCTTCAAATTCTGATGCAGCTTTGATGGAGACAAATCTATCTATTTCGGATGATGTTTGAGGAACTCTAATTCTTCTTGGTTCATTGAGAATTTGTTCTCCATCTCCTTCCTTTGCTTTTCCTTTTCCTTTCTCAACATTTGCTCTCTTAGTTCTCGCCATGATGGTTTTCTATATGAAATGCTGTGAAATCTAAGAAGTATTTAGGGTTAGAAACTCAAAAACCCGAATGGATTGATGTGAAAACGGTGAAATTTCAGAGAGATTAGGGTTTGGACCCAGATTGGGAGAGTAGAATTTGAAAAGAGAGAAAGTTTAGATGATAAATAGTGTGTAACGGCCTGTTCGGTTTCTTTAAAACCGCTGTAACCGCAAAGTTCAGACGACCGAAGTTTCTGGTCTGCGTCGGAACTTGCATCTAAACTTCTCTGTTTCTTCAGTTTTAAAAAGTTCAGACATCCGAACTTTCTGTCATGTGTCTGAACTTTTCTATCCAGATTTTTCTGGATAAAGTTTGGACGTTGCAATTTTACTCAATGCATCCGAATTGTGAATTCGAACTTTTCCTATTTTTGACAAACTTCAATGCACTTATTAGTAATTGAATTTTGAGATTCCTAAAAGCCTTCTTAGATAATTAAACCTTTCTTCAGCCAAAGGCTTGTTAAAAATATCAGTAATTTGATCATTTGTATTCACATGGTTTAAACATATATCTCCCTTAGCAACATGATCACGAATAAAATGATGCTCAATCTCAATATGTTTAGTCCTAAAATGCTGAATGGGAATTATGCTTAAATTGATAGCACTAGTATTATCACACAGTATAGGTACACAATTGAATTTAATACCACAATCAAGTAATGTATGCTACATTCATAATAGTTGAGCACAACAACTACCAGCTGTAATATATTCAGCTTCTACAGTGGACAAAGACACACATGCTTGTTTTTTACTGTACCATGACACAAGACAACTACCAAGAAATTGACAATGACCACTAGTACTTTTACGTTCAACTCTTCATCTAGCAAAATCAACATCCGAATATCCAATAAGGTCAAATGATAAAGATTTTGAAAACCAAAGACCATAATCATGTGATTCAATTAAATAACGAAAGATGCGTTTGACAGAAATTAAATGAGATTCTTTAGGACAAGATTGAAATCTAGCACATAAGCATGCAACAAACATAATATCTGGTCTACTTGCTGTGAGATAGAGTAAACTTCCAATCATACCTCTATATATCTTTTCATCAACATTTTTACCTTTCTCATCTCTGTCAAGTTTAGTTGATGAACTCATTGGAGTGCTTATTCCTTTGCTTGATCCATTCCAAATCTTTTCAAAAGCTCTTTTGTGTACTTTGCTTGATGTATGAATACTCCATCCTTAGTTTACTTAATTTGTAGTCCAAGAAAGAAATTTAGTTCCCCCATCATACTCATTTCAAATTCATTTTGCATTAATTTAGCAAACTCACCACAAAGAGATGTATTAGTAGCACCAAAAATAATATCATCAACATAAATTTGCACAAGTAAGAGATCATTAGTGCAATAAGTTTTTATAAATAAAGTTGTGTCAACTTTTCCTTTTGAAAATCCTTTTGAAAGAAGAAATCCACTCAATCTTTCATACCAAGCTCTAGGAGCTTGTTTTAACCCATGTAAAGCTTTGGTTAACTTGAAAACATGATTAGGAAACTTTTCATGAATAAAACCAGGTGGTTGTTCCACATACACTTCTTCTTCAATAAAACCATTTAGGAATGCACTTTTAACATCCATTTGAAATAATTTAAAACCTTTAAAACAGGCATAGGCTAATAGTATTCTTATAGATTCAAGTCTAGCTACAAGAGCAAAAGTTTCATCATAATCAATACCCTCTTCTTGATTGAATCCTTGAGCAACAAGTCTAGCTTTATTTCTAACAACTTCTCCTTATTCATTTAATTTATTTCTAAATACCCATTTTGTACCAATTATAGAATGATCAAGAGGCCTTGGAACAAGAGTCCAAACTTTGTTTCTTTCAAATTGATTTAGCTCTTCTTGCATGGCAATAATTCAAAAATCATCACACAATGCATCATCAATACTTTTAGGTTCAATATGTGATAAAAGAGCAAAGTTGTCAATAAAGTACCTCCTTGTTTTAACTCCTTGGGAGACATCACAAATGATTTGCTCCTTAGGATGACCTCTTGCATATCTTAGATCCTTTGGAAGTTCTTGATCATTGCTTGGTTGGCCATCTTCTTCTTGCTCTATTATTTCTTCTTCTTTGGCATGTTCTTCCAAAGTTGGTGCTTGATGATGAGTTTGATTATCCATTATTGAAGAACCTACATCATCTTCATTTCTTCTTTCAAGATAAATGTTAGATTCATCAAATGTTACATGAATAGTTTCTTCAACACACAATGTTCTTTTATTATAAACTTTATATGCCTTTTTATTTGATGAATAACCAAGAAATATACCTTCATCTGATTTTATATAAAAATTTCCTAAATTGTCACGAGTATTTAAGATAAAACATTTATAGCCAAATACATTAAAATAAACAATTGAAGGAGTTTTATCAAATAGGAGATCAAAAGGTGTTTTTCGTATGAAAGGTCTCAAGAGAACTCTATTCATTACATAGCAAGCAGTGTTTACAGCTTCAACCCAAAAATACTTTGGCAAAGAGTTTTCACATAACATTGATCTAGCCATGTCTTGTAAAGTTCTATTTTCCTTTCAACAACACCATTTTGTTGAGGTGTTTTGGCAGCATAAAAATTATGTGTAATGTCATATTCATCACAAAATTTTGCAAACTCTTGATTGTAAATTTTTTCAAAAGCTTAAAAATTTCATGAAAGGTTTCATCCTTTTGAGCTAGAAAGATAACCCATGTAAATCTTGAAAAATCATCAACAATAACATATACATATCTTTTACCACCAAGACTAGTAGTTCTCATTGGTCCAAACAAGTCCATATGAACAAGTTCAAGAGATTTTGATGTAGAAACCATTTTCTTTGGTTTAAAAGATATTTTTGACTGTTTTCCATATTGACAAGCATCACAAATATGAGTTTTGTCAAAATTCATTTTTGGCAGTCCTCTAACCAATTCTTGTGATAAAAGTTTGTTCAACAATTCCATACTCACATGACCTAATCTTCTATGCCATAGATATCCATTATTATCATGAATGGCATGACATTTAATATCATGTGCAATAAGTTCATCAAGATATAGTACATACACATTTCCAACTCTATTGGCAACAAAAATAGTCTTGTTACTTATACTATCAAGAATAGTACAAGTGTCACATTTAAACTCAACTTTGCAACCATTGTCACATAATTGACTAATACTAAGCAAGTTATATTTTAAACCATCACTAAGTAGTACTTGCTTGATAAGAGGTAAGGAACCATTACCAATATTACCAATTCCAAGTATTCTTCCCTTTTTATTGTCACCAAATGTGACAAAACCTTCACTTGTTGCTTTAAGTTCACTAACAAGTGAGGCATTTCCTGTCATGTGTCTTGAACAGCCACTGTCAAGAAACCACTTAGTGGCACTTGATCTTGGAGCAAAACGAACCTACACAAGATTCGCAAAGGTGACTTTTGGTACCCACATTTTCTTGGGTCTAAGGGGGTTAGTAAAAATTCCTTTAACTCTCCAAATAGTTTTAACACCATTTTCTATTTTTCTTTTTACATAACATTTTGACACTTTGTGTCCTTGCCTACCACAGTATGTACAACAAGTATGAGGCATTGAATTAAAGGTTTCTTTAGCTTTGGAGTTTTTATATTTTGAAGCATAATTTTCATGAGTGTAACCAAGACCAATTTTTGTATGTGCTGATCTTTGATAACCGAGTAATTTATTTAGATTTTCTCTTCCATTTGTAAATCTCTCAGTGCATAGTGTAAGATCATTAACTTTCTTTTTCAATATATCATGATCACTAAGCATTGTTTCTAAAGATATGATTTTTGTACAAAGATCTTTATTTTCAAGAGATATGTTTTGAATGGTTACATTTAAAATTTCTTTTTTTATATTTAGACAGTTAGTAGTCTCAAGAAGTTTTCCATTTTCAAAACATAACTTTGAATTCTCATTTAATAGCTCATTAATTTTGGTCTTTAATTTCTTATTCCTTTTTGAAGCCTTTTTCAGTTCTTCATACATTTCAACAAATAAATCACTAGGATCAACATCTTCATCATAGTAAGTAGAAATAGAAGGTGTAAATTGTACCTCATCATCAATTGCCATAAAGCATATGTTGTCTTTTCCTTCACTGTCATTTTCACTTCCTTGTTGATCCCAAGTACCAGCTAGTCCCTTTCCTTTCTTGGTGGATTTCTTTTTGAGATTGCTGTCTCTTTCCCTTTCCAGAACTTTAGGACAATCAGCAACAAGATGTTCTGTACTTTTGCATTCAAAACACTGAGGTTTAAAGGATGATGATTGTCCACTCTTCTTGATTGGTTTTCTCCCTTTCTTAAAAAAATCTTTTTTATAGAATCTTTTGAATTTCCTTATAGCCATAGCTATCTCTTCTTCTCCACTGTTTCCATCTTCTTCACTTGATGATTCTTCTTGTTCACTAGAATGATTTGAAGTCTTGAGTACAACTCCTTTTCTTCCTTTTTCATCATCTTCGATATCATTCAATCTTTTCATTTTCATTTCATGTGTAAGCAGTGAACCAATAATCTCTTCAAGTGGAAGAGTTTATAAATCTTTTGATTCCTCAATAGCAAGTGTCTTCGGTTGCCAAGATTTTGGCAGAGCATCCAAGATTTTTCTGTTTTGCTCTCCAATTGTATAGTTCTTTCCATAAGCGTTCAGACCATTAAAAATGTTAGTAAATCTAGTAAACATATCACTAATATTCTCACCTTGCTTCATGGTAAATAGCTCATAGTCCCTAACTAGCATGGCAAGCTTTGACTCTTTTACTTGATTTGTACATTCATGTGTTACTTGAAGTAATCTCCACATATCATGGCCAGTGTCACATCCACTAACTCGATTATATTCAGTTACATCCAGTGCACAACTTCAAATTTTCATAGCTTGATAATTCAAAGTCATTTTCTTTGAATCATTCTCATCAAAGTCATATATTCGTTTTGGCTCTTGAGTAATTCCATCAGCACTCATGTTCAATGGCACAAAAGGACCTTTCTCAATAATATTCCACAAATCAAAATTAATAGAACAAATATATATCTTAATTCTAGATTTTCAAAATGTATAATTTGTTCCATTTAACAAAGGAGGTCTATTTGTGGAAGAACCTTCCAAATAAGATAAATTTGAAATATTAGCCATAAGATCTTAACTTCTAGGTTGTAAAACCACACAAAGAAGCCCTAGCTCTGATACCAATTGAAAGACCTAAGAGGGGGTGAATTAGGTCTTTGGCTAATTTTCAAAAACTATTTCCTTTATAAACTTAGTTGGTGCAAATTATGATTACTTAACTCAATGATAGAATGATCAAATCAATAACAAAGTAATAAACAAATTAAGTGCAATGAACACAAGAAATTTATAATGGTTCGATCTTCTCAAGATCTACCTCTACTACCTTGAGTCTACACTCAAAGATTTCAAACAATCTACTATATGCTCAAGTTCAACAATTACACAAGAGGGTCACCACACAATGATTTTACTCTCACAACCTCTATTGCAACTCTACCAACAAGGCTCACCCTTAAACAATGATTTTATATCTAAAAAAAAACAACCTAAAGACCAATCTAATCAAGGTTCATCCACACATGGATTTTACTCTACAACCTTGATTAATCTAGTCTATGGCTCACCCTTATCAAAAGAATTTTATGTTACAAGATAACCTTATATTGAGCAAGTAGAAAATAGGATTAAAATGAAGAATGAGTGAGATGTTACCACTTCTTGGTAGATGATTATACAATGTAGCACTTCTTCACTTTGTTGTCTTTGGAATCTTGAATGATCAATTGTAAGCACAAGACAAAAGAGAGCTTTGATGTTTGCAAATGATTTGGAATGTTTAGATTTCACAAAGATTCAAAACTTACAAAAATTCTAGAGTTTATGGCTTTTATAGAGTTTTAAAAATCAGTTTCAATAGCTATAAAACGGCTAGTAACGGCTAGTTTTAGGAAATTTTGGAAGTCGGAACTTTCTTCTCAACGTCCGAACTAATCCATGATAATAGAGTTTACATCACTAGATTCTTCATAGCCTTATTATTCATAGACCATGCTCTATATCCATGATAATAGAATTGTCCTTAGCATTTTCATCTCCAAAGCAATGAGACCTGATTCCTTCTTAATCAAAAAATCCTATCACACAACATACAAGCATATTAGTCCTTATCAATGTTTTTCATTAATCAAAACTAATCAAACCTTCATGATTTGGCCTTAGGGTTAACAATATTCTCACGCTCGACTTTACTTCCGGCATAGTCGGCATCTGAATAGGCAACAAGGTCAAAAGAAGATAATTATATAAAACAAAGACCATAATCATGTGTATCAATTAGATAATTAAGATACACTTAATGGAAATTAAATGAGACTCTTTTGGACAAGATTGAAATCTAGCACATGAGCACATGGCAAACATAATGTCCAACCTACTTACGGTAAGATAAAGCAAACTACTAACCATACTTCTACATACCTTTTCGTCAATATTTTTACCTTTCTCATCTTTGTCATGTTTAGTTGATGAACTCATAGGTGTGCTGATTTCTTTTTCTTGGTCCATTCCAAATCTCTTCAATAGCTCCTTCATGTACTTGGCTTGATTTATGAAAGTACCATCCTTGGTTTGCTTTATTTGTAGCCCTAGAAAGAAGTTGATTTCTCCCATCATGCTCATTTTGAACTCACTTTTTATTGACTTGGCAAACTTCTCACAAATATGATATCATCTATATAAATTTGTACAAGTAAGAGATCATTGTTGAAAGAGGTTTTTTTAAAAAGAGTTGTGTCATCCTTTCCTCTTGAAAATTCTTTTGAAAGTAGAAAAGCACCCAATCTTTCATACCAAGCTCTAGGGGCTTGTTTTAAACTATATAGAGCTTTGGATAGTTTGAAGACATGGATAGGAAATTTTTCGTAGGAAAAACTAAGGGGTTGTTCCACATAGACTTCTTCATCAATAAAATAGTTTTAAAATGTACTTTTGACATCCATTTGAAACAACTTAAAACCTTTAAAGCAAGCAAATGCCAAAAGGATTCTTATAGATTCAAGTCTAGCTACTGGAGCAAAAGTTTCATTATAGTCAATGCCCTTTTCTTGATTGAATCCTTGGGCAACAAGTCTAGCCTTGTTTCTTAAAAATTCTCTAGATTCATTTAGTTTATTTCTAAAAGCGTATTTTGTACCAATAATGGAGTGATCACGGTGTCTTGAGACAAGAATCCAAACTTTCTTTCTCTCAAATTGATTTAATTCCTCTTGCATAGCAACAATCCAAAAATAATAACACAAGGCATCTTCAATGTTTTTAGGCTCAATGTGAGATAAAAGTGTAAAGTTTTCAATAAAGTACCGTCTTTTTTTTAACACCTTGAGGACATCGCCAATGATTTGCTCCTTAGAGTGGCTTCTTGCATATCTTAGATCTTTTGGAAGCTCTTAGTCACTACTAGGTTGGTTATCTTGTTCTTGCTCAGTCGTTTATTCTTCATTAGCATGATCATACAAAGTTGATGCTTAAAGATGAGTTTGATTGTTATTCATGGAAGTATCTAAATCATCATCATCTCTTCTTTCCAAGTAAATGTTAGATTTATCAAAACTCACACGAATGGTCTCCTGAACACATAGTGTTCTTTTATTGTAAACTCTATAAGCCTTCTTGTTAGAAGAATAACCAAGAAAGGTGCCTTCATCCAATTTTCTATCAAAATTTTCCAAGTTGTCACAGATATTTAATATAAAGCACTTACATCCAAATACTTTGAAATAGGTAATAGAGGGTGTTCTACCAAATTGAATTTCAAAAGGTTTTTTTCTTAAAGATGGCCTCAAAAAAACTCTATGCATAAAATAGCAAGTAGTGTTTACAGGTTATGCTGAAAAAAATTTTGGTAAGGAGTTTTCACAAAGTATAGACCTAACCATTTTTAGTAGAGTTTGATTTTTCCTTTCAATAACCTTATTTTGTTGAGGTGTTTTGGCTGCTAAAAAATTGCGGACAATTCCATTCTTATCACACAGTTTTGTAAAATCTTGATTGTAAAATTCTCTCCTATTGTCACATCTAACTGAGACCATTTTTCACAAATGAAGATCTTTGATATTCAAGCAGTTTATCAAGATTGTCTCTACCGTTTATAAACTTTTCAACACATAAGGTGAATCATAATTGACAATAATTTTCTCAAGAGAGGAAATTTTAGCACAAAGAGATTTGTTCTCAAGAGACATGTTTTGCAAGAAAACATTTAGAACTTCTCTTCCAATGTTCAAGCAATCGATGTACTCAATAAGTTTTTTTGTTTTCACAAAATAATTTTGAGTTTTCATTCAATAATTCATCAATTTTTAATATCATGTCCTTGTTTCCTTTTTAAACCTTTTTTAATTCACTATACATATCAACAAGTAATTCACTAGGATCATCAGCATCATCATCACAATATGTAGAGGTTGTAGGAATAGATTGTACCTCATCATTCATAGCCATGAAATTGACATTTGCTCTTTTCTCATTGTTATCTCTACTTTCTTCATTGGCATGTTGATCCCAAGTGCCAACTACTCCCATTCCTTTCTTGAGGAATTTCTTCTTTTTGACTTTGGCTTCTCTCTCCTTTTCCAATGCTTTAGTGCAATCAACTACAAGGTGTTAGGTACTCTTGCATTCATAGCATTGAGGCTTGAATAATGAAGATAATTATCCTCCTTTCTTGGAAGGCATTTTTCATAAGAAATCTATTTTTATGGAATTTCTTGAACTTTTTCACAACCGTTGCCATCTCATCATCATCTCCATCTTCATCTTAATCACTAAATGGTTCCTCTTGCTCACTGGGATTGTTGGAGGCTTTAAGTATTGCTCCTTTCTCCTTTTCTCTTCATCTTCAAGATCATTTAGTCTCTTGACCTTCATCTCATTGTAAATAATGATCCAATGAGCTCTTCAAGAGGAAGAATCTTCAAGTATTTTGATTCTTCAATGGCAAGAGTCTTTGGTTGCCAAGACTTGAGTAGAGCATCCAAAATCTTCCTGTTTTATTCTCCAAGTGAATAATTTTTTTCATATGACTTTAAGCCATTGGAGATATTGGTAAATCTAGTGAACATGTCACTAATTCTCTCTGCTTGCTTCATGGTGAATTGCTCATAATCTCTTTCTAGCATTGCAAACTTTGACTCCTTTACATGATTAGTCCCTTCATGCGTCACTTGCAGAAGTCTCCACATGTCTTGAGCGGTGTCGCATCCACTCACTCAGTTGTATTCATTTGCATCCAATATACAACTCTAGATGTTCATTGCTGGATAGTTCAAGGTCATTTTCTTGAATCACTTTCATCATACTCATCCAATGGCTTTGGTTCCCTAGTGAACCCATCAGCTCTCATTCTCATATGTGTGTCAGAATCTTTCTCAATAATATTCCACAAATAAAAATTAATAGAACAAATATATATTTTAATTCTAGATTTTCAAAAAGTAAATTTTTTTTCATCAAACAAACGAGGTCTATTTGTGAAAGACCCTTCCAAATAAGGTAAGTTTGAAACATTAGCCATATGATCTTAACTTCTAGGTTGTGAAACCTCCCAAAGAAGCCCTAGCTATGATACCAATTGAAAGATCTAAGAGGGGAGGTGAATTGGGTCTTTGGCTAATTTTGAAAAACTTTTTCCTTTTTGCAAATATAGTTTGGAAGAAATTTGAGATCAAGTTCACAAGAAGATATTCAAATTAACACAATGAATTCCCAAATAAAGAAAAAAAAGATCACACAAGCAATTTATGGTGGTTTGATCACTCAAGATCTACATCCACTACTTTGAGCCCTCACTCAAAGATTTCAATCAATCTCAACTATAACAATAGTTATACAAGACACAATAGAAGCTCAGCTAACAAGGGTTTTACTTCATAACCTCCTTTCACTTACAACAATCAAGGTTCACCCTTTCAAAATTTATATCCTTTAGATAACCTTGAAGAAAGCAAATAGATGAAGTAAGAGAGAAGGATATTACCAACAACTTTGTAGATGATGACAAATCTAGCACCACTTCACTTTTTTGTCTATGGAATCTTGCAAACAAACTTTTTAGCACAAAACAGTAGAGAGCTTTTTGATATAGAATGATTGGGAAGACTAAAGATTCTTAAAGGCTCAAAAACTAATAAAAAATTTGAAGTTTATGGCTTTTATAGGATTTGAAAATCAGTTTTAATGTTCAAATAAAGACTAGTAATAGTAAAGTTTAGTCAACCAAACATGGAATCCGGCGTTCAAATACTCGTCCGAACTTCTCTGCTTACAGGCTACGAGAATAAATTCTGGCCAATGCGGATATCCAAACTGGAGTCCAAACTATTCAAACTTTGTCAAAATATTTAGAAATCAAGTACTACAAGTTTGAAATCATTTTGGACTATAAGATAGATCTTTTTAAGAGATTTTAAACCACAAGACGTTGTCAAGAACTTGGTAAAACATGTATAGTGAAAACCTTTTAAGACTAAAAATCATGTTTTCTGCTCTCTTTTAAGTTCTTTAGATTTCAAAGACAATCGGTGTAAGATTTACAAGAATATACTTATTAATCAAGTGTAAACCTACACAAAAGTCTTCAAAGCCTTCAATCCTTAGGACATGCTCTACATAATTTAATTCTCTGAGTACATTTGAGTTGTCCTTAGCACCTTATCTTCAAGGCAATGAGACTTCTTAGCTTTCTCAATCCAATAATCCTATCACACAACAATTACTCAAGTTAGCTCATATCAATGTTTGTCATAGTTAAAACTATAAGATTTTCCCTTAGGGCTTACATGAACTTTTGGTTCAAAGTATCTTGAGGATCAAAATGAGATACAAATAACTAAATTATTTATATCACTATATCTTTTCTGCTGTTTTGTGATGGAATAATTTATAGAATACATTCAATTCTTATAGGGAAAATGTTTAATTTTTTACAATAAATACAAGGATCAAAGGCGAGAAGTATAATGTTATGTTGACAAAATACAAACAAGTCACTACAAGAAAATACGCGATTAGCGACAACAAACTATGTCGCAAATTTTGCGATGATATAGTGAGATAAAAGCTACCAATGCCATATTTGACCAAAGATACAAGTCCTTCACTAATCCTCTACAAATTTGCAAGAGATTATCGATGGAAACTAATTTCCAAATTAAGATCTCTTTTTAACCTTTTCACCAGGGTTCCGTTGCAAATTTACAAAGCATTAGCAACAAAACACTACTTTAAAAATTGAAATATCTTTCTTATTTTTCTCTTAGAATTTGTTGCTAATACACTAATTTCAAAAATTAAAATCTCTTTTTTATTTTTTACTAAGGTTTTCGTTGCTAATCCAATGCAAAATTTGTGATGAATTAGCAATGGAATACTAATTTTTAAATTAAAATCTCTTTTTTATTTTGCACTAGCATTTCCATCGCTAATCCCATGAAAATTAGTGAGGGACTAGTGATGTATACTAATTCTCAAATTTAAACATCTTTTGTATTTTTATCTAGAGTGAGGGATTTGCGACATAAACTCATTTTCAAATTAAGATCTCTTTTTTATTTATTCACTTGGGTTTCATCACTAATCCCCGGCATATTTAGGATGGATTAGCAACAACAACTATTTTCCAAATTAAGACCTCTTTTTTATTTTTTTCTAGAGTTTTGTTACTGATCTCTCTTAAATTTGTGAGGAATTAGTAAAGAAATATTGAATTTTTTAATTTATGATTTTTTAACATCTTTTATCCAATATTTGTTGTTGCTAATTCGTTGCCTATTTTGCTATAGATTTGTGATGGATTTTATTTTTCAATATTTCCTTCCATAGTTTTCTTTTTTATTTTTTGGTCCAATCTTACATGGGTTACCTAGATCTACAAAAATCAATATTTCTTCATTGTAGTATATATGTTTATCATAAATACTCATTTTGATTTAGCTAGGTTACCTAGTTTACATATTTAATATCATATTGAAAAATCTAAGGGGGGCGAATTAGTCTTTGGCTAATTTTTGAAAAAGTTATTCCCTTTTAAGAAAATTAATTTGGAAGATGTTTGAAATAAAACTCTCAACAAGTTATACAAGTAATCACAATAAGATTCCAAATTGAAAGAAATATGAGAAGAGATAACACAAGCAATGTGCAGTAGTTCAATCACACAATATCTACATCCACTATCTTGAGCCCTAACTCATATTTTTCAACCAAATTTAACTATAACACAAGTTCATCAAAATACAATAGAGGCTCGCCCAACAAGGGTTTTATTCTACAACCTCTTTTCACTTACAATAATGATGTGAGTAGGACTACGGACTGCCATGATGGATTGGACATGTCAAATACAGAGCCAATAATAACAGTTGGGTCCATGACCAGAGCTAAGGCCAAGGGGCTTCAAGAGGCCTTGTTTACATATGTAGGCCAACATATAAAGAGGATGGAGCTGGCCAAACCTATTGGAGGATAGTTAGTTGGCCCACAGTCCAATTTGATCCACTTGTCTCATATCATTGAGCCAGATGATTTGGACACTTGAACACTATGGACTTGGCTTAAGCCCAAGAGGGAGGGATGTTTTAAATTTGGGCTGCATATTAATTATCTTGGACTTGTTATTTTATGTTGGGCTTACATGTATTATTAGCCCAATTCTTTCATGTTTTACCCTAGCTATAAATAGACCACTTTAAGACAATTATGGCAGAATTTTGGAGTGAACTACCGCCACCCTTGAGAAGGAGGTGCTGCCGCCAAATTTGAGAGGTAATTCATCTTGTTCTTGTTACTCGAAGAACTACTCTTCACTTATCAATTGAATTTTCGATTGTTGCGTGTGAGTGTTCTTCTTGCTAAATTAAATTCTGATTATCAGGATTGCTTAGAACAAGTTTCTAAGAGGTGTCGTAGGGATTTAATTTGTTTTGAGTGTTTCTTCACAATCTTGCTTCGAAAAAGAATTCTGTATTTTTTTTCTTCAAGGCCGAAAACCAATCCTTTCAATCTTGTATTCCATGGGGTGCGTGTTATTTGGTATCAAAGTTGTGGTATGGAGGTGGGTTCCTATTATGCTCCATTGAAATCCAAGAACTTACCGACAACATCTTCAAGAGGTGAATCTCGACCTAGGATTTTCAACTCTTCTTATTAAGTATTTGTAATATTTGCTTTAGTTAGGCTGTTGTTAAAAATAATAGTTAGATATATATTTTGGACAGAAAAAAACAAAAAAAAAAAGGATCAAGTCCAAAACCAAAAAAAAAGAGTACAACAACAGTGCAAAAATTTTTTTTCTCTCGGCATATTCATACCTTCTTGTTGGACCATTTTGAATCGCCTGTGATAAGCAGTTTCAAAATTTTTATTTCTTCCAATTGTTAAGTTGTTGTATTCTTGTTTGAAGTTTCTGAGATTGTAAGCTATTGTTATTGGATTATTTGTTGCTTGTTACTTGGACTACAATCAGATTCATTGATTTGTTGAATTTGGTTATGAATTGTAACTTGAATTTCAGAGGAATTTGAATGTTAAAAGGAAAGAGTGTGTGAGTTTATTTGAGGGTGTCATTGTCGTGATATAAACATGAGGGTAGTGACAACATTTGAGCGAAACACGTGAGGGAGTGTGCGAGGGTGTTTATTACTAACTCTATTTTGCAGGTGCAACATTATTTCACAATGTCATAGGGAGGTAGTTCTGAGGAGCACCAAAGGGGAGATGCAAATATCGCTTTCACTTTGAGAGCCATGTAGCAACAATTTGAGAGGTTCAACCAAGCCTTTGTTGAGATGAGGGAACAAATAGATGAGATCAGGCAAGAGAGGTGTGAAGAACCTCAGGGGAGACGTGCAGGAGTACGCCAATAGCAACCACCACCTCGTAGACCTCTACCTCAGTATGAACCAGAGGAGGATGAATTTGAGGAAGGGGAGAAGAAGTTTGAAGGATGCAAACCTAGAAGAGCTCAGAGAGAAATTCCATTTAACAGAAGAGATGGAGACCTCAAATCTATTAAAATACAGATTCCTGCATTCAAGGGGTAGAACGATGCAGAGGCTTACCTGGAGTGGGAAAGGAAGGTGGGCTTGGTTTTTGAGTGCCACAAATTTTCTAAGGATAAGAAGGTAAAACTAGCTGCTATTGAGTTTACAGATTATGCACCAATATGGTGGGATCAGATGGTGACATCCAGGAGGAGAAATGGAGAGATGTCAATTGCTACTTGGGAAACTATGAAGGCATGTATGAGAAAGCGTTTTGAGCCTTCGTACTACTATAGGGAGGTGCACCAAAAACTTCAGTGACTCACTCAGGGGTCTAAATCAGTAGAAGAAGACCCCAAGGAGATGAAGGTGGCTATGATCCGAGCCAACATAGAGGAAGATCCAGAGGCTACAATGGCCAGATTTTTGAGTGGGCTCAACAAGGAATTATCTAATATTGTGGAGAGCAACACTACCTAGAGATTGAGGACATGGTGAACATGGCCATGAATGTGGAGAGACAACTCAAAGCTAGGCTGGTAACAAGGAATGGAGCATATTATAGCTATTCATGGAACTCCAGATGGCCTAGAAAGGAAGAGAAGTCTAAGGATAAGGGATTGGACTTCAAGGAAGCACCTAAGAAACCAATTGGGGGATATGAACTGAAATGTACCTCCAACACCCAAGCTACCTCTAGTAAACATTCATCTATAAAATATTTTAAATGCTTGGGTACCGGTCATATTGCATCTCAATGTCCTAATAAAATGGTTATGATTATGAGGGATAATGGAGTGATTGATTCAAAGGATAGTAGTTATGAATCTAAACTTGTTATTGAAAATAACTTCGATGATGATAGTTGTTTTGAGAGGGTTGTTACAACGGAAGCACTAGTAGTCAGGAGAGTACTAAGTACTCGAGCTACAGATGAGATCGTAGAACTGAAGAAAAATCTTTTTCATTCAAGGTGTTTAGTGGGAGGAAAAGTATGTAATTTGATCATCGATGGGGGTAGTTGTACCAATGTAGCTAGTATAACCATGGTTGAGAAATTAGGACTGACTTGTAGAAGACATCCAGAACCTCATAAGCTACAGTGGTTTAATGATAGTGCAGATATGAAGGTAACTAAACAAGTGTTTGTGTCTTTCTCAGTTGGTAGATATGAGGATGAGGTGTTGTGTGATATGGTGCCCACGGAGGTTGGTCATATATTATTTGGGAGACCTTGGCAGTTTGATAGGAGAGTTGCACATGATAGGTATACCAGTAGGTACTCTTTTAAGTTTAAGGGTAGGAATTTCATTCTTATACCTCTATCACCTCTTGAACTATACCTGGACTAGTTAAAAATAAGTAAAGGTGAGGAGGGTTTAGGCAGTGAGCGTAACAAAATTAAAGAGGGGAAAGAGGCCCAAAAGAAAATTGGGAGTGGCCCAATAGTGAGTGATTGCACAGTGAGTGAAAAATATATTGAAAAGAAAGAGAGAAAAGTGAGCTTGTATGCGAGGGAAAAAGACATGAGAAGAACGATTGGAGAGAAGAGAGCACTAGTTATAGTGAGATATAGAGAGTGTTTAGTTTCTGACACCAACCCTCTTTATTCCTTGCCTAGCATGTTTTCATCTCTTTTGCAGGATTATGCAGATGTCTTTCCTGAGGAGATGCCCAAGGGACTACCAACCTCCAAATAGACTTTGTGCCTGGAGCTGAGATTCCTAATCGCCCAGCTTACTGAAGTAACCCTGCGAAAACAAAGGAGCTTTAGAAACAAGTGGATGAACTATTAAAGAAGTGGCACGTGAAACAAAGCTTGAGTCCTTGTGTTGTGCTTGTGTTGTTGATGCCAAAGAAGGATGGAACATGGAGGGTGTGCGTGGATTGTAGAGTTGTGAATAAAATCACTGTAAAGTGTCGCCATCGTATTCCTAGGTTAGATGATAGGCTTGATGAACTGCACGGTGCATGTATCTTTACAAAAATTGATTTAAAAAGTGGATACCACAAAATTAGAATGAAACCAAGAGATGAATGGAAAATTGCTTTCAAAACTAAGTATGGGTTGTATGAGTAGTTAGTCATGCCATTTGGTTTAACTAATGCACCTAACACTTTTATGAGGCTGATGAATCATGTATTGCGTGCATTTCTTGGAAAATTTGTGGTTGCTTACTTTGATGACATCTTGGTATATAGCACTAATTTGGATATGCATGTCATGCATGTGAGGTATGTCTTGGATGTTCTGAGACAGGAAAAATTATATGCAAATCTTAAGAAGAATACATTTTACATTGATAGACTAGTATTTTTGGGGTTTGTAATATGTTCTCTGGGAGTTGAGGTTGATAGTGAGAAGGTGAAAGCTATCCAGGATTGGCCAACTCCTAAGAGTGTGAGTGAGATAAGATGTTTTCTTGGACTTGCTAGTTTCTACAGGAGGTTTGTGAAGGACTTTTTTACCATTTGACTGAGATAATTAAGAAGGAAAACGGGTTTACTTGGGGTCAGGAACAAGAACATGCATTTACATTGTTAAAGAAAAATTATGTTCTGCTCCTATTCTATGTTTACCTGATTTTGAGAAAGCTTTTGAGGTTGAATGTGATGCTTTTGGGATTGGTATAGGTGCTGTGCTTTTGCAGGAAAACAAACCAATTGCATACTTCAGTGAGAAGCTTAGTGGTGCACAACTCAATTATCCCACATATGATAAGGAGTTGTATGTTGTTCTGAGAGCATTGGAGATGTGACAATCTTATCTTCAACCTAGAGAATTTGTCATTAGGACAGATCATGAGTCCTTAAAGCACTTGAAGGGACAGGACAAGCTGAGCAAGAGACATACCACATGGCTGGAGTTTCTGGAGACATTCCCCTATGTACTGCAATACAAGCAAGGGAAGGAGAACGTGGTAGCTGATGCTTTATCTAGGAGGTATTCCTTGATTACTACTCTACATTCTAAGTTATTAGGACTTGAGCAGCTTAAGGATTTATATGCTTCCAAAGTTGATTATTCTATTGTATATTCTGCTTGTGAACATACTACAGAAATTCTACAGGCATGATGGCTATCTCTTTCTGGGTAGTCAATTGTGTGCCTAATTGTCCTATGCGTACTTTATTTTTGCATAAAGGTCATAGTGGTGGTTTAATGGGACATTTTGGGGTTGCTAAGACTTTGGATATTCTGTAAGAACATTTTTACTGGCCAGGTATGCGTAGGGATGTTGAACGTGTGTGTGCCAAGTGTATTGCAAGTAAACAGGCAAAATCCACTATCAAACCACATGGTTTGTATACCCCTTTACCTGTGCCTACTGAACCGTGGATTGATATCTCTATGGACTTTGTCTTGGGTTTGCCTAGGACAAAAAGGGGCTATGATTGCATCTTCGCTGTTGTTGATAGGTTTAGTAAATTGGCACATTTTATTGCATGTTATAAGACTGATGATGTTGTGCAAGTGGCTGATTTATTTTTCAAAGATGTTGTTAGATTGTATGGCCTTCCTAGGTCTATTGTTTCAGATAGAGATGCTAAACTTCTAAGCCATTTTTGATGTGTGTTGTGGGGAAAATTGGGTACCAAACTACTTTATTCTACAACTTGTTAGCCACTGACTGATGGTCAGACGGAGGTTGTCAATAGGACCTTGGGAACCTTATTACGTGCTATAGTTGGTAAGAATCTTAAAACTCGGGGTGAATGTTTACCATTTATTGAGTTTGCATATAACAAAAATGTGCATTCCATTACAGGTTATTCACCATTTGAGCTTGTATATGGCATTAATCATTTAACTGTTTTGGATTTGGTGCTTTTACCTTTGCATGAGTTGTCTAGTACAGAAGGCAAGAGAAAAGCTAGGATGGTTTGAGCCATGCACGAGAAGGCAAGACAGCATATCTAGCAGAAGAACAAGGTCTATGCCGAACAAGGTCTATTCCAAACAAGCCAATAAGGGGCGAAAATTGTTAACCTTTGAATCTAGTGATTGGGTTTGGGTGCTCCTAGGGATGATGGTCCATTTCAGGTGTTGGAGCGGATCAATAACAATGCCTAAAAGCTTGATATGCCAGGTGAGTATGGTGTTTCTGCAACCTTTAATGTTGCTAACCTTTCTCCTTTTGATATGGATTTAGATTCGAGGACGAATCTTCTTGAGGAGGGAGGGACTAATGTGAGCAGGACCACGGACTACCATGATGGATGAACATGTCAAATAGAGAGCCAATAATACCAGTTGGACCAATAACTAGAGCTAGGGCCAAGGGGCTTCAAGAGGCCTTGTTTGCATATGTAGGCCAACATATAAAGAGGATGGAGTTGGCTAAACCTATTGGAAGAGAGTTAGTTGTGCCACAGTCCAAATTGATTCACTTATCTCATATCATTGAGCTAGATGATTTGGACACTTAAAGACTATGGACTTGGCTTAAGCCCAAGAGGGAGGGATGTTTTAAATTTGGGCTGCATATTAATTATCTTAGACTTGTTGTTTATGTTGGGCTTGCATGTATTATTAGCCAAATTCTTTCATGTTTTACCCTAACTATAAATATACCTCTTTAAGACAATTAGGGCAGAATTTTGGAGTCATTTTGGAGTGAACTACCGCCACCCTTGAGAAGGAGGTACTGCCGCCATCTTTGAGAGGTAATTCCTCTTGTTCTTGTTACTCAAAGAACTACACTTCACTTATCAATTGAATTTCCAATTGTGGCGTGTGAGTGTTCTTCTTGCTAAATTAAATTCTGATTATCAAGATTTCTTAGAACAAGTTTCTAAGAGGTGTCGTAGGGATTTAATTTGTTTTGAGCGTTTCTTCACAATCTTACTTCGAAAAAGAATTCTGTATTTTTCTTCCTTCAAGGCCGAAAATCAATCCTTTCAATCTTGTATTCCATGGAGTGTGTGTTAAATAATCATAGCTCACCTTATCAAAACGGTTTTATATCCTCAAGATAACCTTGAATAAAATAAATATATGAAAAGATAAGGAAGTTACCAACAATTTGGTAGATGATGACAAATTAGCACACCTTCACCTTTTTTGTCTAAGGAATCTTGAATTTGAACTTTTTAACTCAAGACAAAAGAGTGGTTTTGACAGAGAATAATTGGGAAGAGTAAAGATTCTTAAAGGCTTTAAAACTATCCAAAAATCTGAAGTTTACGTCTTTTATAGGGTTTAAAAATCAGTTTCAGTGTTCAAATAACAGCTAGTAATTGTAAAATTCAATCGACCTAACATGGACCTCTACATCTGAATGATTGTCTGTTTTTTTTTTCTAGCTGTCAGGGTCAATTCAGTGGACTGAATTTGGATATAAGTATATGAATGGACGTCCAAATTTCTCTAAAAATTCAGAAGCCATGATATATATTTCGGACGTCTGAATTGGAGTCTGAACTATTCAAACATAGTCAAAATGATTAGAAATCAAACACAACAAGTTAGAAATTATTTTGGATTATAAAATGGATCTTTCAAATGCTTTTAGCCCAAAGGTCATTGTTAAGAACTTGGAAAAACTTGTAATATAAATCATTTCAGATTGGAAACTAAATTTTAAGCTCTTTGAAAAAATTCTTTCGATTCCAAAGACAAACAAGTGCAAGGTTTACAAAGATATACCTATAAAGCCTTTGTAAACCTATACTAAGGTCTTCAAAGCCATCAATCATTTGGACAAGCTCTTCAAGTTATAATTCTTTGAGCACAATTTGAGTTGTCCTTAGCAAATCATCTTCAAGGCAATGAGACTTCTTAGCTTCCACAATTCAAGAATCCTATCACACAATAAATATTCAAGTTAGCTCATATCAATATTTGTCATAATGAAAACTCTAAGATTTTCCCTCTAGGCTTACACATATATTTGTCAATGGCCTCATAAATTTGTGACGGCTTATCAATGGCCTCTTGATTTTTAAATTAGTATGTGCTTTTTTAATTTTTTAGGCATTGTCGTCGCTAATCCATCGCAAATTTGTGAGGGATTAATGACGTCACATGGAAAAAATAGAAAATACATGCTAATTTTGAAACATAGATGTAATAATAATATAACTATGCTATAATATAAATAAATTATTAATATAATAATATATAACAACTAACATATAATATAAATATTATATGGTCAAATAAAACACAATAAGTAACCTACCCTAGCGAAGGAGAACATCCTCCAACTTTGCAGCAACATGGGTTTGAATCCCGCCTCCAACTTTGTTGTGTTTTCTTGTAGTGAGTGCTATTTCATAAAAAAATAATTTGTATAAATCAATTTATCTCACCAATGGTCCTATAAGACCATTTACCATGAACATATTCTATAGGATTTTCAAATATTTAATAGATATAAAATATCACCTATATTATTAGGACAAATTGTGGAAATAAGAGAATTTTAAATGAGCTCAGTACGAAATTTTTACGAAATAAGTCAACAATATATGTGACTTTGTTGCCAATGCATCAATTATTCATCCCAAAAACATATTCACCCCCCAAATTTAATAGGTGATGTCAATTTACCTTAAAAACATATATCACAAAAGAATTCATTGAGTTAGAAAATAGAAAGAATATTGTAAGACCTAAGAGGGGGGGTGAATTAGGTCTTAGGCTAATTGTCGAAATCTTTTCCCTTTTTACAAATCCTTTGCCTTAATAAAAGCTCTTCTTTAATTCCACAAGCTTCAAGTTTATATGTGATGTGATGGTTAAGATAATATCATCAAACTACAACCAATCAATCAACAACAATCAATAAGTAATAATAACATGAGCATGTAAATGAATAAAGCTATAAGAAAATGAACACGATTTATAGTGGTTCGATCTCTCCAAGATCTACATCCACTACCTTGAGTCCACACTCAAGGATTTCAACCAATCCACTATAAGCTCAAGTTCAACAATTACATAAGAGGCTAACCACACTATGGTTTTACATTCACAACCTCTTCTAGTAATTATACAAACAAGGTTCACCCTTCCACAAGGGTTTTATATCTAAAGACAACCTCAAGACTAATCTAATCCAAGGCTTACCCTCACACAGGTTTTACACTACAACCTTGATTAATCTAGTCTATGGCTCACCCTAACACAAAAGGGTTTTATGTCACAAGATAACCTTGCAAATGAGCTAGTAGAAAATAACACAATTTAATAAGGAGATAAGAATGTGTAGATGTTACCACTTGTAGGTAGATTTTTACACAATGTTGCACCTTTACACTTTGCCTTTGGAATCTTGAATGTACACCTTTGAGCACAAGGCAATTTGAGAGCTTTTCAATTCAATTTGATGTAAAACAAGTTAGAGAATGTGGGATTTATTTAGTTCAAAGTTCTACTAAAAAATCTAGAGTTTATGGCTTTTATAGAATTCAAAAATCAGTTTAAACAGTCATAAAACGGCTAGTAACGGCTAGTTTCAGAAAATACTGCTCATGTGAATAGTGATACTGTACATGTACTGTTCGTGTGAATAGTGTTACTATTCGGACGACCGAATTTTCCAGGTTCGTCCGAATCTTCGTCCGAATTTCTCTGGAAAAACAGTCGGCACTGTTCATAAAAGCGTGAATAGTATTACTATTCATGCGTTGTTCACTGTTCATAGTGTTACTATTCATGCGTTGTTCACTGTTAACAGTGTTACTATTCATGCGTTGTTCACTGTTCACAGTGCAGAAAAAATTCTTCACAAAATTCGGACGACCGAATTTCTTCTGCATGCGTCCGAATCTTCTTCCGAATTTTTAAAACTTTGTCAAAACATATCCAAATCATTTCAAACAAGTTGGAAAACATTCTAGCCTTAAAGATAAGTCATTAAAGACCTTTTATGTGCAAAAATCATTTATGAAAACTTGATAATTTAGGTAAGTTCAAAACCATTGAAACCATTTAAATCAAGTTTTGTGCTCTCAATTGCAACTCATAGATTCCAAGACTTAAGAGTGTAGGGTTTACAATATTTACCTATTAACCACGTGTCACCTACACTTCATGTCTTCAAAGCCTTCATTAATCTTGAACAAACTCTTCAATCTTTAATCACTTTGACATATTTGAGTTGTTCATGCATTGCTAGCTCCAAGGCAATGAGACTTCATACTTCTTAATCCAACAATCCTATCACACAAATGACATGCACATTAGTCCTCATCAATATTTGTCATTAATCAAAACTACATGATTTGCCCTTAGGGCTAACAATCTCCCCCTTTTTGATGATGACAAACTTTGATGCAAAAATGTGATGGATTTAAACAATGTAGTACAAAGAAATAATGATGTCAATGATAGAAGATAACAAATTTAGCACATTGACATTCAAATGGCTCAATATGAGCCTATGACCCAACCAACCTCCATTTGCCTCCTTCCTTCCAACAACTAGGATAGAAGATATAGCATTTAAGCATTAAGAAAACTTCTAAGAGAGGTTTTAAAGGTTGTAAAAGTTTAACAATGCTCCCCCTTAGATTGTGCTCATTTTTCAACAAGTTTGGACTTGAGATACTATGCATCCGAATTTTGACATATCAAGTCCGAACTATAAAATAAGTAAAATGAAAGCTTCAATTTTTGAAAATAAGCTTTCCTAAGATTGTTCAAACATAGTAGAAGAGATTGAAACATGTTTGAATCAAATTGAACAGCAAAAGAGCACATTTTGGCTACAAAATATGGATGCATCCGAATTTCAGAACATGCATCCGAATTTTTAAACCTTGCATCCAAATTTTTTGATCTTAAGTCCAAACTGCAATAAATTCAATATAATGAATGTTTGAAGTGAAATAAAGTATTCCTAAGGTTGTTCAAACATAATGGAAGAGATTAAAACATATTTGGATCAATTTGAACAACAAAAGAGCATGTTTTGGCAACAAAATATGCATGCATCCGAATTTCGAATCATGCATCCGAATTTTAAGATTTCAAATCCAAAATGTAAAATATGTGAGATAACAACTTTAATTTTTGAAAATAAGCTTTTCTAAGATTGTTCAAATATGATAGGAAGGATTAAGACAGTTTTTAAACAATTTGAACAATAGAAAAACATTTTTGGCAAGAAAGTTTGGATGCATCCGAATTTTTGGTTTGCATCCAAATTTCAAGTCCAAATTTTTGGTAGCAAGTTTGAAAAGGTGATTTTGCATTCTCAAATGAACTATAGAAGTACTCAAATATGTATAGCTACAATAGCACTCATTTTAGCTTTGCAAAACCACAAAACTAATGCATTCAATTGTAGGTCAAGTCAAGAACCAAGTTCAAGATTTTAATCTCAACTTAACCATATTCCAAAAACTCAGAAAATAACCAAAACCTCACATAGTATAACATAGTCAATTTAAATTTCAATTGCAGCCATATATTTTCACAAAACACATTCATTTTACATTTCAACCTATAGTACATATACATAGCACATTTACAGCAAGCACATAGCATATAGCACATCTTGCAGTCAACATTCTTTCTTCCCCTTGACATATGCATGGATTTTCAGAAAATTCACACATTTTCTATTCATGCATGAGGAATTCCACTGCTATTTCACATTTTCACACATTTTGTCATCCCATTTCTTCTCCCCCTTTTGTCATCACTCAAAGATGGGGTTAATGAAAATGAGACAACATGTATCACATATAAGCAGTATATTGATCAACTCTCATTTGGCAATTTAGAAATGTATTGACCAACTCTCATAAACAGTATAGTTCTAGTCAAATAATTATCATCCTAACAGCAATAATCATTATGTAGCATCTCAACAATAATAAATCAACTTCTTCTCTCCCTTTTTATCCCTTTTTATCAGCAATTAAACTTGGGGTGAGAGTACTTGGACAACAAAAGTGAAACAAAGAAGCTCTTATCACAAAGATTTCACATATTGAGCTTCAAAGCACTATAATGACTAGAAAGGCACAAGTAAATTTCAATGTTAAATCATAACATGTGCATTAAAATAAAATAAGCAACAAAATAGAATTTAGGGATAGAAAGGCTTAGTCTTGGATGCGCTTTGTGGTCTTCACTTCCAAATTTGTTTGTTATGATGGCCATATCTCCCTTGATCTCTGTATGATAGGGTCCTTCATTTGTTGACTCCTTGCTTGTGTAATTCTGCTTTGGAAAGCTACCAATCAAGAGGATCTTGGATCTTCTTTCTTTGAACCACATTTTCTTGCTCCCTTGGTTGAAGGATATTGGTGATGGATTTGTGATTTGACTTTGTTAAACTTCATTCATCTCCTTCTTCTTGCTTGTTCTCTTGGGCTTTATAGGAACTTGCACCATTTAAAACCACTTGAGAAATCTTTCTCAAGTCTTCTTCTATATTCTTGACTCTAGCTTCTAAACCATCAAATTTGGCAAGAATTATCAGAGCAAAAGACTTGAAGAATTTGTCCATCTTCTTCATTTCCTCTACATGGTTGTTCAATGTCTCTTGAAACACCTTGGCAACTCTTCAAATAGTCTTCTTTTGTGGAAGGTTGCTCCCCCTCACTAGATGAGTCATGTTTCATTTTAATTTCCTTTCTCTAGCAAGGATTTCCTCTTCATCCTCTTATTCTTCATCATTTTCTTCTTCCTTCTTTTTCATTACTTTCTTCCTCCTTTTCTTCATCATTGCTAGCATCTCTTCTATCACCCCTTAGAGGAGTTTTTCTTCTAGCCCTTCATACATTTTCATCATCAAGTATTCAAGGAATTCTCTTTAGTGAGTTGTTGGTGTAGACTTCTTCACTCTTTATTGGTTAACTACTACAAGACAATTACACTTGGAAATACTTGAAAACCTTGGTAAACAATTTGCTATGTGGCAAAGCCTTACGTTCGGTTCTTCTAGCTGCCATTATATTCTTTAGCACTATATATCCAAAATTCATTTTTCTTTTCTTATGCATGGCTAGCATAATTACAGCATACATATTATCAACTTGCTCAACTCTTTCTTCCTTAATATTTGCTTAAACTTCATAAACTAAGAAAGGTAATAGCATTCATCAAACACAAGCAAACTAGTCCATCTCACATCATTTAAAAATGAGAGTATATTACCCATTTCGGATAGTTTGATGACATCCACCTTGTGGCTTGGATTTGTCTTATGGTTCCTTTTTGTCCAATCATCAAATTTAGTAGCAGCCTCCACTGTGACAAATCTATCCAGCCATGACATGCTTTGAGGAACATGAACCTTCCTTGGTTCATTGATCACTAGTCCTCCTTCTCACTTCTTTTGCTTTCCCTTTCCTTTTCTCATGCTAGGCTTCTTTGTCCTCACCTGGAGCTACAACACTTGAATACACTCATTAGTTAATGAATTTTGAAATCCCTAAGCTTCTTCTAAGATTGGTCAAACCTTTCTTCGGGCAATGGCTTAGTAACGATATCATTAATTTGCTCATTAATGCAAACATGCTTTAAACAAGTATTACTCTTAGTAAAGTGATCTCTAATGAGATTAAGTTTGATCTCTATATGCTTTGTCCTAGTTTGTTGAATAGTATGATGGTCAAATCTATTGCATTAGTGTTATCACATAATATAGCCACACATTTGAAATATAGATCATAATCACTTAGAGTATTAATAAGGTAATAGAGAATGTGTTTAACAACAATCAAATGAAACTCTTTAGGACAAGATGAAATCTAGCACACAAGCACATGACAAACATAATATTGGCTCTTCTTGCTGTCAAATAGAGTTGACTACTCCTATGAAACCATTTTATTCTTGTCAAGCATAGTTGATAAACTTATGGATGCTTATACCTTAACTTGATTCATAAAAGTGCCATCCTTGGCTTGCTTGATTTGTAGGCCAAGAAAGAAATTGAGTTTTCCTATCATGCTTATTTCAATTTTACTTTGCATCAACTTGGAAAACACATCACAAAGTGAAGTATTAGAAGCACAAAAATTGTATCATGTATTTGGACAAGTTATAGATCATTGTTGCATGAGGATTTTCTAAAAAGAGTAGTTTCAGTTTTCCTCTTGAAAATCCTTTTGAAAGAAGGAAACTACTCAATCTTTTACACTAAATTCTAGGAGCTGGTTTTAAACCATAAAAGACTTTGGATAGTTTGAAAATATGGTAGGAAACTTTTCATGAGCAAAACCGGGTGATTATTCCACATAAATCACTTCCTCAATAAAACCATTTAGAAAAGCACTTTTGACATTCATTTGAAATAACTTAAAGCAAGTACAAGTCAAAAGCATTCTTATGGACTCACGTCTTCATTCGGAACGAATGTTTCATATCATAATCAATTTCCTCTTCTTGATTGAATCCTTAGGCAACAAGTCTAACCTTGTTTCTAACAACTTCTCCGGATTCAATAAGTTTATTTCTAAAAACCATTTAGTTCCAATAATAGAATAATCATGAGATTTAGGAATATCCAAAATATTGTATCTTTCAAATTTATTTAATTCCTCTTGCATAGCAATAATCCAAAAATCATCACACAAGGCATCATCAATACTTTTAGGCTCATATGAAATAATAGAATAAAGTTATTGATAAAATACCGCCTTATTTTTACTCCTTGTGAGATATCACCAATGATTTGCTCCTTAGGGTGGCCTTTGTGGGTATCATAAGTTCTTTGAAAGCTCTTGGTCACCACTAGGTTGGTCATCTTGATTTTGTTCTATCATTTCTTCCTCATTGGTATGATTCCCCAAAGTTGGTGCTTGAAGACGAGTTTGATATTCATTCATAGATGTACCTACATCATCTTCATCTTTTCTTTCCCAAGTGAATGTAAGATTCATCAAAAATAAACATGAATGGTTTCCTCATCATATAAGATTCTTTTCATTATGAACTCTATAGGCCTTTTTTGTTAGAAGAATAGTTAAGAGATATATCTACATCCAATTTTCTATCAAATTTAAGTAAGTTTTCACAAGTATTCAGAATAAGACATTTATAACCAAACACTTTAAAATATGCAATTTTAGGCATTTTATAAAAGAGAATTCAAAAGATGTTTTCCTTCAAAATGATCTTAAAAGAATTCTATTTTTCATTGCATGTGATGTTTACAACTTTGAACCAAAAATATTTTTTTTTTGAAGAAGAAGAATATTCACAAAGCATGGACCTAGCCAAATTTTTTTTTTTAAAGTTCAAATTTTCCTTTTAATAACACCATTTTATTGTGGGGTTTTTGCAGTTGAAACAATTATATGAAATTCAATTTTCAAAACAAATTTTGTAAAGACTTTGTTGTAAAATTCTCCCATTGTCACTTGTGAAACACTTCTCCAATTTTCAAGGGAGGTTTGAACCTTTTTGAATGATTTTACAAACTTATGAAACACTTAATCTTTTCGAACAATGAATAATGCTAAAATGAATATTTAGAAATCATCGACTACTAGTAAGGCATACTTCAAGTCATCAATACTAGAGTTCCATATAAGTCCAAAACAATCCATTTGAAGAAGCTCAAGATGTTTTGAGGTCTAAAATCATTTTCATGGATTTGAAAGATTCTTTTGTTTGTTTTCCATATGGACAAGTATCTCAAAAATAATTTTTTAAAACACATTTTTAGCAATCCTCTAACTAAATCTTGATAGAAAAGTTTGTTCAACAAATCCATGTTCACATGACCAACTCTTTTATGCCAAGAAAATAATTATCATAAGGAACAAGACATTCAAGCTTATCAAGATAAAGCACACATTGAAACATTTTGTGAGTAATTGACCAAAATCACAAAATATCATTTTGTCATACAAATTCGGACGACCGAATTTATGGTCTTCAAGTCTGAACATTTTGTAAAGTTTCATAAAGATGTTTTTAACCAAGAAAATGCATAGCTATCACGACATATAATCAATTTCAAGAACATATAAACCATGAATTCAATCTCATATAATCAATGTTACCTAATCAACTTCAGAGAAGCAATTGACAAGTCATGGTTGGCAAATTTTCAAATATTGACTAAAAGCATTCTTAAATGAAATTTCACATTTTGGCATTCAACCTCTTATTCATTGTCACACAATTAACTAATGCTAAACAGGTTATAGTTCAAATAATCAATAAGCAAAACTTGTTTAAGAAGAAGAGAGAAACCTTTACCAACATTGATTACTCCAAGAACTCTTCCTTTCTTCAAAAACAAATCCTTCATTGGTTGCTTTGACCTTGATTATGAATGAGGTGTTTTCCTTTATTCTTTAAGCTAACATCATCAATGTGCCGCTTAGTGGTGCTTGAGTTTGAATTAAAATGTTCTTGCAATAAAGGAGAGGAAGTATCCTTTGGTACCCATACTTTCTTGGGTCCATGGGGGTTAGTAATAGTTTGCTTAACTCTCCAAATGGTTTTTACACCATTCTCTACTTTTCTTTTAACATAACATTTGGTGACTTTATGTCCATGTTTTTCCACAATAAGTACAACAAGTATGATGCATGGAAGTAGAAGTAGCTCTAACAAAGAAGTTGTTATATTTAGGCACATTATTGACATAATTGTAACCAAGACCATTTTTAACAAGAGAAGATCTTTGAGGTCCAATTAGTTTGTCAAGATTGTCTCTTCCATTTGTAAATTCTTCAACTCATAATGTAAGATCATCAACTTTCTTTTTCAAGATTTCATGATCACTAAGCATTTTTTCAAGAGAAGAAACTTTTGTACAAAGAGATTTTTTTTCAAGAGATATGTTATGTAAAGAAACATTCAAAACTTCTTTTTCAATATTCAAGCATTCAACAGAATCAAGAAGCTTTTTATTTTCACAAAATAATTTTGAATTTTCATTCAATAAATCATTAATTTTGGTTTTCATTTCCTTATTCCTTTTTGAAACCCTTTTTTAATTCTTCATACAATTCAACAAGTAGTTCACTAGGATCATCTACAATATCAACATCATCATCACAACAAGTAGAGGTAGAAGGAGTGGATTGTACCTCATCATTTATTTCCATGAAGCACACATTTGCTCTTTCTTCTTCATGAGTGATTTGAAGTAGTTTCCACATTTCATGAGCGGAATCACATTCCATCACTCTATTGTATTCATTGATGACCAACGCACAACAAAGAATGTTCATTGCTTGGTAGTTTAATGTCATCTTTCTTGAATCGCTCTCATCATAGTCCTCCATAGGCTTTGGTTCCCTTGTAACTCCATCGGCTTTCAATCTCAATGGCACATAGGGACCTTTCTCAATAATATTCCACAATTCATAGTTAATAGAACAAATGTATATCTCAATCCTAGACTTCCAAAAAATATAATTAGAACCATCAAACAATGGAGGTCTAGTAGTGGAGGAACCTTCCGTATAAGGCAAATTTGATAAACTAGCCATATGATCTTTACTTCTAGGTTGTTAGACCTTAACAAGAAGACCTTGCTCTGATACCAATTGTAAGACCTAAGAGGGGGGGTGAATTAGGTCTTAGGCTAATTGTCGAAATCTTTTCCCTTTTTACAAATCCTTTGCCTTAATAAATGCTCTTCTTTAATTCCACAAGCTTCAAGTTTATATGTGATGTGATGGTTAAGATAATATCATTAAACTACAACCAATCAATCAACAACAATCAATAAGTAATAATAACATGAGCATGTAAATGAATAAAGCTATAAGAAAATGAACACGATTTATAGTGGTTCGATCTCTCTAAGATCTACATCCACTACCTTGAGTCCACACTCAAGGATTTCAACCAATCCACTATAAGCTCAAGTTCAACAATTACATAAGAGGCTAACCACACTATGGTTTACACTCACAACCTCTTCTAGTAATTATACAAACAAGGTTCATCCTTCCACAAGGGTTTTATATCTAAAGACAACCTCAAGACTAATCTAATCCAAGGCTTACCCTCACACGGGTTTTACACTACAACCTTGATTAATCTAGTCTATGGCTTACCCTAACACAAAAGGGTTTTATGTCACAAGATAACCTTGCAAATGAGCTAGTAGAAAATAACACAATTTAATAAGGAGATAAGAATGTGTAGATGTTACCACTTGTAGGTAGATTTTTACACAATGTTGCACCTTTACACTTTGCCTTTGGAATCTTGAATGTACACCTTTGAGCACAAGGCAATTTGAGAGCTTTTCAATTCAATTTGATGTAAAACAAGTTAGAGAATGTGGGATTTGTTTAGTTCAAAGTTCTACTAAAAAATCTGGAGTTTATGTCTTTTATAGAATTCAAAAATCAGTTTAAACAGTCATAAAACGGCTAGTAACGGTTAGTTTCAGAAAATACTGTTCATGTGAATAGTGGTACTGTGCATGCACTGTTCATGTGAATAGTGGTACTGTTTATGCACTATTCATACACCGGTCACAAAAATTTGGAAGACCGAATTTTCCAGCTTCGTCCGAATTTCTCTGGAAAAACAGTCGGCACTGTTCACAAAACGACCGAATTTTTCAGCTTCGTCCGAATCGAATTTCTTTGGAAGAATAGTAAACGGTTCAAGCGAATAGTATACTGTTCACGTGAATAGTATTACTATTCATGCGTTGTTCACTGTTCATAGTGTTACTATTCATGCGTTGTTCACTATTCACAGTGATACTATTCATGCGTTGTTCACTGTTCACAGTTCAGAAAAATTCTTCACAAAATTCGGCATGCGTCCGAATCTTCTTCCGAATTTTTAAAACTTTGTCAAAACATATCCAAATCATTTCAAACAAGTTGGAAAACATTCTAGCCTTAAAGATAAGTCATTAAAGACCTTTTATGTGCAAAAATTATTTATGAAAACTTGATAATTTAGGTAAGTTCAAAACCATTGAAACCATTTAAATCAAGTTTTGTGCTCTCAATTGCAACTCATAGATTCCAAGACTTAAGAGTGTAGGGTTTACAATATTTACCTATTAACCACGTGTCACCTACACTTCATGTCTTCAAAGCCTTCATTAATCTTGAACAAACTCTTCAATCTTTAATCACTTTGACATATTTGAGTTGTTCATGCATTGCTAGCTCCAAGGCAATGAGACTTCATACTTCTTAATCCAACAATCCTATCACACAAATGACATGAACATTAGTCCTCATCAATATTTGTCATTAATCAAAACTACATGATTTGCCCTTAGGGCTAACAAATATATTATAAGTTCCTAATGGAAACTTTGTATTTTATTGATTCAGGATGGTCCAACTAGTTATATAAACTAACAACATTTTGACAATCAAGGTAAATTTTAGGTTTACGCAATTATGCATATCAATTGTATACACCTTGACATAATATAACTTCAAAGAGAGAAATGTTAGTTTCTCTAATATAAATTTCTTTTAGAGAACAATAGTAGTAATGCATAGAGATAAAAATTTCTTTCATCCACTATCTCAATATTCGTCTTAAGAAGATCACTAGAAGTTAAAACAATATTTCATGAGATTTTGTGGAGAATAATGTATTAATTAATTGACTTGTAGCTTTTCATGTCAACTAGCTCTTTGAGAGTTTTTAATCTGTTAGGTTTTCTAAAACTTTTAGTCAATTAGCTCTTCTAGAGTTTTGCACTACCATTTAGACTCTCAATTTTTATTTTTCACATGATTGATATGACATATTGCAGCTTTACTATTCTCGAATCCAAAATGAACCAAAGTAAAATGATGATACTATAATCTACACATATATATCACATAGAATTACAATTTCAATCACAAATAAATATGCCAAGTTGCTATACATATTCAAATAGATTTGCTACATTTACATATATCATATCAATATTGACTATTATCAATATTAAGTAGTGTAATCCACTATCAGTAGCATATTGTTAGGAAGTAAAATTTATCTCAACACTTTTACTGCTGTTCACAAATGATACTTAATAGAGATGCAAAATCTATTTGATGTACAACATGTATATAACAAACTTCTTTCATATCGCATTGATAATATTTATCATCATGAAGTATTGAAATTGTATTTCTTCTTTTCCTTCTCATTATTTTTTCAACATCTGGTGAGAATATATACTTTAAGAATTTAATGAGTTATTATTGTCATCCTTATAATCGCATTATCTCTATCATAACTCTAGCCACAATTAGAATTTCTCAAACAAATAAATATAAATTATAATCATATTCCCTTCAGGGAATAACATATTAGGTTTTATAATATTTAATAATAACTCATTCTCAAGAAGATATGAGGTCAGTAATTTTTGAGTTTTGTTTTGCACAATATTGCTACTGCAAAGGCATATTAAAGACAAGAAATGAGAATACATTCTCTACATAATATCTATCGGGAATGAATTCTAAACATAATAGGATTATGCATACGGATATGTTTGAGATTTTGTAGTCATAAGTATATCAAATCATAAGAAACATTTAGCAAACATCCATCTTTGGTGGCTGAACCTTTTCTTTAGACTTTTTCTCAAGAATAAATAATTCTTTCACAATAAGACATGCAGCCTTCAGGGTTTCATAAAGATGAGCATGAAAACAATTATTACTTTGGCATGTGTTGACTCAAATATAGAACCTTCTAGTTTTGATGACTAACAAAGCATGTTTCAAGTAATTAATGAATTTTGTTGAAGTGATTTTAGAATGTACCTTGAATAATCATGATGAAGCCACACAAATACAAGAATCAAACATGGTACACTCAATGGTATTTCTTTAGATTCTTGTTAAGAATTGATTAGATATAATAAGTTTCTATGTGTGCTTCAGACAATTCTAAAATTTTTAGTTTCTTAAAATGTGCCTCAAAAGTTTCATTCAAAACTACACTTGGAGATTTTTCTACTCTCACTTTCATATCAAGTTGATTTCTAATATGTCAAATTAGGACTATTTTTGTCAAGTCACTTTTACCAAACTGCACAATCTCGAAGAAAGTCAGGTTGATGTTGACTAATAACTGTTTGATTGGCATAGTGCTAGCGAGACTTTACAATCAGTAGAATGACTTTTTGAAAGTTGTCAGCTTCACCTTTTTCAAACTAGTAAAAATTAGATAAAAGGTGTTTTGAACCCTTTTTTGAGACAAAAGAAATGAGCTGACTTTTTTGTGAAAGAATATATCAAGTTAGGACAACACTTGACTGAGGCACTATGTGACTGTACTATCTCTTATATTTTCATAGGATTTGTATGTTTCTTTTAAATATTACCCTTTGCACTCTAAAAGTTTCTCAAGAGATGAAAGGACAAGGCTGAAAAGAGTAAGAGAAACGCATCTACGCTGCAATGAGCAAATGTGCAAAGTGTGAGATGAAATTAGAGGCAAGTGAAAGTTACAACATTATCATCTTCATCTTCTCAAGGTTCATAAGTATCAATTCAAATTTGTGCCACCAAGGCTGAAGAGGTTGTTGGGTGAAAAAAGAGTGGATGTAGACATATTGCCAAACCACTACAAAAACCCTTGGTGTAATTTTATTTCTTACATTATTTTCCTTTGGTTGTTTGCTAGATCTACTTTATAAAGAAAGCACATTTTGTGCAAGAATGATTTAGTTCAAAGTATAATTTCCACACAATGGAAAGGCATGCTAAAATTGTTATTCATACGATATCACAAATTTGTCTTTCAAATTGTCTATTGGTAAAATATAACTTGATAACATTTTGAAGTTAGTTTAGTCATGAATGATTAGCAAGGCTATTTGCATTTGTGTATATTCCAATCAGATAGAAAATTGCACTTTGTGTTTAGCAAAATTGTCATGAATGATTAGCAAGGCTATTTGCATTTGTGTATATTCCAATCAGATAGAAAATTGCACTTTGTGTTTAGCAAAATTTCTTATAAGTTACTCAATCTTATGCTAGCTTAAGTTGAGAAAAATAACTTAATACTCAATTTGAACTTTAACTTTATTTTTAATTGCCAGCTAATGACATATTTTCAAAGACCAGTTTTATAAATCTTTTGTGTATTTAACTTCTCTTTAGACAGGTCAGTTTTTGTTAAAGTGCAAAACACCCTCTCTTGGAAACTATTTGGGACATATAATATGATTTTGATTAGAATTTACATTATTTTTTTAATAGTGTCTTTAGGACCCATTATATAGTGATGGATTTCAACATGAATCCATATTAAATAGTTCTTTCTTGTGATATCAAAAGTCGCACATTTAAGTTTAGTAATATTTGATATAATAACTAATAAAAGGAAAAACTTTTACCTTAAGAAGGTTCTAAGGACCTTTTTACCTCAAGAAAGAGCTTCAAATAGTGCCTCGGAGAATCATGCTTTATTGAATTGTGTCTCAGATAGCAAATTATGTTGATAATGTGTTATGAATTTGAACATCAAAAGTACATAATTAAAGCGAAGGTGACACACAATATATTTAGAATAATAACAAAATACAAACTAAAAAATAAAATAGACGAAAGAATATAGAGAGAGAAAGTAGAACTCAAGAATTTAGATTAACACTTTTGGTAAAAAAGATATCTAATTTTTCCTTGGTTTTATTTTGTCATAAATGAGGCCAATTTGTCGCAAATGTATTCCCTTCTTTAAAAGATTTTCTCGCTTCTAAGTAGGACTGTCAATTGGGCCAGGCTAGCTCGAGCCCGGCCCGGTTCGGCCAGATTTTCTAGGGCTGAGCTGGGCCAGAGCCTGAATTTTCAGCCTGATTGTGATTCGGGCCGAGCTCGGGCTCAGCTAAGCTCGGCCCGTTATGAGCCCGGCCCGAGCATGCCTAATAATAATTTATAATTATATATTATAATTTCTTGATATAATAGAAATTTTTTGTGTATAATACTATATTAATATCATCATAACTATATAGATTAAAATTTTATGTGTTTTGATATAAATAATTTTGTTTATATTTCACTTTCAAAAAAATTTAGTGTATAAAGTTTTCACTTCCAACACTTTAAAATTATATTTTAGAAAATCAATGTAGCTTAATAGTTTTAATTCTTAGCAGCTATTCATAGAGTCTATTTATGAGATTGTAACTACTTATTGAGCTTATCATAATTCTAAGGATATTAAGTATTAACACAGTAAATGCGTAGGTAGGAATATTATTACATTTACTAACACGAAAATAGAAATCATATGAAAAAGGAAGATAAGATCTTACCATAGTCTTCCAATTGATTTTTGCACTTGTGATTTAGAATATTTCAAAGTAAATATTTAGTTTTATAAAATAATATATTCTACATATTCACTTTCGTAATTAATATATTTAACTAATTTCACAAAATATAATTTTTTTTCACTTCTCAACATAATTAATATATTTAAAAAGAGAAGAGAAGAAAATTACCAATTACTTAATGGTTAATACTTATATTATATAACTTATAAGGTATAATTTATAAACATAATTATCTCATTAATTTATGTAAAGTAAACTCAGTGGTGGTGTGTTTTAGTGCTTTGGTGCCTAGTTTCATCGTTGGAAATTCACTGATTTCTAGAGTTATGGGATCATTCTTCCTCTTTTCCGGTTACTTCATATTAAAGCACTGCATACCAGATTATTGGATTTTAATGCATTATATATCTCTGTTTAAGTATCTATTTGAAGGGTTCTTGATCAATGAATTCTCAGACTCTGTTAGTTTGGTGCTCCACTTTTGTTGATTTATTTTGGTTGGAATTTAATGTCGTTGAGATATTGCTATAGTACTTTATTTTGCTATGGTAGTTTGTTTTTGTTGATTTCCAGATAGATGTTTGCTTAGTTTCTAGAGATATTGTTCAATAATATATGCAAATTAGTTGAAAGTCATTGTTAGACAAGTATTAAGACATTAATTTGTGAAGGCGATCATAATTTGTGATGAGAGGATAATTTGTGAAAATAATAAAAAATGAATAGGTATATTTCGGACTCGACCCTAGCACATAAGAGCTGAGCTCGGGCTCAACATTTGTGAGCCCATTCAGGCTGAACCCGAGCTCGGCTCAGTATGATGTTACTCGGGCTGAGCCCGAGTTTAGCTTGGCCCAACTCGTAGAGCCCGATTGACAGGCCTACTTCTAAGTCCTCCAATTTGGGAGGGAAAGAAATGTTTATGTCGAGCGTAAGCTGTCACCCTTCACATTTATTTCCCTCTCACTACATCTTAATTTACATTCTCTTCCCTTTTCCTTTTGACCCCACACAAACTAGCTATTAGAGATATTTCTTTGAAACTTAATGCTAAATATCAATACTATCGATTTCTTTTCTTTTGGGGGGAGGGGGAAGAGGAGATTTGGAAATGAGAAAGTAGACGGTTAAGTGTACACAAATTTACTTTATATTAGATATCAAAGTGCATGTATTTTTTTTTTACCAAATCGTGATTCAATATCCAATAAAACATATAAAAATGTTGTATTTATATTATTTTATTTCTTTAAAATGTCCGAAGAATGCACTTATTACTAAACCACCTTATATTGCACGTCACAATTGTATAAGGGTATCATTTCCGTTTAACATCATATGTTGGTAGCTAAGTAACTTTTTAACACACTATAAATTACAATCCACCTAATATTGTTAGACCAAGTATAGTGTGGGTTTCATCATTAGTGAATTAGTAAGTAATTATATTAGAACCCACATTACACTTGGTCTAACATTATTGAGTAGAGTATAACTTATGGTATGCTGAAATGTTACTCAACTACTATCATAAAGCCTCTCCATCATATGAACATGTTCCTTTTAGTACTCGCTCAGTTTCAAAATATTTATTAATTGTGGACAAAGTACACAGATTAAGTATTTGTTAAAATTTATTCAAATATAATTTACAATGACCTAAATAACCCTATTTAATAAGTGTAATGTTTAAAAATAATAAACACACTCGTTAAAATGATCAAGGTAAAGTTGGAATTAAAGTAATAAATATGTTGTTGATTTACGAGATTAACAAGTCTTTTTAATTGACAAAAATAGGAATTTTGACAATTATTTTGAGATGCAAGAAATACAATTATCTTTAATATAAACCTTCTTTAACGTAAATAAAATTTTTCCTTTTATATACTTGCATGTAATTGAAAGATATGAGTATAAAATAAAACAGTAAATCTTTCTTTTTCTCTTATTACTTCTTTCGAAATACTCCCTCTGCTTTACAATCATTGGCCTAATTTCCTATTCTATTTGTTTCAAATTAATTGTCCTATTTCTGAACATAGAAAGTATTTATAATAATTTTCTATTTCTACCCCTATATTAAGCCATCTAATTAAATGTATTAACTTTCCAAAACTGTACTAATCCTTTGAACAAACATTAATTTTGTACTTTTCCCTAACAAAAAAAATTACTTGCAGAGAAAAGAAGCAACAAAAGGGAAACATTATTTAATTTGATATAGATTTCTCTATCAAGTTTAATTACGGTCATTTTTCACATTTTGTTTGACTTTTTTATAAAATTTATCAAAAATTCAACACTTAGTAAAAAATCTAATTAGAGCACAAATTTTAAAACAGAGGAAGTTTTTTTTTTTTTTTTAAACCACCTGCAATGGTGGGGGGTTTGGCATAGACCCCTACCTGTTTATTAACAATGGTAATTAATTTACAATGAAAGAGAAACTAAAAGAAAACACCAAATAGTAGGCAAAACAGAAAGATAAGCCAATAGTATATGAAATACCTAAGAGGGGGGGGTGAATTAGGTATTTAGATAATTTTCGCAAACTCAAACCTATTAAGTTTAGACCAAGAACAAGTTATGTGAGCTAATTATAGATATTTGATAGCAAGACAATAATGAAAGCAATAGCAAAGAACTCAAACAATTTATAGTGGTTCGATCCTCAAGATCTACGTCCACTACCTTAAGCTCACACTTAAGGATTTCAACAAATCTACTAATTGCTCAGGTTTACAAATTACAAGAGAGGTTCACCACACTTTGGTTTTACACTCACAACCTCTTCTAGTAATTTCTTACAATACAAGGCTCACCAACCTATGGTTTTATATCTCAAACAACCTTGAATCACAACTTCAAGGATCACCCTTATCTAAAGGGTTTTATGTTATCAAGATAACCTTGCTAGAGCCAGTAGATCAACACAATTGAATAAGTAAAGGAGAGTGTGTAGAAGTTACCACTTGATGGTAGATATTACACAAATTTGCACCTTCACACTTTGATGCCTTTGGATGGATCAATTGAATGCACAAGATGTAAGAGAGCTTGAGAAATGTTTGTAATAGACTTTTTGTAAGCTTAGAATATTCAAATTGTAAGTTCATGTAAAAGATTGCACGTTTATAGCTTTTATAGAATTTGAAAATCAGTTGAAACAAACTATAAAGCGGCTAGTTAATCAGCTACTTTTCGAGAAAGTTCGGACGATCAGATTTCTGCGTCCGAATTTTTCGGACGACCGAATTCTTCTCGCTGCGTCCGAATCTTCTTCCGAATTTCTCTGGAAGAACAATGAACCATGCTTTGAAGACCAAAATTCGGACGACCGAATTTTTCTTCATGCGTCCGAATCTTCTTCCGAATTTCTCCGGAAGAACGATGAGCAAACTTTTGCTACCCAATTCGGGACGACCGAATTTTATGGAATTGTGTTCAAACTTTGTAAAATCATTTGAAATCAATCTTCCAAGTATTTGAAATACATTTGATATATATGGATAACTTATTTAGACAAACATAAGTTTGAAAACCAAAATCAAACTCATTTGATCATATAAAGTTAACTTAAAAACTTTTAGGACACAAAACCACATTTACTAAGAATTCATTCAAAAAAACTTTTAAACTTAAGAAACCAATTTTATGCTCTCTTATGCATTCAATTGACTCCAAGACATACAAGTGTAGAGTTTACATAGATATTACCTATCATCATACCTACTCTACACTTCAAGTCTTTAATGCCTTGAGTTCATCTTTGAATAAACCTCAAAAGACTCATAGCTTACTGAGGTTGTTCTTGCTCTGTGTCTTGAAGGCAATGAGACTTCAAACTTCTTTCTTCATAAATCCTATCACACAATATAAACATATTAGTTCTCATCAATATTTGTCATGAATCAAAATTACATGATTTGCCCTTAGGGCTTACAATCTCCCCCTTTTTGATGATGACAAACTTTGATGCAATATGTGATGGATTTAAACAGATTAGTACAAAGAAGCATTAATGTCAATAATGGATAATAACCAATTTAGCACATTGACATGCAAAAGGCTCAATATGAGCCTATGACCCAACCAACCTCCATTTGCCTCCTTCCTTCCAACTATTAGGATAGAAGATATAGCATTTAAGTATTTAGAAAACTTCTAAGAGAGGTTTTAAGGTTGTTAAAAGCTTATCAGTGCTCCCCCTTAGATTGTACTCATTTTTCAACACATTTGGACTAGAGATATCATGCATCCGAATTTTGTGCATAGTAAGTCCAAACTTTAAAATAGGATAAATGAAAGCTCCAAATTTTGTGAATAAGCTTTCCTAAGGTTGTTCAAACATATTAGAAGAGATTAAAACATATTTGAATCAATTTGAACAACAAATGAGCACTTTTTGGTAACACAATATGGATGCATCCGAATTTTATATCATGCATCCGAATTTTTGAATCACATGCGTCCGAATTTTGAACCACATGCATCCGAATTTTTTAAACTCATGTCCAAACTGCAATGATTCAATATAATTGAAGGTTTGAAATGATATAAAGGTTTCATACTGTTGTTCAAACATAATGGAGTAGAGTAAGACAGATTTGAACCAATGTGGATAAACAGGGAAAAAAAATTTTGACCATAAATATGAATGCATCCAATCTTAAAACCTTGCATCCGAATTTCATTAAGGACTCGAGTTCATATTGCATCATATTTTTCTCCCCCTTTTGTCATCATAAAAAAAAATTTAAAGGGATCAATGAAAATGAGATGTTCAAGTTAGCATATAAAAAGAAGCTCTCATCACTATGATTTCATCATTGAGCTTCGAATAGAAAAATATTTAACGAGTTCGGAATAGAAAATGCAACAAAATGCTTAGAAAAACTCGAACAAAATACAGTAAAGAGATTAGAAGAGAAGGCTTAGTCTTGTGATGATGAGGTTGATGGAGAGGCTCGGCTCACTCCTTTCTTGACTGCCAAGTGCTTGACTCTTCCTTGACTCGAAAGAGATTGTTGTTGGAGATACAATTGCAGCTTGATCTACTTGGCTCCCGACCACCGGTGGATCTTCAAGAGCATGTTCTTGTTCTTCTTCTTCTGCTATAGTCTCTTCATTTCCACCCTTATTATCATCTTCATCACTGCTATCTTGATTATCTTCTTTTTTCGCTTCTCTTTTTCTTTCCTCCTCCTTTCCATCTTGAGGTTTAGAGGTTCCTTCACCACTTTGAGTATTTCTCATAAGGATATCTTCAATGTGTTTTACTCGCTTTTCCAATCCATCTAGTTTTCCAAGAACCATTGGAGCAAATGACTCAAAGAATTTATACATTTTCTCCATTTCCTTGACATGATTGTTCAAGGCTTCTTGGAATGTTTTGGCTATAATGGTGTCCCCTCTAGATACTCCTTTCATTGCTAGACTTAACTCCAGCTTCTTCTTCAAATAATCTCCTTTTTGTTGGGGGTTGCTCCCCCTCACTTGAGGTGTCATGTTTTCTTTTTGTTTTCATTTCCCTAGCAAGGGTTTCCTCTTCATCCTCTTCTTCTTCTTCCTCTTCACTTTCTATAGCTTTCTCTCTTTCTATCCTTTTTGGAGGAGTTTCTCTTTTGTCCTCCATACATTATCCTCATCATGAACTAATTGCATTCTCTTAAGAGTTTCATTTGTATAAATTTCACCACTCTTAAAAGTTTGCCCTCTTCCGAGAAGTTTGATCTTAAAATGCTTGAATATTCGGGTTAATAACCTTCCAAATGGGAATGCCTTGGTAATCTGTTTTTTCAGCTGCAATCATATGTTTCAATGCTATATACCCAAAATTCATCCTTCTATTTTCATGCAGGGCTAACATGATTACCATATGCATATTTCCAACTGATGACTTATGTCCAAAATTAGGAACAATCATTGTGGTCACCATGTGATGTAAAACTCTACCTCTAGCATCCAAATTCTTAATTTCCCTTTCCTTTATGGCCCTAAACTCTCTTCCATTTGTAAATGCATCTTCAAATCTAACATGTGTGAATAGTTCACGATCATAGCAATGCATGGATGCTTGAATAATATCTAGCTCCCTCATCTCCTACTCCACATATTCTATTTATCAATCCTTCATTGAATTCAATGTCCATTTGTGATACTACGGATGAATACCATTGTATCACATTATCCCCTATCATCTCAATTCTATCCTCTTTCGATTTGCATAGAATTCATATATCAAAGTGGGATAAAATTCTTCATCAATGAAGAGCAAACTACTCCAACCAATATCATTGAAATGAGATATGACAATATCCATATTTGACAGACTTATCAATATCAACCTTGTATCCGGGAATGATTTTTTCTATTATTCTTATTCCATTCTTCAAATTCATGAGTAGATTTGATAGAGATAAACCCTGTCAACTCCTTGTGCTTGAGGAATGCGAATCTTTCTAGGTCGATTGAGGATTGGATCTCTATCTCCTTCCTTAGCCTTTCCTTTTCCTTTCTCAACATTGGGGATCTTTGTTCTCACCATGATGTTTTCTCTTGAGAAGGATTTGTTTTCTGTATGAAATTAGGGCTTAGACGTGTAAAAATGAAGGAAAATCGGGATGAGAGTGTGGGATTTTGAAGAGATTTTGATTTGGATGTGAATGGGTGTGAGATGTTTTTAAAAAAGATGTGAAATTCGGAAGTAGTAATGTTGAAGAGAAAGTCTCGTCCGTAAAAATTCGATCGATCGATTTTTTCGAGTCTGCGTCCGAATTTTCGAGCGAAAGTTTCTGTTTCTTCAGTTCAGAAAATTCGGTCGACCGAATTTTCTGACCTGCGTCCGAATTCTTGATCAAAAGTCTCTGTTTCTTGACACTCAGAAAATTCGGTCGACCGAATCTTCTGCAGTGCATCCGAATTTTGAATCAAAAATTTCCTGCATTCATTATGACTTCAACAAACACATTAGTCATTGAATCTTGAAATTCCTAAGAGTCTTCTTAGGTGATTAAACCTTTCCTCAGCCCAAAGGCTTTGTAAATATGTCAGCAATTTGATCATTTGTATTTATATATTCTAAGCATATATCTTTCTTAATCACATGGTCACGAATAAAATGATGTTTTATCTCTATATGCTTAGTCCTAGAATGTTGAATAGGATTTATGCTCAAGTTAATGGCACTAGTATTATCACATAATATGGGAACACAATTGAATTTAAGACCATAATCAAGTAAAGTATGCTGCATCCATAACAATTGTGCACAACAACTACCTGCAGCTATCTATTCAGCTTCTGCAGTGGATAAAGACACACAAGCTTGCTTTTTACTAAACCAAGATACAAGACAACTACCAAGAAATTGACAATGCCCACTTGTGCTTTTACGTTCAACTTTACATCGAGCATAATCCGCATCGAATATCCAATAAGTTCAAAAGATGAATTTTTCGAAAACCAAAGGCCATAATCATGAGTATCAATCAAGTAACGAAAAATTCGTTTAACAGAAATTAGATGAGATTCTTTAGGACAAGATTGGAATCTAGCACACAAGCATATAGCAAACATAATATCTGGTCTACTAGCAGGTGAGATAGAGTAAACTTCCTATCATACCTCTATATAATTTTTCATCAATACTTTTACCTTTTTTCATCTTTGTCAAGTTTAGTTGATGAACTCATAGAGTACTTATTCCTTTTGCTTGATTCATTCCAAATCTTTTCAATAGCTCCTTAGTATATTTTTCTTGATTGATGAAGACTCCATCCTTGGTTTGCTTAATTTGTAGTCCAAGGAAGAAACTTAGTTCTCCCATCATGCTCATCTCAAATTCATTTTTGCATAGTTTTAGCAAACTCTTCACAAAGATAAATATTAGTAGAACCAAAAAATAATATCATCAACATAGATTTGTACAAGCAAAATATCATTTTTAGAAGATGTTTTAATAAAAAGAGTTGTGTCTACTTTTCCTTTAGTAAAACCTTTTGTGAGAAGAAAACCACTTAATCTTTCATACCAAGATCTTGGAGCTTGTTTCAGTCCATATAGAGCTTTGGTTAGCTTATACACATAATTTGGAAATTTTTCATGGATAAAACTAGGAGGTTGTTCTACATAAACCTCTTCTTCAATAAAACCATTTAGGAAAGCACTTTTAACATCTATTTGAAAAAGTTTAAAACCTTTAAAGCAAGCAAATGCTAAAAGTATTCTTATAGATTCTAATCAAGCTCACTGGAGCAAAGGTCTCATCATAGTCAATGCCTTCTTCTTGGTTGAAACCTTGAGCTACAAGTCTAGCTTTATTTCTAACTACTTCTCCTAGTTCATTTAACTTATTTCTAAAAACCCATTTTGTACCAATAACGGGAATGATCATGAGGTCTAGGAACAAGAGACCAAACTTTATTTCTTTCAAATTGATTTAGCTCTTCTTCCATAGCAATAATCCAGAAATTATCACACAATGCATCATCAATATTTTTTTGGTTCAATATGAGATAAAAAGAGCGAAGTTATCAATAAAGTACCGCCTTGTTTTTACCCCTTGAGAGACATCACCAATTATTTGCTCCTTAGGATGACCTTTTGCATATGTGATATCTTTTGGAAGTTCTTGATCATTTCTTGATTGACCATCTTGTTCTTGCTCCATTATTTCTTCTTCTTTGGCATGATCTTCCATTGTAGGGTGCTTGGTGTTGAGTATGATTTTCAACCATTGATGTACCTGTGTCATCTTCATTTCCTCTTTGAAGATAAATGTTAGATTCATCAAAGGTTACATGAATAGTTTCTTCAACACACAATGTTCTTTTATTATAGACTCTATATGCCTTTTTATTTGATGAATAACCAAGAAAAATTCCTTCATCTGATTTTCTATCAAACTTCCCAAGATAGTTGCTAGTGTTTAAAATGAAGCATTTACAACCAAAAACTTTGAAATAGACAATTGATGGAGTTTTGTCAAATAAGAGTTCAAAAGGTGTTTTTCTTATAAAAGGTCTTAGTAAAACTCTGTTTATGATATAACAAGTCAGTATTAACAGCTTTACCCAAAAAATACTTTGGTAATGAGTTTTCACAAAGCATTGATCTAGCCATTTCTTGTAAGGTTCTATTTTTCCTTTCAACAACACCATTTTGTTGAGGTGTTTTGGCAGCTGAAAAATTGTGAGTAATACCATATTCATCACAAAATTTTGTAAAGTCTTGATTACAAAATTCTCTTCCGTTATCACTTCTAATAGAAATCAGTTTGCAATCAAGAGAGGTTTGAACCTTTTTGAAGAGTTTTGAAAATTCATGAAATGTTTCATCTTTTTGTGCTAAGAAGATTACCCATGTAAATCTTGAAAAATCATCAACAATCACATAAGCATAGCTTTTACCACCAAGACTAGTAGTCCTCATAGGTCCAAATAAATCCATATGAATTAGTTCAAGAGGTTTTGTGGTAGAAACCATTTTCTTTGGTTTAAAAGATGTTTTTGATTGTTTTCCATATTGACAAGCATCACAGAGGTGAGTTTTATCAAAATGCAATTTAGGTAATCCTCTCACCAACTCTTGTGTAGAAAGTTTGTTTAATAAATCCATGCTTACATGTCCTAATCTTCTATGCCATAAAAATCCATCATTGTCATGAATGGCAAGACATTTAATATCATTTGTAATAAGCTCATCAAGATACAACACATATACATTACCAACTCTTTTAGCAACAAAAATAGTTTTGTTACTTGCATTGTCAAGAATAGTACAAGTATCACATTTAAACTCTACTTTGCATCCATTATCACATAGTTGACTAATACTTAGTAAATTATACTTTAAATCTTCAATAAGTAATACTTTCTTGATAAGAGGAAAAGAACCTTTACCAATGTTACCTATTCCAAGTATTTTCCCTTTCTTCTTATCTCCAAATGTGACAAAACCTTCACTTGTAGTTTGAAGTTCACCGACAAGTGATGCATTTCAGATCATGTGTCTTGAGCATCCACTGTCAAGGAACCATTTAGTGGCACTTGATCTTGAGGCAAATTGTACCTATACCAAATTTGAAAGGGTGATTTTTGGTACCCATATTTTCTTGGGTCCAAGGGGTTAGTAAAAGTTTCTTTGACCTTCCAAATGGTTTTAACACCACTTTCTACTTTTCTTTTGACAAAACATTTAGAAACCTTGTGTCCATGTTTACCACAATAAGTGCAGCAAATATGTGATCTAGAATGATAAGATTCTTTAACAAAAGATTTTCTCTGCTTTTTGGAGCAGAATAATCATGAATAAAACCAAGACCATGTTTTACAAATGAAGGTCTTTGATAGCCAAGTAATTTATTCAAATTTTTCCCTTCCATTTGTAAATCTCTCAATGCATAAAGTTAGATCATTAACTTTCCTTTTTAGAAGCTCATGATCTTTTATCATTAACTCAAGAGAAATAATTCTAGTGCAAAGCTTTTTTGTTTTCAAAAGATATATTTTGTATAGTTGTATTCAAAACTTCTTTTTCAATAGCAATGCAACTAATGGTTTCAAGAAGTTTTCCATTTTCAACACATAATTTTGAATTCTCATTAGATAAATCATTTATTTTGAGTTTCATATCCTTATTTCTTTTTGAAGCCTTTTTTAATTCTTCATATAATTCAACAATAAGATCACTGGAATCAATATCATCATCATATATATTTGAGATAGAGGGTGAAGATTGTACCTCATCATCAATGGCCATGAAGCATATGTTGGCCTTTCCTTCACTTTCATCCTCACTTTCCTGTTGATCCCATGTTCCAGCTAGTCCTTTTTCTTTCTTGGCAGATTTCTTTCTGTTTTTGCTTTCTCTTTCCCTTTCCAACACTCTGGGACAGTCAGCAATAAGATGCTCAGTACTCTTGCATTCAAAGCATTGAGGTTTATATGATGAAGATTGTCCACTCTTCTTGACTGGCTTTCTTCCTTTCTTGAGAAATTCCTTTTTGTAGAATCTCTTGAATTTCTTCACTGCCATTGCAATTTCTTCTTCTCCACTGTTTCCTCCTTCTTCTTCACTTGAAGATTGTTCTTGTTCACTCAAGTTGTTTGAGGCATTAAGCACTACTCCTTTTCTTCCCTTTTCTTCATCCTCCTTGTCATTTAGCCGTTTCATCTTCATTTCATGAGTCAGTAGAGATCCAATGAGCTCTTCAAGTGGAAGAGTCTTCAAATCCTTGGATTCCTCAATGGCAAGTGTTTTAGGCTGCCAGGATTTTGGTAGAGCATCTAAAATCTTTCTGTTTTGCTCTCCCATAGTGTAGATTTTACCATAAGCTTTTAAGCCATTGAAAATGTTAGTAAATCTTGTAAACATATCACTAATATTTTCACCTTGTTTCATGGTAAACAGTTCAAAATCTCTAACTAGCATGGCAATGGTGGGGGGTTTGGCATAGACCCCTACCTGTTTATTAACAATGGTAATTAATTTACAATGAAAGAGAAACTAAAAGAAAACACCAAATAGTAGGCAAAACAGAAAGATAAGCCAATAGTATATGAAATACCTAAGAGGGGGGGGTGAATTAGGTATTTAGATAATTTTCGCAAACTCAAACCTATTAAGTTTAGACCAAGAACAAGTTATGTGAGCTAATTATAGATATTTGATAGCAAGACAATAATGAAAGCAATAGCAAAGAACTCAAACAATTTATAGTGGTTCGATCCTCAAGATCTACGTCCACTACCTTAAGCTCACACTTAAGGATTTCAACAAATCTACTAATTGCTCAGGGTTTACAAATTACAAGAGAGGTTCACCACACTTTGGTTTTTACACTCACAACCTCTTCTAGTAATTTCTTACAATACAAGGCTCACCAACCTATGGTTTTATATCTCAAACAACCTTGAATCACAACTTCAAGGATCACCCTTATCTAAAGGGTTTTATGTTATCAAGATAACCTTGCTAGAGCCAGTAGATCAACACAATTGAATAAGTAAAGGAGAGTGTGTAGAAGTTACCACTTGATGGTAGATATTACACAAATTTGCACCTTCACACTTTGATGTCTTTGGATGGATCAATTGAATGCACAAGATGTAAGAGAGCTTGAGAAATGTTTGTAATAGACTTTTGTAAGCTTAGAATATTCAAATTGTAAGTTCATGTAAAAGATTGCACGTTTATAGCTTTTATAGAATTTGAAAATCAGTTGAAACAATTTATAAAACGGCTAGTTAACTGGCTACTTTTCGAGAAATTCGGACGACCAAATGCTGCGTCCGAATTTTTCGGACGACCGAATTCTTCCTGCTAGCGTCCCGAATCTTCTTCCCGAATTTCTCTCGGAAGAACAATAACCATGCTTTGAAGACCAAAATTGGACGACCGAATTTTTTTCTTCATGCGTCCCGAATCTTCTTCCCGAATTTCTCCGGAAGAACAATGAGCAAACTTTTGCTACCCAATTGGACGATCGAATTTTTATGGAATTGTGTTCAAACTTTGTAAAATCATTTGAAATCAATCTTCCAAGTATTTGAAATACATTTGATATATATGGATAACTTATTTAGACAAACATAAGTTTGAAAACCAAAATCAAACTCATTTGATCATATAAAGTTAACTTAAAAACTTTTAGGACACAAAACCACATTTACTAAGAATTCATTCAAAAACTTTTAAACTTAAGAAACCAATTTTATGCTCTCTTATGCATTCAATTGACTCCAAGACATACAAGTGTAGAGTTTACATAGATATTACCTATCATCATACCTACTCTACACTTCAAGTCTTCAATGCCTTGAGTTCATCTTTGAATAAACCTCAAAAGACTCATAGCTTACTGAGGTTGTTCTTGCTCTGTGTCTTGAAGGCAATGAGACTTCAAACTTCTTTCTTCATAAATCCTATCACACAATATAAACATATTAGTTCTCATCAATATTTGTCATGAATCAAAATTACATGATTTGCCCTTAGGGCTTACAGTATAAATAGCAAGATCCTAATTAACTTCGTAGATTTGGAACTCCTTGCTTGTCTAGGATGAGAGGTCCTCAGGCAGCTTGCGGTAGTTGATCCAAAGCATATATATAGGAAGTGCCAGCGTCGATATACCCTTGATTGGCCAAGGCATCTGCAACCACATTTGCTTCTCGGTAAACATGTGAAAAGGAAAAATTCTTGCCTTTGGTGAGTGAGAGAATATGATGCAAAGTATACCTAAATCTCCAAGCGGGCCTATATTTAGCAAGAACTGAGTTAAGTAATAGTAGTGAGTCTGTTTGGACTGCCACATAAGAATACTGTAGTGATAGACATAGTTTTACACCCAAAAGTAATCCCTGCAACTCTGCCTCAAAATTAGTTCGGATGCCAATATAGGAGTAAAAGGCAGCAATAAAGTTTCCATTGGATGTTCTAAGAACTCCTCCGACCGATGAATTCCCTGGATTTCCCTTTGAAGCCCCATCAATATTCAAGATTACTTGATCCGGATCATAATCTTGCTTCCATTTCACTACAAGTGGATGGCGATGTTTTTTCGGAGTGAGCGGATGCATAGGAATGCCAAAAATAGATAAGGCCGAGACAAAGCCCTTTGCATGATCTAATGATAGGAGGTAACCCAAAATAGATTGCTTCAAATGATATAGAGTCACCCTAGTCGCTTCGAAGCGGTACGTATTCCTAGATTTCCACAACTCCCAACAGATAATGGCCGGTACAAGTCGAAGGAGAAATGACTTTGTTCTCTTCTGTAGCCACCATGTTTGTAATCGCAAGTGAAGTGATAAACCTTCCGAAGGCAATAACCCAAAGAACCCTCCGAAATAAGTCCAAATATGATGTGCAAAAGGACACGTGGAGAAAAGATGATCAAAAGTTTCTGTAGCAAGCCCACAAAAACACCTAGATGCCAAATGAAATCCCAATTTCTTCATAGTACAATCCAAGGGCAGATGACCATTCAGCAATTTCCACATAAACACAGAAACAGTAGTAGGGCATTCCTTACTCCAGATACACTGCCTTGAAAAAATAGTTGGGTTGGCTGGTTGTATAATCTTTAATACCGAGGAAAGCGTGAACTTACCATGAGGCTCGAGCTTCCAAATAAACTGATCACTTTCCTCAGTTAGATGTATAGAATATGAGGAAATTCTTTGTACTAGATGTTGAGGCAAACTAATCAAACCTATCTGGAAATCATTAAAGAAGTGTCTGACAGAGAGGTGATGATCCTGTATCTCTGTAAGCTCCTTAAGCTTCCCCTTTAGAGTCCAATCTTCCCACCAGAAATTCGAGTCTCCACTACCCACGATGAGGCCAATATATTGTTCAGCCTCATCCTTCACTTTAAACACACGTCGCCAAGAATGCGAACACAATCTTGGGAGAGAAACTTGTTAGCCCTAAGGGCAAATCATGTAGTTATGATTAGTTTTGATTAATGACAAACATTGATGAGGACTAATATGCTTGTATGTTGTGTGATAGGATTTGTGGATTAAGAAGTTTGAAATCTCATTGCCTTGAAGCTAAAATGTAAGAACAACTCCAATATGTCAAAGTGATTGAAGATTGAAGAGTTTGTTCAAGAAGTTAGAAGGCTTTGAAGACATGAAGTGTAGGTTGCATGTGCTTAATAGGTAAACTTTGTAAACCCTACACTCTTAAGCCTTGGAATCTATGAGTTGCAATTGAGAGCACAAAACTTGATTTAAATGGTTTCAATGGTTTTGAACTTATCTAAATTATCAAGTTTTCATAAATGATTTTTGCACTTAAAAGGTCTTTAATGACTTATCTTTTAGGCTAGAAGGTTTTCCAACTTGTTAGAATTGATTTGAACATGTTTTGACAAAGTTTGAAAAATTCGGAAGAAGATTCGGACGCAGTCCAAAAAATTCGGTCGTCCGAATTTTGTAGCAAAAGTTTGCTACTATTCTTCCGAGAGAAATTCGGGAAGAAGATTCGGACGTAGACAAAAAAATTCGGTCGTCCGAATTTTGTAGCAAAAGTTTGCTACTGTTCTTCCAGAGAAATTCGGAAGAAGATTCGGACGCATGCAAAAAAATTCGGTCGTCCCGAATTTTGAAGCGTAAAAATTCGGATGCGAATTCGGTCATCCGAATTTTTCGAAAACTAGCCGTTACTAGCCGTTGTATAGCCGTTTTAACTGATTTTTGAATTCTATAAAAGCCATAAACTCCAGATTTTTTAGTAGAACTTTGAACTTAACAAATCTTACATGCTCTAACTTGTTTTACATCAAATTATATCAAAAGCTCTCAAATTGCCTTGTGCTCAAAGATTGAAATTCAAGATTCCAAAGGCAAGAAGTGAAGTGGTGCTAGCAATTGTATTCATCCACCAAGAAGTGTTGGTAACATTCAAATTCTCTCTTTATATTATTGTTGTGATTGATACAAGGTTGTCAAGAGACATAAAACCCTTGTGGAGGGTGAGCCATAGACTAGATTAATCAAGGTTGTTTGTGTAAAACCCATTGGTGAGGGTGAGCCTTGGATTAGATTGGTCTAGGTTGTCTAGTGACATAAAACTCTTAGTGATAAGAGTGAACCTTGTTTATTATATTGAAAAGAGGTTGTTGTGGTAAAACCCATTGAAGGGTGAGCCTCTTGTGTAATTGCTTGGATTAAGCTCATAGTGGATTGGTTGAAATCCTTGAGTGTGGACTCAAGGTAGTGGATGTAGATCTTGGAGAGATCGAACCACTATAAATCGTGTGTTCAATTCTTTATAGCTTTGCTTGTTTACATACTTGTGTTATTATTATTTGTTCATAGTTGGTGATTGATTGGTTGTGATATTATAATTTGATAATCTTGTCTTAACCATCAAATCACATATAAACTTGAAGTTTGTGATTTTAAAGAAGAACTTTTATTAAGGCAAAGGATTTGCAAAAAGAGAAAAGATTTTCGATAATTAGCCAAAGACCCTAATTCACCCCCTCTTAGGTCTTTCAATTGGTATCAGAGCAAGGTCTTCTTGTTAAGGTCTAACAACCTAGAAGTAAAGATCATATGGCTAGTTTATCAAATTTGCCTTATACGGAAGGTTCCCTCCACTACTAGACCTCCATTGTTTGATGGTTCTAATTATATTTTTTGGAAGTCTAGGATTGAGATATACATTTGTTCTATTAACTATGAATTGTGGAATATTATTGAGAAAGGTCCCTATGTGCCATTGAGATTAAAAGCCGATGGAGTTACAAGGGAACCAAAGCCTATGGAGGACTATGATGAGAGCGATTCAAGAAAGATGACATTAAACTACCAAGCAATGAACATTCTTTGTTAGTGCGTTGGTCATCAATGAATACAATAGAGTGATGGAATGTGATTCCGCTCATGAAATGTGGAAACTACTTCAAATCACTCATGAAGAAGAAAGAGCAAATGTGTGCTTCATGGCAATAAATGATGAGGTACAATCCACTCCTTCTACCTCTACTTGTTGTGATGATGATGTTGATATTGTAGATGATCCTAGTGAACTACTTGTTGAATTGTATGAAGAATTAAAAAGGGTTTCAAAAAGGAATAAGGAAATGAAAACTAAAATTAATGATTTATTGAATGAAAATTCAAAATTATTTTGTGAAAATAAAAAGCTTCTTGATTCTATTGAATGCTTGAATATTGAAAAAGAAGTTTTGAATGTTTCTTTTACATAACATATCTCTTGAAAATAAATCTCTTTGTACAAAAGTTTCTTCTCTTGAAAAAAATGCTTAGTGATCATGAAATCTTGAAAAAAGAAAGTTGATGATCTTACATTATGTGTTGAAGAATTTACAAATGGAAGAGACAATCTTGACAAACTAATTGGACCTCAAAGATCTTCTCTTGTTAAAAATGGTCTTGGTTACAATTATGTCAATAATGTGCCTAAATATAACTTCTTTGTTAGAGCTACTTCTACTTCCATGCATCATACTTGTTGTACTTATTGTGGAAAATATGGACATAAAGTCACCAAATGTTATGTTAAAAGAAAAGTAGAGAATGGTGTAAAAACCATTTGGAGAGTTAAGCAAACTATTACTAACCCCCATGGACCCAAGAAAGTATGGGTACCAAAGGATACTTCCTCTCCTTTATTGCAGGAACATTTTAATTCAAACTCAAGCACCACTAACGGCACATTGATGATGTTAGCTTAAAGAATAAAGGAAAACACCTCATTCATAATCAAGGTCAAAGCAACCAATGAAGGATTTGTTTTTGAAGAAAGGAAAAATTCTTGGAGTAACAAATGTTGGTAAAGGTTCCTCTCTTCTTTTTAAACAAATGTTGCTTATTGCTTATTTGTACTATAACTTGCTTATCATTATCCAATTGTGTGACAATGAATAAGAAGTTAAATGCCAACATGCAAAGTTTCATTTGAGAATCCCTTTTGTTAAGATTTGAAAATTTGCTAACCATGACTTGTAAATTGTTTCTCTAAAGTTGATTAGGTAACATTGATGATATGAGATTGAATTCATGGTTTATTTGTTCTTGAAATTGATTATATGTCATCATGAAATGATTAAAATATCTATGAGTGAATATCTATGCATTTGCTTGGTTAAAAACATCTTTATGAAACTTTACAAAATATTCGGACTTGAAGACCATAAGTTCGGTCGTCCGAATTTGTATGACAAAATGATATTTTGTGATTTTGGTCAATTACTCACAAAATGTTTCAATGTGTGTTTTATCTTGATAATCATGAATGTATTGTGGCTTATGATAATTGATTTTCTTGGTATAGAAGATTTGGTCACGTGAACATGAATTGTTGAACAAACCTTCCTATCAAGGTTTAGTTAGAGGATTGCTAAAAAATGTGTTTTGAGAAAAATTGTTTTTGAGATACTTGTCCATATGGAAAACAAACAAAAGAATCTTTCAAACACATGAAAATTCATTTAGACCTCAAAACATCTTGAGCATGTTCATATGGATTGATTTGGACTTATAAGGAACTCTAGTATTGATGACTTGAAGTATGCTTTACTAGTAGTTGATGATTTCTCAATATTCACTTTAGCATTCTTCTTTGCTCAAAAAAGATGAAGTGTTTCATAAGTTTAAAAAAAACTACTGAAAAAGATTCAAACCTCCCTTGAGTGCAATTGATTTCTATTACAAGTGTCAATGGGAGAATTTTACAACAAAGTCTTTACAAAATTTGCTTTGAAAATTGAATTTCATATAATTGTTTCAACTGCAAAAACTTCACAATAAAATGGTGTTATTGAAAAGAAAATTTGAACTTTGTAAAAATTGGCTAGAGTCCATGCTTTGTGAAAATTCTTCTTCAAAAAATATTTCCGGTCCAAAGTCATAAACATCACATGCTATGATAAAAAGAATTCTCTCAAGATCATTTTGAAGAAAAACGTCTTTTGAATTCTCTTTTATAGAACGACTCAAATTGCATAGTTTAAAATGATTGGTTGATGTCATATCTTAAAGACTTGTGACAACTTACTTAAATTTGGTGGGAAAATGGATATTGATATATCTCTTAGCTATTCTTCTTACAAAAAGGCCTATAGAGTTTATAATGAAAAGAACCTTATATGATGAGGAAACCATTCATGTTTATTTTGATGAATCTTACATTCACTTGGGAAAGAAAAGATGAAGATGATGTAGGTACATCTATGAATGACAATCAAACCCATCTTCAAGCACCAACTTTGGAGAATCATACTAATGAGGAAGAAATGATTCAAGATGACCAACCTAGTGGTGACCAAGAGCTCCCAAAGAACTTAAGATATCCAAGAGGCCACCCTAAGGAGCAAATCTTTGGTGATATCTTCCAAGGAGTAAAAATAAGGCGGTATTTTATCAATAACTTTATTCTCTTATTGCATATGACCCTAAAAGTATTGATGATGCCTTGTGTGATGATTTTTGGATTATTGCTATGCAAGAGGAATTAAATAAGTTTGGATACAAAATTTTGGATATTCATAAATCTCATAATCATTCCATTATTGGAACTAAATGGTTTTTAGAAATAAACTTATTGAATCCGTAGAAGTTGTTAGAAACAAGGTTAGACTTGTTACCTAAGGATTCAATCAAGAAGAGGGAATTGATTATGATGAAACTTTTGTTCTGAATGCTAGACTTGAGTCCATAAGAATGCTTTTGACTTGTACTTGCTTTAAACTCTTTCAAATGAATGTCAAAAGTGCTTTTTTAAATGGTTCTATTGAGAAAAAAAATTATGTGGAACACTCACCCGGTTTTGATCAAGAAAAGTTTCCTAACCATGTTTTCAAATTATCCAAAGCTTTGTATGATTTAAAACAAGCTCCTAGAGCTTTGTATAAAAAAAATTGAGTTTTTTTTTTCTTCTTTCAAAAGGATTTTCAAGAGGAAAGGTTGACACTACTATTTTCATTAAAAAAAAAAACCTCTTGTAACAATGATCTATAAGTTGTCCAAATATATGATACAATTCTTTTTTGGTGCTTTTAATACTTCACTTTGTGATGTGTTTGCCAAGTTAATGTAAAGTAAATTTGAAATGAGCATGATAGGAAAACTCTATTTCTTTCTTGGCCTACAAATCAAGAAAACCAAGGATGTCACTTTCATGAATCAAGTTAAGGTATAGGCACTTCCATAAGTTTATCAACTATGCTTGACAAGAATAAAACGGTGTCATAGGAGTAGTCAACTATATTTGACAGCAAGTAGAGCCAATATTATGTTTGTCATGTGCTTGTGTGCTAGATTTTATCTTGTCCTATAGAATCTTATTTGATTGTTGTTAAAAACATTCTCTATTACCTTATTAATACTCTAAGTGATTATGGTCTATATTTCAAATGTGTGGCTATATTATGTGATAACACTAATGCAATAGATTTGACCATCATACTATTCAACAAACTAGGACAAAGCATATAGAGATCAAACTTCATCTCATTAGATATAATTCTACTAAGAATAATACTTATTTAAAAGCATGTTTGCATTCATTGATATCGTTACTAAGTCATTGGCCGAAGAAAGGTTTGACCAATCTTAGAAGAAGCTTAGGGATTTCAAAATTCAATAACTAACGAGTATATTCAAGTGTGTAGCTCCAGGTGAGAACAAAGAAGCCTAGCATGAGAAAAGGAAAGGGAAAAGCCAAAGATAGAGAAGGAGGACTAGTAACCAACGAACCAAGGAAGGTTTATGTTTCTCAAATCATGTCATGGCTGGATAGATTTGTCACAGTGGAGGCTACTACTGAATTTGATAAGACAAATCCAAGCCATAAGGTGGATGTCATCAAACTATCCGAAATGGGTAATATACTCTCATTTTTTAAATTATATGAGCTGAGCTAGTTTGCTTGTGTTTGATGAATGCTATTACCTTATTTAGTTTATGGAGTTTAAGCAAATAATAAGGAAGAAAGAGTTGAGTGAGTTGGTAATAAAGCTATTTAGTGGTATTTTTCAAGAATATCACAAGTTAATTTTTGAGATTGATAATGCATTGATCAATAGAATTTGTGATGTTGAGGATGTTGGGTTTAGGCATTATTCTTCCGAGGAACATTGTTTTTATAATTGAGTTATACTCACATGAAAGAATTGAGAATGCCTATATATATATAAATGATAAGAAGCCTCAAGACTAGAAAGGAGAGAGAGATAAAAGCCTTTTTATGCTATTAAAAGAATTTTGCATCACATGCTTACTACCTTGATTATAGCATACTTTAAGCACAAATCTTCTGTTGATAATATGTATGTTGTAACTATAGTAGTCATGCATAAGAAAAGAAAAATGAATTTTGGATATATATATATAGTGCTAAAGAATATAATGGCAGCTATAAGAACCGAGCATAAAGCCTTACCTTATGGGAGATTATTAACAAGGATCTTCAAATACTTCCAAGTCAAACTTCCCATAAGAGGACAAACTTTCAAGAGTGGAGAAATCTACACAAATGATTCTCTTAATAGTATGCAGTTAGTTCTTGATGAGAATGGAATATGGAGAACAAAAGTAGAAACTCTTTTAAGAAGAAAAGAGGTTGAAGAAACTGAAGAGATTGAGGAAGAAGAAGATGAAGAAGAAATATTGGCAAGGGAAATGAAGACAAAGAGGAGGCATGACTCATTTAGTGAGGGAGCAACCCCCACAAAAGAAGACTATTTGAAGAGGTACTCTCTATTGAAGGAAAAGAAGTTGAAGATGAAAATCTCACTAGAGGTGATACCATAGTTGCCAAGGTGTTTCAAGAAATATTGGATAACCATATAGAGCAAATGAAGAAGATGGACAAATTTTTCAAGTATTTTTGCTCTGATAATTCTTGGCAAATTTGATGGTTTAGAAGCTAGAGTCAAGAATATGGAAGAAGACTTGAGAAAGATTTCTCAAGTGATTTTAAATGGTGCAAGTTCCTATAAAGCCCAAGAGAACAAGCAAGAAGAAGGAGGTGAAGGAAGTTTAACAAAGTCAAAGCACAAATCCATCACCAATATCCTTCAGCCAAGAGAGGAAAATATGGTTCAAAGAAAGAAGATCCAAAGACCCTCTCAGATTGGTAGCTTTCCAAAGCAGAACTACACGAGCAAGGAGTCAACAAATGAAGGACCCCATCATATAGAGCTCAAGGGAGACATGGCCATCATAACAAACAAATTTGGAAGTGAAGACCATGAAACGCATCCAAGACTAAGCCTTTCTATCCCTAAACTCTATTTTGATGCTTATTTTAGTTTATTCCTTGATGCACATGTTATGCTTTAATATTGAAATTTACTTGTGCCTATCTAGTCATTATAATGATTTGAAGCTCAATGCATGAAATCCTTGTGATAAGAGCTTCTTTTGTTTCACTTTTTCTATCCAAGTATTCTTATCCCAAGTTTAATCATTGCTAAAAAGGAGGAGAAGAAGTTGATAATATATTGCTTATTGTATTATTATTGTTGAGATGCTACACAATGATTATTGCTGTTAGAATGATAATTATTTGACTAGAACTATACTGTTTATGAGAGTTGGTCAATACATTGCTAAATTGCCAAATGAGAGTTGATCAATATACTGCTTATATGTGATACATGTTGTCTCATTTTCATTAACCCCATCTTTGAGTGATGACAAAAGGGGGAGAAGAAAATGTGATGACAAAATGTGTGAAAATGTGAAATAGCAGTGGAATTCCTCATGCATGAAGAGAAAATGATGTGTGAAAATGTGAAATAGCAGTGGAATTCCTCATGCATGAAGAGAAAATGTGTGAATTTTCTGAAAGTCCATGCATATATCAAGGGGGAGAAAGAATGACTACAAATTGTGCTATGTGCTTGCTGTAAATGTGTTGTGTGTTGTGTATATGTTGATGTGCAATATGTAATGAGTAATGTGAAAATATTTGGCTGCATTTCTGCATTTGAATTTAAATTGAAAGTGTTATAATATGTGAGGTTTTAGTTGTTTTCTTAGATTTTGGAATATGGTTAAGTTGAGATTGAAATCTTGAACTTGGTTCTTGACTTGACCTATGATTTTGAATTACTTCAAGAAAACAATTGAATGCATGAATTTTGTGATTTTGCAAAGCTAAATTGAGTGCTATTGTAGCTATACATATTTGAGTACTTCTATAGTTCATTTGAAAATGCAAAATCACCTTTTCAACTTGTTTCCAAAAATTTGGACTTGAAATTCGGATGCAGACCAAAAATTCGGATGCATGTTTCAGAAATTCGGATGCATGCATATTTGTTGCCAAAAAGTGCTTCTTTGTTGTTCAAATTGATTCAAATATGTTTTATTCTCTTCCATTATGTTTGAACAACCTTTGGAAAGATTTATTTCACATTAAACTTTCATTATATTGAATTTATTGCAATTTGGACTTGGAATGTCAAAATTCGGATGCATGAGTTTAAAAAATTCGGATGCATGTTCTAAAATTCGGATGCATCCATATTGTGTTGTCAAAATGTGCTCTTTTGTTGTTCAAATTGATCCAAATATGTTTTAATCTCTTCCATTATGTTTGAACAACCTTAGGAACACTTTATTTCACTTCAAACATTTATTATATTGAATTTATTGCAGTTTGGACTTAAGATCAAAAAATTCGGATGCAAGGTTTAAAAATTCGGATGCATGTTCTGAAATTCGGATGCATCCATATTTTGTTGCCAAAATGTGCTCTATTGTTGTTCAAATTGATTCAAACTTGTTTTAATCTCTTCCACTATGTTTGAACAACCTTAGGAAAGCTTATTTTCAAAAATTGAAGCTTTCATTTCACTTATTTTACAATTCGGACTTGATATGTCAAAATTCGGATGCATAGCATCTCAAGTCCAAACTTGTTGAAAAATGAGCACAATCTAAGGGGGAGCAATATTAATCTTTTATGACCTTTAATACCTCTCTTAGAAGTTTTCTAAATACTTAAATGCTATATCTTCTATATGTAGTTGGAAGGAAGGAGGCAAATGGAGGTTGGTTGGGTCATAGGCTCATATTGAGCCATTTGAATGTCAATGTGCTAAATTGGTTATATTCTATCATTGACATTAATACTTCTTTGTACTACATTGTTTAAATCTATCACATTTTGCATCAAAGTTTGTCATCATCAAAAAGGGGGAGATTGTTAGCCCTAAGGGCAAATCATGTAGTTATGATTAGTTTTGATTAATGACAAACATTGATGAGGACTAATATGCTTGTATGTTGTGTGATAGGATTTGTGGATTAAGAAGTTTGAAGTCTCATTGCCTTGAAGCTAAAATGTAAGAACAACTCCAATATGTCAAAGTGATTGAAGATTGAAGAGTTTGTTCAAGAAGTTAGAAGGCTTTGAAGACATGAAGTGTAGGTTGCATGTGCTTAATAGGTAAACTTTGTAAACCCTACACTCTTAAGCCTTGGAATCTATGAGTTGCAATTGAGAGCACAAAACTTGATTTAAATGGTTTCAATGGTTTTGAACTTATCTAAATTATCAAGTTTTCATAAATGATTTTTGCACTTAAAAGGTCTTTAATGACTTATCTTTTAGGCTAGAAGGTTTTCCAACTTGTTAGAATTGATTTGAACATGTTTTGACAAAGTTTGAAAAATTCGGAAGAAGATTCGGATGCAGTCCAAAAATTCGGTCGTCCAAATTTTGTAGCAAAAGTTTGCTACTGTTCTTCCAGAGAAATTTAGAAGAAGATTCGGACGCATGCAAAAAATTCGGTCGTCCGAATTTTGAAGCGAAAAATTCGGATGCAGAATTCGGTCATCCGAATTTTCTGAAACTAGCCGTTACTAGCCGTTGTATAGCCGTTTTAACTGATTTTTGAATTCTATAAAAGCCATAAACTCCAGATTTTTTAGTAGAACTTTGAACTTAACAAATCTTACATGCTCTAACTTGTTTTACATCAAATTATATCAAAAGCTCTCAAATTGCCTTGTGCTCAAAGATTGAAATTCAAGATTCCAAAGGCAAGAAGTGAAGTGGTGCTAGCAATTGTATTCATCCACCAAGAAGTGTTGGTAACATTCAAATTCTCTCTTTATATTATTGTTGTGATTGATACAAGGTTGTCAAGAGACATAAAACCCTTGTGGAGGGTGAGCCATAGACTAGATTAATCAAGGTTGTTTGTGTAAAACCCATTGGTGAGGGTGAGCCTTGGATTAGATTGGTCTAGGTTGTCTAGTGACATAAAACTCTTAGTGATAAGAGTGAACCTTGTTTATTATATTGAAAAGAGGTTGTTGTGGTAAAACCCATTGAAGGGTGAGCCTCTTGTGTAATTGCTTGGATTAAGCTCATAGTGGATTGGTTGAAATCCTTGAGTGTGGACTCAAGGTAGTGGATGTAGATCTTGGAGAGATCGAACCACTATAAATCGTGTGTTCAATTCTTTATAGCTTTGCTTGTTTACATACTTGTGTTATTATTATTTGTTCATAGTTGGTGATTGATTGGTTGTGATATTATAATTTGATAATCTTGTCTTAACCATCAAATCACATATAAACTTGAAGTTTGTGATTTTAAAGAAGAACTTTTATTAAGGCAAAGGATTTGCAAAAAGAGAAAAGATTTTCGATAATTAGCCAAAGACCTAATTCACCCCCCCTCTTAGGTCTTTCAAAACTTCAGATACATGAATGATATCAGTACAATACTTTGCTCTAATGAAAGTTGCCCAAAGAGATTTAACTGTTCGAAAGAACCACCAAAGCTTATATGCAAATGCCTTCTCATATGCATGCAAGGAAATCAGTTCGAGACCATTCTCTTGAGCGGGCTTACATAATTTGGCCCAAGATGCCTAATGTCTACGCCTCCCCTCCAAAGAGGAGCCCCAGAAGAACTCAGCAAATAACTTTTCAAGCTGCAAAAGAACTCCCTTAGGTGGACCAAGAGATGCCAATAGATACAAGGGGATACTTGTGAGGACATGCTTAATAAGGACAAGCCTTCCTCCAGGGCTCAAAATCTTACTTTGCCATCCCCCGCAATCGAGCGGAAACTTTTTTCTACCAAGGGTTGGAAATAAAGAATTTTCTTAACCCCTTTGAAGATTGGACATCCAAGATATATAATAGGAAAGGATTTTAGAGAAAAACCGATTGCCGCTGCTATAGTCTCCTTCCTCCTTTCCGAGGCACGAGTAGAGACATAGAATGAGCTTTTACCATAGTTGATTTTTTTGGCCCGACACTCGCTCATAATCTTTCAAGAAGAGTATGAGTTTTTCCGAGGCCTCTCTTCTCTCCAGCTTGTGAATATAATAACATCATCTCGCAAAGCTTAAGTGAGAGATAGATATACACTCGCCTCGGCAAGGAGAAAACACCAATATGATTACTAGCCATTAGATAGTTAAGACCTCTAGATAAAACTTCAAAGCAGAATAATAAAGAGGGAGGGGAGAGAGGGTCTCCTTGTTTAACCCCCTCTTGAAGAGGGGAAAAAAATCCACAAGGTTTACCATTAACTAATACAGAGAATTTATTGTAAGCCAAACAATTATGTATTAGATTCGAAAATGAGGGTTGAATCCAAAACGACTCCAATATTTGAAGCAAGAATCCCCAAGAAACCCTATCAAAGGCCTTCATCATATCCAACTTAACTACAAGGTTGCTCGCTCTCACTTTCCGGTCCATGGAAGAAACCATTTCAGTAGCAAGTAGAACATTCTCAACAATGTTTCGACCCTTCACAAAACCAGTTTGATTAGGAGAAATCAGATGGGGTAAGTGCTTGGCTAATCGATTGGCAATAGTCTTAGTAATTACCTTATTGGTAAAATTGCAAAGACTTATTGGCCGAAAAGTCCCGCAAATGAAGACGGTGCTGGTACCTTCGAATCAAGACAATCAAAGTCGTCAGTGAAGCTTTGGGGCATTGGAATACCAGCCCAGAAGTCACAAACCGCTGCATGGAGATCATCAGCGATTATGTCCCAACACTTCTTAAAGAAAGAACCCAGAAAACCATCAATACCGGGGGCACTTTCAGAGCTCAGGGAAAATACTGAACTTTTAACTTCGTCCTTAGTCGGTAGCATGGATAATTCTTGATTATCATTCTCAGAGATGAGGGAAGGTATGTACTCCAGCATCGGTTGGAACTTATCCGAAGTCAAAGCAGTAGAATCCATTGTGAGAAGAGAGGAGAAAAAATTGACAGCCTCTTGCTCGATATCCTCATCTGAATAAAGTGTCCGACCATTATCATCTCGAATTGCAGCAATACGTAGATGACTCCATCTAGCAGAACATATTCCATGAAAGTATGATGTATTATCTTCCCTTCTTTCAGCCATTTGATTCTTGCTTTTTGTCTCCAAAAAGATTTCTTCTTGCCATAGGTGAATTGTTAACTCGGCTTTTGCTAGATTTAATATTGTTCTTGCCTCCTCTGTAGGTGAGTTTTCATATGCATATTCAGCATTTAAGACGTCATCCTCAGCTTTAGCAATGTTAGAGTGCAAGGTACCAAATTCAGTAGCATTCCATTGCTTCAAGGCTTGCTTTAGTCTCATTAGCTTCAGTGCAAAAAATCGCATTCCATTGCCAAAGAATTCAGCCGCCCAAACCTCTTTAACTATCTGGAAGAAATCTGGTTTGGTCATCCACATATCTTGAAATTTAAAGCTCTTACACCCATATTTCTTAGCTTCAGCGATGGAGAGTAATAATGGAGAGTGATCAGATCCAGTTCGGCTCAAATGCTGCACGGTAGAGTAGGTAAACTTGGAGCTCCAAGACAGATTCATAATTGCCCTATCCAACCGCCTCCAAGAAGGACGTGATTGAGATGACCTGCGCCAAGTGTAGAGAGATCCCGAAAAAGGTACATCCAATAAACCACAATCATTTATAGCGATGTTAAATTCATTAATAGGCAGCAAAGTTGGGGAGAACCCAAACACTCAAACCGATCGCACAACATTAAAATCCCCGACCACCATCCAAGGGAAGTAATATAAGCAACCAATGAAACCAAATCTGCCCACAAAGCCCTACGTGCGGTATAACAACATTTGCCATAAATAAAAGAGCAAGAAACTTCAACCCCTACATAGAGATGCTATTGTACCATGGACTAATCTGTTCAAATCACAAAAGTTTGCTGGAAAATAATATTATGATTCCAAAACATCCAAATTTTTTCCATTAGAGTTACTTGAGATAATGTGGAAAACCAAGCCTTAGACCATACCGTGGAAGAAGAGAAGGATCAACCAATGGTTCAATAATGACCACAAGAGAGCATTTGTAAGTAGAAATAAGATGTTTCAGTCGCGAGAAAGAAGAACGATCAACAATGCCCCTAATGTTCCAAACAATCCAATTATTCATTTTAGAAATTTGTTAAATGACAAAGTGATGGCCCGACGAGCTTTGAAATGCATAACATGACCAGAAGACTTAGTAGAAACCCTACATTCAGAGCATGGACATTTAAGTTTGCATTGTAAAAGCTTGCATAAATCTATCCCGTAAGGTAGGGGTCTAGAGTATTTATCTCCATCGATTCATAACCTCGCTGAGCAAATTCGGAACCAAATGGGTTGGAGGATTAATCGCATAATCATCAAAGAAAGTCTTACCCCTCATACATTGTATCAATGGATTCTTGTTTAGCAAAGTACTTCAAATTGTGATTTCGGGATGTTGCATTCGATGTTGCACTGCTATCAGGTTGCATTAATATGTTTAACATCACCAGCGATGGGTTCACAGTATTTGGTGGAAGAGCATCAATTTCCCTCGAATCGGTTGGCTCATTGCCCACAAATATGGTTGTTGGATTTTCTTTTGGAGTTACCAACTCGCAAGTCTATTGCTGGATTTTCTTTTGAAGCCTCGAATTGCATTTCGTAGTGTTTAGGGATTGGTGAGCCGTTTTCGAGGTTACAATTGGTTGTTGCTTTTCAACCCACCGCAGACACCCGCTTCGTAGAAATGCTTGTAGGTGCCTTAGTGTGAGGGAGAGCATAAGTCTGGCTGTTGTTGTTGAGGTTGTGTCACCTGTCCCTCACAGGGAATAGCTTCAATTACATTAGCATTCGGGAGAGCTGTTGTTGATGGTTGTAGTTGAAGCTCGGTGGCAATGCTCAATTGAATGACCTACTTTTTTACAGGGTAACACAATATGGAGGAAGATTATCATAGTGAATATCTTGATAAAATCTCGAGGAACCCATTCCAATCCATATTTTGGATGGCAAAGAGGAGAGAATATCAACTTCAACACAAACTCACGCGACACTAGGCCGTGAAAGGGTGACTGTAGATTCATCCAATTTCAAGGGCCTACCAATAGCTGAAGAAATAGAAAAGAGAGCATCTTTGCGGAAGAAATGAATGGGCAAACCTGGAAAGCTGATCCAAATGGGAAGAACCGAAGGTTCAACCAACACTGTAAAATTTGGAGACCATTTCATGACTCTCATGGGATAACCTAGAAGGCTCCAATGACCTTTCATCCACAAGCGAACATAGTCTTCTTCAAGAGATAGTCCGATCGTAATATGGCGACGGTCTAACCAACCAAGAGAGCAAGTTCCTTTTAAGCCAATAGTGTTAAACTCCTTACGGAGAACCTCCATGGAAGGCCGTCCATGAGAAAATTTCCCAACAAGAGCAAGGGAGAAAGGTTGTGCTAGGGCAGCAACTTCAGCAGAGTAAATGCAATTGCGAGGTTTCCCATTGTGAGAAGTAACTTGTTTCAAAGGTATAGCAGAATCGGAGGAAGTTGGGGATGTGAAGAGAGAAGCAAAGGATTTGGAAGTCCAAGCCAACTTCGCCGGAGAGTGGGCGGTTGGCGGTTGATGGTCAGCCATGTCATCCAAAGCCATACACAACCTCTAATCTATTTTGGAAAGCTCAAAACAACTCGGGAGGGTTATACAATGAGTAGTAAGAGTGGCAAACTATCATTTTCGACCAACTTCATAACCCGTGAAAAATGCGGAAAAGAATCCAACGATTTTGGACTAGAATCTCAACAAGAAAGGATGTTTGAAGCATGGGAAATCAGCATAGACTCTTTGTTGGCAGTAATTCCACACACTCTACATCAATCAGTTTTTAGCTTAATCAAGGAAAACAATCCAAGTAGTACTTTTCAACCAGCCTAAGGAGTAGTATTCGAAATGTCTGGTTGAGGCAATTCATCAAACACTTAGAGTGCAGAATTTGAAAGAAAGGGTTTCCATGAATGATTTAAAGATAATCTGGACAAATTTTAACACAGATCATCCACAAGAGCTCCAATGTAACAAGAAACACAAGAGTGCTAAGTAATACAAAAGAGGCAAAGATAAGCAATGAAGCATAAATACTGCAAGAACAGGGATAATGCAGCAAAACTTTCATCAGATTCTAGCCAAAGAAGAAAGATAAGATGATGAGCAATAGGTAGGAATCATAATCAGATGATGTCCTAAGTTTCACAATTCCAGAAATGAGCGATTTCACAAATCCGAGAATTTTCAGCTTTCTGGGAGTTCAGCAAAAAATTATGCAAATGTGGGCTGATTTTCCGATCTTCTTCAAGAATAATAGTGTGTATAGTCAAGATTTGAACCAACAAACTCACAGCAATTGGAATTTTGAGCAGTTTGGAAGCTGAAATTCGTTCCCCAGTTGTGGCTGTCTTCCGCACTGTTCACCCGATGGCACTGTTCCGCCAGCCCAGAAGTTACACCAAGCCTTAGACCATATCGTGGAAGAAGAGAAGGATCAACCAATCAACAGAGGAAGTAAACACTCTATATACCCGAGCATCACACGGGCTTATTAGGCTATATATATATATATATATATATATATATATATATATATATATTCAAAAACTGTATTTTAAAGAAACGTGTTGATATTACAAATGCATATTTTTGAAAACCGTATCATAAGGAATGCGTTGACTTTTCATAATTTTAAATTACAAAAAATTGAAAACAACATAAAAAGGAACTAAAAGTATCATGAAATGTGTATTTAAAACATTGTGAAGATTCAATCTTCATAATAAATATATTAAATTTAATAGCCATTTAAGTTCACGGAAAAATTTATAATTTCAAAACGAGTTATTAATTATGATCATTATTTACTGGGAAGCTTTTACTGGTTGCTCTCTAACAGCAGATACCGCCAGTTGGAATTTTTAAATTAAACACCGAGGCTGCTTGGACCTCTGATTCTTCTGGCCCAGGCTTTTTGATTCACAATCACGACGAAGTCCTTGCTGCTCATATATCTTACTCCTTCATGCACAAATTTTTTAAGGTCTTCAATTGGCACTTGAGGTAGGACACCGGAAGCTTATATTAGAGTGACTTACTCATCCTCATCAACAAACTTTCTAAATCTGAAGACGAAGACGAATTCTATTGACTCACTAATGGCTACTATTCATGGCCTTTTTCTTTCTTTTTTACATAAAATTCGATACCCATTCAAATCATATCAAATGAAATGAAGCACTAGTATTTGTTAAGAAAGAAGAGTACAATTGAACAACAGAGAACAGTAAATGAAAATACTCAAGATCAAAGAGTAAAGAAATGGAAGGATAAAAGAGATGCATGGTGCAGGGAAAACGATTTCCCGAAGGCATCTTAAAAAGCCAAAAAGATGAAGCACAAACAGGGGAACATGGCATCAAAATCTCGGCAAGCAAACTCACGATAGTGACCATGAATCAATGATGATACCGTAGAGCACCTTTCCTGAATTTCAATTTCGGAATCTCAAACACCAAGAAAAGCATCTTCTTTTACTTTAACTGTGATTTTTTACGCACATTATTGACAATGTTCAAGAAGTGGCTGGGAAAATTTATTCCTTGATTCCACGTTCCTGCGACTACTGCACAGAACTTCCATTGCACTTTGGAGTTCTGTTCTCCAGTAGTAATGGTTCTGCTGCAATTCCATTGAGGCACATTTATCACTCGTTTGGTGGATGTGCTAATTGTGGCTTCCATTGCAGCTTACAGCGGAAGCATCGCCAGCAGGAATTGGTATTGAATCCTAAATAGAGGTTGACATGTGAAACCTTTATGTGCCCAAAAGAGCAATTCTTGTACACTTCTTCAAGAATGAGCCCTTTGCTTCTGATGCATCTGATGCCTTTCTCACTCATGTCTTTCCTTGGACCGCTAGTCCCTCCTCACATGATTTGTCAAGGATTATGGACTATAAATAAAGAGTATGCAATTAATCATTTTCGGGTTTGTTGTGGTGCATACTAGTAGTAGTTTCTTTATGCAAGAGGCAGTTGAGGGGCAGCAACAGCATTGTTTGCTTGGGAATCAGCCAGAGCCCAAAATTCAAGTAGCATACAAATGTCTCAACCGCCAGCGCGTCCATGGTTTCGTTTGGCATCCATTGTGCGGCCTTACCCAGCTCCACCTACACGCCCACGGTCTCCGGCTACAGTACGTGTGCAGCAGCAAACGTTTGTGCCCCCAGTCGCACTGCCTACGGTAGTACAGCCTACGCCTCCACCGCAACCACCTACTGCTGCGGCCATACCTCCTCGCACTTCTGCAACACCTGTTCCAGTGAGTTCTCCTGTCGCACCACCATATCCTCGAGCTACCGAGCCGCCATCTCCCGTACCTCCGGCAACACCTGCTCCAGTGATTTCTCCTTTGGCACGACCGCCTCCTCGGGCTAATGCACCACAATCCCCTCCACTTTCTCAGGCTACAGCACTCGCATTTCCAGTGAAGACGGCACCTCCTACAATGATTTCTTCTGCTGCAACCCAATTACCAAAATCCCCTACCAAAAATGGAGGCAGCCAACCCGCTCCCTCCACAACCAAGTCACCAACCACTACCCTTGCACAATTGCCGCCTTCTTCCAGCTCTACTAAACCCACTTCACCAATTACTAAAACTTCATCTACGCAGCCAGCATCTCCGATCCCGAAAGTATCACCGAAAATTGCAGCAATGCGTCCTGATGTATCCTATTCTTCTTTACCACCATCTCAAAAAACAAAACCATTATTGCCTCCACCGTCACCATTGGCAGCTAGTACTCCTTTCCAAACCTTGCCGTTGTCTCCAGCTCCTTTGCAACGTTTCCCCGTACCTACTGCGAACACCATCACAACTGGTACAGTTCGCACTAGCGCTCCAGTACCATCTCCGAGAACTGATAAGCCATGGGTAGACACACCACCTCAATCCGCTAAGGAGAAACTTTTATCACACCCTCCATCTCCTTTACCTCCTGCCCAACGAAAGGCCGGTGGTGATCTGGAAACAATACCAGCAGAAGTTGAGCAGAAAACCGTTCTAGTTCAGGAACCTGAGGAGAAACCTAAGACGACCACGAAGAGTACCAACAGACTTCTACATCTTTTTCTTGGCGAGGCTCATAAATATGACTTTGATCAGCGCGGCAAGAGAGAACTCAAAGAGGACATGAAGGGGGTCCATGCCCAAAAGAAACATTCGGATTCAGAAGAGTTCGGAATAAGGGTGGTAACACTTTCTGGGGAAAATAAGGGAGCTCTAATGGAGCTGAGCCCTTCTCGCAAAACGCACGGGTACAGAGGCTGGAGCAATGGCGGGCAGAAGCTGAAGAACAACAGCGATGAAGGAAGTTCTTGGATGAAAGATGAAAAACACAAGGCACCCGCGGGCGCGGAAATAGCACCATTTGACACATTCGTAAACTGCAATGTCCAGGGAGTGAACAACTCGATCCTCCGTAACTGCTCCTTCAATCACCATGATCCAACCGTCCATCTCTCAGCGTCCAGAAAAAGTAAAGGTGGCCATGGATTTCGCCACACATAGGATGCCTTCGGTGGCTGAAGACGCATATAAAGTGAGGCGAATATTGATTGTACTTCAGTGATTTATGTTTAATTCGCCCTAACTATTTCTATTAGCATATAATAACGATAATATAAGAATAAACATGAGCGGAGGACTGCAAAAGGAAACAAAGGTATGGGAATGGATTCCACTCAGCATCTAAATCTGTTTTATTATTTATGTGAACATGAGTGAGAAGTTTCTTGATTTTTAATCTTAATTCGAAGTCGTCTTCTTCTTTTTTTTTTTTTTTTTTTGAACCAAATCTCAGTTCAAAGTCTGCATATTCTTTTTATATTCTCTCTTGTTTCTCCTTGGTTTTTCCTCCCCCTTCAAATATCGAGAAAAGAGAGCGAATGAAGTTCAAATTTTTTTTATGTAATTAAAAGTTTTTTCTAGGACTATATTATTACATAAGACGACATTGAAGGATGGTTGTCAGACTTTGCGAAAATAAAAGTCCCTTGCAAAATAGTGTGACAACTTTGCGACGCAAATATTTGATTAAATAATATATAAATTCATCTTTTTCTAAATTTTTATTTGAAATAGAAAATAATACTTTCGTTGTTGATTCATTGTAATTTGAAATTTTTTATTTTTAATAAATTATTTTTAAATTTTGAAATGATAATTTAAAATTTTTAATTATTTTAGAAATCAAGATAATCATAACAATAAAAAAAGAAAAGATAAAAATTAAAATAATTATAATTCAGAAATTAAATGTTAATATTATATATGTATAATATTGAAAAATATTCTACAAAGTATATGTCACTATAGAAGGCGGCGATGCCGTTGGTGGAGGGATAGAGGTGGATCCAGAGGGTCAATCATTGAAGGATGGTCATCAGCCGAATTGATCGTGTAATCCTTATCAACATTGTCAGCTACGTCTTGAGAATCTGATATCGAAAAAGGAGACGGAGATGGAGGGAAAACTGTTCTATTGTACAAACAAATAATTAATAATTCAAAAATTAGAGTAAATAAATCTAAAAATTATAGTAAAATTTTTTGAAAGCAAAATAGAAACTTATTTGCGATGTAGTGTGTCCCTTCGACAAATAATACGCTATAAAACCCTATACCATATCCTTATATTCATTTGTGATTATCTTAATCCCCTGCATATGTCGTCTATACATCCAAGTAGGATCATCTATCTACATTAAAAAATATTACATATTAAATTTTAAGATTTAACGTAAAAAATCTAGACAAGTGTTAAGATATCTTAAAAAAATTTTGGCAGAGTTCCCTTATAAAATGGATATTTTTCAGGCACAAGGTCGCTGTAATCAATTACGCACAAGTACATTTTATCCACCATTTGGCCAAATAAAAATCCATATGCCTCAACAAAATCACACTAAACATATAAACTCTGAATTGAAAAAATAAATATTACATAAGAATTTCCAACCTAACAAACAATTAAACGTAATTGAAATGTACATAAAAACATTATCATAAAATTATATTTAACATATACTTACAAAAAATTCATAAATTGAACAAAAATATTATAAACATTTTCATAAGTTAAAGAAATTTAAAAACAAAAATATATAAAGAAATAACTAAAAATTAAACAACATTAGACATATAAACTAAGCAAATTTTTTCATGAATATCCCAAAAAAGAAGCGACAAAGAAGTTCATGAATTCAATTATGCTATGGGGACATGTTATGGGCATTTATCCTCAGAATGTTGCATTTCAAATTACCCAATGGAGTGAAGGATACTTTTTTATCTTCAAACTGATTATTTTGAAGTGGGAACGACAACACCATAAAACTAGCTTTGCTCAAAATAACAATTTAAAAAGAAAAAATGAAGTCAATATCAAAATTAAGAATAAATCAATTCTATGCCGTGTTTCGTATTTGCTTATGATAAGTGGATAACAAAATAATTGATAAGTTAATAAGTAGCAATCCAAGAGAGGGGGAAAAAAGAAAATCCAAAATTTCAAAAAATGTGGCTCACTAGAAATGAATATCCCAAATTCAAAAAAAAAATCCAAAGGCAATAAACATAAAAATTCCAAATTAAACAAACTATAAATAAAACAACAAAATTTAAAAAAAAAAATACAACACTAGATTTAGGAATGAAACTGCCAGCACAAAATAAAAAAATAGAAAAATAAAAATACCTTGTACAGTAGAGCAGACGGCGGCTAGGGCAATAGCGGTGGAGAGAAAGGGGGTGGTAGCGCATCGGGGAGAGAGAGAGAGAGAGAGAGAGAGGTGGAGAGGGGAGAGAGAGACACTGTAGAGTGAGAAATGAGAGGAAGAAGAAGAGATCTTTTGATATTAACGATTTTGGATTTGTAACTGAACACTAATTTATTTTTTTGTTATTTTTTTAATAGTAACAAAATTCGTTACAATTCTGTTGCAAAATTACGACGGAAACCATTTATTATACGTTTTTTAAACGGTTAGATAATCTGTCGACGTATTTGCAACGCATTCGAATTTCAAATTGGCGTCTTTATTTGGGCCAAAAATTCAAGTTTTGTAACAAATTTGTAGCTTTTTTGTAGCGGATTTTAATTTTTGATTTTTTTTTTTTGCTATTTTACTTTTTTCCTCTCAACCTTGAATAAGTTTACAGGTTAGATTTGTTAATAACTCGTATTTATTAAATATACTTATATAATTATCATATATGTTGTACTAATATATGTACTCAACTTATTAGCTTAATATGTTATATACTATTATGTATTATGAAACAATCATAATTAAAACTATTAGTATTATATGCATCTATAATAGACTTCTAAGTGTCTTGTATAAAAGGTGTTATTATAGTTAATAAATATTTTATATCAAAACAAATTGTAAATTGCGTATTATTTTCTTTATGTTTCTGACTAACTATACATTAACAATATATGATAATATATATTAATCAAAAGGAAAAATTAACAGTAAAAATAGGTAAATTAAGAAAAATTAAGAAAAAAAGTTATTGATGAAGGAACTATTAACCAACATAAGGTTTTTACGAACTTGGAAACTGTCATCGAAGTAGAATCTGAGTTGCTGAAGTTTAGTAGAGTAGAAATATAATTTTTTTATAGGAAAATTTTAATAGAGTTTTGATAGAGGGGTAAGTGGTAAGAGATGATTGATAAATGACAAGAAGTTACATTATTTGGATAAGGATTAAGATTATTTAAAACTTAATACTTCAAAAAAATTCATAGCCAATCACAACTTTTCTACTTCATTAAAAAGTTTAAAAGTCTAGAAAATAAGGATGTAAGCTCCAAGATTTTAAAGGAGTAGGGAGGGGTAAAAATATTATATATATATATATATATATATATATATATATATATATATATATATATATATGTACATATATATTTAAATCAAATCCTAAAAGATTCTTTACATATAGTGGTATTAAAATGAGTTCCAACCAACGTGTTAGCCCATAATTTGGATGAGTTTGGGTTTAAGTTTTCAAACCAGTTTAAATGATGGCCATGTTGGCCCACTCCTTTTAGGCAACAGGCCAAACTTCCTTTTTTTTATATTTGTATTAAAAGCATTATAAAAAATAAAACGTATGACAATCTTGACAGAAAATTTGCCATTATCACACATTGTAATCATACCTACAATTAAGGTTAATTAAATTAATTTTATTTTAAATCTTTTTCTTATATAAATTTATTCATATTAGAAATGATATATATAATTAATGATCATTTTCTATTTTAAAAATATTAGTGATTTTTCAAAGGTTCTTTCTATTCTAATCATAGTTTTATATTATCATATATGATAGAGAGAAAAAGAGAAGAAAAATAGTATAAAATTTATTTTTTTTAAAAAAAAGATAGACTAGGCATGTTTAGCCTGCGGCCTAGTATGGACGGATATGGGTTGGCGATTTACTAACCCATGAGAAAATGGGCCAGCTTGCTTTGCACAGTTTAAAGGCCAGCTCGTGACGTGCTAGAGCGAATTGGCTCGTTTGGCAATGCTATTTGCATGCCACTCAGTCAGCGCCTACGTGGACAGCTACATTTTCTCACTATTTAGGTGAACCCATCTTCTTTTAAATATAAAAAATATTCTAATAAAATAATTATTTATCATTTTTAAAAATCCAAACTATATGTCTATTACTCTACCTCCTGATATTATCTCATATCTTAATTATCTCTCTCACATTTACTCTCAAAATTTCAATCCAATTTTCTCCCTCTCCCTATTATGAAGCCACTTGACTATCTTTTAAATTTTTAAATACTTGATCGACAAAAACCTTTCAGGTATCAAACTCGTCCAATAAAATAAAGACCATAGGAGGGCAAATTCTAAAGAATGAGAAGACATTCACAATTTTCTTCCTATACTTTCACCTTTTTTTCCTTCATTTATTTACTTCCAATCAACGGATTTTTTTGTTTAAAATTTTCTTTCTTGCATTTTCTTAATTTGACTCATTCTTTTAGGCCTCTTTATGGGCCTTAAGGGCAAATCATGTAGGTTTGATTGGTTTTGATTAATGACAAACATTGATAAGGACTAATATGCTTGTATGTTGTGTGATAAGATTTTTGGATTAAGAAGGAAGCAAGTCTCATTGCCTTGGAGTTAGCAATGCAAGAACAACTCAAATATGCCAAAGTGATTGAAGATTGAAGAGTTTGTTTAAGATGAATGAAGGCTTTGAAGACATGAAGTGTAGATTACATGTGGTTAATATGTAAACTTTGTAAACTCTACACTCTTAAGCCTTGTAATCTATGAGTTGCAATTGAGAGCACAAAACTTGATTTAAATGGTTTCAATGGTTTTGAACTTACCTAAATTATCAAGTTTTCATAAATGATTTTTGCACATAAAATGTCTTTAATGACTTATCTTTGAGGCTAGAATGTTTTCCAACTTGTTTGAATTGATTTGGATATGTTTTGCCAAAGTTTGAAAAGTTCAGATGCACAGTTCGAATGGTAAACAGTAACTTGTTCGTGAACAGTACGCGAACAGTAATACTGTTCAATGAACAGTAACGACTATTTTTCCAGAGAAGTTCGGATGCAAGTCCAGACGCAGACGGCCAAGTTCGGTCGTCCAAACTTTTGAACAACACTGTAAACAGTACACGTTCACATGAACAGTATTTTATTCAAACTTTGTCAAACTATATAAAAATCAAGTACAACAAGTTTGAAATCATTTTGGACTATAAAATAGATTTTTTAAAGAGCTTTTAGTATGAAAGCCATGGTCAAGAACTTAGTAAAAGCTTGTGTAATAAAAAACTTTTAAGATTGAAAGCCAATTTTGGAGCTCTCTTGAAAATTCTCTAGTTTCCAAAGACAATCAAGTGTAAGGTTTGCAAGAATATACCTATTAAGCAATTGTAAACCTACACTAAGGTCTTCAAATTCTTCAATCCATAGGGCATGCTTTATACACTTTAATGTTTGAGCACATTTGAGTTGTCCTTAGCATTTTATCTTCAAGGCAATGAGACTTCTTAGCTTCCACAATCCAACAATCCTATCACATAACAAATACTCAAGTTAGCTCGTATCAATGTTTGTCATAATCAAAACTATAAGATTTGCCCTTAGGGCTTACAATCTCCCCTTTTTTATGATGACAAAATTTGAAGGATTTAAACAATATAGCACAATGAAGCATTAATGTCATAGATGAATGATGAACACTTTTGGCACAATGACATAACATGGATCAGGAATGAGCCTATGGCCCAACCAACCTCCATAATTCTCCTTTCTTCCATTTAGATAGAAAATATAACATGAAAGCATTTAGAATACATTCTAAAAAATGTTTTAGAAGTTAGAGTCAATATTCAAGGCTCCCTCTTAGTTAGTGCCCATTTTTGGATTTGGGTTGTGAAAATCAAAGTTTTGAAAAATCAAGTCCTACAAGCACAAAGATTCAACATAATGAATTCATTTTCTAAGAATAAAACTTCCCAAGGTTTCTCAATCAAGTTAGGGAAGATCAAGACTGTTTTAAGCAAAAATTGGCTAAACATCATCTGTGACCAAAAGTTCGGATGACCAAATATTTTGTCTACGTCCGAACTTCAAGTCTAAATTATTGCTAAAATCATCTATAGGTAAATTTGTAACATAAGTGCTTAAAATCAATCACACAATCATCAAGACAAGGTGATCAACTTTAACAATCACGCATAATCATCTTGATCAACCAATGCTTCAATATTAACTCAAAAACAACTCATTGATAAACCACTTCAAGACCATCATTCTCAAAACATTAATGCCAACGAGCACAATGAACCACAATGAGCACAAAGAACCACAATGCCATACATCAAAATGCTTAACATCAAGGTACATTTTGCAACGCTTCTCTTCTTCTCCCCCTTTTGTCATCAATCAAATGTGGGGTGATGAAAGTGAAGCAAATATGAAAACAAAAGCTCTCAATACTAGGATATCATCATTGAGTTTCAAAAGATTACATAGACTAGAAAGGCACATGGATAGTTAAATCATGAGAAAACATGGACTATTCTAGGTACATGAACTAAGCATGGCATATAAAAATACATAAACTAGACTAAATACATAAGTAAAGTAACATAAAGTTAAGGAGTGCTTAGTCTTGGATTTTCTTCATTGTCTTCACTCCATATTTATTGGTTGTGGTTGCCATGTCTCCTTTAAGCTCAATGTGAAGTGGCCCAGGATCTGCTTGTTCCCTTCTTCTTGACCACATGCTTAACTCTTTCTTGGCCAAATGACATGGTGAAAGGTGAAGTGATCTCGGCTCTTTCTATCAAGCTTTCCTCTTGACTTCCACATTCTTTTGGCTCCTCTTGATCTTCTTCATTTTAGGATGAGTTTTCAACTCTTTCTTCATTCTTCTCACTCTCTCTAGCTGCAAATTCAAAGTTGCCTCCGTGATCATCATTATTATCCCCATCATTAGTATTGTCATCATCCTCATCCTTTTTATCTTTCTTTTCTTCCTCATCTCTTTCATCATCCTTATTATCCCTAACTTGAGGTCTAGAGGGTCCTGCACCATTTTGGTTGTTTTCCATCAATAACTCTTCAATGTTCTTCACCCTAGTGTCCAAGCCATCCAACTTACTTAAAACCATGGGAGCAAATGATTCAAATAATTTGTACATCTTCTTCATCTCCCTTATATGGTTGTTCAAGGCTTCTTGGAACACTTTGGCTACTATGGTATTTCCTCTAGCAACTTCTTCCTCACTAGGCATCTCACCAACATTTTGATGAGATTGTGGAGTAGGCTCTTCTTCAAACAATCTCCTCTTAGTGTGAGGTTACTCTCTCTCACTTGATACACCGTGCCTCTTCTTGGTCTTCTTCTTCCTTGCTAGTGTGTCCTCTTCATCTTCCTTTTCTTCTTCAATCTCCTTCTCCTCTTCATCATCTCCACTAGCCTCTATTTTTCACACCTTAGAGGAGTTTCTCTCCTAGTCCTCCACACAACATCCTCATCAAGTGTCAATTGCATCCTTTTAAGGAATTCATTGGTGTTTATTTCTCCACTCTTCATAGGATTTCCTCTTTCGAGGAGTTGGACATGAAAATGCTTGAAAATCTTGGTTAATATTCTTCCATAAGGTAGAGCTTGATTAGCCATTTTCCTTGCACTAATCATATGCTTCAAAGCCATAAACCCAAAATTTAATCTCCTATGCTCATGTAAAGCTAGCATAATCACCACATTCATGTTTCCAATTGAAGATTTATGTCCAATGTTGGGAATGATCATAGTTATAATCATATGATGCATCACACATCCTCTAGCATCAAGGCTTTAATTTCCCTATCCCTAATGGATCTAAATCTCCTACCATTGGTAAAGGCTCCTTCAGATCATTCATTGGTGAATAACTAATGAATATAGCAAAGTTCTGCCAAAGAATAATATCTAGCACTAATGTCATCCACACCACAAATTCGATTAACTAGAGCATCATTAAACTCAAAACTACTTGAGACACTAGATGAATACCATTGAATAATGCTATCCCCAACATGGTGAATCATTTCTTCCTTAAGATTAACATAAAATTCATAAACGATAGTAGGATAATAATATTCATGCACACCAAGAAAACTACCGCAACCAATTTCACCAAAGAGTGATAGCACATTACCCATGTTAGAGAGTTTATCCACGCCGACTCTATGACTGGGTATGATTTTCCTACAAATGTTTCTCCATTCTTTGAATGCAACCACAACCCTTGTTGAGATGAAATGGTCTACTCCAAGGTTGGTTTGAGGAATTCAAAACCGTCATAGTTCATTAAAATGATTGATTGAGCTGTTTTAAAACTGTTAAAATTACAAAGTTTTGAAGATCGAATTTTTAGGTCTGAATCTGAACTTGCATCAGAATTTATCTATTTCTTCAGTTCAACAAATTTGGACGAGCAAATTTTTGGTCATGCATCGAAAACTTGCATCCGAATCTTTCTATCTGAAATTTTATAAGGGAAGTTTGGTAGTCCAAATTTCACTCCATGCGTTCGAATTTTTCCTATTTTTGTCAAACTTCAATACACACATTAGTAATTGAATTTTGAAATTCCCAAGCTTCTTCTAAGGTAGTAAAACATTCCCTCAGCTAAGGGCTTGGTAAAGATGTCGGCTATTTGTTCATTTGTACACATAATCCAAGCATATGTCTCCTTTAGCTACATGATCACAAACGAAATAATGTTTAATATTTATATGCTTAGTCCTAGATTGTTAAATAGGATTTATGATAAAATTAATGGCACTAGTATTGTCACATAAAATAGACACACATTTGAAATTTAATAAATAATCAAGTAGAGTGTGCTTCATCTATAGCACTTGAGCACAACAACTACCAGCGCCGATAGATCTGGCCTCAACGGTAGACAATGACACACAAGCTTGTTTCTTGCTATACCAACATACAAGACAACTACCAAGAAATTGATAATGGCCACTAGTAGTTTTACGCTAGACTTTGCATCAGGCATTGTCGGCATCCAAATATACAATAAGGTCAAAGGAAGAAGATTTGGTAAACCAAAATCTATAATCATGTGTATCAATCAAATAACGAAGAATACGTTTGACGACAATTAAATGAGATTCTTTTAGACAAGATTGAAATCTATGTTGCATATCATATGATGCAACACTCTTCCCCTAGCATTGAATGCCTTTATTTCCTTTCTTCAATAGATCTAAATCACCTACCATTGGTGAATGCTTTTTCAAACCTCTCATTTGCATACAATTCACGAATATAGCAATGTTGCCCCAATGAGTAATATCTTACCCCATTATCATCTACACCACAAATCCTATTGACTAGAGCATCATTAAATTCAAAATCAATTGAGATACTCTCGAAGAATACCATTAAACTACATTATCCCCAACATGTTCAACCCTTTATTCCTTAAGGTTAGTATAAAACTCGTACACTTGAGCACAACAACTACCAACAGCGATATATTCGACCTTAGTAGTAGACAATGACACAAAAGCTTGTTTCTTGCTATGCCAAGACACAAGATAACTACCAAGAAATTAACAATAACTACTTGTGCTCTTATGCTCGACTTTGCATTCGGCATAATCGGCAACAGAATAAGCAATAAGATCAAAGGAAGATGATTTTGTAAACCAAAATTCATAATCATGTGTATTAATGAGATAATGAAGAATATGCTTAACAGTAATTAAATGAGACTCTTTTAGAAAAGATTGAAATCTATCACATGGCAAACATAATATATGGTCTACTTGAGGTAAGATGAAGCAAACTTCCAATTATACCTCTACATACATTTTCTTGAATATTTTTACCTTCATCAACTCATAGGATTGCTAATACCTTTTTCTTGGTCCATTCCAAATCTCTTCAATATCTCCTTGGTATATTTGGCTTGATTTATGAAGATGCCGTCCTTGGTTTACTTGATTTGTAAGCCAAGAAAGAATTTGAGTTCTTCCATCGTGCTCATTTAGAATTTACTTTGCATTAACTTGGTAAACTCTTTACAAAGTTGTGTCAACCTTTCCCCTTAAAAATCCTTTTGAAAGTAGAGAACCACTTAATATTTCATACCAAGCTTTAGGAGCTAGTTTCAAACCATATAAATCTTTGGATAATTTGAAGACATGGTTGGGAAATTGTTCATGAGCAAAACTAGGGGTTTGTTCCACATAAACTTCTTCATCAATAAAACCATTTAGAAATGCACTTTTGATATCCATTTGAAACAACTTAAAATCTTTAAAGCAAGCAAATGCCAAAATCTTTCTTATAGATTCAAGTCTAGCTATCAGAGCAAATGTTTCATCATAGTCAATGCCCTCTTCTTGACTGGATCCTTGGATAACAAGTCTAGCCTTATTTCTAACCATTTCTTTGGATTTATTTAGTTTGTGTCTAAAAACTCATTTTGTACCAATAACAAGATGATCATAGAGTCTTGGGACAAGAATCCAAACTTTGTTTCTCCTCAAATTTATTTAGTTCCTCTTGCATAGCAACAATCCAAAAATCATCACACAAAGCATCATCAATGTTTTTAGTCTCAAAATGAGATAAAAGAGCAAAGTCTTTGATAAAATACCGCCTTGTTTTAAAACCTTGAGAGACATCACCAATGATTTGCTCCTTAGGGTGGTCTCTCGCATATCTTAGGGCCTTGGGAAGCTCTCGGTCACCACTAGGTTGGTCATCTTGTTCTTACTCAATCATTTCTTCTTCATTGGCATGATCTTCCAAAGTTGGTGGTTGAAGATGAGTTTGATTGTCATTCATTGAAGTACCTACATCATCATAATCTCTTCTTTCCAAGTAAATGCTAGAATCATCAAAGCTCACATGTATCTTTCCTTAACACATGAAGTTCTTTTATTGTAAACTCTATAAGCCTTTTTGTTAGATGAATAACCAAGAAAGATACCTTTATCCAATTTTCTACCAATTTTATCTAAGTTGTTACGGATATTCAATATAAAGCACTTGCAACCATACACTTTGAAATAGGAAATTGAGGAAGTTCTACCAAATTGAAGTCCAACATGTGTTTTGTAAGCCCTAAGGGCAAATCATATTGTTATGATTAGTGACAAACATTGAAAAGTGTAATTTCCTTTGGAAATTGTATTGAGTAACCTTGATAAGGACTAATATGCTTATATGGTGTATGATAGGATTTTTGGATTGAGAAGAAAGCAAGTCTCATTGCCTTGAAGATAAAGCACATGAACAACTCAAGTTTATCAAAGTGGTTAGAGTTCATTCTAGATTTTTGAAGGCTTTGAAGACCTTAGTATAGGTTTACTACGCATTATAGGTATATCTTTTTAAACCTTGCACTCTTTTGTCTTTGGAATCTAAAAGTTTTTCAAGAGAGCTTCAAACTTGCTTTTTAAATCTCAAATGATCTATCTTATAAATATTTTTACCAAGTTCCCATTAACAACTTTTGCATCAAAAATGTTTTTTAATAACTTAGCTTTGATGATAGAATATTTTCAAACTTATTGTGGTTTATTTCAAGTCATTCAAAACTATGTTTGAAAACATTTGGACTTCAACTCCGACGTCTAAATTTTACCTTAAGAAAGCTAAATTTCTAGAGAAATTCAGATGACCAATTCAGACAATGATGTCCAAATTCGGTCGATAGTATTTGTGCTACAACAGAAGTCCAAATTCGGTCAACCGAATTTTATTGTTGCTAGCCGTTTTTTGAACGTTGCAACAGATTTTCAAACCTTATAAAAGACATAAACTTCAGATTTTTGTGTAGTTTTTGAGATTTAAAGATTCTTAACTCTTCCCAATCATTATCTATAAAAAAGTTCTCTTTTGTCTTGTGCTAAAAAGCTCTTATTTAATATTTCTTAGACAAAAAGGTGAAAGTGTGCTAATTTGCCATCATCGACCAAGTTGTTGGTAACTTTCCTATCTCAAGCTTCATCTACTTGTTGTTTTCAAGGTTATCTTCTTGATATAAAACCCTTGAGTTAGGGTGATCCTTGATTATTTGTATTTGAGAAGAGGTTGTGGTATAAAACTCTTTAAGGATGAGCCTCTATTGTATAATTTGATTAACTAGTGATTCTAGTTGAATTTCGTTAAAATCCTTGAGTTGGATGCTCAATGTAGTGGATATAGATCTTGTGTGATCGAACCACTATAAATTGCTTGTGTTGCCTTTTGTTCTCTACCGTCTTTAAACTTAACTCTTATTGCATTTGACTTGCTAATCTTGTGAAGTATTTGATCCCAATCATCTTTCAAATCAAATTTGTCAAAAATGAAAAAGTTTTTGAAAATTAGCCAAAGACCTAATTCACCCTACCCCCTTCTTAGGTCTTTCAATTGGTATCAGATCTTGGACTTCTTTTACAAAGGTTTTACCACCTAGAAGATAAGATCCTATGGCTAATGTTTCAAACTTACCTTATTTGGAAAGATCTTCCACAAATAGACTTCTCTTATTTGATGGAACAAATTATACATTTTGAAAATCTAGAATTAAGATATATATTTATTCTATTAACTTTGATTTGTGGAATATCATTGAGAAAGGTCCTTATATACCAATGAGGATGCAAGCGGATGGTGTAATAAGGGAACCAAAGCCTATGGACATATACGATGAAAGTGACTCATGAAAGATGACTTTGAACTATCAAGCTATGAACATTTTAAGTTGTGCTTTGGATGTCAATCGAGTAACTGGATGTGATACCGCTCATGACATGTGGAGACTTCTTCAAATAACTCATGAAGGAACAAATCAAGTGAAGGAGTCAAAGCTTGCTATGCTAGTGAGAGATTATAAATTATTAACTATGAAGCAAGGAGAGAATATTAGTGACATTTTCACAAGATTCACAAACATCTCAAATGGATTGAAGTCATATGGGAAGAATTACTCACTTGGTGAACAACTAGAAAGATCTTGGATGCTCTACCAAAGTCTTGGCAACCAAAACTCTTACAATTGTAGAATCAAAAGACTTAAGGTTCTTCCTCTTGAGGAACTTATTGGATCATTGCTCACTCATGAGATGAAGGTAAAAAGATTACACGATCTTGAAGATGAGGAGAAAGGAGAAAATGAGTAGTATTTAAAGCCTCTGAGAATCAAAGTGGACAAGAGGACTCATCTAGTGATGAAGATGAAGATGGGGAAGATGACAAAATGGCTATAGTGGTGAAGAAGTTCAAGAAATTCTACAAAAAGGGATTTTTCAATAAAGAAAAGAGTCGCTCCAAGAAAGGAGGACATCTTCATTATTCAAACCTCAATGCTATGAGTGCAGGAATACCAAACACCTTATAGCCAATTGCCGTAAAGCAATGGAGAAAGAAAGAGACGCTATATTGAAGAAGAAGAAGTCTATTAAGAAAGGCAAAGGATTGGTAGGCACTTGGGATCAACAATGATGATAGTGGAGATGAAAATGATGAAATAGCAAATGTGTGCTTCATGGCTATGAATGATGAGGTACAATCTACTCCTTCACTTCCGCACATTGTTATGATGACATTGATGATCCTAGTGAATCACTTGTAGGCATGTATAATGAATTGAAGACGGTTTCAAAAGGAAACAAAGAGATGAGATTCAAAATTATTTTGTGATGACAAAATATCCATTGAGTGTTTAAATATTGAGAAAGAATTTTTAAATGTTTCTTTACAAAATATATCTATTGAGAAGAAATCTCTTTGTGGCAAAATATCTTCCTTAGAGAAAATAATTGTGGATTATGATATGTTGAAAAAGAATGTTGATGATCTCACTCTATGTGTAGAAAAAAAATTTACAAATGGTAGAGATAATCTTGAAAAACTTCAAGGATATCAAAGATCCCCTTTTGTTAAAATGGTCTTGGATAAAATCATGTCAACAATACTTCAAAATACAAAAATTACTTTGTCAAAGCTACATCTACCTCTATGCCTCATTCATGTTGTACCTATTGAGGTAAAAATGGCCACAAGGTCACTAGGTGTTTTGTGAAAAGAAAGGTTGAGAGTGGTGTTAAGACTATTTGGAGAGCTAAGGGAATTATTACTAACCCCCTTGGACCCAAGAAAGTGTGGGTACCAAACGTCACTTCCTCTCATTTGATATAGGTGCATATTTTATCTAGATCAAGTGCTACCAAATGGTTTCTTGATGGTGGATGCTCAAGACATATGACGGGAAATGCTTCACTCATTAGTGAACTGCAAGCTACAAGTGATGGATTTGTCGCATTTAGTGATAAGAAGAAAGGAAGAATTCTTAGAGTTGGTAACATTGGTAAAGGATCCCCTCTCATTAAACAAGTCTTACTTATTGATGACTTGAAATATAACTTGATTAGAATTAGTCAATTATGTGACAATGGATGAAAAGTTGAGTATAAATGTGATATATATATTATTCTTGATAGTGTAAGCGGAAAAAGCATTTTTGTTGCAAATAGAGTTGGGAATGTATATGTGCTATATCTTGATGAACTTGTTGCAAATGATGTTAAACGTCTTGTTGTTCATGATAATGATGATTTTATTTGGCATAGAGGACTAGGTCTTGTGAGCATGGATTTGTTGAACAAGCTTTCATCTAAAGATTTGGTGAGAGGATTGCCAAAAAATGCATTTTGAGAAAAATTACCTTTGTGATGCATGCCAAGTTCTCGTTAATGACTTTTGCATCTAAAAGGTTTTTAATAACTTATCCTTGATGATAGAATGTTTTCAAACTTATTGTGGTTAATTTCAGGTCATTTTAAACTAAGTTTAGAAAAATTCAAACTTCAACTCGGACATCTGAATTTACCTTAAGAAAGCTGAATATCTAGAGAAATTCGGACGACCAATTCAAACGAGGGTGTCCAAATTCGATCGACCGAATTTGTGCTACAGTAGAAATTCTAGACAAATTCGGATGACCAATTTGGACGAGGATGTCCAAATTTGGTCAACCGAATTTGTGCTACAGTGGAAATTCTAGAGAAATTCGAATGAAAATTCGGATGCAGAAGTCCAAATTTAGTTGACTGAATTTTACTATTACTAGCCATTATTTGAACGTTGCAACAGATTTTCAAACCTTATAAAAGACATAAACTTCATATTTTTGTTTAGTTTTTGAGCTTTATAGATTCTCAACTCTTCCCAATCATTATCCATCAAGAATTTCTCCTTTATCTTGTGCTAAAAAGCTCTTATTCAAGATTCCTTAGACAAAAAGGTGAAGGTGTGTTAATTTGTCATCATCTACCCAGTTGTTGGTGAATTTCTTATCTTATACCTCATGTACTTGTTGTTTTCAAGGTTATCTTGTTGATATAAAACCCTTGTGTTAGGTGAACCTTAATTATGTGTATTTGGTTAAAATCCTTGAGTTGGATGCTCAAGGTAGTGGATGTAGATCTTGAGTGATCGAATCACTATAAATTGCTTGTGTTTTCTTTTGTTCTGTTCCATATTTAAACTTTTATTGCATTTGACTTGCATATTTTGTGAATTATTTTATCCCAATCATCTTTCAAATCAACTTTGTCCAAAAAGAAAAAGTTTTTGAAAATTAGGCAAAGACCTAATTCACGTCCCCTCTTAGGTCTTTCATAGTTTTTGTAAAAATGGTCTCAAAGAAACACTATTCATAATATAGCAAGCGGTGTTTACGGCTTTGGTTCAAAAGATTTTGGTAAGAATTTTCTCCTTGTAATTTCTTGCAAAGTTTGATTTTTCTTTTCAACAATCCCATTTTGTTGAGGCGTTTTGGTAGCAAAAAAATAGTTAACAATTTCATTCTCGTCACAAAGTTTTGTAAAATCTTGATTGTAAAACTCTCTTAGATTATCACTTCAAATCGAAATCAATTTGCAATCAAGTGAGGTTTGAACCTTTTTGAAAAGTCTCACAAATTCATGAAATGCTTTATCCTTTTGTGATAAAAAGAGTACCCAAGTGACTCTTGAAAAATCATCAACAATTGCATATGTATACCTTTTACCACCAAGACTAGTGGTTCTCATTGGCCCAAATAAATCCATATAAACAAGTTCAAGAGCTTTTGAAGTAGAAACCATTTTCTTCGCTTTGAAAGATGTTTTTGTTTGTTTTCCATATTGACGTGCATCACAAAGACAGTTTTTCTCAAAGCGTATTTTAGGCAATCCTCTAACCTAATCTTGTGAGGATAGTTTGTTCAACAAATCCAAGATCACATGACCTAATCTTCTATGCCAAAGATATCAATCATTATCATGAAAGGCAAGACATTTAACATCATTAGTAACAAGTTCATCAAGATATAGCACATATACATTTCCAACTCTATTTGCAACAAAAATGATGTTTCCACTTACGCTATCAAGAATAGTACAAGTATCACATTTAAACTCAACTCTGCATCCATTGTCACACAATTGGCTAATACTAAGAAAGTTGTATTTCAAATCATCAATGAGCAAAACTTGTTTAATGAGAGATGAATATCCTTTACCAATATTGCCTACTCCAAGAATTCTTCCTTTCTTCTTGTCACCAAAGGTGTCAAATCCATCATTTGTGGCTTGAAGTTCACTAATGAGTAAGCATTCTCGTGATATGTCTTGAGCATCCACTATCAATGAAACACTTAGTGGCACTTGATATTGGGAGAAAATGTACCTACATCAAATGCGAAAAAGTGACTTTTGGTACCTACATTTTCTTGAGTCCAAGGGGGTTAATAATAGTTCCCTTAGCTCTCTAAATGGTTTTAACACCACTTTCTACCTTTCTTTTCACATACCATCTAGTGGTCTTGTGCCCATGTCTACCGCAGTAAGTATAACTAATATGAGGCATAGAAGTAGATGTAGGTTTAACAATGAAATTTTATATTTTGAAACATTGTTAACATGATTGTAGCCAAGACCATTTTCACAAATGAAGATGTAAGCCTAAGGGCAAATCATGTTGTTCTGATTAATGACAAACATTGATAGGTGCAATGTTCTATGGAAATAATATTGAGTAACCTAGATATGGACTAATATGCTTATATGGTGTATGATAGGATTTTTGGATTGAAAAGAAAGCAAGTCTCATTGCCTTAAAGCTAAAAGCGCATGAACAACTCAAGTTTATCAAAGTGGTTAGAGTTGATTCAAGATTGTTGAAGGCTTTGAAGACCTTAGTGTAGGTTTACTATGCATTATAGGTATATCTTTGTAAACCTTGCACTTGTTTGTCTTTGGAATCTAAAACCTTTTCAAGAGAACTTCAAACTTGGTTTTCAATCTCAAATGATTTATCGTACAAATATTTTACCAAGTTCATGATAACAGCCTTTAGACTAAAAGCCTTTTAAAAGATCCATCTTATAGTTCAAAATGATTTAAAGCTTGCTGTACTTGATTTCTAATCATTTTGCTAAGTTTGAAAAATTCGGACTCCAAGTTACCCTGGCAGCCTCAAGACAGAAAAATTCAGACGATCATTCAGATGCAGAGGTCCAAGTTCAGTCAACTGAATTTCACTATTACTAGCCGTTACTAGTCATTATTTGAACATGCCAATCAAATTTCAATCCTATAAAAGATATAAACTTCAGATTTTTTAGTAGCTTTTTAGCTTTAAAGATTTTTTATTCATCTCAATCATTCTCTATCAAAAAAATTATCTTTTGTGTTGCGCTAAAAAGTTCAAATTCAAGATTCCTTAGGCAAAAACGTAAAGGTGTGCTAATTTTTAGTACAAAGAGAGGAAATTTAGCACAAAGAGATTTGTTCTCAAGAGACAAGTTTTGCAAGGAAATATTTAAAATTCAATTGCAACGTTCAAATAATAGTTAGTAACAGTGCCATTCTGTTGACCAAATTGAGTTTGCTGTATCTGAGTTGATCGTTTGAACTTTTTTGTCGCTGTGCTGCACATGACAATTTGGTCAACATAATTAGGACCTCTGCATCTAAATTGGTTGTCCAAATTTCTATAAAAATTTAGTGGCACTAACTACATTTGGACGTTTGAATTAGCATCCGAACTTTTTCAAACTTTGTAAATTTATTTGAAACTCAACTACAATAAGTTCGAAATCAATTTCAACCATGAGAAAAGTCATTTTAAAGCTTTTGAGCTATAAGCCAGTATCAAACACTTGGCATTATCAAAGAATCGTGAAGAACTTTTAAGCTCAAGACCAAAGTTTAAATTTGATAAAAGTTGCTTGTGCTACTACATGCAATGCATAGATTCCTAGAGTAAAAGATTAAGAGTTTATAAGATATACATATAAACAACACAACACCCTACACTATAAGATCTTCAAAACCTTCAATGACTTTACATCCTCTTCAATTTTCAAGCTCTTAAACTCCTTTGAAATGTCCTTTTCACACTATACCTGTAAGGCAATCAGATCATTTTGCTTTTATAATCTAAAAATCTCATCACACAATAATTAGTCAAGTTAGTCTTCGTCAATATTTATCATTAACAAAACTACAACATTTGCTCTTAGGGCCAACATGTTCCAATCTAGGTTGGTAACTTTATTGGAAGTCTATTTCATCCTGCTAAAGCACACTGCACCATATTAACATGATAAAAGGGGCTTTGCAAAAATTTGCTCGAGAATTTTGGTGCGTAAAAAATTTTATAAAGTTCAATACACCCCACTCGAACTATATTTGGGACTCACAGAATACATACAATAAAATATTAAGAAATTATATTATACAATATATATATATATATATATATATATATATATATCACTCTTATTTATATTTAAAAATATTATACATATAAGACATGTATATGTATCCATTGAATAAAGGCACACGAAGACAAACACATATATGAGTATATAAAATATGTAACAAGTGGTTAAGTAAAAAATTATATATATATATATATATATATATATATATATATATATATATATATATATATATATATTCTTATGTTTCACACTGATGTATACATAGAAATATACCCTTATATGTATATCTACATATAGATTACATATATATGCACATATGTATTGAAGATTGGAAAATAGGGTGTGCATCTTCAAATGATGTGAAAATGGAAAGATTTTTCTTTAGCTTTTCATTGAAATTTTATTAACTTGAATTAATATTTTTTTAAGAACAACCTATTATATTTTTGTTTGTGTGATTTGTTAGATATTTTATTTAGTATAATTTTGATGACATTTTAACTAGTGTATTGATTAAATTTGTGCTTTTTTAAAAAAGTATTGTGCAAAAATAATAAAATATATTTATTTATTTTTTAAATCAAGTAAAGATTTTTATCTCCGATTTTCAATTTGTCCCCAATTTTCCTCTTGGGAATGGGCTGAGGATAGAAATTCTCGTAGCGGCGACGAATGGAAATTCATTGCATTCACGCATGTGGAAACAAGGATAAGTGGGGGGTATTGCACCGAGACCGAGACCGAGGACTGGGTCCCTGCCCCAAGTTCTCTCCCTAGTTGTACTTGAGCAAAAGCTTAGATATTTTTTTTAATAAAAGAATGAGTGAATCAATAATTTATGATATCTAATATTTAAATTTATATATTTGTTTCGCGAACGAATTAAACAAACTGAACAAAAGCTTCAAAAGTTTAGTGGCCCATTATTGAAATTTTAATGTTAAATTGATTCTTGCTTGACTTGTGCTGGTGGTTCTTCACCGCTACAAGTTGGAATTGCTTCTGCTTTTTTTTTTAGTGTTCTTATATATATATATATATATATATATATATATATATATATATATATATATATATATAGTGTGGTTCACCTATTGAAAATTTTTTTAAAAAATATGAATCTTGGAAACTTTTCTGTCTGGAGTGGCAAATGTGGTTAGATATGGAGTTTTCCATGAGACTATTCTCATTCCACAAATGTTACTAAAAGCACGTTTTCAACTGCGTGAAGCCTTTTTCTCAACCATGCGCTTTTATATTTCTTGTCTTTCGCCCCGAAGAGTTCATTTCTGATATTGGGCTCCTTTTACTTTAATCTTTGATGTGTATTTCTTATAGCTAATTCTGGAAATTTTTTCATTTTATTAGAAGAATTATGCTGTTTTTTCTACATCTGATATAGCTGTGGAAATTGGGTTCTGTTGATATGCATTTTTTTTTCAAGCCTGTGTAGCTGGGATTATAGCTAGGACTGGTCTCCATTAACCAGTAGTTGTTTAGCTACTTCTCAATTTAGTGTCTGATTGTTAAAAAAATTTAGAAAAGTAAATTGACTCTTTATGCCTTAAATATTTTGTTCCGTCTTCAATGGTATCGTAGCAATATTTTCGTTTATCAAAAATATTAAACGTAAGATGATTTTACTAATACAGGATAATTGTTATATAATTTTGATATTTTTATCATTCATACATTCTATAAGATCTCCAAATCTCATACATGACACTTATTTCAGTTTTACTATAATTACTACATATAGGGCTATACTCCATAAAGTATAAACCTATACTTTACCTTATAAGTAGGCCTGTCAATTGGGCTCTACGAGCCGAGCCGACCTAAGCTCGGGCTCAGCCCGAGTAACATCATATTGAGCCCGAGCTCGGGCTCAGCCCGAACGGGCTCACAAATGTTGAGCCCGAGCTCGGCTCTTATGAGCTTGGGTCGAGCTCGGGCTGAGCCCGAAATATGCATATTCATTTTTTATTGTTCTCACAAATTATCCTCTCACTATAAATTATGATTGCCTTTACAAATTAATGTCTTAATACTTGTCTAACAATGACTTTCAACTAATTTGCATATATTATTAAACAATATCTCTAGAAACTAAGCAAACGTCTATCTGAAAATCAACAAAAACAAACTACCATAGCAAAATAAAGTATTGTAGCAATATCTCAACCACATTAAATTCCAACCAAGACAAATCAACAAAAGTGGAGCACCAAACTACCAGAGTCTGAGAATTTATTGATCAAGAACCCTTCAAATGGATATTTAAACAGATATATATAATGCATTAAAATCTAATAATCTGGTATGTCGTGCTTCAATATGAAGTAACCAGAAAAGAGGAAGAATGATCCTATAGGCTATAACTCCAGAAATCAGTGAATTTTCAATGATGAAACTATGCACCAAAGCACTAAAACACACCACCACTGTGTTTGCTGTATAGAGAATCAACCAAATTTGCAGCATACACCACTGAGTTTGCTATATAGTAAGCAGTTTGATATTTTGAATGCATATTAAGTTATTAATACACAAAAAACAATCTTCTAATGTGCCCTAATAATAAATATTGATTTTTTTAAAAGATATTGGGCTAGTACTAAAGTTTACTAATCACTTTACTAATCACCTTATAAGTTATATAATATAAGTATTAACCATTAAGTAATTGATAATTTTTTCTCTTCTCTTTCTAAATTTATGTTGAGAAGTGAAAGAAATTATATTTTGTGAAATTAATTAAATATATTAATTACGAAAGTGAATATGTAGAATATATTATTTTATAAAACTAAATATTTACTTTGGAATATTCTAAATTACAAGTGCAAAAATAAATTGGAAGACTATGCTAAGATCTTATCTTCTTCTTTCATATGATTTATATTTCTCGTGTTAGTAAAGGTAATAATATTCATACTTACGCATTTACTGTGTTAATACTTAATATCCTTAGAATTATGATAAGCTCAATAAGTAGTTACAATCTCATAAATAGACTCTATGATTGAATAACATGCATATTGTTGCCAAATCTGCTAAGAATTAAAACTATTAAACCACATTGCTTTTCTAAAATATAATTTTAAAGTGTTGAAAGTGAAAACTTTACACACTAAATTTTTTTGAAAGTGAAATATAAACAAATTTATTTATATCAAAACACATAAAATTTTAATCTATATAGTTATGATGACATTAATATAGTATTATACACAAAAATTTTTTATTATATCAAGAAATTATAATATATAATTATAAATTTATTATTAGATATATGATCGGGCCGAGCTTAGCTAAGCCCGAGCTCGGCCCGATTCACAAACGGGCCGAAAATTCAGGCTCTAGCCCGGTTCAACCCTAGCTCGAAAAAAGCTCAGCCCTCAAAAAACGGGTCGAGCCGGGCCGAGCTCGGGCTAGCCCGGCCCAATTGACAGTCCTACTTATAAGGTATCAAGTTGGGTTTGGGTATTTCCAATTACAATAAGGATATAAAAAAAGAGTTACATCATAAGTTATTAAACTCATCATCACAAATAAAATTCTAATGTAAAATGGTATCTCTTTAAATCAGAACTATAATAATCATAGGCTCCTAAGATTAACTACTATACAAATGTTTAAGTAAAATAGAAGAGACTAAAATATTTACTATTTTACTGAAAATAACAACCTCAATCAATATACTAACTCAAAAATAACTTATTAATTTCATACATAAAAAAAAGATCAGGTTCCAATTAAGATCAAGAAGTAATACCAAATGCCATTTATTTTCTTCCAAATAAAAAGAAAGTCCATGAGAAAAACTATTAATCTAAAATGTATATATAACCTTAGACATAGAACCTACATGTAATTCTAAATCAATTTATTTTTTTAGCTCTAGACATAAAAGTTCTCTCATCAAAAAAATACATCAAGCAAGAACTGGTATTGAAAAAAAGTGTTTCAATACGCACTATTGAGTATAAAAAATAAGTTATATAAAATATTATAATATATATTAATCAAGTGACAAGTTTATTAGGTCTAAACATGATGCACTGTACCTACACCCATTAGACAAGACTTATTAGGTTTGAGTTTGGGTTCAAATAAACGAAAATACCTCTTTGTCTATATGCGATCTTGTTGGATTGGAATCAGATTGGGTATAAACTCCTACTCGACTCGTTGACAGTCCTAACTATATAGTGGGATCTAATGAATGGTCAAGATTCATCGTTTTGTTCGAATTATATCTATATTAAGGTAAATTACATTGATTTAATTTTTTTAAAAAAAATAGGTGCGCCTCAAGATGGCGGTGCGACAGATTCAAGCACCAACGATGGGATTGCTGGCGACCAAGGTCTTCAACAAATTTTACATTAATAGAAGATTATTTAGTTTTGTTCCTTTATTTGCTTCACCGTGGCTATGGCTATCGCTTGAATTTCGGTAGATTTCAGTATTTCCAATACTGCTACCTAATTCTTTTTCTGGGGCTAAAGCTTTCTGTTTTTCTTTTGGACATTTATATAAGAAAATATGATCTCTAGACAAGTGTGATTATATTGTTTATTATTTCCTCACTAATTTGATTCTTGTATCTTTTTCATTTTTTATTTTATTTAGATTACACTTTGCACTTTTCAATTTGTGATTTAATGACAAGAAGAGAAATTGTTATATATATATATATTCAAAAACTATTTTTACCTTTGTCTGTTTAACCAAATATTTTTATTTTGTCTTTAAATGTACATGATTTATTTTCAAATAGTTATCTGTCAAATTTTTAATAATGCAATAGAATCTAAGAAGAAAAGCCTAATTATAGGTGTATGCCATCATTTATAAGGACAATTTTATCTATTTATAATATTTTCTTTATTTTTTAATGCCCATTTTAAATTATATTTGTCGAAATCTTATCTGACTCAAAGGAGATGACCCAAATTATATACATCAAAATTTTATCCATTTAATTTGAGTTGGGCGCTAAAGATTATTCGAATGCATGAATAAGACCTATAAACTAGAAACTATAAAGAGATTTGAGCGGAACAAAGAGTTTGAGATAAGAAATTAGCAATTATGGTAGTAAACTAGAAATTTTCACAACATTAGTACATTCATGTATGGATGTAAATTTATTCAGCAGTTTGTATTAATAAAAATTATAAATAGACATGTACGCGTTCGGAGCGAAAAAAATTCATATATGCAATAAAATATCTTATTTAAAAGCAGAAAATAGTCTGGCAATAGAATGGATTGGTCAGATTATCCGCATTGCACAATACTATTTGTTTGGTTTGTCCAAGAAATGTGGATAGGAAAAGATATTATATAATTAATTTTTAAATTTCTATGTTTTTTTCTTTACTTATAATTTTTTAAAGGAATATGATTTTTTATTGAGAAAATAAATAAAGAATACTGAAAATGTGAATTCCTATGTAGAGATAATAGTGTAATTTCATTCTTAACGAATCTAACAAAACAGAAGATAAAATTTTAAACTGAGTCTTTTCTTCACTCTATTTTTATTTTTTATCTTCCTTCTCAATCATTTTTTTCTCTTCTTGTACCTCTCCAATATAATGATTTTCTAATTAAAATTTTAAATCTCTACATTTTGTATTTTTTTCAAAACACTAAAACTTTATTATATCATGCAACTCACAAATATCATTATCTAAAGTAAAATTATTAAAGTAGTTTGAAAATTAATTTAATTTTATAAAAAAATATTTTTTTATCCATATTGGAATTCCAAAATTTTATGAAAATAATTTTTTTCTAATAACGTGTATTTAGGAATAATATCAAGTTAAAATAATATAATATAAAGTATATGTCTCTAAATAAAATAAAAAGATTGAAATATGAAAAAATTAATTTTCTACTAAGTATATATTTTTCACAAAAAAGTACTTTAAATTGTAAAATAATATAAGTCATATTATGAAATGCATTGTTTTTAAAATTAATAATCTATTTACTTTACACATTAAACAAATTAGATGTAACAAATTTTTCTTATTAATTTATGAATTATCTAAACATAACAATGTAATATACTTGGAATCATAATCCACGAATTTCTTTTATTATGATTCAAATTCCTATACGTAAGAGTTTTAAAAGATAAATACACTAGCGATCTTCCCGTCAAATTTCCCCCTCCCCCACCCGCGCAGCCTGCTTCCCACTTTTGAATTTGTTACATATTCTCTATTTTTCTACGATTCTCTCATTGTGCAGTTATATATATATATATATATATATATATATATATATATATATATATATATATATATATATTCAAAGTCAAAATTGAAAAACCAATTTTGACCTGGTTGATGATGTGTCAAAACCTTACGCTTTTTACCTTCAAAAATCGTATTTTAAAAAAACGTGTTGATATTACTAGTAAATCTTAAGAAAATGTGTTGAACTTTTATGACTTTGAATTACTGAAAATTAAAAAAAAGCATAAAATGGAACTAAAAGTACCTTCAAATAAATATATATAATAGTCGTTTAAGTTCACATAAAAATTTTGTAATTTCAGAACGAGTTAGTAGTTATGATCGTTATCTTTTTCTTTCTAAATTTTTTACAACCAGCATAACCCGTGCAAAGCATTATTGACGGAAGCCATTTTCATTCGTAGCAAATTATCTTGATTTTTCAAATTTTAACTAATGCGAATAAATCCTAAAATTGGACAGAGAAAAGGAGAATTAGAAAATGAGTACTCCAAATATTCCATTTTTATTGACATTATTAATATATTGGGATATCGCAAATAGTTAACACTTTTCATAATATAAAACATTTTAATCTTCCTTTGTCTACAATTGACTATTCACATTTTCCTTTAAAATTGTTTACAATTGATTTTTTTCTTAAATTAGTTTTATATTTTAGCTAAATTTCATTAATAACTTTCTTAATTTAAGAGAAGTAAGTTTTACTAACATAAGGGCTACAACACTAATTTATTTCACTTCCTTGATTTAAGGGATTTAAATTCTACTACTATGTAGGTTTTACTATTAACTTCTTTAATTAATAAAGATATCATAATAATATTTTTATAATCAAATAAATATCCTTAATTTTATACTAAGTCAAAATATGATATTAAATTATTGAGGAGGGAGTATAAAGTATAATATCAATCAATTATTATATTTATATATATTACTTTTACATATCTAAATTTGACATAAAGTATTCACTAATTGATATGTTTATTAGTTTTTACTATACTATTTTAAAATATAAGTTAAATTTTTACATAAATTTTCGTACCCGATTAAATTTATCAAATAAAATAAAACACAAGGAGTAATTGTTAAAGAAAGATAGTACATTTGAACAAAACAGAAGAGAAAAGGAAATACTGAAGAGCAAAGAGTAAAGAGATGGAAGGATTGCTCGCAAGGGATGCATGGTGCAGGGAAGAGGATTTCCATGAAGGCATCTTAAAAAGCGAAAAAGATGGAGCACAAATCGGGGAATATAGAATCAAAATCTCGACAAGCAAAGTCAAAATAGTGACAATGAATCAATGAAGGTACCGTAGAGCACCTTTAGTGAATTTCAATGTAGGAATCTCAAATAGCAAGAAAAGCATCTTTCTTTTACTTGAACTGTGATTATTTACGCACCTTATGGACGATGTTGAAGAAATGGCTGGGAAAATTTATTCCTTGATTCCACGTTCCTGAGACAATTGCACAGGACTTCCACTGCACTATGGAGTTCTGCTCTCCAGTAGTAATGGTTCTGGAGCAATTCCATTGCGGTACATTTATCACTCGTTTACTGGATGTGCTAATTGCGGCTTCTATTGCTGCTTACACTGGAAGCATCGCCAGCAGGAATTGGTATTTCCCAGATAGAGGTCGACATGTGACCCTTTCATGGGCCCAAAAGTGCTAGTCTTGTGCACTTTTTTAAGAATGACCCCTTTGCTGCTGATGCATCTGATGCCTTGCTTACTCATGTTTTCCCTTGGACAGCTAGTCCCTCCTCACGTGATTTGTCAAGGATTATGGACTATAAATAAGAGTATGCAATTAATCTTTGTTATCGGGTTTGTTGTGGTACATAAGTAGTAGTTTCTTCATACGGTAAGCAGTTGAGGGGAACCAGCAGCATTGTTTGCTTGGGAATCGGCCAGAGCCCAACCATTCAAGTAGCATACAATGTCTCAACCGCCAGCACGTCCATGGTTTCGTTTGGCTTCTGTTGTGCGCCCTTACTCAGCTCCACCTACACGACCACAACCTCCGGCTCCGGCACCTGTCCAGCAGCAAATGTTTAGGCCCCCAGTCGCGCTGCCTGTGGTAGCACAACCAGCGGCTCCACCACCACCACCTACTGCTGCAGCCATACCTCCTCGCACTTCTGCACCATCGTCACCAATACCTTCTGCAACACCTGCTCCAGTGAGTTCTCCTGTCGCACCACCACCTCCTCGAGCTACCACACCACCATCACCAATACCTCCTGTAACACCTGCTCCAGTGAGTTCTCCAGTCGCACAACCACCTCCTCGAGCTACCACGCCACCATCACCAATACCTCCTGCAACACCTGCTCCAGTGAGTTCTCCAGTGGCACGACCACCTCCTGGGGCTACTGCAGCACCATTCCTTCCACTTTCTCAGGCTGCGGAACCCTCATCGCCAGTGAAGACGCCACCTCCTACAGTGACTTCTTCTGCTGCAACCCAATTACAAAAATCCCCGGCCAAAAATGGAGGGAGCGAACTATCTCCCTCCATAACCAAGTCGCCAACCGCAACCCCTGCACGATGGTCTTCTTCTCCCATCTCAACTCAACCCGCTTCACCAATTACTAAAACTTCATCGTCGCTGCCAGCATCTCCTCTGCAGAAAGTATCACCTAAAATTGCAGCTACGCGTCCAGATGCATCCTATTATTCTTTATCACCATCTCCAAAAACAAAAGCATCGGCGCCTCCTCCGTCACCATTGGCAGCTAGTACTCCTTTCCAAACCGTGCCGTCGTCCCCAGCTCCTTGGCAACCTTTTCCCGTTCCTGCTGCAACCCCCACCACAACTGCCACAGCCCGGGCTTCCGCTCCAGTACCATCTCCGAGAACTGATAAGCCATGGGTAGAGACACCACCTCAATCTGCAAAGCAAAAACTTTTATCACACCCTCCATCTCCGTTAACTCTACCTCCTGCCCAGCTAAAGGCCGACGGTGATCTGGAACCAATACCAGCAGAAGTTGAGCAGAAAACCATTCTACTTCAAGAAACTGAGGAGAAACCAAAGACGACCCCGAAGAATTCCAACGGAGTCCTGCAACGTTTTCATGGCGAGGCTTATAAAGATGACTTCGATCAGCGCGGGAAGCGAGAACTCAAAAAAGACATGAAGAACGTCAATGCCCAAAAGAAACATTCGGATTCAGAAGAGCTCGGAATAAGGGTAGTAACACTTTCAGGGGAAAATAAGGGAGCTCTAATGGAGCTGAGCCCTTCTCGAAAAACGCACGGGTCCAGAGCCTGGAGCAATGGTGGGCAGAAACTGAAGAACGACAGCGATGAAGGAAGTTCCAGGACAAAAGATGAAAAACACAAGGCACACGCGGGCACGGAAACCGCACCATTTGACGCATTCATAAACTGTAACGTCCAGGGAGTGAACAACTCGATCCTCCGTAACTGCTCCTTCAATCACCATGATCCAGGCGTCCATCTCTCAGTGTCCAGAAAAAGCAAAGGTGGCCATGGAGTTAGCCACACGAAGGACGGCTTCCTTGGCTGAAGACGCATATAAAGTGCGGCGAATATTAATAGTCCTTCAGTGATTTGTGTTTAATCCACCCTCACTATCTCTATTAGCATATAATAACGATAATGGACGAATAAATATGAGCGGAGGACTGCAAAAGGAAACAAAGGTATGGGAATGGATTCCACTCAGCATCTAAATTTATATTGTTGGAAAAGAAAAAGAAAAGATGTGAATCGATATTCGGATTTATGATTCATGTAAACCACAGTGAGAAGTTTCTTGATTTTAATCTTAATTCGAAGTCTTTTTTTTTTTTTTTAACCAAACCTTAGTTTAAAGTGTGCATATTCATTTTATAGTCTCACTTGTTTCTCCTTTTTTTCCTCCCTCTTCAAAATTTTTGTTTTCAACTACTATATTATTATAAAAGACTACACCTATATATATAAAGATAAAAGAGTTTGACTGAGCTTGATATTGCACTTTTAAACATATACCCTTTTTCACACATCTTTGAACGCTTGTGAAAGTTTGTTGTTCGGTTTTAAGTTTTTATACTTAGGATTCGCATAATCATCAACTAACAAGGTATATATACAATCATTAAAATCAAGAGACTTCTATGATCATTCAAACACATTTGCCAATGATTCCTATGAACGAATGAAACACCATTTAAACAAGTAAAATCAAGAGTCATAAGACAAGTCACAAAAGAATAGTAAGTAGATAAGTACAATTTATCCTACTTAAAGAAAAATTCAAAGCATGAATTACGAAAATAAGGAAAGAAGTTTATTAGTTGTTTTATAATTTCCATGCAAGCTTTCCTTTCATCTTTTTACTTAAAGCTCCAAAATCTTGTACAAATGAATAAGCATTAGATAGAAAGTGAGTTAGTTTGTTAGAAAATAAGCTTCCCTCCTCACTTGATAGTGAGTTTATTGGTAGCTTTAGAATGAAATCACTATCACACTCTTTTTTTCTTTTCTTTTTTTTCAAAGTCACTCATGTTCTTTTCATTTCTCTTTTCAAGAATCTTCAAGCTCAACTTCTCTCTTGTGCACTCTTTTTCTTTACCCTCATAATCAGTCTCATTTTGTTGAAACTCACACTTTTTATACTCCTTTCTTCAGGCTCATTGTCCATCTTTCTTTTGTTCTTCTTTCTTTTCTCTATTCTCTTTAAATATTCGAAATGCTTGACTCCAAATTTCAACCCCATTACTTTCTTTAACCCACTCCATGACTTAATAAATTTCTTCCTTTCTTCTTTATAGATTCTTTTTGCATATGCTACCATGTAATGGTAAAGTGAATAAAGGATCCCACAGCTGACTTTAGTTTTTCTTCCTCCATCATGTTATAACACGTGAAGACCATATCAACTGCTCACACTGGTCCTCTAGAGGATTAGAGCGAAGGGACACCTACAAAATCAATTCTTAAACCTCCAACCTAGATTCGAGCCAATCTTCTGGCCTCATTGCCAAATTAGGTAACTGAATCTGTAGGTGTTATAAGAGAATCCAACGTGACTTCCGGTCAGCGATCTTTTCCCTAGTCACTAACGCCCCTTGACATAATGGTACCACTTACAGAGTCTAGATCAAATCTCACACTAACGATGATAATGTTCTCGTATGGGTGACTAGCCTTGCACAGTACGCTCGCGCTCAATGAGTCTCCAATTTTAGAAGAAATCGTTCTATCATCTTGAATCATATTAGGGTGTCATTGGGCTTTGTGCACCATACTTTGTGCACCATACTTACTCGGTGAATTTCTATTTATAACTATAGTAATATGTAGCTAATCGTCTCAAAGTAGATTATAACTAATCTGCAATTAATATTCACGCACCAAGCATCTTACGAGCTAGACTATTTTGACTCCAAACTAACTGTGGTTACTATGACTAGTTAAATAACTAATATATTACAATTACTATATTAGCCTTCATAATATGTAAATCATATCTCTTAAATTAACCTATGGAAGGATTGCAACTCTTGTAATTAGGTTGTTCACTAACTCTTTAAAACAATGGTTTCTCTTTCCCTAATCATAGGGATGTCTCTTTATTTTGTTCTAAAAGTTCCTTTCCATGTAATGGCCTTCCCATATTCAGTTAGTCACTTCTTGTATTGTTCTTTATTATTTCTTGAAGGAATTTCTTTTGAACTCATTTCCAATCCTCATTCACCTTTTTATAAAATTACCAATCAAACATTAGTCATTCTTTTTCCTAAAAATCTTGCGATTTAGTAGATTTTATTTCCTCTTTTTCATTTCCTTCAAAATTCAAGGCTATACGCATCTTTTTCTTTAAGATTTTCTTTCCACTTTATTAGAAATAAAATTCTCAAAGGTTCTTCATAACTCTACATTCCTTCCTTCATAAACCTTTCAAGAAAACTCCATTTTCCGTAAAATTTTCCCCTTATTCTATTCATCATTTAAACTGTTCAGAATGACAGTTTGCTTTCAGTTTTCAAAGCTCAAATGTTGCTCAAAATTTTACTCTTATCTCATGAGGTTTTCCCACTATCCATAGTTCCAAACATGGTTGTCTATATTTTTGTACAGCACACAAGATCAAATTTCTAACTCCAAAAACTCATTTCCTTTCAAACATGTTTCTGCCAAATGAAGGGATAAATAGGGCTCATCATGTGCATCATGCATTTCATTTGATAGATCAGTTAAAACACAAAAAAAGTGGACTACGAACAAGAGAAAGAAAGCTAGTCAGAACGGAAGGATTGTAGAGGAGATGTGGATCCGCTGTCATTGTACAGCCTCTCTCACCTGCACTATTCTGAAACGAGAGATTGAGATCGGGGGGTGCAATGAAGAGGGAAGTAGGTATACCACTTACGAAAAAGAAACCAAAGAAGGTAGCCAACATCGATAGCTGGATTTAATCTAATCCCTATATTGGTGACTGACAGACAAGCCGACATTAATAGCAGGTCTAATTCCGCGATAAAAGAGCTCTGTTTCCAAACAGATTTGTCCATCAGTAATGGGGATCACATTAGTGGGAATATAGGCCGATACGTCTCCAGCTTGTGTTTCAATGACGGGTAAGGCGGTCAAGCTACCTGTTTCTATCTGGCTAAAAGGTATTGGCGAAGAAGTAATCAAGGATCTGATATAAAATGAAAAAGGGGAAAGCTAACGTAGGGGTTGGGATTCACCTCGCCCTAGGACACCAAGTAGAAAATACCTTGACCTCACCCGAGACAAGTTGCGCCAGACTCCGGAGAACTTGAGCGATCAGGAAGAAATATTATTTCTAAAATATATAGACGTGTCTTTAACCAATCTAGCCAAGGAAAAATAAAGAAGCAAAGCTACCAATATTCATTTCACCATTTGAGATTTTTCTCTAACAAAAATGTAGATTTTCTCTCGTGAAAACTCTCAACATTTTCTTGAGGAAAGCACGTTTGATCATAAGAGTAAAAGCTCCTCAAAACAGTTCCACTTCCTAGTGATTTTGGCAACCAACCCAGGTTAGATCCCCAACTGTTTAGTGGTCTATGCCACTTTGTACAAGAAACCAAAGTTTTTTTCTCGAAACAAAACTCATACGTGAAGAAGAAAATGCAAGCATGGATCAACCAAAGCTGACACAAGGTAGTATTTTTCTTGCATATATTCACTCAAACTTCTACTTTAGTACTCAAACATGCAAGAAACATCATTTAGAAACTTGAAACTACCAGATTTCTTCAAGAAATACTTAGATATCAAGCTTACCTTGATGAAAAATAACAAATCTCCAAGCTCTCTGCCGAACACCAATAGAAAAGAAGTTTCTCCTTAAAAATTAAACATGAAAATGGGCGAGATAAAAACACAAATGAATACTCACACTTTTCCAAAAAAGAAAGCAATATGAAATCTCTTGCTCAGTTCCTCATGCGCTCACTGTTGGAAGAGAAAGGAAGAAAATGTGATAGAGAGAAAATAGAGAGAATGGAGAAGAGAGAGAATGGAGAAGAGAGAGTATGGGAGAAAAAGGTAGTGAAATTGCTGGTTAGTGTAGGTTAGTGTGAGAGGGAGCAAGTTAGAAAAACCTTTGGGTATAGACTCAGATAATCTAAAGAGAGAAGGAAGAATATGCATTGGCCACTTAAGGAGGTGCTCATGATTTTGCTTGGATGGATATATTTTATTTTTATTTTTGCATGATCATTTTGAATGTCAGATGGTCGAATATAATGGGAGAAATCTGAAAAATTCTCAAGCAAATGAGGGGCAAAACTGGAAAGTTACTCTAGGGTAGAGTACGACCATTTTGCCCTTCCTTTAGTAGAGTACTTGATAACATTTATAAGGGAATTTTTGGTACTTTCTCTCTTCAAGAATGTTTTTTAACTCTTCTAAACTTGTTATTGTCCTTATAAGCAATCTCTTGACTTAATTTCTCCATCCTTATTCGGTTTCGTCGGGTAGATTATGGCTGATTATGCGACAAGTTTAAATTTTAATAAATTCTTCATTGTGACTTAGGTTCTCTAAGCGATTTAACTCATCACTTACCCTTGTACAAGTTCTCAGCCCAAGGTTCTCTAAAACCTATAGCTGGTGGGGTATTACATTTTCCCTCTGGTTTAATACTCTCTAATGGCTTTTATCAAGATGAGCTCACACTTTTGCCTTTTATCACTCAGCAAACTTCCTTTTAGTTCTTCCAGAACTAGTTAGTCAGACCAAGTTGTCAAGTTTGTAACAATTCAATAATCGAATGATTTAGATCAAATTTATGGAAGTAAAAGGAACCAAATTTATTAGAAGAAATTAGGCTTTAGGTAATTATAGTTCCTACCTATTGAAAGGAATTGGAAAAAATCAAAATAGGAAATAGCTTTTTGCTTTCCCAAAGGAATAAAGAATCTCTAATGGGAATAGACTTTGATTTCCTAAAGGGATTAGGAAAAATCTTATTGAAGTAGATTTTGAAAGCATATTTTGATTTCCTAAAAGTGTTAGGAAATCTTAAATACAAGCTGAATTTGATTTCCTAAAAGTGTTAGGAAATCTTAAATGCAATATGAATTAGATTTCCTAAATTGATTAGGAGAATTTTTAGGAGTAGTGCCCAATCCTTATGCTCTAGTAACTTCTTTGCTTTCTCCTCTCCAACTGACCTTCTTTCTTTGATCTTGTTTTTTTGTACTTTTTTGCAAGACCTAAAAAATTCTGGTGTCAGAACTAAAGTAATATGACATTTTTTTTGGTAACTCACAAAGGGCACAACTTTGAGACCAAGAAACACAAACAACATAATAGAACTTTTGAGGAGGTAGGCTAACTAGAGAGAGACCCGGGCAACAACAAGATCAACAATAAAAATCAAACAAAGGAAAAAGAAAGATAGTAAAAAACTTGATTCATTGCCTTATTCTAATACCAAGATGATGTGAACCCTAGGTATAAAACCTAAACCCTATAGCAAACTACTGCAAGCACCCAAGGATTTATGAAAAGGACTTCAAGAACCCTCAACTCGATGGATATATGATCCAAGAAATAAAGTTATAAATGGAAACTGTAAGACCTAAGAGGGGGGTGAATTAGGTCTTTGGCTAATTATCGAAATCTTTTCCCTTTTTACAAATCCTTTGCCTTAATAAAAACTCTTTTTTAATTTCACAAGTTTCAAGTTTATATGTGATGTAATGGTTAAGATAAGATCATCAAACAATAAGACTATATCCAATCAATCAACAACTATGAACAACTAATAATAACATGAGCATGTAAATAAATAAAGCTATAAGGAAATGAACACACGATTTATAGTGGTTCGATCTCTCTAAGATCTACATCCACTACCTTGAGTCCACACTCAAGGATTTCAACCAATTCACTATATGCTCAAGTTCAACAATTACATAAGAGGCTAACCACACTATGGTTTTACACTCACAACCTCTTCTAGTAATTATACAAACAAGGTTCACCCTTCCAAAAGGGTTTTATATCTAAAGACAACCTAAAAACCAATCTATCAAAGGCTCACCCACAAAAGGGTTTTACACCACAACCTTGATTAATCTAGTCTATGGCTCACCCTAACACAAAAGGGTTTTATGTCACAAGATAACCTTGCAAATGAGCTAGTAGAAAACACAATTTGATAAGGAGATAAGAATGTGTAGATGTTACCACTTGTAGGTAGATTTTTACACAATGTTGCACCTTCACACTTTGCCTTTGGAATCTTGAATTTGAATCTTTGAGCACAAGGCAATTTGAGAGCTTTTCAATTCAATTTGATTTAAAACAAGTTAGAGCATGTAGGATTTGTTAAGATCAAAGTTGTACTAAAAAATCTGGAGTTTATGGCTTTTATAGAATTCAAAAATCAGTTAAAACGATCATAAAACGGCTAGTAACGGCTAGTAACGGCAAGTATTAATGTCAATGATAGAAAATAACCAATTTAGCACATTGACATGCAAAAGGCTCAATATGAGCCTATGTCCCAACCAACCTCCATTAACCTCCTTCCTTCCAATTGCTAGGATAGAAGATATAGCATTTAATCATTAAGACAACTTCTAAGAGAGGTATTAAAGGTCAGAAAAGATTAACATTGCTCCCCCTTAGATTGTGCTCATTTTTCAACTAGTTTGGACTTGAGATGCTATGCATCCGAATTTTGACATATCAAGTTCGAATTGAAAAATAAGTAAAATGAATGCTTCAATTTTTGAAAATAAGCTTTCCTAAGGTTGTTCAAACATAATGGAAGAGATTAAAACAAGTTTGAATCAATTTGAACAACAATAGAGCACTTTTTGGTAACAAAATATGCATGCATCCGAATTTCAGAACATGCATCCGAATTTTTAAATCTTGCATCCGAATTTTTAAATCTTAATTCCAATTTGCAGTAAATTCAATATAATGAATGTTTAAAGTGAAATAAAGTGTTTCTAAGGTTGTTCAAGCATAATGGAAGAGATTAAAACATATTTGAATCAATTTGAACAACAAAAGAGCACATTTTGGCAACAAAATATGGATGCATCCGAATTTTGAATCATGCATCCGAATTTTAAGATTTCAAATCCAAAATGTAAAATATGTGAGATAACAACTTTAATTTTTTTGAAAATAAGCTTTTCTAAGATTGTTCAAATATGATAGGAAGGATTAAAACAGTTTTCAAACAATTTGAACAACAGAAAAGACATTTTTGACAAGAAGATCTTGATGCGTCCGAATTTCAAGTCCAAATTTTTGGAAACAAGTTGAAAAGGTGATTTTGCATTTTCAAATGAACTATAGAAGTACTCAAATATGTATAGCTACAATAGCACTCAGTTTATCTTTGCAAAACCACAAAACTCATGCAAAACCACAAGAACCATGATAAAAACTTCATAATCCCAACTTAACCATTTTCAAAATCTCAGAAAACAATCATTTTAAATTTCAAATGCAACCAATTAGTTTCAAAGTACACATTCATAGTACATTCACATTACACATCACAATTACATCAAGCAATTGCAGTACAACAAACACATAGCATATTTTGTTCTTTCTCCCACTTGACATATGCATGGATTTTCATAAAATTCACACAATTTCTATTCATGCAATTCATGCATGAGGAATTCCACTGCTATTTCACATTTTCACACATTTTTTCATCCCATTTCTTCTCCCTCTTTTGTCATCACTCAAAGATGGGGTTAATGAAAATGAGACAACATGTATCACATATAAGTAGTATATTGATCAACTCTCATTTGGCAATTTAGCAATGTATTGACCAACTCTTATAAACAGTATAGTTCTAGTCAAATAATTATCATCCTAACAGCAATAATCATTATGTAGCATCTCAACAATAATAAATCGACTTATTCTCTCCCTTTTTATCAGCAATTAAACTTGGGGTGAGAGTACTTAGACAACAAAAGTGAAACAAAAGAAGCTCTTATCACAGAGATTTCACATATTGAGCTTCAAATCATTATAATGACTAGAAAGGCACAAGTAAATTTCAATATTAAAGCATAACATGTGCATCAAGGAATAAACTAAAATAAGCATCAAAATAGAGTTTAGGGATAGAAAGGCTTAGTCTTGGATGCGTTTCATGGTCTTCACTTCCAAATTTGTTTGTTATGATGGCCATGTCTGCCTTGAGCTCTATATGATGGGGTCCTTTATTTGTTGACTCCTTGCTCGTGTAGTTCTGCTTTGGAAAGCTACCAATTTGAGAGGGTCTTTGGATCTTCTTTCTTTGAACCACATTTTCCTCCCTTGGCTGAAGGATATTGGTGATGGATTTGTGCTTTGACTTTGTTAAACTTCCTTCACCTCCTTCTTCTTGCTTGTTCTCTTGGACTTTATAGGAACTTGCATCATTTAAAACCACTTGAGAAATCTTTCTCAAGTCTTCTTCCATATTCTTGACTCTAGCTTCTAAACCATCAAATTTGCCAAGAATTATCAGAGCAAAAAGACTTGAAAAATTTGTCCATCTTCTTCATTTCCTCTATATGGTTGTCCAATATTTCTTGAAACACCTTGGCAACTATGGTATCACCATTAGTGAGATTTTCATCTTCAACTTCTTTTCCTTCAATAGAGAGTACCTCTTCAAATAGTCTTCTTTTGTGGAAGGTTGCTCCCCCTCACTAGATGACTCATGCCTCATTTTAATTTTTCTTTTTCCAGCAAAGATTTCCTTTTCATCCTCTTCTTCTTCTTCTTCGTTTTCTTCTTCACTACTAGCACCTCTTCTATCACCTCTTAGATGAGTTTTTCTTTTGGCCCTTCATGCATTATCATCATCAAGTATTCAAGAAATTCTCTTTAGTGAGTTTTTGGTGTAGACTTCTTCACTTTTTATTGGTAAACCACTGGAAGATAATTGCTCTTGGAGATACTTGAAAATCCCTGTTAATAACCTTCCATACGACAATGCTTTATGCTCGGTTCATCTAGGCTGCCATTATATTCTTTAGCACTATATATATATATATATATATATATATATATATGTGTGTGTGTGTGTGTGTGTGTGTGTGTGTGTGTCCAAAATTAATTTTTCTTTTCTTATGCATGGCTAGCATAATTACAACATACATATTATCAACAGAATATTTGTGCTCAAAGTATGCTATAATCAAGGTAGTAAGTATATGATGCAAAATTCTTTTACTAGCATCAAAAAACTTTTATCTCTCACTCCTTTCTAGTCTTGAGGCTTCTACCATTTATATAGGCATTCTCAATTCTTTCATGTGAGTATAACTTACTTATAAAACAATGTTCTCCGGAAGAATAATGCCTAAACCCAATATCCTCAACAGCAAAAATTCTATTGAGCAATGCATTATCAATCTAAAAAATCAACTTGTGATATTCTTGAAGAATACCATTGAATAACTTTATTACCAACTAGCTCAACTCTTTCTTTCTTAATATTTGCATAAACTACATAAACTAAGGAAGGTAATAGCATTCATCAAACATAAGCAAACTAGTCCAGCTGATCATTTAAAACTGAAAGTATATTACCCATTTCGAATAGTTTGATGACATCCACCTTGTGACTTGGATTTATTATATGGTTCCTTTTTGTCCAATTATCAAGTTTAGTAGCAGCCTCCACTGTGACAAATCTATCCAGCCATGACATGCTTTGCAAAACATGAACCTTCATTGGTTCATTGATCACTGATCCTCATTCTCTTTCTTTGGATTTTCCCTTTCATTTTCCCATGCTAGGCTTATTTGTCCTCACCTGGAGCTACAATACTTGAATACACTCATTAGTTATTGAATTTGTAAATCCCTAAGCTTCTTCTAAGATTGGTCAAACCTTTCTTCTGCTAATGGCTTAGTCAGAAAATCATTAATTTGTTCATTAGTGCAAACATGCTTTAAACAAATATTTCCCTTAGTAGAATGATCTCTAATAAGATGAAGTTTGATCTCTATATGCTTTATCATATTTTGCTGAATAGTATGATGATCAAATTTATTGCATTAGTCTTATCACATAACATAGCCACACATTTGAAATAGACCATAATGACTAGGAGTATCAGTAAGTTAATAGAGAATGTATTTAACAATAATCAAATGAAACTCTTTATGACAAGATGAAATCTAGCACACAAGCACATGGCAAATATAATCTTGGCTCTACTTGCAGTCAAATAGAGTTGACTACTCCTATGAAACCATTTTATTCTTGTCAAGCATAGTTGATAAACTTATGGAAGTGCTTATACCTTAACCTGATTCATAAAAGTGTCATCCTTGGTTTGCTTGATTTGTAGGCCAAGAAAGAAATTGAGTTTTCCTATCATACTCATTCCAAATTTACTTTGCATCAACTTGGAAAACACATCACAAAGTGAAGTATTAGAAGCACCAAAAATTGTATCATATATTTGGACAAGTTATAGATCATTGTTGCATGAGGATTTTATAAAAAGAATAGTTTCAGTTTTCCTCTTGAAAATCCTTTTGAAAGAAGGAAACTACTCAATCTTTCACACTAAATTCTAGGAGCTGGTTTTAAACCATAAAAGACTTTGGATAGTTTGAAAATATGGTAGGAAACTTTTCATGAGCAAAACCGGGTGATTATTCCACATAAATCACTTCCTCAATAAAACCATTTAGAAAAGCACTTTTGACATTCATTTGAAATAACTTAAAGCAAGTACAAGTAAAAAGCATTCTTATGGACTCACGTCTTCATTCGGAACGAAGGTTTCATCATAATCAATTCATTCTTCTTTATTGAATCCTTAGGCAATAAGTCTAGCCTTGTTTCTAGCAACTTCTCCGGATTCAATAAGTTTATTTCTAAAAACCATTTAGTTCCAATAATGGAATGATCATGAGATTTAGGAATATCCAAAATTTTGTACCTTTCAAATCTATTTAATTCCTCTTGCATATCAATAATCTAAAAATCATCACACAATGCATCATCAATACTTTTAGGCTCATATGCGATAAAAGAATAAAGTTATTGATAAAGTACCGCCTTATTTTTACTCCTTGGGAGATATCACCAATGATTTGCTCCTTAGGGTGGCCTCTTGGATATCTTAAGTTCTTTGAGAGTTTTTGGTCACCACTAGGTTGGTCATCTTGTTCTTGCTTAATCATCTTTTCCTCATTGGTATGATCCTCCAAAGTTGGTGCTTGAAGATGGATTTTATAGTCATTCATAGATGTACCTACATCATCTTCATCTTTTCTTTCCCAAGTAAATGTAAGATTCATCAAAATAAACATGAATGATTTTCTCATCATATAAGGTTCTTTTCATTATAAACTCTATAGGCCTTTTGATAGAAGAATAGTTCAGAGATATGCTTATACCCGACTTTCTATTAAATTTAAGTAAGTTATCACAAATATCCAAAGTAAAACATTTATAACCAAACACTTTAAAATATGCAATTTGAGGCATTCTATAAAAGAGAATCAAAAAATGTTTTTCTTCAAAATGATCTTAAAAGAATCCTATTTATCATAGCATGTGGTGTTTACGGCTTTGGCCCAAAAATATTTTTGAAGAAGAATCTTCACAAAGCATAGACATAACCAATTTTTGCGAAGTTCAAGTTTTCCTTTTAATAACACCATTTTGTTGTGGGGTTTTTGCAATTGAAACAATTATATGAAATTCAATTTTCAAAGCAAATTTTGTAAAGACTTGGTTGCAAAATTCTCCCATTGTCACTTCTAATGAAAATCAATTTGCACTTAAGGGAGGTTTGAATATTTTTGAATAGTTTTAAAATCTTATGAAACACTTTATCTTTGTGAGCAAAGAATAATGCTAAAGTGAATATTGAGAAATCATCAACTACTAGTAATGCATACTTTAAGTCCTCAATACTAGAGTTCCTCATAAGTCCAAATCAATTTATATGAACAAGCTCAAGATTTTTTGAGGTCGAAAAACATTTTCATGGGTTTGAAATATTCTTTTGCTTGTTTTCCCTATTGACAAGTATCTCAAAGATAATTTTCTCAACACATATTTTTAGCAATCCTCCAACTAGATCTTGAGAGAAAAATTTGTTCAACAAATCCATGCTTACGTGACCTAATTTTCTATGCCAAGAGAATCCATCATTATCATAAGCTACAAGACATTCAAGCTTATCAAGATAAAACACATAATAAAACATTTTGCAAGTAATTGATAAAAATCACAAAATGTCATATTGTCAAACAAGTTCAGCGTCCGAACTTATGGTCTACATCCAAACTTCAAGTCCGAACATTTTGTGAAGTTTCATAAAGATGGTTTTGTCTAAGCAAATGCATAGATATTCAATCATAGCTAATTTAATCATTTTATCATGACATATAATCAATTTTAAGAACATATCAACCATGAATTCAATTCCACATCATCAATGTTACATAATCAACTTCATAAAAGCAATTGACAAGTTATGGTTGGCAAAATTTCAAAGCTAAACAAAAAGGATTCTCAACTGAAATTTTACATGTTGGCATTTAACTTCTTATTCATTGTCACACAATTGACTAATGCTAAGCAAGTTACAGTTCAAATCAGCAATAAGCAACATTTGTTTAAAGAGAGGAACATTTACCAACATTGGTTACTTCAAGAATTCTTCCTTTCTTCTTGTTTCAAAAACAAATCCTTCATCGGTTGCTTTGACCTTGATTATGAATGAGATGTTGTCTGTTATTCTTTAAGCCAACATCATCAATGTACCGCTTAGTGGTGTTTGAGTTTGAATTAAAGTGTACCTGCAATAAAGGAGAGGAAGTATCCTTTGGTACCCATACTTTCTTGGGTCCGTGAGGGTTATAAATAATTCCCTTAACTCTCCAAATGGTTTTTACACCATTCTCTACTTTTCTTTTAACATAGCATTTGGTGACTTTATGTCCATGTTTTCCACAATAAGTACAACAAGTATGATGCATGGAAGTAGAAGTAGCTCTAACAAAGAAGTTGTTATATTTAGGCACATTATTTACATAATTATAACCAAGACCATTTTTGACATGAGGAGATCTTTGAGCTCCAAAAATTTTATCAAGATTGTCCCTTCCTTTTGTAAATTTTTCTATACATAATGTAAGTTCATCAACCTTCTTTTTCAAAGTCTCATGATCAACAAGCATTCTTTCAAGAGACAAAATCTTTTCACAAAGAATCTTATTTTCAAGGGACATGTTTTGTAAAGAGACATTTAAAACTTCCTTTTCAATATTCAAGCATTCAATAGAATCAAGAAGCTTTTTATTTTCACAAAATAATTTTGAATTCTCATTCAATAAATCATTAATTTTGGTTTTCATTTCCTTATTCCTTTTTGAAGCCTTTTTTAATTCTTCATACATTTCAACAAGTAGTTCACTAGGATCATCTACATCATCAACATCATCATCACTATAAGTAGAGGTAGAAGGAGTGGATTGTACCTCATCATTTATTGCCATAAAGCATACATCGACTCTTTCTTCTTCATGAGTGGCTTGAAGTAGTTTCCACATATCATGAGCGGTGTCGCATTCACTCACACAATTGTACACATTCATTTCCAATGCACAACTCAAGATATTCATGGCTTGGTAATTCAATGTCATCTTCTTTGAGTCACCCTCATCAAATTCGTCCATAGACTTTGGTTCCCTTGTAATTCCATCAGCTTTTATTCTCATAGGCACATAGGGACCTTTCTCAATGATACTCCACAAATCAAAGTTAATAGAACAAATAAAAATTCTAATTCTAGATTTCCAAAATGTAAAATTAGAACCATCAAACAAAGGAGGTTTATTTGTAGAGGAACCTTCCATATAAGGCAAATTTGATAAACTAGCCATATGATCTTTACTTCTAGGTTGTTAGACCTTAAAAAGAAGACCTTGCTCTGATACCAATTGTAAGACCTAAGAGGGGGGTGAATTAGGTCTTTGGCTAATTATCGAAATCTTTTCCCTTTTTACAAATCCTTTGCCTTAATAAAAACTCTTCTTTAATTTCACAAGTTTCAAGTTTATATGTGATGTAATGGTTAAGATAAGATCATCAAACAATAAGACTATATCCAATCAATCAACAACTATGAACAACTAATAATAACATGACCATGTAAATAAATAAAGCTATAAGGAAATGAACACACGATTTATAGTGGTTCGATCTCTCTAAGATCTACATCCACTACCTTGAGTCCACACTCAAGGATTTCAACCAATTCACTATATGCTCAAATTCAACAATTACATAAGAGGCTAACCATACTATGGTTTTACACTCACAACCTCTTCTAGCAATTATACAAACAAGGTTCACCCTTCCAAAAAGGTTTTATATCTAAAGACAACCTAAAGACCAATCTATCAAAGGCTCACCCACAAACGGGTTTTACACGACAACCTTGATTAATCTAGTCTATGGCTCACCCTAACACAAAAGGGTTTTATGTCACAAGATAACCTTGTAAATGAGCTAGTAGAAAACACAATTTGATAAGGAGATAAGAATGTGTAGATGTTACCACTTGTAGGTAGATTTTTAAACAATGTTGCACCTTCACACTTTGCCTTTGGAATCTTGAATTTGAATCTTTGAGCACAAGGCAATTTGAGAGCTTTTCAATTCAATTTGATGTAAAACAAGTTAGAGCATGTAGGATTTGTTAAGATCAAAGTTGTACTAAAAAATCTAGAGTTTATGGCTTTTATAGAATTCAAAAATAAGTTAAAACGATCATAAAACGGCTAGTTTCAGTAAAATTCGGACGACCGAATTTTTCTGCTGCGTCCGAATCTTCTTACGAATTTCTCTGGAAAACTTTTGCTACAAAATTCGGACGACTAAATTTTTCCTGCTGCGTCCGAATCTTCTTGCGAATTTTTCTAACTTTGTCAAAACATGTTCAAATCAATTCAAACAAGTTGGAAACATTCTAGCCTCAAAGATAAGTCATTAAAGACCTTTTAAGTGCAAAAATCATTAATGAAAACTTGATAATTAGGTAAGTTCAAAGCCATTTAAATCAAGGTTTGTGCTCTCAATTGCAACTCATAAATTCCAAGGCTTAAGAGTGTAGAGTTTACAAAGTTTACCTATTAACCACATGTAACCTACACTTCATGTCCTCAAAGCCTTCAATCATCTTGAACAAACTCTTCAACCTTCAATTAATTTGGCATATTTGAGTTGTTCTTGCATTGCTAGCTCCAAGGCAATGAGACTTCATACTTCTTAGTTCACAAAACCTATCACACAATATACAAGCATATTAGTCCTCATCAATATTTGTCATTAATCAAAACTACATGATTTTCCCTTAGGGCTAACAGAAACCATAAACCCGTTTTCAGTGAAAATAAAACATAAGGTATAATTCAAAGGGATGAATATCACAAATTGAATAACTTGATAAGTTCAAGAAGTTGTTTCAAAAAACCAAAGAAAATATGTATTCTCACCAAAATATCAATGACACCATAATGTTGTGAAATTTTATAATAGACCCTATATAAATTGATTATCCCAAAATCCTAACCTAGTTGGTTTTGATTTTGGAGTAAGCAGCTGAATCACAAGTCCTTAATGGGCTTGGATTTACAGCTATCATAGCTAATTAAATCTAACTAAGGATTAAAATAAAAGAATAGATATGGTCTTCGATAAATAAAAAGTTCTCAGTCCAAACAAACTTAAAAACTAATTAAAATACTTCTAAAAATAAGAAAATCTTATCCAGCACTTATACTGAATTTTTGTGCACTTTCAATTTGTCATCTTGGACATCAATTTGGCAGCCCAACAGAGTTCTAAGTTATTGGATAGCTTGCTTTCAACTAATTAACCATCAATGATTCTTCTTGTACAGAGTATAACCTTGAAAGATCATAGTTTTTGATTTTTTATTCTACACCTTTTCAAGTAATGCTATCATGGCCTCTTTTATCCTCTTAACCCCAACTCTTGTGATTGGACCAATAGAGATCTTCAATGGACCTTGATCACTTGAGCTTGGTACTTCTTGAGTCTTGTCATAAATGATGGGAAGTTACATTATTTGAAGAAAGATTAAGATTAGTTAATAATTTCGTACTTAAAAAATCTTCTTAACAAATCAAAACTTTTTTACTTAATTAAAACATTAAAAGTCTAGAAAATAAAGATGGGAGCTCTAAGATTTTAATATATATATATTAAAACATTAATATATATATATATATATATATATATATATGTGTGTGTGTGTGTGTGTGTGTGTGTGTGTGAAACCCTAAAAGGCTCTTTACATGGCACTAAGTCAGCAGTTATGTGGACAGCCACATTTTCTCCCTTATTAGGTGGGCCTATAATCTTTTTTAAAGAAATAAAATATTCTACCAAAATAATTATTTATCTTTTTTTCAAACCCAAACTTTATCTCTATGACTCTACCTTCTAATATTATCTCACTAGCCTAAGCACATACAATACATGGATATATTTAAAAAATAAAAAAAATTTTAAATTATATTTTCAAAAGAAATATCCAAAATAAAACATTTTTTACCTCTCGAAATATATGTGGTTAGGGAAAACAAATGAATAACACAGAACATTAAAATTTCATTTGTTCAAAAGCGTCCAATACCTTTTTTCCCATCTTAGGCTCTTAGTAGATGATTTCTATCCTTTTTGCCCCTCTCAATACAAAGTCACGAGAAATATTAGTTATATTGAATCTACTTTCAACTTTTTGAAATATCTAATTCACATACAAATATCACTGATGTTCTTTTGTAAAATAAAAATAACATGTACCATTTATTAGATCAATGAGGGTTGAACTTATCTAAATCCAAAAGCTCCCTTAATTGCTTCATTGATAAAGCTGTCTTTTCCATTTTCCAAAAGAAAAAAATCCCTTAATGACAAATCTATTTCCTTCATCAATAATGGAGAGAAATTATAATTTTTAATTATTTTTTACTACAATTTGTAATAACCTTTTTCAATTAACTCATTAAGTTAGATAATGAATAATTTTTTAAATAATCTCAATAGATTACTTAACAAAGGAAAGCTGATGTATCCGAATGATTTCTTATTTATTAGGCTTTTTTGAGGGGGGAGAGGAGAGAGGGTAAATCAAAGCAAATGAAAATTTAAATAAGGTACTAATATTGACGTTTAAATTAAAGTTTATTTATTCCACTACAAACTATAAGCGTTTATCTGTTTGTTTTCTCATAATAAGTGGATAATTGTTTTGGTAAAATAGTTTAACAAATGTAGAGTTAAGTTTATGCAACATTTTCACTTTTGTCGAACTTCGTGTGTTGAAGCAGATTCTGCATAGTTTAACACAATACAGAAATAGAAAAATAAATTTTGACACAAAAAAATTGGTAATGCAATTTGGCTTGACAGCCTACGTTTGTGAGGTAATGGCCAGAAAAGCAGTCCACTAAAATTTATATTTCAAAAGTACAGAAACATGCTCTCAATCTTCTCTAGTGATTTCTTTGGTAGACTTGGAAAAACATTCTTTGCTAAAACTGCTTCAACAACAAGAAATCTAACAACCATTGTGTTGCCTTCTGGATAGGAAACACACCAATCAAAACTCCTGCCTCCATGATTGTTGAACTGTCTTCCAGCCACAAATCATTTTTGTTAAACTCTCCTCAGCATGATGTGTCGAACTCCTTTCAACAAGATGCGAAAAGATCGCACTTGAACTTACTATTTTCAATTGACCACTGTCAGCCACAACATCCTTTTTCTCTATAAGTTTCTCTTGACGGGATCTTTTCAAGTGCACACGACATTTGTTGAAAATCAGTTTCCAGCACTTGAACAAAAACTACACACTTTAATACATGAGCATAACAAGAAGATAAAGTGTGTTGCTGAACTCTCTCAAGATGTAACTTCCATGACATGAGTTCAAAGAACAACTCTCTCTTTAGATAAAGCTTGGGAACCAAAAGAATAATGCAAGAATTTCGTGAGAGATATGAGAGTTGTATGAGAGTTCCCTTCAAGAGTGGATTTGCTTTGCCTTGAAGCTTTCTTTATATAATTGCTAGATAGTCTTGAGCTTCTTCTTCTCCAAGATTGATATACCAAGAATATAGCAAGAAATCCCTAAATATTAGGACATCAATCGCTTTGATATTTGGTGTAGATAGATTTTTTAGGAGATCCTCCAAATCCAAAGTTCTTTAGGAGATGCCAAATATCTTCTTTCTGCTATAATAGAATTTTTTAAGAGACTCCTTAATGCCATATAGGTCTTCTTGGCAAATAATATCACATGAAATCCTTGTTGCCGAGAAACATTCGATAACCAAGTGATCCATGTCATAACAATCTCCCTCTTTGGCATTGTTTGTTGCAAAACCTCCATAACATCTAGCATAGTCGTGTATGTCATGAAAGTGAAATTCAATGGAAACAGTTTAACAACACATATATAAAAACTATTGAGCACTATATTAAATCAAAGCATAATATTGCATTAGCAGTTGAACAAGGATAATAAAGCAAGAATTCTAGGAAAACATAGTGTAGAAATATGGCTATTACAGTCATCCAAATGGAGCTAAATTAATAAGACCATTAGGCAAAGCAAATAAAATTGTTCTGTAAAAAAAGTTGGCAAGTAAAAATCCTCTAGCAATAAAGCCAACAGAAATCTAGAAAACCAAGAAGGTTGATAGAAGCAGCAAACAACTTTCCCTTTCCGAATTTCCCTTGGTTCATTGATGATAAGTCGTTCATCTAAAATCTTTGCTTTCCCCTTTCCTTTAGCAACATTTGCCCTCTTAGTGCACACTATTGTGTTTTTCATTGAAGAAAAGTGAGTTTCAAGGATAATATTAGGTTTAGAACACGAAAAATGGAAAGAAATTCAGGTGAAAATGGTGAAATATGTAAGAGATTTGAGTTTGGATTATAGTAGGCAGAGTGGGTTTTGAGAGAAGAAAGAATTTGGATGCTTTAAAATGAGAGAAATGGCATTTGCGACTGAACTTTTGTGTTGCATCAGAACTTGTGTCCAAATTTCTCTATTTCTTCAACTTTAGAAAATTTGGATGGCCGAATTTTTGGTCATGCGTTAGAACTTGCGTCCAAATTTTTCTATTTGAAATCTTTTGTGGATCAATTTTGACATCTGAATTTCACTCCATGCATCCGAACCATGAGTCCAAATTTTTTCTGTTTTTTCACACTTTAATACACATGTTGGTAATTTAATTTTGAAATTCCTAAGCTTCTCCTAATGTAGCAAAATCTTTCCTCGGCCAAAGGCTTGGTGAAGATATCAGTAATTTTTTCATTTGTGCACACATAATCCAAGGATATATCACGTTTAGCTATATGATCACGAATGAAATGATGTTTAATCTCTATATGCTTAGTCCTAGAATATTGAATAGGATTTATGCTCAAATTGATGGCACTACTATTGTCACATAAGATAGGTACACATTTGAAATCTATGCCAAAATCAAGTAGAGTGTGCTTCATTCATACCAGTTGAGCACAACAACTATCGACGGTGATATATTCAGCCTCGGAGGTAGACAATGGCACATAAGCTTGTTTCTTGCTATACCAATATAAAAGACAATTACCAAAATATTGACAATGACCACTTGTACTCTTATGTTTGACTTTTTATCCAGCATAGTCAACATCTGAATAGGCAATAAGGTCAAAAGAAGATGATTTTGTAAACCAAAGACCATAATCATGTGTATTAATTAGATAATGAAGAATCCACTTAATGAAAATTAAATGAGAATCTTTTGGACAATATTGACATCTAGCACATAAGCATAAGGTAAACATAATGTCTAGCCTATTTGTGGTAAGATAAAGCAAACTACCATTCATACCTCTATATACCTTTTCATCAATATTTTTACATTTCTCATCTTTGGCAAGTTTGGTTGATGAACTCACAGGTGTTCTAATACCTTTTGGTTGGTCCATTCTAAATCTCATTAATAGCTTCTTGATGTAATTGTCTTGTTATAAAGTGCCATCCTTTGTTTGCCTGATTTGTAACCCAAGAAAGAAGTTGAGTTCTCCCATCATGCTTATTTCGAACGCAGTTTGTATTAACTTGGCAAACTCCTCAAAAAGAGAAACATTAGTCACCAAATATGATATTATCTACATAACTTTGTACAAGTAAGAGATCATTATTGCAAGAGATTTTATGAAAAGAGTTGTGACAATCACTCAATCTTTCATACCAAGCTGTAGAAACTTTCCTCTTGAAGATCCTTTTGAAAGTCGAAAATCACTCAATCTTTCATACCAAGCTGTAGAAACTTGTTTTAAACCCTATAAAGCTTTGGATATTTTGGAAGATATAGTTGGGAAATTTTTCATGAACAAAACCAGAGGGTTGTTCCACATAAACTTCTTCATCAATGAAACCATTTAGAAATTTGGCATCCATTTGAAACAACTTAAAACCATTAAAGCATGAAAATGCCAAAAGCATTCTTATAGATTCTGAAAGGCCAAAGAAAGGGGTGAATTAGGCCTTTGGCAAATTTTTGAGAACTTTTTCATTTTAAATAAAATCAATTTGGAAGATGTTTGAAATCAAATTGTCAACAAGTTTTGCAAGTAATCGCAATAAGATTCCAAATTAAAAGAGAGATGAGAAGAGATAACACAAGCAATTTATAGTGATTTTATCACACAAGATCTACATCCACTACCTTGAGCCCTAACTCAAGCATTTCAACTAAATTCAACTATAACACAAGTTGATCAAAATACAATAGAGGCACACCCAACAAGGGCTTTACTCCACAACCTCTTTTCAGTTATAATAATCAAGGCTCACCCTATCAAAAGGGTTTTGTATCCTCAAGATAACCTTGAATAAAACAAACAGATGAAGTAAGAGATAAGAAAGTTAGCAATAACTTGGTAGATGATGACAAATTTAGCTTACTTTCACATTTTTGTCTAAAGAATCTTGAATTTCAACTTATAGCACAAGACAAAAGAGGGATTTTTGATAAAGAATGATTTGGAAGAGTAAAACTACTCAAAAATCTAAAGTTTATGTCTTTTATAGGGTTTAAAAATCACTTGCAACGTTCAAATAGTGGCTAGTAATAGTTAAATTCAGTCGACCAAACATGGACCTCTGCATCTGAATGATCATCTAAATTTTTCTATTTTCAAGCTGCCACGATAAATTTACTTGACCGAATTTGGACACAAGTATCCAAATGGCCGTCTGAATTTATCTGGAAATTCAGCAGCCATGCTATATAGTTCAGACGTCTGAATTGGAATCCAAACTATTCAAACTTGGTCAAAATTATTAAAAATCAAGCACAACAAGTTTGAAATTATTTTGAACCATAAAATGGATCTTTTCAAAAGCTTTTAGTCCAAAGGCCGTTGTCAAGAACTTGGAAAAAACACTGTAAGAAAATTCATTTAAGATTGAAAACCATGTTTTAACCTCTCTCAAAAATGCTTTAGATTCTAAAGACAAATAAGTCAAGGTTTACATTGAAAGAGGAGAAGAAGTTGCACAATGATTGACTTGTGGTCTATAGGCCTATTGGAATTTTGATGATGATCATCTTGATTTATGCATTGATTGCTTAAGATTAAGAGTGTGTTTTACAGTTGATCACCATGCTTTGATGATTGTGTGATTAGTTATAAGTACTAATATTGCAAAATCTATCTTTTGAAAACTTTTCCTATAGTTTGGACTTAAATTTGGGATACATGACTGAAAATTCTTTTATCTTCACCTAGTATATGACATAAATTCTTTTATGTGCTTAAATTGTCTAAATCCACAACATTTTGCATCAAAGTTTGTCATCATCAAAAAGGGAGAGATTGTAAGCCCTAAGGGCAAATCACGTTGTTTGGATTAGTGACAAAACTTCATAAGTGCAATGTCCTATAAAAATCATAGCGATTAACCCTAATAAGGACTAATATGTTTATATATTGCGTGATAGGATTTTTTGATTGAGAAGAAAATAAGTCTCATTGCCTTGAAGCCAAAAGTTCATGAACAACTCAAGTTTATCAAAATTGTTGGCGTTGATTCAGGATTGTTGAAGGCTTTGAAGACCTTAGTGTAGATTTACTATGCATTATAGGTATATCTTTGTAAACATTGTACTTTTTTGTCTTTGAAATCTAAAATTTTTCAAGAGAACTTCAAAATTGGTTTTCAGTCACAAATGATATATCTTGCAAATGTTTTTACCAAGCTCTCAATAACTTCCTTTGGACTAAAAGCTTTTCAAAATGATCTATCTCATAGTCCAAGATGATTTCAAACTTGTTGTGTTTGATTTCTAAGCATTTTCACCAAGGTTGATCAATTCGAATGTCTAAATTTAAACTCATGGCCGCTGAATTTTTACAGAAATTCGGACGACCATTTGGATGCTTGTGTCCAAATTTAGTTGACCAAATTTACCCTGGCAGTCTCAAGATAGAAAAATTCTGATGAATGTTCGGACGATCATGTCCGAATTTGATCGTCTAAATTTTACTGTTATTAGCTGTTATTTGAACGTTGAAATAGATTTTCAAACCTTATAAAAGGTACAAACTTCAGATCTTTTGGAAGTTTTTGAGCTTTAAAGACTGTTAACACTTCCCAATCATTCTTTATCAAAAAGTTCTCTTTTGTCTTGTGTTCAAAAGTTCAAAGTCAAGATTCTTTAGACAAAAGGGTGAGAGTGTGCTAATTTGTCATCACCTACCAGGTTGTTGGTAACTTTCTTATCTCATACTTCATCTTCTTGTTGTTTTCAAGGTTATCTTGCTTATATAAAACCTTGTGCTAGGGGAGCCTTGATTATTTTGTATTTGAGAAGAGGTTGTGATGTAAAACCCTCGAAGGGTGAGCCTCTATTATAGAAATTGATCAACATGAAATTATAGTTGAGATTGGTTGAAATTTGTGAGTGGGTTCTCAAGGTAGTGGATGTAGGTCTTGTTTATCGAACCACTATAAATCACTTGTGTTGTCTCTTGCTTTCTACTTTCTTTAAATTTGAATCTTATTGTGTTGACTTGCATATTTTGTGAAATATTTGATTCCAATCATCTTCCAAGTTAATTTTGTCAAAAGGGTAAAGTTTTCAAAACTTAGCCAAAGACCTAATTTACCCCCTCCCCCCTCTTAGGTCTTTCTTCACCTTTATTACAATGGGTTTTATGCCTCTAAACAACCTAGACCAATCTAATCAAAGGCTCACCCTCACCAAAAGGTTTTATGTCACATGAAAACCTTGATCAATTTAGTCAGTGGCTCACCCTCCAAGAAGGGTTTTATGCCTCTTGACTAACTTGAATAAGTCACAACAAGAATGTAAAGATAGAGTTTGGATGTTGCCAACACTTCTTGGTGGATAAATACAATAGCTAGCACCACTTCACCTCTTGCCTTTGAAATCTTGAATTTCAACCTTTGAGCACAAGGAAGTTTGAGAGCCTTTTAAATAACTTGATGTAAAACAAGTTAGAGCTTATAGGGTTTCAAAGGATTTAAGAACTACACAAAAATCTAATGTTTGTGGTTTTTATAGGGTTTAAAAATCAACTCCAATGTTCAAAAAATGGCATGTAATAGCTAGTTTCTGAGGGGTTCGGATGTCCAAACTTGACCCTCTGTGTCCGAACTTTTCTAGAAAAGTAGTAGTCATTGTTCATTGTGCAGAAAAATTCGAATGACCAAATTTTTTATCTTGCATCCGAACTTGCATCTAAATTTTCTAAACTTTGTCAAAACATATCTAAATCAATTCGAACAAGTCGGAAAACATTCTAGCCTCAAAGATAAGTCATTAAATACATTTTAAGTGCAAAATCCATTGATGAAAACTTGGTAATTCAAGTAAGTTCAAAACTATCGAAAGTTTAAAACCAAGTTTTGTGGTTTCAAAAGTTAACTAGAAGATTCCAAGACTAAATAGTGTAGAGTTTACAAGGTTTACCTATTAAGTGTGAGACCACCTACACTATTTGTCTTCAATGCCTTTAATTATCTTGAATCAACTCTTTTATCTTCAACCACTTTGATAACCTTGAGTTGTTCTTGCACTTTAGCTTCAAGAAGATGAGACTTGTATTCTTCTCAATCTAAAAATTCTATCACACAACAATTAAACATATTGTTCCATATCAAGGTTAATCAACATTATTTCTTTAGGACATTCCACTGATCAATGTTTATCATTAATCAAAACAATATGATTTTCCTTTTGGGCTAACAATCTCCTTCCTTTTGATGATGACAAACTTTGACGCAAAATATGATGGATTGAAATAATATAATCACAGAAAAGTATTTTTGTCATGTACTAATTGAAGATGATACCCAATGAAAAACAATTTTAAACATAATATGGCATAATGACATAAATATGTCTCAAACGAGCCTATGATCCACCAACCTTCATAAACCTCTTTCCTTCCTTCTAACTAGAATATATGGCATTTAAGCGCACATTAAAATACTTCTAAGAGAGGTCTTAAAGGTTAGAAATAGTTAGTCAAGCTTCTCCTTAGATTGTGCTCATTTGTTAGAAAATTTTGAACTTTGGACTATGAGTCCAAGCTGCAATATATTCAACATAATGATTGGTCAAACTGAAATAAAGCTTCGTTAAGGCTGTTCAAACATAGTAGAAGAGATTAAAATAGATTTGAATCAATTTGAACAATAAAAGAGCACTTTTTAGCAATAAAATATGGATGCATCTGAATTTTTGGACACGCATATGAATTTCAAGTCTAAACTAAAATTGATTGATTTTGAAGATGAAATTTGTGAGGTAAGCTCAATGGAATCAATCATACAACTGTACAAACTTAAGCTACCAAATCTTGGCTCAATGTAACCCAAGTGCAACATAATATAACTCAAGATGACAACATAGATGCAAGCTATTAACAGTTTGAGCAATTTTCCTTCTTTGGCATCAATTGAAAATCATTTAAATAGTTTAAACAACATATACAAGGCAATTTTTTTAATGTATGTCATTTAAATATCTCAAACAACATATATGTGCGTGCAGCAATAGCTTTAAATAGTTCAAAAACATAGCATGTAGCAACATTTCAACAAGATAGATTTTTGAGTAGTCAAATCATTTCTTCACCCTCTTGACATATACATGGGATTTCATAAAATTCACACATTTTCTGTTCAATGCATGCATGACCAATTCCACTGCTATTTCACATTTTCACATTTTGTCATCACATTTCTTCTCCTCTTTTGTCATCAATAAAAGATGAGGTAGAGTACTTGGACAACAAAAGTGAAACAAAAGAAGCTCTTATCACAAGGATTTCATCATTGAGCTTCAAAACATTAAAATGAGAACAAAAGCACAAGTAAATTTCAATGTTAAAGCATAACATGTGCATCAAGTCATAAACTAAAATAAGCAACAAAATATAGTTTAGGGATAGAAAGACTTAGTCTTAGATGCATTTCATGGTTGAAGGATTGTTGTGATTGCCATGTGAAAGACCTAAGAGAGGGGGTGAATTAGGTCTTTGGCTAATTTTCGAAACCTTTTTATGTTCTATAAACTTGATTTGGAAAGATTATATTTGATTGCTTCAATATAAATGTGATGAACACAATAACAAAGCAATACACAATGAAGAGCAAAGAACACAAGCAATTTATAGTGGTTCAATCTCTTCAAGATCTATATCCACTACCTTGAGTCTACACTCAAGGATTTCAACCAATCTACTATATGATCAAGTTCAAATAATTACACAAGAGGCTTACCATACAATGGTTTTACACTAACAACCTCATTAGTAATTCTACACACAAGGTTCACCCTACCAAAGGATTTTATATCTACAAACAACCTTGAACCAATACTTCAAGGATCACCCTTACCTTAAGGATTTTATGTTTACAAGAAAACCTTGTAATGAGCAAGTAGAAAACTGGATTAAAATAGAGAATGGATAACATGTTACCACTGCTTGGTAGATGATTACACAATTTCACACCACTTCACCTTGTTGTCTTTGGAATCTTGAATGATCAATTGAAAGCACAAGACAAAAGAGAGCTCTAAGGATTTCAAATGATTTTAGAATGTTAAGATTTCTCAAGTGTTCAAAAGTTATCAATAATCTGGAGTTTATGGCTTTTATAGATTTTGAAAATTAGTTTCAACAACTATAAAACGGCTAGTAATGGCTAGTTTCAGAGAAGTTCGGACGTCCGAAATTCTTCCTCTGCATCTGAACTTTTGTCCGAACATTACTGTGACATGTTGTTTGGGAAAGTTCGGACGTCCGAACTTTGCCTCCTGAGTTCGAACTTGCGTCCAAATTTCTCTGGAAAAACAATAACCATGTCACAGTTTGGTCGTTTGAACTTGCGTCCGAACTTATCAAACTTTGTCAAAACATTTGAAAAATCAATCTCAATAAGCTTGAAATCATTTTATATCAAAAGATAATTTATATAAACTCTTTTGAACTCAAAAAACTGTTACCAAAGCACTTGATCATTAAGATTTTACTCAAAGCCATTGATAATTCAAAAACAAGTTTTGTGCTCTCTTATGCATTCAATAGATTCTAACAAACAAGAAGTGTAGGGTTTATTAAAATTTACCTATTTAGCAAGTGTAAACCTACACTAGAGTCTTCAAAGCCTTCTATCCATAGGACATGCTCTATATTCTTGATCTTTGAGCATATTAGAGTAGTCCTTAGTACTTTTAGCTCCAAGGCAATGATAACACTTTGTTTCTCAATCCAACAATCCTATCACACAAGTAACATATGAATTAGCCAATATCAATGTTTGTCATTAATCAAAACTAATCAAACCTACATGATTTGCCCTTAGGGCTAACAATCTCCCCCTTTTTGATGATGACAAACTTTGATGCAAAATGTGATGGATTTAAACAATGTAGTACAAAGAAGCATTGTTGTCAATGATAAATAATAACCAATTTAGCATTTTGACATTTCAATGGCTCAATATGAGCCTATGACCCAACCAACCTCCATTTACCTCCTTCCTTCCAACTACTAAGATAGAAGATATAGCATTTAAGCATTAAGAAAACTTCTAAGAGAGGTATTAAAGGTTAGAAAAGATTAACAATGCTCCCCCTTAGATTGTGCTCATTTTTCAACAAGTTTGGACTTGAGATACTGTGCATCTGAATTTTGACATATCATGTCTGAACTGTAAAATACGTAAAATGAAAGCTACAATTTTTGAAAATAAGCTTTCCTAAGGCTGTTAAAACATAGTAGAAGAGATTAAAACATATTTGAATCAATTTGAACAACAAAAGAGCACTTTTTGGCAACAAAATATGGATGCAACCGAATTTCTAAAGCATGCATCCGAATTTCAAAATTCCAAGTCCGAACTTTAAAATATATTAGATGAAAGCTGCAATTTTTGAAAATAAGTTTTCCTATGGTTGTTCAAATCTGATAGGAAAGATTGAGACGGTTTTCAAACAATTTGAACAGCAGAAAAGCCTTTTTAACAAGAAAGTTTGAATGCATCCGAACTTTTGGTCTGCATCCGAACTTCAAGTCCGAACTTTTGATAGCAAGTTTGAAAAGGTAAATTTGCATTTTCAAATGAACTATAGAAGTACGCAAATATGTATAGCCACAATAGCACTCAATTTAGCTTTGCAAAAGTACAGAACTCATACATTCAATTGTTTTCATGAAGTAACTTAAAAACATAAGTCAAGTCAAGAACCAATATCAAGATTTCAAAATCTCAACTCAATCATATTTCAAAATCTCAGAAAATAGCCAATTTTCAATTTAAATTTTAAATGTAACCAAAATAAACAACTAAATGTGAAATACAACACAACTTACACATAATTCGCAGTTTTCACATACTACATAGCACATTTTTAGCACATTTTGTCTACATAGCACCTTTTTAGCATATTTTTTCATTTCTTTCTCCCGCTTTTGTCATCACTCAAAGATGGGGTAATGAAAATGAGACTGACAGTTTAGCACATTCAACTAGGGCCTACAAAAATAGTAACTAACAGTTTAGCATATTTTTGTAAGTTAACTTCTTCTCCCCTTTTATAGCAGCAATTAAGCTTGGGGTGATCAAAGTATCATTAACAAAAGAAGCTCTCAACACTAAGGTTTCATCATTGAGCTTCACACAACTTTTACAGAGAGTAATAAAATAGTATTTCTTCGTGAGTTCTAGAGGGTCCTTCACCACTTTGAGTATTTCTCATCAATATTTCCTCAATGCTATCTTCTAAACCATCTAATTTTCCAAGAACCATAGGAGCAAAAGTTTCAAAGAACTTATACATTTTCTCCATCCCCTTGATGTGATTGTTCAAGGCTTCTTGAATTGTCTCCTCTAGAAATCCCTTCACCACTAGGAGCTTCTCCAACATTGGAATGTGACTAAGGAGTAGACACTTCTTCAAGCAGTCTTCTCTTGGAGGGAGGTTGCTCCCCCTCACTTGATGAATCACGCCTCCTCTGTGTTTTCATTTCCCTTGCCCATGTTTCTGCTTCATCTTCTTCTTCCTCAGTTTCCTCACTTTCTTCAACCTCTATTCTTTTTTGAGGAGTTTCTCTTTTAGTTCTCCATACACCATCTTCATCAAGAATTAATTGCATCCTTCTAAGAGAGTCATTAGTATAGATTTGTCCTCTCTTAAAAGCTTGTCCCCTAACATGAAGTTTAACTTGAAAATGTTTGAAAATTCTTGTTAAATGTCTCCCATAAGGTAAGGCTTTGTTGCCTGTTTTTCTAGCACTAAACATATGCTTCAATGGCATATACCCAAAATTTAGTCTTCTATACTTATGCAAAGCAAGCATAATCACCATATGTATATTTCCAACAAACGATTTATGTCCAAAATTAGGGATAATCATGGTTTTTATCATATGATGTATAACTCGTCCCTTTCTTTAATGGACCTAAACTGTCTACCATTTGTGAAAGCCTCTTCAAATCTTTCATTGGTAATAGCTCACGGATATAACAATGTTGTCCCAAAGAAAAATACCTTGCTCCACTATCACTTACTCCACAGATTCTGTTCACTAAGGCATCATTGAATTCAAAGTCTACTTGCGATACTCTAGAAGAATACCATTGAATCATATTATCCCCCTCTTGTTCAATTCTTTCTTCTTTAAAATTTGCATAAAACTCATATATGAGAGAAGGATAAACTTCTTCATCAATGACTAGCAAATTGCCCCAACCAATATCACTAAATAAAGACAAAATGTTACCCATATTGGAGAGTTTGTCTATGTCCACTTTGTTTCCAGGAATAATCTTTCTGGATTTCTTGCTACATTCTTCAAATTCTGATGCAGCTTTGATGGGGTCAAATCTGTCTACTCCAGATGATGATTGAGGAACTCTGATTCTATCTAGGTTCATTTATAATCAGTCATCCATCTCCTTCATTTACTTTCCCTTTTCCTTTCTCAACATTTGCTCTCTTAGTTCTCACTATGATGTTTTTCTATTTGAAATGTAGTAAATTCTGAGAAGTGTTTAGGGTTAGGAACTCAAAAATCTAACTGGTTTGATGTGAAAATGGTGAAATTGCAGAGAGATTTGGGTTTGGACACAGATGGGTAGAGTGGAATTTGAAGAGAGAGAGAGAGTTCGGATGATATATAATGTGAGTAACGGCTGTTTAGTTTCTTTAAAACCGCTGTAACCGAAAAGTTCGAACGACCGAATTTTCAAGTTTGCATCCGAATTTGCGTCCGAACTTCTCTATTTCTTCAGTTTTAGAAATTTCGAACGTCCGAACTTTCTGTCATGCGTCCGAATCTTTTTGTCCAGAATTTTCTGAAGTAAGTTTGGACGTTCCAATATCACTTAATGCATCCAAATTTTGCATTCAAATTTTCCCTGTTTTTTCCAAACTTAAGTACACACATTATTAATTGAATTTTGAAATTCCTAAAAGTCTTCTAAGATAACTGAACCTTTCCTCAATCAAAGGCTTGGTAAATATATCAGCAATTTGATCATTTGCATTCACATAATCCAAGCATATATCTCCTTTAGCAGTATGATCATGAATTAAATGATGCTTAATCTCTATATGCTTAGTTCTAGATTGTTGAATGGGGTTTATGCTTAAGTTTATAGCACTAGTATTTAGGCCTGAGTAACATCATACTGAGCCCGAGCACGGGCTCAGCCTGAACGGGCTCACAAATGTTGAGCCCGAGCTCGGCTCTTATGTACTCGGGCCGAGCTCTGGTCAAGCCCGAAATATACCTATTCATTTTTTTACTATTTTCACAAATTATCCTCTCATCACAAATTATGATTGCCTTCACAAATTAATGTCTTAATACTTGTCTAACAATGACTTTCAACTAATTTGCATATATTATTGAACAATATCTCTAGAATCTAAGCAAACATCTCTGGAAATCAACAAAAACAAACTACCATAGCAAAATAAAGTACTATAGCAATATCTCAACGACATTAAATTCCAACCAAAATAAATCAACAAAAGTGGAGCACCAAACTACCAGAGTCTGAGAATTTATTGATCAAGAACCCTTCAAATGGATACTTAAATAGAGATATATAGTGCATTAAAATCCAATAATCTGGTATGCCGTGCTTCAATATGAAGTAACCGAAAAAGAGGAAGAATGATCCCATAACTCCAGAAATCAGTGAATTTCCAACGATGAAACTAGACACCAAAGCACTAAAACACACCACCACTGAGTTTACTAATCACTTTACATAAATTAATGAGATAATTATGCTTATAAATTATACCTTATAAGTTATATAATATAAGTATTAACCATTAAGTAATTGGTAATTTTTTTCTCTTCTCTTTCTAAATTTATGTTAAGAAGTGAAAAAAATTATATTTTGTGAAATTAGTTAAATATATTAATTACGAAAGTGAATATGTAGAATATATTATTTTATAAAACTAAATATTTACTTTGAAATATTCTAAATTACAAGTGCAAAAATCAATTAGAAGACTATGGTAATATCTTATCTTCCTCTTTCATATTATAAGCACAATAAGTAGTTTCAATCTCATAAATAGACTCTATGAATAGCATGCATATTGGTTCCAAAGCTGCTAAGAATTAAAACTATTAAGCTACATTGATTTTCTAAAATATAATTTTAAAGTGTTGGAATTGAAAACTTTATACACTAAATTTTTTTGAAAGTGAAATATAAACAAGATTATTTATATCAAAACACATGAAATTTTAATCTATATAGTTATGATGATATTAATATAGTATTATACACAAAAAATTTCTATTATATCAAGAAATTATAATATATAATTATAAATTAATATTAGGTATGCTCGGGCTGGGCTCATAACGGGCCGAGCTTAGCTGAGCCCGAGCTCGACCCGAATCACAATTGGGCGGAAAATTCAGGCTCTGGCCCGGCTCAGCCCTAGCCCGAAAAAAGCTTAGCACTAAAAAATCGGGTTTAGGCACACAATTGACAGTCCTACTAGTATTATCACATAGTATAGGCACACAATTGAATTTAAGACCATAATTAAGTAGAGTATGCTGCATCCGTAGTATTTAAGCACAACAACTTCTGAAGTATACAAAGACACACATGCTTTTTTTTTACTGTACCAAGATACAAGACAACTACCAAGAAATTAACAATGGCCACTAGTACTTTTACATTTAACTTTACATCCGTCAAAATCAGCATCTGAATATCCAACAAGATCAAAAGATGAAGTTTTTGAAAACCAAAGGCCATAGTCATGTGTATCAATCAAATAACGAAAGATGCGTTTAACAGAAATTAAATGAGACTCTTTAGGACAAGATTGGAATCTAGCACATAAGCACACAGCAAACATAATATCTAGTCTACTTGTTGTGAGATAAAGTAACTTCCAATCATACCTCTACATGTCTTTTCATCAACATTTTTACCTTTCTCATCTTTATCAAGTTTGATTGATGAACTCATTGGAGTGCTTATCCCTTTTGCTTGATCCATTTCAAACCTTTTCAAAAGCTTTTTGGTATACTTTGCTTGATTTATGAAGACTCCATCCTTAGTTTGCTTAATTTGTTGTCCAAGAAATAAATTAAGTTATCCCATCATGCTCATTTCAAATTCATTTTGCATTAATTTGGCAAACTCATCACAAAGAGATGTATTAGTAGCACCAAAAATGATGTCATCCACATAAATTTGCACAACTAAGAGATCATTAGTGCAAGAAGTTTTTATAAGTAATGTTGTGTCAACTTTTCCTTTTGAAAATCCTTTTGAAAGGAGAAATCCACTCAATCTTTCATACCAAGATCTAGGAGCTTGTTTCAACCCATATAAAGCTTTAGTTAATTTGAAAACATGGTTTGGAAACCTTTCATGAGTAAAACCAGGTGGATGTTCTACAAAAACTTCTTCTTCAATAAAACCATTTAGAAATGCACTTTTGACATCCATTTGGAATAGTTTAAAACTTTTAAAACAGGCATAAGGTAAAAGTATTCTTATGGATTCAAGTCTAGCTACAGGAGCAAAAGTCTCATCATAATCAATTCCTTCTTCTTGATTGAATCCTTGAGCAACAAGTCTAGCTTTATTTCTAACAATTTCTCCTTGTTCATTTAATTTGTTTCTAAACACCCATTCTGTACCAATTATGGAATGATCAAGAGGTCTTGGAACAAGAGTCCAAACTTTGTTTCTTTCAAATTGATTTAGCTCTTCTTGCATAGCAATAACCCAAAAATCATCACACAAGGCATCATCAATGTTTTTAGGCTCAATATGAGATAAAAGAGCAAAGTTGCCAATAAAGTACCACCTTGTTTTAACTCCTTGGGATACATCACCGATGATTTGCTCCTTAGGATGGCCTCTTGCATATCTTAGATCTTTTGGAAGCTCTTGGTCACTACTAGTTTTGCCATCTTGTTCTTGCTCTTTGTTTCTTCTTCATCGGCATGTTCTTCCAAAGTTGGTACTTGATGATGAGTTTAATTATCAATCATTGAGGTACCTATATCATCTTCATTTCTTCTTTCAAGGTAAACGTTAGATTCATCAAAAGTCACATGAATGGTTTCCTCAACAGATAATGATCTTTTGCTATAAACTCTATAGGCCTTTTTATCTGATGAATAACCAAGAAATATTCCTTCATCAGATTTCCTATCAAATTTTCCTAGGTTGTCATTAGTGTTCAAGATAAAGCATTTACAACCAAAATACCTTAAAATAAACAATTGAATGAGTTCTTCCAAATAGAAGTTCAAAAGGTGTTTTTTACAGAAAATGTCTTAAAAGAACTTTATTCATTACATAACAAGCAGTCTTTACAGCTTTGGCCCAAAAATATTTTGGTAAAGAGTTTTCACACAACATTGATCTAGCCATCTCTTGTAAAGTTCTATTTTTTCTTTCAACAACACCATTTTGTTGCAGTGCTTTAGCAGTTGAAAGTTATGTGTAATACCATATTCATCACAAAATTTTGTAAAATATTGATTACAAAATTCTCTTCCATTGTCACTCATAATAGATATCAATTTGAACTCAAGAGAAGTTTGAACCTTTTTAAAAGTTTAACAAATTCATGAAAAGTTTCATCCTTTTGAGCTATAAAGATCACCCATGTAAATCTTGAAAATCATCAACAATCACATATGCATACCTTTTACCACAAAGACTAGTAGTTCTCGTTGGTCCAAACAAGTCCATATGAACAAGTTCAAGAGGTTTTGATGTAGAAATCATTTTCTTTGATTTAAAGGATCTTTTTGACTGTTTTCCATATTGACAAGCATCACAAATACGAGTTTTGTCAAAATTCATTTTAGGTAGTCCTCTAACCAATTCTTCTGATGAAAGTTTGTTCAACAAGTTTATATTCACATGACATAATATTCTATGCCATAGATATCCATCATTATCATGAATTTCAAGACATTTAACATCATTTGCAAAAAGTTCATTAAGATATAGTACATACACATTTCCAACTCGATTAGCAACAAAAATAGTCTTGCCACTTACACTATCAAGAATAGTACAAGTGTCACATTTAAACCCAAATTTGCAACCATTATCACATAATTGACTAATACTAAGCAAATTATATTACAAACCATCAATAAGTAGTACTTGCTTAATAAGAGAGAATGAACCTTTACCAATATTACTGATTCCAAGTATTCTTCCCTTCTTCTTATCACCAAAAGTGACGAAACCTTCACTTGTTGCTTGAAGTTCACTAATAAGTGAGGCATTTCCCGTCATTTGTCTTGAGCAGTCATTATCAAGAAACCATTTAGTGGTGCTTGATCTTGGAGCAAATCGAACCTACACCAAAGTTGAGAAAGTGACTTTTGGTAACCACATTTTCTTGGGTCCAATGGGGTTAGTGACAATTTCTTTGACTTTCCAAATGGTTTTAACACCATTTTCTATTTTTCTTTGCACATAACATTTCAAGACTTTGTGTCCATGTTTTCCACAATATGTACAACAAGTATGAGGCATTTAACTAGAAGTAGCTCTAACAAATAAATTTTTATATTTTGGAACATTATTTTCATACATGTAACCAATACCATTTTTCATGCAAGAAGATCTTTGAGATCCAAGTAGCTTGTTAAGATTGTCTTTTCCATTTGTAAATTTTTCAATGCATAATGTAAGATCATCAACTTTCTTTTTCAACTTTTCATGATCACTAAGAATTGTTTCTAGAGAAAAGATTTTTGTACAAAGATCTTTATTTTCATTAGATAGGTTTTGTAAAGCTATATTTAAAATTTCCTTTTCAATATTTAGACAGTTAATAGATTCAAGAAGTTTTCCATTTTCACAACATAATTTTGAATTCTCATTTAACAAATCATTAATTTTGATTTTCATTTCCTTATTCCTTTTTGAGACCTTTCTTAGTTCATACATTTCAACAAGTAATTCACTAGGATCAATATCATCATCACAATAAGTTGAAATTGAAGGAGTAGATTGTACCTCATCATCAATTGCCATAAAGCATATATTGGTTTTTCCTTCATTGTCCTTTTCACTCTCTTGTTGATCCCAAGTGCTAGCAAGTCCCTTTCCCTTCTTGAGATATTTCTTTTTGAGTTTGCTGTCTCTTTCCTTTTCCAAAACTTTGGGACAATCAACAATGAGATGTTTGGTGCTCTTGCATTCAAAACATTGAGGTTTGAATGATGATGACTGTCCATTTTTTTTGATTGGCCTTTTTCCTTTCTTGAGAAATTCCTTTTTATAGAATCTCTTGAATTTTCTTACTGCCATTTCCATCTCCTCACCTTCACTATTTTCATCTTCATCACTTGATGAATTTTCTTGTTCACTAGGATGATTGGAGGTTTTGAGTGCAACTCCCTTTCTTCCCTTCTCTTCATCTTCAATATCATACAATCCCTTGACCTTCATCTCATGTGTGAGTAGTGATCCGACGAGCTCTTCAAGTGGAAGAATTTTCAAATCTTTTGATTCCTCAATAGCAAGAGTCTTCGGTTGCCAAGACTTTGGTAGAGCATCCAAATTTTTTCTATTTTGTTCTCCAATTGAGTAGTTCTTCCAATAGGCTATTAGACGATTGGAGATGTTAGTAAATCTTGTGAACATAACACTAATATTCTCACCTTGCTTCATGGTGAATAACTCATAATCTCTTTGAAATACCTAAGAGAGGGGGTGAATTAGGTATTTAGCTAATTTTCGCAAACTTAAACCTTTTAAGCGTTTAGACCAAGAACAAGTTATGTAAGCTAATTATAGATAATTGATAGCAAGACAATAATGAAAGCAATAGCAAAGAACTAAAACAATTTATAGTGGTTCGATCCTCAAGATCTACGTCCACTACCTTAAGCTCACACTTAAGGATTTCAACAAATCTACTAATTGCTCAGGTTTACAAATTACAAGAGAGGTTCACCACACTTTGGTTTTACACTCACAACCTCTTCTAGTAATTTCTTACAATACAAGGCTCACCAACCTACGGTTTTATATCTCAAACAACCTTGAATCACAACTTCAAGGATCACCCTTATCTAAAGGGTTTTATGTTATCAAGATAACCTTGCTAGAGCTAGTAGATCAACACAATTGAATAAGTAAAGAAGAGTGTGTAGAAGTTACCACTTGATGGTAGATATTACACAAATTTGCACCTTCACACTTTGATGTCTTTGGATGGATCAATTGAATGCACAAGACATAAGAGAGCTTAAGAAATGTTTGCTAAATGCTTTTGAATGCTTGGAGTTTTCAAGATTTCAAGAGTTACAAAAATTTGCATGTATATGGCTTTTATAGAATTTGAAAATCTGTTAAAACGTTCATAAAAGCGGCTAGTAACTGGCTAGTTTCAGAAAATTCGGACGCACGAATTTCTTGGCTGCGTCCGAATCTTCGTCCGAATTTCTCTGGATGAATAGTAACCATGCTGAGAACAAAAATTCGGACGACCGAATTTTTTTGCTGCGTCCAAATCTTCTTCCGAATTTCTCTGGAAGAACAGTGACCATGCTGAAGGCCAAAAATTTGGACGACCGAATTTTTTGGCTGCGTCCGAATCTTCTTCCGAATTTCTCTCGGAAGAATAGTAGCAAACTTTTGCTACAAAATTCGGACGATCGAATTTTTTTAAAAGCATTTTTCAAACTTTGTAAAATCATTTGAGATATAACTTCAATGAGTTTGAAAAACGTTTGATATATTTAGAAAACTTATATAACTATATTTAAGCTTGAAACACATGAACATATGAAGTTTATAAACATATCTTATAGAAAGATTCATTCAAAGCCTTTTAAGATTATAAGACTATTTTTATGCTCTCTTATGCATTCAATGATAACCAAGACATGCAAGTGTAGAGTTTACATAGAAAATTACCTAAAAGTTAAATGCACTCTATACTTCAAGTCTTCAATGCCTTTTGATCATCTTTAGAACAACATTCTTCAAACTTCAAATACTTGCTTAAATGAAGTTGTTCTTGAACTTTTGCTTCAAAGCAATGAGACTTCATACTTCTCAAATTACAGAACCTATCACACAATAATCAAACATTTTAGTCCTCATCAATATTTGTCATTAATCAAAACTACATGATTTGCCCTTAGGGCTAACAATCTCCCCCTTTTTGATGATGACAAACTTTGATGCAAAATGTGATAGATTAAAACAATGTAGTACATAGAAGTATTAATGTCAATGATAGAAAATAACCAATTTAACACATTGACATACAAAAGGCTCAATATGAGCCTATGACCCAACCAACCTCCATTAACCTCCTTCCTTCCAACAACTAGGATAGAAGATATAGCATTTAATCATTACAACAACTTCTAAGAGAGGTATTAAAGGTCAGAAAAGATTAATATTGCTCCCCCTTAGATTGTGTTCATTTTTCAACAAGTTTGGACTTGAGATACTATGCATCCGAATTTTGACATATCAAGTCCGAATTTTATAATAGATTAAATGAAAGCTTAAAATTTTGAGAATAAGCTTTCCTAAGGTTGTTCAAACATAGAGGAAGAGATTAAAACCAGTTTGAATCAATTTGAACAACAATAGAGCACATTTTTGCAACAAAATATGCATGTATCCGAATTTCAGAACATGCATCCGAATTTTTTGATCTTGCATCCGAATTTTTAAATCTTAAGTCAAAAAATATAATGAATGCCTAAGCTTGTTCAAACATACTAGAAGAGATTAAAACAGATTTAGATCAATTTGAACAACAATAGAATACTTTTTAGTAACAAGTTATAGCTCATGCATTCAAATGTTTTCATAGAGTTTTCATAGAGTAACAATTCAAGAGCAAGTTATTCATTTACAGAAAACACACAGAAAACATCTATAGGATGCATATAAGAAAAAAAAAATTCATATGCAGAAAAATTCATTATCTCATCACATAGCAGTTTTTCACACATTTTGTCATCCTCATTTTTTCTCCCCCTTTTGTCATCAGTCAAAGATGGGGTCAATGAAAATGAGATTAACAATTTAACACATAAAGGAAGCTCTCATTACTGAGATTTCATCATTGAGCTTCACTATTACAGAAGATGCAAGAAAAATTCTGAAGAAGATTATAACATTAGATGCATAATTAAAAATTCAAGTAACTTAAAGCAGTAAATAGAATGGAAGAGATGCTTAGTCTTGTGATGTTGATGAAGAGGCTCTGCTAATCCCTTTCTTGATGGCCAAGTGCTTCACTCTTCCTTGGCTGAATGAAATGTGTGATGGTGAGACAATTTCAGCTTGAGCTACTTGGCTTCCTACCTTTTGTGGTTCTTCATGTACATGTTCTTCTTCTTCTTCTTGTTCTGCCACTGTCTCATCATCTCCTCCTTGGTCATCCCCATCATCACTGTCATTATCTTTGTCTTTCTTATCTTTCTCTTCATCATCTTCCTCATTTCTATTTTGAGGCCTAGAGGGTCCTTCACCACTTTGAGTATTTCTCATTAAGATTTCCTCAATGTGTTTCACTCTACTCTCTAGTCCGTCTAATTTTCCTAGAACCATTGGAGCAAATGATTCAAAGAACTTATACATCTTCTCCATTTCCTTGACTTGATTGTTCAAGGCTTCTTGGAATGCTTTGGCTATTATGGTGTCACCTCTAGTTATTCCTTCACCACTTGACTCATTTTTAGTTTCTTCTTCAACTACCCTTCTTTTTGTTGGTGGTTGCTCCCCCTCACTTGAAGTGTCATGCTTTCTTTTTGTCTTCATTTCTCTTGCAAGGGTCTCTTCCTCATCTTCCTCATCTTCATCCTCCTCCTTTTCCTCCTCTACACTTTCTGTCCTTTCCTTTCTTCCTAATCTTTTTGGAGAGGATCCTCTTTTTGTCTTCCATAATCCATCATCATCAAGGATAAGCTGCATTCTCTTAAGAGATTCATCAGTGTATATTTCTCCACTTTTAAAAGCTTGTCCTCTTCCTGGAAGTTTAATCTTAAAATTCTTAAAGATCTTGGTTAATAGTCTTCCAAAGGGGAATGCCTTGGTTACTGTTTTCTAGCAATAATCATGTGTCTTAAGGCTATATATCCAAAGTTGAATTTCCTCTGTTCATGCAGGGCCAACATTAATACCATATGCATATTCCCTACTGATGATTTATGTCCAAAGTTAGGAACAATCATAGTAGTTACCATGTGATGCAATACCCTACCTCTAGCATCCAAATTCTTGATTTCCCTCTCTTTTATAGATCTAAACTCTCTTCCATTTGTAAATGCTTGTTCAAATCTATCATATGTAAAGAGTTGACGATCATAGCAATGCATTGAGGGTGCATAATATTTAGCCCCACTGTCACTTACCCCACAAATTCTGTTAATCAGATCTTCACTTAATTCAATATCAACTTGGGATACTCTAGTTGAATACCATTGTATCCTATCATCCCCAACAATCTCAGTTCTTTCTTCCTTTAGGTTTGCATAGAATTCATATACCAAGGTGGGATAAAAATCTTCATTAATAAACAACAAACTACTCCATCCAACATCATGGAAACAAGACAAAACCATATCCATACTAGATAGTTTATCAACATCCACCTTATATCCAGGAATAATCTTTCTACTATTCTTATTCCATTCATCAAATTCATGAGTAGATTTGATAGAGATAAACCTGTCAACTCCAGATTGTGTTTGAGGAATGCGAATCCTTCTTGGTTGATTGAGGATTGGGTCTCCATTTCCTTCCTTAGCCTTTCCTTTTCCTTTCTCAACATTGGGCTTCTTTGTTCTCACCATGATGTTTTCTCTTGAGAAGGGTTTGTTTTACGTATGAAATTAGGGCTTAGAAGTTTAAAAATGAACGCAAATCGGGATGAGGCGTGTGAATTTGAAGAGATTTTGATTCGGACGTGAATGGGTATGAGAGGTTTTGAAAGGATTTAAAATTCGGAAGTTATAATGTTTGGAAGAAACCGTTCGATTTTCATTTAAATAGATGCATCCACAAAATTCGGACGACCGAATTTTAGGTCTGCGTCCCGAATTTTTCGGTCGAAAGTTTTCGTCTCTTTGATTCAGAAAATTCGGTCAACCAAATTTTCTGTCCTGCGTCCGAATTTTTTGATCAATAAATCTCTGTTTTCGTCACAACATTAATACACACATTAGTCATTGAATTTTGAAATTCCTAAGAGTCTTCTTAGGTGATTAAACCTTTCCTCGGCCAAAGGCTTTGTAAATATGTCGGCAATTTGATCATTTGTGTTTACATGTTCTAAGCATATTTCTTTCTTAATCACATGATCACGAATGAAATGATGTTTTATTTCTATATGCTTTGTCCTAGAATGTTGAATGGGATTAATGCTCAAATTGATGGCACTAGTGTTATCACATAGTATAAGCACACACTTAAATTTAAGACCATAATCAAGTAAAGTATGTTGCATCCATAATAATTGTGCACAACAACTTCCTGCAGCTATGTATTCAGCTTCAGTTTGTGGATAAAGATACACAAGCTCGCTTTTTACTCGAACCAAGACACTAGACAACTACCAAGAAATTGACAATGACCACTTGTACTTTTACGCTCAACTTTACATCCAGCATAGTCGACATCGGAATATCCAATAAGTTCAAAAGATGAAGTTTTAGAAAACCAAAAACCATAGTCATATGTGTCAATCAAATAACGAAATATTCGTTTGACGAAATTAGATGAGATTCTTTAGGACATGATTGGAATCTAGCACACAAGCAAACAGCAAACATAATATCTCGGTCTACTAGCGGTGAGATAGAGTAAACTTCCAATCATACCTCTATACAATTTCCCATCAATACTTTTACCTTTCTCATCTTTGTCAAGTTTAGTTGATGAACTCATAGGAGTACTTATTCCTTTTGCTTGATTCATTCCAAATCTTTTCAATAGCTCCTTAGTATATTTTTCTTGATTGATGAAGACTCCATCCTTGGTTTGCTTAATTTGTAGTCCAAGGAAGAAACTTAGTTCTCCCATCATGCTCATCTCAAATTCATTTTGCATAGTTTTAGCAAACTCTTCACAAAGAGAAATATTAGTTGAACCAAAAATAATATCATCAACATAGATTTGTACAATATCATTTTTAGAAGATGTTTTAATAAAAAGAGTTGTGTCTACTTTTCCTTTAGTAAAACCTTTTGTGAGAAGAAAACCACTTAATCTTTCATACCAAGATCTTGGAGCTTGTTTCAGTCCATATAGAGCTTTGGTTAGCTTATACACATAATTTGGAAATTTTTCATGGATAAAACCAGGAGGTTGTTCTACATAAACCTCTTCTTCAATAAAACCATTTAGGAAAGCACTTTTAACATCCATTTGAAAAAGTTTAAAACCTTTAAAGCAAGCAAATGCTAAAAGTATTCTTATAGATTCTAATCAGCTCACTGGAGCAAAGGTCTCATCATAGTCAATGCCTTCTTCTTGGTTGAAACCTTGACCAACAAGTCTAGCTTTATTTCTAACTACTTCTCCTAGTTCATTTAACTTATTTCTAAAAACCCATTTTGTACCAATAACAAGAATGATCATGAGGTCTAGGAACAAGAGACCAAACTTTATTTCTTTCAAATTGATTTAGCTCTTCTTCCATAGCAATAATCCAGAAATTATCACACAATGCATCATCAATATTTTTTGGTTCAATATGAGATAAAAGAGCGAAGTTATCAATAAAGTACCGCCTTGTTTTTACCCCTTGAGAGACATCACCAATGATTTGCTCCTTAGGATGACCTTTTGCATATGTGATATCTTTTGGAAGTTCTTGATCATTTCTTGATTGACCATCTTGTTCTTGCTCCATTATTTCTTCTTCTTTGGCATGATCTTCCATTGTAGGGTGCTTGGTGTTGAGTATGATTTTCAACCATTGATGTACCTGTGTCATCTTCATTTCCTCTTTGAAGATAAATGTTAGATTCATCAAAGGTTACATGAATAGTTTCTTCAACACACAATGTTCTTTTATTATAGACTCTATATGCCTTTTTTATTTGATGAATAACCAAGAAAAAATTCCTTCATCCGATTTTTCTATCAAACTTCCCAAGATAGTTGCTAGTGTTTAAAATGAAGCATTTACAACCAAAAAACTTTGAAACGGACAATTGATGGAGTTTTGTCAAATAAGAGTTCAAAAGGTATTTTTCTTATAAAAGGTCTTAGTAAAACTCTGTTCATGATATAACAAAGTCGTATTAATGACTTCAGCCCAAAAATACTTTGGTAATGAGTTTTCACAAAGCATTGATCTAGCCATTTCTTGTAAGGTTCTGTTTTTCCTTTCAACAACACCATTTTGTTGAGGTGTTTTGGCAGCTGAGAAATTGTGAGTAATACCATATTCATCAAAAAAATTTTGTAAAGTCTTGATTACAAAATTCTCTTCCATTATCACTTCTAATAGAAATCGGGTTTGCAATCAAGAGAGGTTTGAACCTTTTTGAAGAGTTTTGAAAATTCATGAAATGTTTCATCTTTTTGTGCTAAGAAGATTACCCATGTAAATCTTGAAAAATCATCAACAATCACATAAGCATAGCTTTTACCGCCAAGACTAGTAGTCCTCATAGGTCCAAATAAATCCATATGAATTAGTTCAAGAGGGTTTTGTGGTAGAAACCATTTTCTTTGGTTTAAAAGATGTTTTTGATTGTTTTCCATATTGACAAGCATCACGAGAGGTGAGTTTTATCAAAATGCAATTTAGGTAATCCTCTCACCAACTCTTGTGTAGAAAGTTTGTTTAATAAATCCATGCTTACATGTCCTAATCTTCTATGCCATAAAAATCCATCATTGTCATGAATGGCAAGACATTTAATATCATTTGTAATAAGCTCATCAAGATACAACACATATACATTACCAACTCTTTTAGCAACAAAGATAGTTTTGTTACTTGCATTGTCAAGAATAGTACAAGTATCACATTTAAACTCTACTTTGCATCCATTATCACATAATTGACTAATACTTAGTAAATTATACTTTAAATCTTCAATAAGTAATACTTTCTTGATAAGAGGAAAAGAACCTTTACCAATGTTACCTATTCTAAGTATTTTCCCTTTCTTCTTATCTCCAAATGTGACAAAACCTTCACTTGTAGTTTGAAGTTCACTAACAAGTGATGCATTTCCAGTCATGTGCCTTGAGCATCCACTGTCAAGGAACCATTTAGTGGCACTTGATCTTGAGGCAAATTGTACCTATACCAAATTTGAAAGGGTGATTTTTGGTACCCATATTTTCTTGGGTCCAAGGGGGTTAGTAAAAGTTTCTTTGACCTTCCAAATGGTTTTAACACCACTTTCTACTTTTCTTTTGACAAAACATCTGGAAACCTTGTGTCCATGTTTACCACAATAAGTGCAGCAAATATGTGATCTAGAATGATAAGATTCTTTAACAAAAGATTTTCTCTGTTTTGGAGCGAGAATAATCATGAATAAAACCAAGACCATGTTTTTACAAATGAAGGTCTTTGATAGCCAAGTAATTTATTCAAATTTTCCCTTCCATTTGTAAATCTCTCAATGCATAAAGTTAGATCATTAACTTTCCTTTTTAGAAGCTCATGATCTTTTATCATTAACTCAAGAGAAATAATTCTAGTGCAAAGCTTTTTGTTTTCAAAAGATATATTTTTGTATAGTTGTATTCAAAACTTCTTTTTCAATAGCAATGCAACTAATGGTTTCAAGAAGTTTTCCATTTTCAACACATAATTTTGAATTCTCATTAGATAAATCATTTATTTTGAGTTTCATATCCTTATTTCTTTTTGAAGCCTTTTTAATTCTTCATATAATTCAACAATAAGATCACTGGAATCAATATCATCATCATATATATTTGAGATAGAGGGTGAAGATTGTACCTCATCATCAATGGCCATGAAGCATATGTTGGCCTTTCCTTCACTTTCATCCTCACTTTCCTGTTGATCCCATGTTCCAGCTAGTCCTTTTCCTTTCTTGACAGATTTCTTTCTGTTTTTGCTTTCTCTTTCCCTTTCCAACACTGCGGGGACGATCAGCAATAAGATGCTCGAGTACTCTTGCATTCAAAGCATTGAGGTTTATATGATGAAGATTGTCCACTCTTCTTGATTGGCTTTCTTCCTTTCTTGAGAAATTCCCTTTTTGTAGAATCTCTTGAATTTCTTCACAGCCATTGCAATTTCTTCTTCTCCATTTGTTTCCTCCTTCTTCTTCACTTGAAGATTGTTCTTGTTCACTCAAGTTGTTTGAGGCATTAAGCACTTACTCCTTTTTCTTCCCTTTTCTTCATCCTCCTTGTCATTTAGCCGTTTCATCTTCATTTCATGAGTCGGTAGAGATCCAATGAGCTCTTCAAGTGGAAGAGTCTTCAAATCCTTGGATTCCTCAATGGCAAGTGTTTTAGGGTTGCCGGGATTTTGGTAGAGCATCTAAAATCTTTCTGTTTTGCTCTCCCATAGTGTAGCTTTTACCATAAGCTTTTAAGCCATTGAAAATGTTAGTAAATCTTGTAAACATATCACTAATATTTTCACCTTGTTTCATGGTAAACAATTCATAATCTCTAACTAGCATGGCAAGTTTAGATTCTTTAACTTGATTAGTTCCTTCATGTGTAATTTGAAGTAATCTCCACATGTCATGAGCGAGAATCACATCCACTAACTCTATTATATTCGAGTAACATCTAAAGCACAACTTAATATATTCATGGCTTGATAATTTAAAGTCATTTTCTTAGAATCATGCTCATCAAATTCATCCGTGGACTTGGAGTACTGAGGTTATTCCATCGGCACTCATTTTCATTGGGACATAAGGACCTTTCTCAATTATGTTCAACAAATCAAAATTAATAGAACAAATATAAATTTTAACTCTAGATTTCCAGAAAGTGTAATTTGTTCCATTAAACAAAGGTGGTCTATTTGTGGAAGATCCTTCTAGGTAAGGTAGGTTTGACATATTAGCCATAGGATCTTTGTCTTCTAGGTTGTTAAACCACACACGAAGTTCTAGCTCGATACCAATTGAAATACCTAAGAGGGGGGTGAATTAGGTATTTAGCTAATTTTCGCAAACTTAAACCTTTTAAGCGTTTAGACCAAGAACAAGTTATGTAAGCTAATTATAGATAATTGATAGCAAGACAATAATGAAAGAAATAGCAAAGAACTCAAACAATTTATAGTGGTTCGATCCTCAAGATCTACGTCCACTACCTTAAGCTCACACTTAAGGATTTCAACAAATCTACTAATTGCTCAGGTTTACAAATTACAAGAGAGGTTCACCACACTTTGGTTTTACACTCACAACCTCTTCTAGTAATTTCTTACAATACAAGGCTCACCAACCTACGGTTTTATATCTCAAACAACCTTGAATCACAACTTCAAGGATCACCCTTATCTAAAGGGTTTTATGTTATCAAGATAACCTTGCTAGAGCTAGTAGATCAACACAATTGAATAAGTAAAGAAGAGTGTGTAGAAGTTACCACTTGATGGTAGATATTACACAAATTTGCACCTTCACACTTTGATGTCTTTGGATGGATCAATTGAATGCACAAGACATAAGAGAGCTTAAGAAATGTTTGCTAAATGCTTTTGAATGCTTGGAGTTTTCAAGATTTCAAGAGTTACAAAAATTTGCATGTTTATGGCTTTTATAGAATTTGAAAATCTGTTAAAACGTTCATAAAACGGCTAGTAACGGCTAGTTTCAGAAAATTCGGACGACCGAATTTCTTGGCTGCGTCCGAATCTTCGATCCGAATTTCTCCGGATGAATAGTAACCATCATCGAGAACAAAAAATTCGGACGACCGAATTTTTTCTGCTGCGTCCGAATCTTCTTCCGAATTTCTCGGAAGAACAGTGACCATGCTTTGAAGGCCAAAAATTCGGACGACCAAATTTTTTGGTTGCGTCAGAATCTTCTTACAATTTCTCTGGAAGAATAGTAGCAAACTTTTGCTACAAAATTCGGACGATCGAAATTTTTTGAAAGCATTTTCAAACTTTGTAAAATCATTTGAGATATAACTTCAATGAGTTTGAAAAAACGTTTGATATATTTAGAAAACTTATATAACTATATTTAAGCTTGAAACACATGAACATATGAAGTTTATAAACATATCTTATAGAAAGATTCATTCAAAGCCTTTTAAGATTATAAGACTATTTTTATGCTCTCTTATGCATTCAATGATAACCAAGACATGCAAGTGTAGAGTTTACATAGAAAATTACCTAAAAGTTAAATGCACTCTATACTTCAAGTCTTCAATGCCTTTTGATCATCTTTAGAACAACATTCTTCAAACTTCAAATACTTGCTTAAATGAAGTTGTTCTTGAACTTTTGCTTCAAAGCAATGAGACTTCATACTTCTCAAATTACAGAACCTATCACACAATAATCAAACATTTTAGTCCTCATCAATATTTGTCATTAATCAAAACTACATGATTTGCCCTTAGGGCTAACACTCTTACTAGCATTGCAAGCTTTGACTTCTTTACTTGATTTGTTCCTTCATGTGTAACTTGAAGAAGTCTCCACATATCATGTGCGGTGTCACATCCACTAACTCGATTATACGCATTCACATCCAATGCACAACTCAATATGTTCATGGCTTGGTAATTTAGTGTCATTTTCTTGGAGTCACCTTCATCAAATTCATCCATAGGCTTTGATTTTTGAGTAACTCCATTAGCTCTCATTTTCACTGGTACATAAGGACCGTTCTCAATAATACTCCACAAATCAAGTTAATAGAACAAATATATATCCTAATTCTAGATTTCCAAACTGTATAATTTGTTCCATCAAACAAGAGAGGTCTATTTGTGGAAGAACCTTCCAAATAAGGTAAGTTTGAAACATTAGCTATAAGATCTTAACTTCTAGGTTGTAAAACAACACAAATAAGCCCTTGCTCTGATACCAATTGAAAGATCTAAGAGGGGGTGAATTAGGTCTTTGGCTAATTTTCGAAGCCTTTTCCGCTCTATAAACTTGATTTGGAAAGATTATATTTGATTGCTTCAATATAAATGTGATGAACACAATAACAAAGCAATACACAATGAAGAGCAAAGAACACAAGCAATTTATAGTGGTTCGATCTCTTCAATATCTACATCCACTACCTTGAGTCCACACTTATCGATTTCAACCAATCTACTATATGCTCAAGTTCAAATAATTACACAAGAGGCTCACCATACAATGGTTTTACACTAACAACCTCATTAGTAATTCTACACACAATGTTCACCCTACCAAAGAATTTTATATCTACAAACAACCTTGAACCAATACTTCAAGGATCACCCTTACCTTAAGAATTTTATGTTTACAAGAAAACCTTGTAATGAGCAAGTAGAAAACAGGATTAAAATAGAGAATGGATAAGGTGTTACCACTGCTTGGTAGATGATTACACAATTTCGCACCACTTCACCTTGTTGTCTTTGGAATCTTGAATGATCAATTGAAAGCACAAGACAAAAGAGAGCTCTAAGGATTTCAAATGGTTTTAGAATGTTAAGATTTCTGAAGTGTTCAAAGGTCTTCAACTTGTGTAATCATCTACCAAGAAGTGGTAATATCTCATCCAATCTCTATTTAATATTGTTATCTACTTGCTCAATACAAGGTTATCTTGTAGCATAAAATCCTTGTGGTAAGGGTGATCATTGAGGTGTTGATTCAAGGTTGTTTTTAAATATAAAATCCTAGTGATAGGTTGATCCTTGTTAGTAGTATTACAAAAGAGGTTGTTGGTGTAAAATCCTTGTAGGGTGAGCCTCTTGAGTAATTGGTTGAATTTGACCATATAGTGGATTTGTTGAAATCCTTGAGTGTGGAATCAAGGTAGTGGATGTAGATCTTGAAGAAGATCGAACCACTATAAATTGCTTGTGTTATTTGTTCTTCATTGTGTATTGCTTTGTCATTGTGTTCATCACATACATTGAAGCAATTAAATATAATCTTTCTAAATCAAGTTCATAAAATAGAAAAAGGTATCAAAAATTAACCAAGGACCTAATTCACCCCTCCTTAGGTCTTTCAATTGGTATCAGAGCAAGGGCTTCTTTGTGTGGTTTTACAACTTAGAAGTTAAGATCATATGGCTAATGTTTTAAACTTACCTTATTTGGAAGGTTCATCCACAAATACACCTCCTTTGTTTGATGGAACAAATTATACATTTTGGAAATATAGAATTAAGATATATATTTGTTCTATTAACTTTGATTTGTGGAGTATTATTGAGAAAGGTCCTTATGTACCAATTGATGAATTAAGCTGATGTAGTTACTCAAGAGCCAAAGCCTATTGATGAATTTCATGAAGGTGACTCTAAGAAGATGACACTAAATTACCAAGCCATGAACATATTGAGTTGTGCATTAGATGTGAATGAGTATAATCGAGTTAGTGGATGCGACACCGCACATGATATGTGGAGACGTCTTCAAGTAACGCATGAAGGAACAAATCAAGTAAAGGAGTCAAAGTTTGCAATGCTAGTAAGAGATTATGAGCTATTCACCATGAAGCAAGGTGAGAATATTAGTGTTATGTTCATAAGATTTACTAACATCTCCAATGGTCTAAAAGCCTATTGGAAGAACTACTCAATTGGAGAACAAAATAGAAAACTTTTGGATGCTCTACCAAAGTCTTGGCAACCGAAGACTCCTGCTATTGAAGAATCAAAAGATTTGAAAATTCTTCCACTTGAAGAGCTCATCAGATCACTACTCACAGATGAGATGAAGGTCAAGAGATTGAATGATATTGAAGATGAAGAGAAGGGAAGTAAGGGAGTTGTACTTAAAACCTCCGGTCATCTTAGTGAACAAGAGAAATCATCAAGTGATGAAATTGAAAATAGTGAAGGTGAGGAGATGGCTATGGCAGTAAGAAAATTTAAAAGATTCTATAAAAAGGTTTCAAGAAAGAAAAAAAGGCCACTCAAGAAAAGTGGACAGTCATCATCATCCAAACCTCAATGTTTTGAATGCAAGAGCACCGAACATCTCATTGTTGATTGTCCCAATGTTTTGGAAAAGGGACTTACTGGCACTTGGGATCAACAAGAGAGTGAAGAGGACAGTGAAGGAAAAGCCAACATATGCTTTATGGCAATAGATGAGGAGGTGCAATCTACTCCTTCAATTTCAACTTATTGTGATGATGATATTGATACCAGTGAATTATTTGTTGAGATGTATGAAGAATTAAAAAAGGCCTCATAAAGGAATAAGCAAATGAAAATCAAATTTAATGATTTGTTGAATGAGAATTTAAAATTATGTTGTGAAAATGGAAAACTTCTTGAATCTATTAATTGCCTAAATATTGAAAAGGAAATTTTAAATGTAGCTTTACAAAACATATCTCTTTAAAATAAAGATTTTGTACAAAAATATTTTCTCTAGAAACAATGCTTAGTGATCATGAAATTTTGAAAAAGAAAGTTGATGATCTTACATTATGCATTAAAAAATTTACAAATGGAAAAGACTATCTTAACAAGCTACTTGGATCTCAAAGATCTTCTTGTATTAAAAATGGTTTTGGCTACATGCATGAAAATAATGTTCCAAAATATAAAATCTTCTTTGCTAAAGCCACCTCTATTTCAATGCCTCATACATGTTGCGCATATTGTGGTAAACATGGACACAAAGTCTTGAAATGTTATGTGAAAAGAAAAATAGAAAATGGTGTTAAAACCATTTGGAGAGTCAGAGAAATTGTCACCTAGCCTATTGGACCCAATAAAATGTGGGTACCTAAAGTCACTTTCTCAACTTTGGTGTAGGTTCGATTTGCTCTAAGATCAAGCACCACTAAATGGTTTCTTGATAGTGGCTGCTCAAGACACATGATGGGAAATGCCTGACTTATTAGTGAACTTCAAGCAACAAGTAAAAGTTTAATCACTTTTGGAGATAAGAAGAAGAGAAGAATACTTGGAATCATTAATATTGGTAAAGGATCTTTCCCTCTTATTAAGCAAGTAATACTTATTGATGGTTTGAAGTATTATCTACTTAGTGTTAGCCAATTATGTGATAATGGTTGTAAAGTTGAATTTAAATGTGATACTTGTACTATTCTTAACAGTGTAAGTAGCAAAACTATTTTTGTTGCAAATCCAATTGGAAATGTGTATGTACTATATCTTGATGAACTTGTTGCAAATGAAATTAAATGTCTTGCCATTCATGATAATGATGGATATCTATGGCATAGAAGATTAGGTCATGTGAGTATGGACTTGTTGAACAAACTTTCATCACAAGAATTGGTTAGAGGACTACCTAAAATGAATTTTGATAAAACTTGCATTTGTGATGCTTGTCAATATGGAAAACAGTCAAAAACATCTTTCAAACCAAAGAAAATGGTTTCTACATCAAAACCTCTTGAACTTGTTCATATGGACTTGTTTGGACCAATGAGAACCACTAGTCTTTGTGGTTAAAAGTATGCATATGTTATTACTGATGATTTTTCAAGATTTACATGGGTGATCTTTCTAGCTCAAAAGGATGAAGTTTTTCAAGAATTCGTTAAGCTCTTCAAAAAGGTCCAAATTTCTCTTGAGTGCAAATTGATATCTATAAGGAGTGACAATGGAAGAGAATTTTGTAATCAAGATTTTACAAAATTTTGTGATGAATATTGTATTACACATAACTTTTCAGCTGCCAAAACACCCCAACAAAATGGTGTTGTTGAAAGGAAAAATACAACTTTACAAGAGATGGCTAGATCAATGTTGTGTGAAAACTCTTTACTGAAATATTTTTGGGCCGAAGCTGTAAACGTTCCTTGCTATGTAATGAATAGAGTTCTTTTAAGACCTTTCCTATGAAAAACACCTATTGAACTTTTATTTAGAAGAACTCCTTCAATTGTTTATTTTAAGGTATTTGGTTGTAAGCGCTTTATCATGAACACTCATGACAACCTAGGAAAATTTGATAGAAAATCACATGAAGGAATATTTCTTGGTTATTCATCAGATAAAAAAGGCCTATAGAGTTTATAACAAAAGATCATTATGTGTTGAGGAAACCATTCATGTGACCTTTGATGAATCTAACATTTACCTTGAGAGAAGAATTGAAGATGATGTAGGTAGCTCAATGATTGATAATCAAACTCATCCTCAAGTACCAACTTTGGAAGAACATGCCAATGAAGAAGAAATAATTGAGCAAGAACAAGATGGGAAACCCAATAGTGACCAAGAGCTTCCAAAAGATCTAAGATATGCAAGAGGTCACCCTAAGGAGCAAATCATTGGTGATGTATCCCAAGGAGTTAAAACAAGGTGGTATTTTATTGATAATTTTGCTTTTTTATCTCATATTGAGCCTAAAAATATTGATGATGTCTTGTGTGACGATTTTTGGATTATTGCTATGCAAAAAGAGCTAAATCAATTTGAAAGAAATAAAGTTTGGACCCTTGTTCCAAGACCTCTTGATCATTCCATAATTGGTACAAAATGGGTTTTTAGAAACAAATTAAATGAACAAAGAGAAGTTGTTAGAAATAAAGCTAGATGCTCAAGGATTCAATCAAGAAGAAGGCATTGATTATGACGAAAATTTTGCTCCTGTAGCTAGACTTGAATCCATAAGAATACTTTTAGCTTATGCTTGTTTTAAAGGTTTTAAACTATTTCAAATGAATGTCAAAAGTGCATTCCTAAATGGTTTTATTGAAGAAGAAGTTTATGTGGAACAACCACCTGGTTTTCTTCATGAAAAGTTTCCTAACCATGTTTTCAAATTAACCAAAGCTTTATATGGATTGAAACAAGCTCCTAGAGCTTGGTATGAAAGATTGAGTGGATTTATTCTTTAAAAAGGATTTTCAAAAGGAAAAGTTGACACAACATTATTTATAAAAACTTCTTGCACTAATGATCTCTTACTTGTGCAAATTTATGTGGATGATATAATATTTTGTGCTACTAATACATTTCTTTGTGATGAGTTTGCCAAATTAATGCAAAATGAATTTGAAATGAGCATGATGGGAGAACTCAAATTCTTTCTTGGACTACAAATTAAGCAAACTAAGGATGGAGTCTTCATAAATCAAGCAAAGTACACCTAAGAGCTTTTGAAAAGGTTTGGAATGGATCAATCAAAAGGGATAAGTGCTCCAATGAGTTCATCAACCAAACTTGATAAAGATGATGATGAAAAGGTATATAGAGGTATGATTGGAAGTTTACTTTATCTTACCGCAAGTAGACCAGATATTATGTTTGCTATGTGCTTATGTGCTAGATTTCAATCTTGTCCTAAAGATTCTCATTTAAGTTATGTAAAATGCATCTTTCGTTATTTGATTGAGACACATAATTATGGCCTTTGGTTTTCAAAATCTTCATTTTTTTATCTTGTCGAATATTCGGATGCTAATTATTCTGGATGTAAAGTTGAACGTAAAAATACTAGTGGTCATTGTCAATTTCTTGGTAGTTGTTTTGTATCTTGGTACAATAAAAAACAAGCATGTGTGTCTTTGTCTACTGCTGAGGCTGAATATATCGTAGCTGGTAGTTGTAGTTGTTGTGCTGAAGTACTATGGATGAAGCACACTCTACTTGATTATGGTCTTAAATTCAATTGTGTGCCTATACTATGTGACAATACTAGTGCTATTAATTTAAGCATAAATCACATTCAACATTCTAGGACTAAGCATATAGAGATTAAGCATCATTTTATTCGTGATCATATTGCTAAAGGAGATATATGCTTGGACTATGTGAATATAAATTATCAAATTACTGATATATTTACCGAGCCTTTGGGTGAGGAAAGGTTTAGTTATCTAAGAAGGCTTTTAGGAATCTCAAAATTCAATTACTAATGTGTGTTTTGAAGTATGGCATAAACAGGGAAAATTCGGATGCGTTGAGTGAAATTGGATCGTCCAAACTTTCTCCAGAATATTCTGGACAGAAAGATTCGGACACATAATAGAAATTTCAAACGTTCAAATTTTTTGAAACTGAAGAAACAGAGAATTTTGGACACAAACCTAAAAATTTGGTTGTGCGAACAACCATTTTTTACATTATATAACATCCTAACTCTCTCTCTTTTCAAATCCCACCTTACCCACCTACGTCCAAACTCAAATTTCTCTACAATATTGCCATTTTCACATCAAACCACTTGGATTTTTGTGTTCCTAGCCCTAAATACTTCTTAAAATTCACTGCCTTTCAAAAAGAAAAACATCATGGTGAGATCTAAGAGAGCAAATATTGAGAAGGGAAAAGGGAAAGCAAAGGAAGGATATGGAGGACCGATCCTCAATGAATCAAGAAGAATCAGAGTTCCTTAAACCTCTTCTAGAGTAGACAGATTCATCTCCATCAAGGCTGCCTCAGAATTTGAAGAATGGAACAAGAAGAACAGAAAAATCATTCCTGGAAATAAAGTAGACATGGACAAACTCTCTAATATGGGTAATGTTCTGTCTTTATTTGGTGATATTGTTGGAGAAATTTACTGGTAATTGATGAAGAATTTTATCCTACCCTTATATGTGAGTTTTATGCAAATCTTAAAGAAGAGAGAGTTGAACAAGAGGGGGATAATGTAATTCAATGGTATTCTTCTAGAGTATCTCAAGTGGACTTTGAGTTTAATGATGCCTTAGTGAACAGAATTTGTAGAGAAAATGATAATGGAGCAAGGTATTTCTCATTGGGACAACACTGTTATATCCATGAATTGTTTACAAATGAAAGATTTGAAGAGGCTTTCACAAATGATATACAATTTAGGTCCATTAGGGAAAGGGAAATCAAAGCTTTTGATGCTAGAGGAAGGGTTATGCATCATATGATTACAACCATAATTATCCCTAATTTTGGGCATAAATCATCTGTTGGAAATATGCATATGGTGATTATGATTGCCTTGCATGAGCATAGAAGATTAAATTTTGGATATATGGCATTGAAGCATATGTTTAGTGCTAGAAAAAGAGCCAATAACTCCTTACCATATGGGAGATTATTAACAAGAATTTTCAAACATTTCCAAGTCAAACTTCCTGCTAGGGGACAAGCTTTCAAGAGTGGACAAATCTATACTAATGATTCTCTTAGAAGGATGCAATTAGTTCTTGATGAAGATGGGGTGTGGAGAACTAAAAGAGAAACTCCTTCAAAAAGAGAAGAGGTTGAAGAAAGTGTGGAAACTGAGGAAGAAGAGGATGAAGAAGAAATGTTGGCAAGGGAAATGAAGACAAAGAGAAGGCATGACTCACCAGGTGAGGGGGAGCAACCTCCTTCCAAGAGAAGACTCTTTGAAGAAGTGTCAACTCCTCAATCACATCCTAATGTTTGAGAAGCTCCTAGTGGTGAAGGGATTACTAGAGGAGACACCATTGTAACTAAAGTATTTCAAGAAGCCTTGAACAACCACATCAAGGAAATGGAGAAAATGTATAAGTTCTTTGAAACTTTTGCTCCTATGGTTCTTGGAAAATTAGATGTTTTAGAAAATAGAGTGAAGCACATAGAGGACATTTTGATGAGAAATTCTCAAAGTGGTGAATGACCCTCTAAAACTCAAGAAAGAGAAGAAACGGATGATGATGATAAGGGAGATGAGAAAGATTCATATTTGTACAAGCTCTTGGCATTTGCTAGGATTATGATGTATAAAAAAGAATTTATTTCTAAAATATAGATGCATATAAGGATTATAGTTTGTAGGAATTTTGAATCTTAATGTAAAAAACTATTACCTTTGCAACCATGTCAATTGTTTTTACCATGTATTTGATGAATCCTCTTTGTGAAAAACCTTGTGGACGACCGGGGGAGGGTAGAAGAGGGGAGGGGTGAGGGGGAGAGGGAAGGAATTAAGTTTTTGACTTATTTTTAAAATTTTTTTCCTTAATAAAATTTCTTTTTTCAAATTCACAACTTTCAAGATTTTATGTGTTTTGAAAAGAGTGGTTGAGAGAAGAAGAGTAATAAATAAGTCCACAACCAATATTAACAACCACAAAGAAAAAATTAATGTAGTACAAATAAAAGCAAGCAAAAAGTGTAGAAAAAGAAACAAAACAATTTATAATAGTTCGATCTCTCCAAGATCTACATCCACTACATTGAGTTCACACTTAAGGATTTTAACCAATTCACTAAATGCTCAAGTCAAACAATTACGCAAGAGGCTCACTCACCAAAGGTTTTACACCAACAACCTTTTTAAATTCCACAATCAAGACTCACCCTCACCAATAAGGATTTTATGTCCCAAGACAACCTTGATTAAACAAAGTAAAGGTGATGTAAGGATAGCAATTACCAAATAAAATTGTAGATATTCAACAATTCTAACAATACTTTACTTTTACTATTGGAATCCATGGATAATCATATGAAGCACATGAAAAATGAAAATTGTTCTTTGATCTTTGATGTTCTTGAGATAATAGCATGTAAAGTTCATCAATCTACTTCAAACTCTAGGTTTCTAACCTTTTATACAACTCAATATTTCAAATACAACGTTCAAAAAATAGTTGGTAATAGTGCCATTCGGTCGACCAAATCGAACTTACTGTGTTCAAATAAATTGTCCGAACTTTCTATTTCCTAGTTTTCAGGAAAAATTCAGTCATCTAAATTGGTCATCGAAATAATTCAGTCATCCAAATTTAGACCTATGCATCCAAATTGTAGCACCGTACACTATTAGATTTTAAATTCATTCAATCACTTGACATTCTCTTCAAACTTCAAGCACTTAACCTCATTTGAGATGTCCTTTTCACATTAACTCCAAGGCAATGAGATCACTTTGCTTCTTCAATCCAAAAATCCTATCACACAATAATTATTCAAGTTAGCTTATATCAATATTTGTCATTAATTAAAACAATTAGATTTTCCCTTAGGACTAACAATTTTTCTTTTTTTATGATGGCAAACTTTGATGCAAAATGTGACGGATTTAAATAATATAGCACATAGAAGTGTTAATGTCACAAGTAATTGATAAACAAATAAGCACAATGATAATAGAATGGCTCATGAGGACCTATGGCCCAACCAACCTTCATATGCCTCCTTCCTTCCAACATGATAGAAGATATAGCATTTAAGTATACTTCTAAGAGAGGTTTTAAAGATAGAAAAGGATTAATAAATCTCCCGCTTAGATTGTGCTAATTTTTTTACAGGTTCGAACTTGAAAGGTTTGAAGTCTGAATTTCAAAAATAGGTATGTAATAGCTATATTTTTGGCAAATAAGCTTTCTTAAGGTTGCCCAATCATGGTATAAAAGTTTGAAAGAGATTTTCTACATTCTGGACAACAAATAAACACTTTTTGGTGAGAAAATTGGATTTAGTTTGAATTTAATAGTGTCCATCTGAATTTCAAGTCTAAATTTTGGCTCCAAATTTCAAAGGTTGGTTTTTTTAACTTCAAATAAACTTCATAAATGCAAAAACATCCATGATGTATATTTGACCACCTTTGCATTTACATTTGCACTCAATCAAACATTGCAATTCAACTTTCAACTTAACCATAATTCAATATTTCAACATTTGCAATATAAACAAATACAACCACATTGACAAGTACAAATTCAATCATACTCACTCCCACATGGTTTACACAAACATATTAACCACTGAAAGACCTAAGATGGGGGTGGGGTGAATTAGGTGTTTGACTCATTTTTAAAATCTTATCTTTTTGAGAAAATTGATTTGGAAAATGATTGAAAGAAATAGATTCCAAATTTAAAATTTAAAATTGAAAGAAATTGATTTGCAAGTGAACATAATAAGATTCCAAATTTAAAGAAATAGAAGATAAGAGACAACACAAGCAATTTATAGTTGTTCGATCATTCAAGATCTAGTTTTACTACCCTGAGCACGAACTCAAGAATTTCAACCAAACTCAACTATAACACAAGTTGATCAAATAATACAATAGAAGCTCACCCCACAAAGGTTTCCTACACAACCTCTTTTCAATTAAAAATAATCAAGTCTCACCCTATCACAAGGGTTTTATATCTTCAAGACAACCTTAAAAACAATAAGTAGATGAAGTATAAGATGAGAAAGTTACCAACACTTTGGTAGATGGTGACAAATTAGCACACTTTCACCTTTTTTGTCTAAGGAATCTTGAATTTGAACTTTTTAGCACAAGACAAAAGAGAACTTTTTGACAAAGAATAATTGGGAAGAGTAAAGATTCTTAAAGGCTCAAAAACTACCCCAAAAATCAAAAGTTCATGTCTTTTATAGGGTTTACAAACCAGTTGTAACGTTCAAATAATGGCTAGTAACAACTAGTAACAGTAAAATTTGGTTGACCGAACTTGGACCCCTGCATTCGAATGATCGTCCTAATTTTTCTATTTTCAGGCTGCCAGGATAAATTCGGTCGATCAAATTTGGACTAAAGCATCAGAATGGTTGTTCAAATTTTTCTGGAATTTAGCAGCCATGAAATAAAGTTTGGACGTCTGAATTCGAGTCCGAACATTTCAAACTTAGTCAAAATGATTAGAAATCAAGCACAACAAGTTTGAAATCATTTTGAACTATAAAATGGATATTTTCAAAAGCTTTTAGTCAAAAGGTTGTGATCAAGAACTTGGTAAAAACATTCGTAAGATAAATCATTTGAGTTTGAAAACCAAGTTTTAAGCTCTCTTGAAAATACGTTAGATTCCAAAGACAAACAAGTGCAAGGTTTACAAAGATATACCTATAATGTACTTGTAAACCTATACTAAGGTATTCAAAGCCTTCAATAATCTTGAGACAACTCTTTTATCTTCAACCACTTTGGTAACCTTGAGTTGTTCTTGCACTTTTAGCTTCAAGCAATGAGAGTTGTATTCTTCTCAATCCAAAAATTCTATCACACAAAAATTAAGCACATTAGCCCATATCAAGGTTAATCAATATTATTTTCTTAGGACTTTGCATTTGTTAATGTTTGTCATTAATCAAAACAACATGATTTTCCCTTAGGGCTTACAATCTCCCCATTTTCTACGATGATATACTTTGATGCAAAATGTGATGGATTTAGACAATTTAAGCACAGAGAAGTACTTATGTCATGTACTCATTGAAGATGATACCCATTGAAAATCAATTTTAAACATAGTATAGCATAATGACATAAACCTCCTTCCATCCATCTAAATAGACAGTATAGTATAAATGCATTTATATCACATTTTAAGAAGGGTTTTAGAGGTTATAGTTAATATGCAAGGCTCCCCTTTAGATACTGCACATATTTGAACTTCAGTTTTGAAACTTTGAAAGTTTTGAAAGATCAAGTCAAAAGAATTCAACACAATGATTTTTGAAAGATCAAGTCCTCTAAATTTTCATTTTTAAACAATAAATGACAATTTTAAACAAGAATGATCAAATTTTAAATTTTTGGCAGAAAATTCGGCCAAATTTCAAGTCCAAACTTTTGGCAAAGTTGCAAACTATAGATTTTGCAATATAAGTGCTTATAACAATCACACAATCATCAAATCAAGGTGATCAACTATAAAACTCATTCATCTTAATCAACCAATGCATAAATCACCTCAAAGCTTCTCAAAGTATAAAGATGCTAATGAGCACAATGACCAAGAAACTAGAAGTCATTCATTCATCACAATATCTAAATACTTCTTCTCCCTTCAAATGAGCACACATCAAAGAATCATTATACCATTTACTAAATAACATTCCTCATCAATAAACCATAAACCACATTCATCATAGAAAATATCAAGAAAATTCAAAGTACATTTTGCATAACACTTCTTCTCTCTCTTTTGTCATTAATCAAATGTGGGGTGTTGAGAGTGAAGCAAATATGAAAACAAAATCAACATAAGCTCTCAATACTATGTCATCATCATTGAGCTTCAAAAGATCACATGAGTTAGAAAGGCACATTAATAGTCACTGCTTGAAAATACATAGACTATTCTAGATACATTAACTAAGCATGAAATAAAAGTACATAAACTAGACTAAGTACAAAAGTAAAATGAGAGAGAGGGTCAGGGAGTGCTTAGTCTTTGATTTTGGTCATCGTCTTCACTCCATATTTGTTGGTAGTGATTACCATGTCTCCCTTAAGCTCAATATGAAGTGGCCCCTCACTTCCTTGCTCTTTGTTGGTGTAGTTTGGCTTTGGAGTAGTAATCAACCAAGAGGATCTCCTTGTCCCCTTTTTCTTGACCACGTTCTTGATTCTTCCTTGGCAAAATGAAGCAGTGGATGGTGAAGTGATCTCGGCACTTTCAATCATGCTTCCCTCTAGGCTTTCACCTTTTTGTTGCTTCTTTTGAACATCCTCATTTTTCTCACTTTCTCTAGCCACAAACTCAAAGTTGCCTCCTTGATCATCATATCCATCATTATCCTTATCATTATCATCATCATCTCTATCCTCTTTCCTTTTATTTTCTTGTTCATCTGCTTCATCATTCTTGTCATCCTTAGCTTGAGGCCTAGAGGGTCCTTCACCACTTTGTGTGTTCTTCATTAATAATTCTTCAATATTTTTCACCCAGTGATCAAGCCATCCAACTTACTTAGCACCATAGGAGCAAAGGATTCGAAGAAATTGTACATCTTTTCCATCTCCTTTATGTGGTTATTGGTATCATTGGTGAACAATTCATGTATATAATAATGTTGTCTCAAAGAAGAATATCTAGCACCAATGTCATCTACACCACAAATGCAATTCACTAAAGCATCATTAAATTCAAAATCTACTTGGAATACTCCAAACAAATACAATTGAATAATGTTATTCCCAATATGCTCAATCCTTTCTTCCTTAAGATTAATATAGAATTCATAGAAAGTGAGGGATAATAATATTTATTCACCCCAAGCAAAAGCTTATCCACATCCATTCTATGGTCGGGAATAATCTTTCTACTATTCTTGCTCCAAGCTTCAAATTTGATTGTGGCTCTTGTAGAAATGAACCGATCAACTCCAAGGTCTAATTGTGGAATGCAAACCATCCTGAGTTCATTGATAATGAGCCCTTCATCTCCAACTTTAGCTTTTCCTTTGCCCCAAGCCACATTAACCCTCTTTGAGCAAACCATGATGAGTTTCTCTTGAGAATGATAGATTTCAAGGACAATAAAAGGGTGGAGAATAAGAATTTTTAGGTCTGCATCTGAATTTTCATCCGAATCTCTCTATTTCTTTAGTTTAACAAATTCAGACCACCGAATTTTTGGTCATGTGTTCAAACTTGTGTTTGAATCTTTTTGTCAAGAATTTTCTAAAGAAAGTTTGGACATCCAAATTTCACTCCATGCATCCGAATTATGCGTTTGAATTTTCCCTATTTTTGCCGCACTTCAACACACACATTAGTAATCAAATTTTGAAATACTCAAGCTTCTTCCAAGGTAACAAAACCTTTTCTCGGCTAAAGACTTGGTAAATATATCATCAATTTGATCATTAGTATTCACATAGTCCAAGCATATATCACATTTAGCTACATGATTATGAATGAATGGTGTTTGATCTCTATACGCTTAGTCCTAGAATGTTGAATGGGGTTAATGCTTAAATTGATAGCTCTAGTATTATCACATAAAATAGGAACAACTTTGAAATCTAAGCCATAACCAAGTAAAGTGTGCTTCATCCATAACACTTGAGCACAACAACTACGAGGTGATATATTCGGCCTTGGCGGTAGATAATGACACGTATGCTTGTTTCTTACTCTACCAAGATACAAGGCAACTACCAATAAATTGACAATGACCACTAGTGCTTTTATGCTCGACTTTGCATCGAGCATAGTCGGCATCCGAATATGCAACAAGGTCAAAATAAGAGGATTTCAAGGCAACTAAATGACATTCTTTAGGGCAAGATTGAAATCTAGCATACAAGCAAACAACAAACATAATATCTGGTCTAATAAAGATCTATTTGCAGTCAATGGAGGTTTGAACCTTTTTGAAAAGTTTCACAAATTCATTAATTGCTTCATCTTTTTGTGATAAAAAGATCACCAAGTGAATTTTGAAAAAGCATCAACCATAACATATGCATGCTTCTTATAACCAAAATTAGTGGTTCTCATTGGCCTAAATAAATCCATATGAATAAGTTCAAGAGATTTTGAAGTTGAAACTATTCTCTTGGGTTTGAAAGATGTTTTTGTTTCTTTTCCAAAGTGGCATGCATCACAAAGATTATTTTTCTCAAACCGCATTTTTGGCAATCCTCTAACCAAATCTTGAGAGAAAAGTTTGATCAACAAATTCATGCTCACATGACCTAATCTTATATGCTAAAGAAAACTAGCATTATCATGAATGAAAAGACATTTAACATCATTGGCAACAAGTTCATCAAGATATAGCACATATACATTCCCAACTCTCTTTGCAACAAAAATAGTTTTTCCACTTACACTATCAGGAATGGTACATGTATCACATTTAGCTCAACTTTGCATCCATTGTCACATAATTGATTAGTGCTAAGCAAATTATATTTCAAATCATCAATGAGTAAAACTTGTTTAATAAAAGGGAAAGATCCTTTACCAATATTACCTACTCTAAGAATTGTTCCTTTCTTCTTGTCACCAAATGTGACAAATCCATCACTTGTGGCTTGATGTTCACTAATGAGTGAAGCATTCCCCATCATGTGACTTGAGCATCCATTATCAAGAAACTACTTGGTAGCACTTGATCTTGAAGGAATATGTACCTACATCAAATGAGAAGAAGTGACTTTTGGTACTCACATTTTCTTGAGTCCAAGGATTCCCTTAGCTCTCCAAATGGTCTTAACACCACTCTCAACCTTTCTTTTCACATAGCATCTAGTGGCCTTGTGACCATTTCTACCACAATAAGTACAACATGTATGATACATAGAGGTAGATATAGCTTTAACAAAATAACTTTTGTATTTTGAAACATTATTTTACATGATTGTATCCAATACCATTTTTCAGAATAGAAGATATTTGAGATCCAGGTAGTTTTTCAAGATAGTCTCTACCATTTGTAAATTTTTCTACATATAAGGTGAGATCATCAACCTTCTTTTTCAACAAGTCGTAATCAACAAATATTTTCTCTACAGAGGATATTTTAGCACAAAGAGATTTTTTCTCCAGAGATATGTTTTACAAAGAAACATTTAAAACTTCTTTCTCAATATTTAAACAATCAATGGATTCAAAAAGTTTTTTGTTATCACAAAATAATTTTGAATTCTCCTTCAATAAATTATCAATTTTGAATCTCATAACTTTGTTTCTTTTTGAAACCTTTTTCAACTCACATACATATCTACAAGCAATTCTCTAGGATCATCAATATCATCATCACAATGTGTAGAGGTTGAAGGAATAGATTGTATTCATTGATGTCCAAAGCACAACTCAAAATATTCATAGCTTGGTAGTTCAAGGTCACCTTTCTTGAGTCTTTTTCATCATAGTCATCCAAAGGCTTTGGTCCCCTAATGACTCCATCCTCATCTTCATTGGTATATAAGATCCTGTTCTCAATGATATTCCACAAATCAAAGTTAATAGAACAAGTTTATATCTTAATTATAGATTTTCAAAATGTATAATTTGTTCCATCAAACAAAGGAAGTCTGTTTGTGGAAGATTCTTCCAAATAAGGTAAGTTTGAAACATTAGCCATAAGATCTTAACTTCTAAGTTGTAAAATATTTACAAAGAAGCCAAAGTTTTGATACCAATTGAAAGACCTAAGAGGGGAGAGGGGTGAATTAGGGCTTTGGTTAATTTTCAAAATCTTTTCCTTTTTGAGAAAATTGATTTGGAAGATGATTGAAATCAAACACTTAACAAGAAATGCATAAGATTCTAAATTTAAAAGAAATAGAAGACGAGGAAAAAAAGCAATTTATAGTGGTTTGGTCATTCAAGATCTACATCCACTACCTTGAGCACTAGCTCAAGGATTTCAACCAAACTCAAATATAGCACAAGTTGATCAAATAATACAATAGAGGCTTGCCCCACAAGGGTTTTACTACACAACCTCCTTTCAATTACAAATTATCAAGGCTCGCCCTATCACACGTATTTTATATCCTTATGATAACCATGAAAACAATAAATAGATGAAGTATAAGGTAAGAAAGTTACCAACACTTTGGTAGATGATAAGAAATTAGCACACCTTCACCTTTTTTGTCTAAGGAATATTGAATTTGAACTTTTTAGCACAAGAAAAAAGAGAGTTTTTTGTTAGAGAATAATTGGGAAGAGTAAAGATTTTTAAAGGCTCAAAAACTACCCCAAAATCTGAAGTTTATGCCTTTTATAGGGTTTTAAAATCAATTGCAATGTTCAAATAATGGTTAGTAAAAGTAAAATTCAGTTGACTAAACTTGGACCTTTGTTTCCGAATGATTGTTCGAATTTTTCTAATTTCAGGCTGTCAGGATAAACTCGATAGACCAAATTTGGACACAAGTGTTAGAATAGTCGTCCGAATTTCTCTGGAAATTCAGCAGCGGTGAAATAAAGTTCGAACATCTGAATTGGAGTCCAAACATTCCAAACTTAGTTGAAATGATTAGTAATTAAGCACAACAAGTTTGAAATTATTTTGGACTATAAAATGAATCTTTTCAAAAGCTTTTAATCCAAAGGCCATTGTCAAGAACTCGGTAAAAGCAGTTGTATGATAAATCATTTGAGTTTGAAAATCAAGTTTTAAGCTCTCTTGAAAATACTGTGTTCGAATAAGTTGTCTGACTTTCTGTTTACTAGGTTGTCCGAAAAAATTCGGTCGTCCGAATTGGTCGTCCAAATAATTCAGTCATTCAAATTTAGACCTCTATATCCAAATTGGTCATCTGAATGTCTCTGAAAATATAACAGTTAGAAACATGTGCATTCGGACTGGAATTCAAACTTTCATTTCGAAGTCTAAATTTTTCCAAAAATTGTAAAACTATTTGAAACTTAACCACAACACGTTTGAAATCATTTTGATTAGAAGATAAGTGATTAAAAATCTTTAGAACTATAAGCCAATATCAAGCTCTTTATTTTTTCAAATAATCATGAAAACTTTTAAACTCATCAACAATGTGTAGGCTAGATCAACATAGTTTGTACTTCAACATATAGTGATAGATTCCAAGTGTAAAAGATGTGGGGTTTACAAAGATATACCTATAAAATATGTAACACCGTACACTATTAGATTATCAATGCATTCAATCACTTGACATCCTCTTCAAACTTCAAGCACTTAACCTCATTTGAGATGTCCTTTTCACATCAACTCCAAGGCAATGAGATCACTTTGCTTCTTCAATCTAAAAATTCTATCACACAACAATCACTCAAGTTAGCTTATATCAATATTTTTCATTAATTAAAATTATAAGATTTTCCCTTAGGGCTAACAATATCTCCCTTTTTTATTATGACAAACTTTGATGCAAAATGTGATGGATTTGAACAATGTAGCAAAAATAACCATTAACGTCATAGATGAATAAGAAACAATTTAGCACAATGACATTTGGATGGCTCAAGATGAGCTATGGCCAAACCAACCTCCATATGCCTCATTCCTTCCATCAAGATAGAAAATTTAGCTTTAAAGCTTTAAGAATACTTTCTAAGAGAGGTTTTAGAGGCTATAAAAGATTTCAAATCTACCCCTTAGATTGTGCTCATTTTTTAACAAGTTTGGACTTGAAGTGTTATAAGTCTGAATTTTGAAAATTCAAGTCTGAATTGCAACATATTCAAGATAGTGATAGTGATCCTTGAAACCAAGGTTGTTCAACCATTTTAGGAAAGATCTAGCTAGTCAAATGGTGAATTTTGCAATATAATTTCTTAAAATCAATCACTCAATCGTCAAGGCAAGGTAATCAACCATAGCAAACATTCATAATCATCATGATCAATCATATCATCATCATATAAATTCATCAATGCTCAAGTCCATATCAATCACAATCATCAACTCCATATCAACCATAATCATCAATTCATAACAGCAATGCATTGATACTCAACATTCAACATTCATCAATACAAAACAGGATATCAACAACATTTATTAATGCATAGTAGCAACAATGTACATTTTGCAATCACTCACTTTCTTCTTCCCTTTTTGTTATCAACAAATTTGGGATGGTCAAAGGTGAAATATCATTAACCAAGAAGCTCTCAAAACTAATGTTTCATCATTAAGCTTCACAAAAGCATTACATAAGTTAAAAAGGCACATGGAAATTTGAAATATGAAGATACATAGGCTATACTAGATACACAAGCTAAGAATGACAAAAAAATAGTGATGGGTTACATAAGCTATACTAAGCACATTAGTTATATAAGTTAGGAAAGCAATAAAATAGAGATAGAGTTTATAAGAGTTTAGTCTTAAATTCTTTTCATGGCCCTCACTCTATATTTGTTGGTGGTGATGGCCATACTTCTTTTGAGTTCGATATGGAGGGAACCTTCACTTGCTAGCTCTTTGGCTTCAGAGTTGTAGCCAATTGAGAGGATCTCCTAGTTCCCTTCTTCTTTGCCACATGCTTCACTCTTCCCGGGCTAAAGGTCATGATAGATGGTGAGGTGATTTTGGCTTTCTTAATCAATCTACCTTCTTCACCAAAGTTCTTTTGCTGCTCCTCTTGACTTCCACTTAATTGTTTTCCATCTTTTTCTTCATTTTCTCACTTTCTAGGGCTACTAATTTAAAGTCATCCTCACTATCATCATCATCTTCTTCTTCTTCTTCTTCTTCTTCTTCTTCTTCTTCTTCTTCTTCTTCTTCTTCTTCTTCTTCTTCTTCTTCCTCATCTTTCTCTTCTTTCTTATTTTTATCATCATCATCATCATCCTTTTCTTCTCTTCCTTGAAGTTTAGAGGTTCCTTCACTAATTTGAGTATTTTTTATTAATAATTCCTCTATGTTCCTCATGCTAGTCTCCAATCCATCAAGTTTTCCAAGAACCATTGAAGCAAAGGTTTCAAAGAATTTGTACATTTTCTCTATCTTCTTGATGTGGTTATTTAACGCTTCTTGGAATACCTTGGCAACGATGGTATTTCCTCTAGTAATCCCTTCACCACTAGGGTCTTCTACAACTATGGGATGTGATTGAGGAGTAGGCATTTCTTCAAACAATCATCTCTTGGAGGGAGGTTACTCCCCCTTACTTGATAAGTCATGCCTCTTCTTAGTTTTATGCTCCCTTGCTACAGTTTCTTCTTCATCTTCTTCTTCTTCGTACTCCTCTTCCTCTTCAACATCCTCTCTTTCTTTAATTTTTTCATTTTTTGTAGGAGTTTCTCTTATTCGTTTGGACGCCCCTTTGGCAAAGAGCAAAGCATCTTCCAACCACGCCTAAGGGTCCCGCCACTCAGACTCGAAGGGAGCTTGACTACGGATGATAAGCCAATTGGCGGATCTTTCGCAAGAATGGTTGGAAGCGGTCTTACCTATGAGACTACTCGAAAGGGGCTTTTCATTAAGGGAAGGTGGCGATCCTTACTTTACGTCAAGAAGAATTGATGTAGTTGGTGGTCAAATCCAAGAAGGAAAACGTCTCCTCGGTTATTAAGAGGTATGTTAATGTCATATTATACTTGATAAAAGCGCGAAGAAATCAAGAAAGGCTGTGCTGCCAAAAAAATTGAAGTATTGTCAGTTATGATTATATCCGCTAGACAGTCATTAAGGGTATGTTTGGTTCAAGGATTTCATTGTGGAAAGGAAAATACTTTTTCTTAAAAAATATTTTTCTTTGATTAGTAGTATAGGAGAACACTAAAGAAAATAAAATAAAAGAAATTAGTGAGAAAATTTTTAATAGAAACTATTGAAAATACTTTTCCACACAAAAGTGTAAGGATAAGAAAATACTATAAAAAATTTATTGAAGCAAAAACACAATTTAAAAATCATTATTAACTTCTAAGTAGAGTCATTTTTTGAATTGAACACTTGCAAATAAAGCTCGTTCATATTTGTTTGTTTGTTTAGTATTTAAGTCGAGTGGAAGTACAAAAAATAGTTTGTTTATTAATTACATAAATACTAATTTTTACATAAATAAATTTGAGCATTCACAAACACATGTATAAATTTATTATTTATATATTTCATATCAAATTTTATATTAAAATTACTTTTTACTTTATTATTTACTATTTATTATTATTTTATTTGAACAACTTTAAATTAAACATTATTTGAGTTATTCAAACAACTCAAAAAAATTAAACGAGTTTAACACTAATAAATTTTGAACTTTACAAATAAATAAACAAATGAACTTAAATAAAATTTCAAGTTTGAATTATTAATTGAACGAATTCGAACAGTGTCTGAGTATTATACGAACTAAATTAGAAAACTAGATACTCAAATTAGTTGTGATCGAATAGAGCCATACTTTCAACTGTTGAGTGTGCAAACTGACTAATAGTTAAAAGTTACTAAATTGTTAATCATTCAAATTAGTTTTTTTAAACCTTTTTTAAAAATAATTTTTTAAGAGAAAATTTTTAATATATTATTTATTTTTCATTTCCATCCTAAAATCTCATAAACCAAACAAGTGAACTGCTTTCTTGGAATTCATTTTTCATTTCCATTGTATTTCCCTAGAGAACCAAATAACACGTAGATTTTTATTTTTAAAATTTTTTTCTCATTAAAATTCTTTAACCAAACAGATCCTAAAAGAAATAGACTCCAAAGAATACAAACTAAATTATGGTTTATAATTACATTACATTTGAAGAGAGGGCAGCAACTGTTGGACCCAAAAACTCTAGCTAAAGGGCCAAAATGTTGTGAAATGGATACAAGCCCAAATGGGACAGTTAAAGGAGCTGGTTCTGAGTCCATACAGATTACGCTATCGTGAAGGACAGAATCCAATTTCAAAAAGAAGAGTCATCAAGAAGAGCTCTTGCCAGGTAAGTTTACTCAAGAGCGTGAGTGTCCATCAAGCTCAATTTTTTGGGTTTGTCAAGTTCAAACTTGCTCCAATTTTGTTCGGACTTCTGAACAATGAGCCCTTGCTTAGCTTGCATGGACCAGAGTGGAATGGGCTTGAACTCTTTTTTCTCCTATCAATTTATTTTATATTTTATATTTTGTAAGTTTTTTTGTTAACTCCAGAAGAATTTTTCTTTTTTTAGAAATAGTCGATATTTATTATGAAATTAATATTACAGATGTCTATTATCTGATATCAAATAGGTAATCTAATTTCAGAGTTATAAAGATACTCTAACTATCCAGAAGATAGATGTGAGAGTTCTATCATATCTTTTATTAGTGATAGGATTTGTCTTCTAATTACCTTATATCTCTTCTTATTGAGATGTACCCCTGGACTCTATAAATAGGGCTTTAGATTGATGTATTGTACACACTCATTCATTGATTAATTTACTCTCAGAGAATCAATAAAGCTCTTGTATTCTTTCTCTCTATTTTCTTTCTATAGTTTTTCATATTCTCTATTTTCGTTGTACCGACGGCTACTACGCACCAACAAATTCATAACACGTTATCAGCATGAGTCTCTGCCACCAAAGTTAAGAGCTTAATCAAGAGAAAAATGAGGTATTCTTTTCTACCTTTGAATTCCTATGAAAAAAATTTTCAAAACTCGTTTTTTTCTCTCTTGATATTTATAGAACGAACTATATGTCATATACGCTAGATGCTCAAATTTATTGAGATGTAATGGGTCTGGCAGACACTATTATTGAAAATAATGTATCATCATCTCAAAATTGTATAAAAGCCATGATTTTCTCTGTCATAATTTCAATGAAGGTCTAAAGACAGAGTATCTTACCATTAAAGATCCATCTATTTTATGAAAGGATCTAAAAGAAAGATTTGACCACTAGAAGATGTTCATTCTATCAAAAGCACAATTTACTTTAAATCTGTAAGTAAATACATTAAAACTAATGGTTATGACCATAGAAGAAGTCGTAATTGAAATACCTAAGAGGGGGGGTGAATTAGGTATTTAGCTAATTTTCGCAAACTTAAACCTTTTAAGCGTTTAGACCAAGAACAAGTTATGTAAGCTAATTATAGATAATTGATAGCAAGACAATAATGAAAGCAATAGCAAAGAACTCAAACAATTTATAGTGGTTCGATCCTCAAGATCTACGTCCACTACCTTAAGCTCACACTTAAGGATTTCAACAAATCTACTAATTGCTCAGGTTTACAAATTACAAGAGAGGTTCACCACATTTTGGTTTTACACTCACAACCTCTTCTAGTAATTTCTTACAATACAAGGCTCACCAACCTATGGTTTTATATCTCAAACAACCTTGAATCACAACTTCAAGGATCACCCTTATCTAAAGGGTTTTATGTTATCAAGAAAACCTTGCTAGAGCTAGTAGATCAACACAATTGAATAAGTAAAGAAGAGTGTGTAGAAGTTACCACTTGATGGTAGATATTACACAAATTTGCACCTTCACACTTTGATGTCTTTGGATGGATCAATTGAATGCACAAGACATAAGAGAGCTTAAGAAATGTTTGCTAAATGGTTTTGAATGCTTGGAGTTTTCAAGATTTCAAGAGTTACAAAAATTTGCATGTTTATGGCTTTTATAGAATTTGAAAATCTGTTAAAACGTTCATAAAACGGCTAGTAACGGCTAGTTTCAGAAAATTCGGACGACCGAATTTCTTGGCTGCGTCCGAATCTTCGTCCGAATTTCTCTGGAAGAACAGTGACCATGCTGAAGGCCAAAAATTCGGACGACCGAATTTTTTGGCTGCGTCCGAATCTTCTTCCGAATTTCTCTGGAACAATAGTAGCAAACTTTTGCTACAAAATTCGGACGACCGAATTTTTTGAAAGTATTTTCAAACTTTGTAAAATCATTTGAGATATTACTTCAATGAGTTTGAAAAACGTTTGATATATATATAGAAAACTTATTTAACTATATTTAAGCTTGAAAAACATGAACATATGAAGTTTATAAACATATCTTATAGAAAGATTCATTCAAAGCCTTTTAAGATCATAAGACTATTTTTATGCTCTCTTATGCATTCAATGATAACCAAGACATGCAAGTGTAGAGTTTACATAGAAATTTACCTAAACATTAATTGCACTCTACACTTCAAGTCTTCAATGCCTTTTGATCATCTTTAGAACAACATTCTTCAAACTTCAAATACTTGCTTAAATGAAGTTGTTCTTGAACTTTTGCTTCAAAGCAATGAGACTTCATACTTCTCAAATTACAGAACCTATCACACAATAATCAAACATTTTAGTCCTCATCAATATTTGTCATTAATCAAAACTATATAATTTGCCCTTAGGGCTAACAGTAATCATGCTCGAAGCCGTGAACATAGACGCGAATATGGTAAGAATAATCCATATAATCATGGCGATCAGAATATATATGCATCTAGATATCTTGGGTCTTGAAGACACCATTTAAGAAATACAAAGCATCAAGGCCACTTGATTACTAGCAAACTGTGAATGAAACATACAATCACCAGAAGATGATTATTATATAAATGCTAGTTATAATTTGTTATAAGTGTGCCTACAATATTTTATGTCTATCAGTATAAAAGAATTTTCTTTTCTCATATCTCTAACATGCTCTTGAAGTAGCAATATCGAGAAAAAGTTTTTTAGAAATATTTTCAATTTATATTTTCTGAGACTGAATGAGTCATTAATAAAATATATTGATGCTCGACCAAATGTTTTTATAACATTCCCTGAAGCGAATGACATTAGAAATTATAATATATTTATGTATGAAATTTTGGTCGCAACTAGCAGAAATACACTTTGTTCTTATACTATATGAATTACTCATTAAATTCCCAGTGAATAGATACTCACTAGAAGTGAGAAAATAATGAGAAGGAAAAATAGAAAGTAAGAATTCTAACATATTATTGATGCAATATGAAAGTTTATCACGTACATGTAGTACGTCAAACATGTTATGAATCTCTATTAATTATTGATATTACTTTACTTCCCTGAATTATGCTACTGATAGTAATGATGCTTGTGTCGATAATATTAATATGACACATGTGAATGTTGCCAATTATTTTGAATATCCAAAAATAGTTTTTTAGCATTTTGAATATCAATCAAAATTTTGAATTATCAAATTGCTACTTTTCTATTTTATCATCTTGTGATTATTTTTGAAAAGTTTTTATACTATATATTTATATTTTAGTATCTGTATATTATTTTAGTTTGTTTTGGATCAAGAATTGTGAAGATACAAATTTGTCTAAATAATTTTTGTTATTTATTTGGACAAAATTTAAAATATATGTCCAAAGTATAAATTGTAATACAAAGTTCCAGAAGAACTAGTTGATCAATAACTCTAGAAGAGTTAATTGATTAAAATCTCCAGAAGAGCTACATGATCTTCACCTAATAGTCAATTGTTGTAATGCATCATTCTTCATATAGTCTCGTAAAACTTTTGAACATTAATTATATTATCAGTATATCGAGACATTGGATGAATACACTTTTGATGTATATGCATTACTATTATGACATATGTCAATTATATATACTACTATTTATCTCTCATTCTTTATATTGCATAGAATTATAAAATTGAGATGCAATATTGAGTAAACTTTAAGTTTACTGATAAATAATTTATTAGTTGGCATGACCGGTTGGACCATCCCGGATCATTAAAATACAAAGAATGATTATGAATTTATTATGGAACCAGAAGTTTTCTAATATGACGAATTTATAAGTGCTGCTTGTTTTATTTCAAAGTTACCAATATCACTTGGGGTTGAATGTGTTATTTTGGGGTGAATTGGAGAAATTATTAGTTGATGCATTGACAAATAGTCATATGTATATTCTTGTATTTACAACCTGCAGTTTACACAATTTATTGATAATGAGCTCATGTTTTAACATTCTCCCAAAGACATAATTTGTCCTAATAATACTGGTTGTAGTGAGATAAATATTGAACGTCCTGCAGAATGTTCATAACTATTAGCACTTATTTTGTATTTTGCCAACACATTTTGATTCTTCTCATAGTAGTTGGTTTGTGGTGAAAACCAAATATATCTCATCTTAAATTTAGAGATGCACTATGTTGCTCCACCACAAAGGTAATTAGATAGGTTCTCAAAGAGATTATTAAATATGTTGGGAGCAAATCTCAAGGGAGAGATTCGTATTTTGAATATGTTGCCCCAACATAAAGAGGAGAAAGCATGAGGCTGGATAAATATATAAGTATGTGTCTCATATTAATCTTCTATTTTGATCCTCATAGAAGATACCTTGAACCAGAAGTTCAAATGATAATTTATATATCCAGGTATATTAACTGATCAATATCCGGCAAAGAATGCTCCTATTATATTTGATGTCCCTGAAGGACAATCTACCACTATAAATAAATTTGAGACACAACTGAAATGTGATAGATAAGTCAGTTCCAAGGATACAAACTCCTCACCGGAGCAAAGACTTAAGATGGTCATATATGTTAAGTCGAGGAGAATTAAATTCCAGTAGAATTTTTTCCCCAAACATGATTGATTTATTATTTCCACAAGAAATTCAGGTACCTAAAAAGTTTGACAAATGATGAGATCTCAACATGATTGGGAAATATTGGAACTGCACAAGTATATGACATCAACAATATTAATGCGCATAATATATTGATTCAGAATGAGGATTTTCAAATCGAGGTCTGCAGACTCGAAATGATAAAGTTTGCATGAGAAATATAAAAAGTTTAAACTATTCACAAGTACACTTGAAGTGTACATGTATTCCCAGTAGGAATTATACACCTGAAGTGTAATCCCAAAGGGATAGTGATTCTTCGTATGATTCTTTGCCATGGTTTATGGCGTATGATTCTTCGTAAGACCTGGCGTTGATAACGAAGAAATATATTTCTAGTGGTAGATATAATAGTGCATGATAACACTTAATATGTGTTTATCATTATTATCATTTAATTATTAATAGTACTTATATTTGAAGTCCCTGATGGACTCAACATGCTTGAAGCATATAATTGTTCCTGTAGAACATAATGAGATTGTCTTAGTGAATTTTTATTAAAAGAATGATCGAGTATGTCTATGTATGAGGAAAGACCATACATAGCTATACTTGCTATATATGTTTCTTTATCAGAATATATCCTCATTGTACAATCTATTGATTGGCCTAGTGATCCCTACATTAGGGGGAGAAAATCATCAATTAAAAGAGGATATCATTTATTACTTTTATTATCTTGATCTATGCACAAGGGTTAATGAACTGGAAGTTCAAAATATTATTTATTTGCATAAAATTGCATATTGATTGTTTGTCTAACTCCTGTAGAGTTAGTCGATATAATATTCAACTTATAGATATTCTTATTTGCATAGATGTCCCAGCAGGACAAATATATGAATTCTATAGTCATATAATTTTGATACACGCCTGAACCGTGATTGATCTCTTGATAAAATCCTCAAAAAAGAAGATGATTTAATGATCAAGACATTTTTCCTGAAGAATTTAGAGGAGCAAGTATTATGGTCAATATTTTATTTTGATTGAACATCCTGAAGATGTTTCGTATGGACAAAACACATCAATGAATGTTGGGTTATTATTGTGATATCCTTTATATCTATTGAAGGATATTGAAGAATTATTTGGTCATGAAGTACCATAACTCTGTAATTTAGAGCATAAATACACTTGTCCACATGCAAGTAGATATCTATTCTAGTTCTTCTCTACCCAATAAATTTTGAAATGGCATTAAGCTTGCCTATTGGTATCTCCTTGAGATAGATTATCTCGAATATTGAGAAAATCCAACTCATGTTGAGATGAATATGCTAGGTATAAGTTACCTATATGATCCACATAAATTATGTATTTATAGGCATGTGTTGATTATAACAGCCACATCTACAACTTATGTTGAATAAGTATAAATTTATGATGTTGGTTGAGAATATGTGTGATCATGATTAATGTATTCGAGATAAATCTATATCCTCTAAGAAGAAATTCTAACTATATTGTTGGATGATAATAGAGTTTGGAATATCTAAGGAGATATGATATAATATATTTTTACTCACGAGCTCCAGAAGAGATGTGATATTGATGTGCATTGAATTTGATCATTTGATTATTTGACAAATCTATTCACTAAGACCTTACCAATTGCAACATTTGATTGGAAAGCATTGGTTAAGAAATCTCAAAAGATTATCTCATCAGAGTAGCGTAAAGAGTACTCTTTTTCCTTCACTAGAATTTTTTCCACTGGATTTTTTATTTAGTAAGGTTTTAACGAGACATACTCTTATGCAATGGACATTCAAGGGGGAGTGTTATGAAATTAATATTGTGGATGTCCATTATCTGATATCAAAGAGGTAATCCAATATCAGAGTTATAAAGATACTCCAACTATCTAGAAGATAGATGTGAGAGTTCTATCATATCTTTTATTAGTGATAGGATTTGTCTTCTGATTACCTTCTATCTCTTCTTATTGAGATGTACCCCTTGACCCTATAAATAGGGCTTTAGACTGATGTATTGTATACACTCATTCATTGATTGATTTACTCTTAGAGAATCAATAAAACTCTTGTGTTCTTTCTCTCTATTTTCTTTCTATAGTTTTTCATATTCTCTATATTGTAGTTTCTTTATTAAGTTCTCTACATTAGTATTACGATTTCGTTGTACCGACGGCTACTACGCACCAACAAATTCATAACAATATTATAATTTTAATATTTTTTAACAATTTTTTGAATCTTAAATATTATTTAATTAAAAATAAAAAGTAAAAATTTTGTTAATTATATTATTTTTATATTTAGATATAATAATAACAATATTATTGTAAAACATATATATGTATATGCTTAGAATAAGTCTAAGTCTAAACTTCAAATTCAGGCTTCAAAATCAAGACCTAACTTTATTTAACACCAGGCTGAACGGGTTGGATTCAAACCGACCGTAGTCATTGACAATCCATATTCTCATTGATTTATAGTTACATTATTAGTCAATATATTCATTTTGTTAGTGAAGTATGCATTAATGTTTTCCAAAAAACTTCGTATCTCTTATAAAGTACTCATTTCGTTTTAAAATATATGACATATTTCTTTTTTACACGATAATTAAAAGTTATTAATTAGTGTGTCAAATTCAAATTTAACATTAAGAATTAGTATTTATGATAGTTAGTTAGAAATTAATATTTTTTAAAAAATAAAAAAATTAAATAGTTAATTAGAAATAATAGTAAAATTTAAAATAAAATAATAAATGAGATTTTTATATAGAAAAATATTTATATTTTAAAATAAACAAAAATAAAAAATATGACATAATATTTTGAAACGGAAGAAGCCACATTTTCTTTTTTTTTTTTTTTACCTACAGATCTATAGTTTTTTCCTGCTTTTCCATAAAAAGCAAGTGGCTAACTTAGTTTGCAAATTGATTGTTCATCGACGGCTTCGTTGCTCATTGACGGAGGTCGCGAAAATTCGGGCACAGCTGTAAGCAAAGGAAACATATAGTTTCTCTCACTAAAAATCCAGTAAATCACGAAACGTAAAATTCAGAAATTTTCCCGCTAAAAAACCATTAAAGCATAAAATTTATGTTCTTAAAGAGAGATAAATGATATCATTGTGAATAAAACTGAAAAGCATAAAACTTTTCATCGATTATTTATCATGCAATGATAGACGCACAAGTTAAACTATCTCTGGACAAAATCGAAATTCCCGATCAAGTAAAGCATGCTTGCATCTTCACATCGTTGTATGCCAGTAAAGATTTTAACTAATATGTGTTTCTGGAAGATGAAATATCCTGGCTAAGTATGTAAGAAGCAATGAACATAAGTTGAATTGCTGTTTCTTTGATGAATTTGTATCCAAGAAAGAATTTTTCGAACTCTCTTATAAGTCCATCCAATACTCAATAGAAAGCTAAATCACAGCCAGGGGAACAGCACGGTCAAAGCTACTTCGATGGATTTTTGGTCGACTAGGTTTCTTCTTATTCGCCCCAGTCTCCATTTCTCTAACTGAAATCGGCTTCCCAGATGGTATGGAAGAAATTTTGGCTGCCTGAGCTACGCCTCCTTCTCGGGTTGCTCCTCCATGAACCAGTATCCTTGTGATCCCCGAGAAATGCAGTGATTCTGCAATCTGCAACGCTGTAACGCCCTTGTTAGTTCGGGCTTCTACATCAGCCCCCTTTTTCACAAGCAATTCAATCGCTTCAACATGTCCAGATTCCACAGCACAGTGCAATGCTGTATAGCCATCTTCATCTCTGGCATTAATGTCAATGCCGTTCTCTATTAGAGTTCGAACTGCATCAATTCTTCCCTTGAATGAAGCCCTGTGCAAAGCAGTCCAGCCATGTTGATCTCGCCCGTTGATGATTGCTCCATTATCCAATAGTCTTTGGATTGCCCTTACCTCCCCCTTTCGTGCAGCCACACACAGACTGTCTCCTAGACGAAGTGCATCAAAAAGCCTGGTGTGACCATGTTCAGCTGCAAGGTCATATGTCGTTCTTCCGAGCCGGTTTCTGATATCTTTGTTTGCTCCCTTTTGAAGCAATAACTTGACCGTTTGTTCGTCTCCCGAACCTGCAGCGATATGTAAGGGTGTATCGCCTTCGCTCGCATTGCCTATGTCGGCCCGAGCACCGCCAGCCAACAGAAGCCTTGCACAATCCCTTCTTCGCTCTGCAACCGCTAGGTGTAAAGCTGTACTCCCATCTTTGGTTAATGCATCAACATTAGCACCTTTAAGTAAAAGAAGTCTCAAAACCTCCACATGACCACCTCCTGCAGCATGGTGAATTGGCCCCCAAGTGGAGAATTCTGATCGTTCTGTGCTCGCTCTGCGAGCTAATAACAGCTCCACGATCAAGGCCTCTCCAGATGCTGCGGCTGCTTCAAGCGGGGTAGATCCTGAGCGGCTATGTGCCTCCACATCTGGCTCAAATTCGAGAAGCAATTGGACAAGATCCGGCCGGCTCTGAGCAATGGCTAAGTGAAGTAGAGTTTGACCATCTGCATCAACGGAGTCTGCAGCTTTCCATGCCGGAACACTCTTCTCTAGAATTTCTCTGATCTCATCCATGTATCCTTTCCCGACAAGTTGAGCCAGCACAAGCGAACCAACAAATATGATCTTTATGCCACTGTCTATAAACACTTGCTTCTTTTTCGTGGTAAACAAGTCGTTAGGCACCGAGTCATATGTGGAAGAAGGATCTTTAACAGCTGCCCCTGGTGCAACAACACTGTGTAACAAGAATGAATCATCACTGTACGGGAATGATTCAGGCAAACTGGAACTCGGAGGGATATGATACGTGATCTCTAGTGTAACCGTCATGAGAGGTGATATGATCCCGGATTGAGGACGAACAGAATAGCGGGTTTTGTTAATTGGTTGAAGACAAAAAGCTACCGGCATGGTATACATAACATTGTGCAAAGTAAGCTCACCATAACACTTCTGCCCAGGCTCAACCCTGATGGTTACTACATTTGATGGCTCCAAACTTATAAGTCTGTCCATTTTCTTCAAATCTTACACTTCTTCTCTGCTTTTGCTCTTGAAATAAATGGTTAAGCTCTTCTACAATCCCTCATTGACTGCTGAATTTAATTCCCTTTTTCCAGATGGTTTTGGAGGAGAAGCAAAACCCATTCAGAGAAAGAAGTTAAGGAGTGAAAGATGAAGAAAATTGGCTTAAATATAAGGGAGGAATAACTAGGCCGGCTAAAACGAGGGAATGCCACTTGGTGATGTGAAAAACAATGAAGACTTGTTCTATTCGGTGTCCGGAAAGAAAGTTGTAAACTATCTGAAAATTTTCTAACCATTCAATTGCTTTCTATACACTATTTGGAATTTCAATATGTATTCTTTTTGTTTTTTGGAAGAATAAAACCAAAGAATATTTCGACATATGCAAGATTCTTAGTTCCATTGATTGTATTCTAATGCTTTTTAACAACAGCACTAGATGATGTTGATTTAGGAAAAAGGAATAAAAAAGGAAATATTCCGATGATTTGATGATTCTGGAATTTGTTATATCATTACATGTGGAAACATAGATTTGCTTCTCTTGTCTGAACCAAACGGTTGTAAGCATAATTTGTTGGCCAACTGATCAAAGAGGAGATCCGGACATTGGGCTTAGTCTCCCTTAATTGTTTTTCCTTTTTTTTTTTTTTACAATAGGAGGATGTGAATTGAATTCACGTGGCTCCTAAGGGCCAAAGAAAGTTATCTTTCAGTCACTTTTTCTTTTTCTTTTTCTGTTGGAAGGAAAAGAAATGGTATTGCTTTTCTGGTTTGGAGTTTCTTTAAAAGCATATATAGTTGGATAATTGCGTTTGTAGTCCCAAACTATTCAGATTACTTTTCGGTCTAAAAGTTCATTATTACCATCTTAGTTCTTGAATTAAGTTTTTGTGAAATAATTATTGCATAAGTAAGGAATTCTGCATGTTACCAGCACATATAAATTTTGATCCAAATTTTGGTGGAGGTGGAGGCATTCCTTTTTTTTTTTTTTTTTGGAGTGGTGGAATCGGGATTTGTTCCCACCACCTGGTCTCGAACTCACCTTGGTCCAAATTGCCTTTTTTTTTATTAAAAAAAACGTTTTCAAGGAGCGGACTGAAGAGGCAATCTTCACAAAAGGCAAAAAGAACTATCCTACCTTACACAGAGTCTCATGCGATTTGCACATCTAAATCATTGGCCCGACAGTACCACCCAAGGTGACGAAAGGGCAAAAAAAGAGAGAGAAAAGGTGATTTTTCAAATTCAAAAATTTTTATTTTAATTTTCACTTTTTTATTATACACAATTTATTTTATAATTTTTAAAATTAAAATTTTCAAATCAAAACACAATTCATATAAAAATGTAAAAATTTTATCATGAATTTTATAAAAGATAAACTTTTTGTAAGAGAAGAAATAACTTTCGTGAAATATTTTACCATGATTTTTAGAAAAAATAGTAACTAGCTCAACCTTTTAATACTCATAGCTCGTTTCTCTTAGTAAGGCTTTAGTTAAGTTTTTGGAGTCGTTTTTTAATATTAAGATTTTTTAATTATAAAAAATAAATGAGTAAAAGTTTTTTTTTAAAATGTGACCATCACTTAGTCTTGGACGCATCCAAGGCTGTACTTGAGGATTGTAACCAGGTCACTTCATTCTAGATTATTCAATCTCCAAAAATTGGAAGAACAAGTATGGAGATTTCGTCAAGAATGTTTTTACCTTAAAAAAAGAGTTCACTTTATTGTGTGGATTTGGAATGAGGGCAGATGCAATAAAATAAATCGGTTTTTGTTTCACCAATGCTTTTTCTTGTTATATGGTATGTTTTGTTATACTTCCTCTCCCAAGATAGTGTAATTTTTATTTATTTATTGTCAAATTCAAGGTTCTTGTGCCTGAAAGAAGATTCAGGATTTTGAAGTACGCATAGAATTTGTCAAATTTTGACATGTTCTACCGCTCTATCGTAAGGCCAAAAACTTTCCATCTGCAAATTGCAAACAAATAAAAGAATCACAAGACCGAATGTTCCACTTTTATAGTTTCATAATTGGGACACGAGACATATCTCAGTAGCATTCTATGCACACCACATAGCGCACACCATATATCAAAGTAATCTACATATTGCACATCATACTATATTAGGTGTTTTTAGTACTTAAATGAACTAATAGTGGAGCCAAGAATTACGCGTTTTTGTACTTAAATACACTAAAGGTAAAGTCAGAGTATTTGTTCAATTGGTAGAACATTTTTTACCATAAAGATTTATGGTTTGTTACTTATGAGGCGCAATACTCTTTTCTTTCTTCTATCTGCCTTTGTGATAGTATACGATTCTTATGCAATGCTCATTCCTTTTTCCTATTCCCTTTTGTAATAATATAAGAACCTTAAAAGAAATGCTAATGGTGTGTGTGTAAAGAAAACCCAAGAGAAAATACAAAGTATATAGATATGAAGAAAGAGAAATGTTAGAATGAGCTCTGCCTTTACTTCATTGATATTTCAAATTTATACAAGTTGTAAGTATATCGAGACAAATCGACTACTAGTATTTGAAAAAGTTAAAATTACAAATTAGTAGATAAAAAATCTACTTTTCACTATTTAAAGTTGACAAAATAAAGTAAAGAATCTACTTTATAAAATTAGACAAACGCATAAAGTAATTTTTATAAAGTAACTTTAAAATTGATGAGACTAAAAGTTATTTATTGATATTTTTATCAGAAAAACCTTTGTGAAAATAGTCTGCTAAAACATCAACATTGTAGATGAGAGGCCATCTCTTCATTGATATCTCCAGCCGGATCACTTTTGGTGTATTCTTCTAAAGATACAGTTGTCATGACATCACCCTATGCTTTCTTAAAATTTTGTTGTGAACTTGGTGAAGCTAACATAGCCATATATTTGGATTTCTTCATCAGAAATTTAAATTGCTTTGGTTAACTTGCATTGTTGTCAATTTTGAATTTTAATATTTGACCTTTTATAAATTTTAATATTTTTTTAAAATTACTCTTACCATGAATATAGTGCAAGGCTACATGGCAAATTGATTTCCCCCAGTCGTTCAACTGTGGCGATAGGGCATGATTGGGTACTATGCCAATTTGGCCACTATTAGCAAACACTTCCAGAAAATACGGATTTTTCAACGGATTATCCATTGCAAATTTGTGACAAAATTGCTACAGAAAAGCTACAGGTAAATAAAGTTGACTAAAATTGACAGAACCAATATTCGCAACAAACCAGTTGCTAATGAGGGACATATTATCGACTTTTGAAAAAAAGGATAATTTAAAATTGAATTTTAAATTTTGATGCAAATCCATGGCCATATAGCAACGGATTTGAGACGGAAAGTAAAAAAGTAATAATTTTAAATTAAATTTTAACTTTCGTCCCAAATTCGTAATGAATTTGTGATGAATAAAAAAGTTAATTTAAAAATTAAATATTAAATTTCGTCGCAAATCCTTCATTAAATAACAATGGATTTACAACTGATATGAAAAGGATAATTTCAAATTTTAAATTCCATCATGAATTAGCAATGGTTTTGCAACAAAAGGAAAAAAATATAACAATTTTAAATGACATCTTAAATTCCATTGCAAATCTATCGCTATTTTGCAATGGTTTTACAACTGAAATAAAATAATGATTTTAAATAAAATTAAACTCCATCACTATATTGCAATGGTTTGGACACGAAAGAAATTAACAATTTTAAATTAAAAATTAAATTCTATCACAAATCCGTCGCTATTTTGTAAAGATTTTGCAATGGATATCCTTATTTGCAACAAATTTGGTACAAATGGTGTTTTCCTTTTGTTTTTCTTTCTTTCTTTTTTTTTTTTTTTTGTTTTGCTTGCCCCCTGTTAAATTGGTAAGGCATATATAGCAGTATTCATAAATGTACTGTTTGATTAAACATAGATAACATGCAGTGAACTTGTAGTATATATTATCAAATATTACGTGTAAATCTATAGTTGGTGAAAAATACTGAATATGAATATACAATCCACAATTTGTTTTATTATAACATATTTAATGACTATAATAACACATTGTACAAGACATATAAAAGTGTATTATATATGCATACAACATTAACAACTTTAGGTGCAATCGTTCCATAATATGTAATAGTATATAACATATTATATTAATACGTTGATTACCTATATTAGTTCAATGAATACGATAGTTACATATGTATATTAAAGAAATACGAGCTATTAACAAATCGTCATGCCAAAATTATTTGAGGATCAAAGGAAAAAAGAAAAATATACAGGAAAAAAATTAGAATCTTAAGGCTGTAGCAAATTTGTAGCAATATTGACCGTTTTTCAATTTTCTAAATTTTTGTTATTATATTCAAAATAATGTTTAATTTTCTGTTCTTTTTTTATTTTATGTAATTTTTGTTTCTAAGTTTTATTTATTTCCATGTTTGATTTTTTATTTTTTGGCAATATATTGATTGTTTTTCATTTTTTGAAATCTTATGTTATTATATTTAACATTATGTTTAATTTTCTATTATTATTGTTTTTTATTTTATTTAATTTCTATTTTTTAAGTTTTAGTTATTTTATATTTTGATTTTTTATTTTATTGGTAATATATTGGATATTTTTAATTATTTAAAATTTTATGTTATTATATTTAATATTATGTTTAATTTTCTATTATTGCTGTTTTTTATTTTATTTTATTTCTATTTTTATGTTTTAGTTATTTTTATGGTTGATTTTTATTTTTTTGGTAATATATTGACTGTTTTAATATTATGTTTAATTTTCTATTATTGTTGTTTTTTATTTTATGTAATTTTTTAAATTTTTCTTTATTTTTATGTTTGATTTTTTACTTTTTTGGCAATATATTTCTTGTTTTTAATTCTCTAACATTTTTAGTTATTATGTTTAATTTCTAGTTACTGTTTTTGTTCATTTTAGATTTTAAATTTTTTTTTTGTGATTTTGTTGAAGAGAGAGATTTAGTTTTAATTGTGGATGGAATGTATTTGTGCACAATTTATTGGTTGTTGGGGTGGCTTTGTGTTTAGAAAATGCCCATTTTTTAGGGAAGAATCTGCCATAATTTTTTTTGAGATTATTTTAACAATTGTCAAATTATTTGAGGCTATTTCAAAACAAGAGATGCGTAACCTCTAAACTATAAAAATATAAGCCAAAAAATCTAAAATTTAGACCTTCCCATGACTGTTTAAAATCTGATTGATTTAATGTGTAATCTTTGTTAATGAATGTAATTAGATGTATAGGTGACATATGCAAATGTTTAAGAAATCACAAATAAATATAAGGATGCAGCAGATGCTGCTAAGCGGAACAGAGAGATGTTCGGGTCGCTGCACCTACCTGCACCACTACCTCCATCTCCACCTCCTTATTCGATATCAAATTCGAACGACGCAAATGATGTTGATGAAGGTTACACGGTAGACTTGCCTAACGATCGTCCTCCACATTCACCTCGTTCCCCTATAGCAATGCCGCCTTCTATAGTTACGTAGAATATTTTTCAATATTGTACACTATATTATTAACATTTAATTATAAAGATATATTTTATTTTATTCATATATTTTTATCATTTTTATTATTATATAATTATCTTGATTTATAATAAATTAAAAATTAAAAATACTATTAAAAATTAAAAATTAATTAATTAAAAAATTACAAATTAGTGATGAATTTGCGATGGTAATTCATTCTTATTTTTAATTAACATTAAAATCCATAGCAAAATAGTCATAAATTTGTCTTTCGTCACAAATTTACGACTTGAAATTTTGGGATGGATGTTGCTGTCACATATCCATTGCAGATGAGGATTTGCAAAGGCATCGTCGGTCGCAAAATTCCCATTTTCTTGTAGTGAGATAAAATAATTGTGATCCCAAATTTGTGGCAATTGATCCTTCAAGACCTTTGTGGAATACGGGTTAGGTGTGCCCAAGGGAGTAGGCAACAAAATTTTCCCCTTGCAATAGATGGGAAGGAGGGTAGAGTCTTATTTGAGTTACAAATAGTGAATTCCATTATTTGAAGAACGAACGCAAATTTATTTGAAAATAAATACGAACATTCCCAAACATATATATAAACTTGCACTTGAATACTATTCGAATTTTTATAATCTCACAAAAACTAAACGAGTCTAACACTATGAAATTTTGACTTTAAGAATAAATAAATAAACGAGATCAAACAAAGTTTCAAATTTGAAACGTTAATCAAACAAACTTTTAAGTTTGGAACATTAATCGAACGAATTCGAATAGTGTTTGAATATTATACAAACAGAGTTAGAAAACTAGATGCTCGATTCAATTATGTTCGAATATAGCCCTACTTCTAACTCTAAAATGTGCAAATTGATTGTTAGTTAGAATTTACTATTATTAACCGTTCAAATTATTTTTTAAAAAATTTTTCAAATTTAATTTTTATAGTTTTCAAGATAAATTTTTTTGTTAGAAATATCTTAATTTATTATTTACTTTTCCATTAATTGCCATAGTAAAATCTCAAAAACCAAACAAGGGAGTTGGTTTCCTAGAAATTATTTTTCATTTCTATAGTATTTTTCTTAGTGAACCAAACAACACAAAGAATTATATTTTTCTAAAAAATTTATTTTTTCTCAATTTTCTTTTCCTAATTAAAATTCTTGAACCAAACAGATCCTTAATAAAGGTGAAACAACTTTGGATTTTATGGAATGCGTATATGACACTTTCGTGTTGACTGAAGGAACATTTCTACAATTTTGCAATATTGTCCTCTTTTTTTGTCAAAAAAACATTCTCAAATTCTATGATGTGCTTACGTTGTTACTGAGTGAAGAACCCTCTTCTGCATTTCGTAGAAAAACAGTTGTCAGCCTACGAGAGGAGTAAAGCCTGATGTATTTGAATTAAATTTCTTTCTAAAAACTTTTCCTTGGATTTTGTAAAATAAAAAAAAAATTGCAAGAGAATAAGTCATATTAAAAATAAACATTTTGTATATTAAATTTTCTTTCAACTAAAAATGAACCCAAATATTTTGTAAAAGTACATACTTTCTCCTTTTCAAAATATAAAGCCTTTTACTAATTTTATATAAATTAAGAGAGGAAAAAATAGAGAAATTTTTTATTTTATTCTTAACTAATTTATTTCATTTTCTATTAATATAAAAATTGGATGAATTATATCAATAAATAAGAATAATTCTAAAAATATTATGAATTTGTTAGCATGCAGTAGTCGTCGGCACAACAAGATCATAATAGTCATATAGAGAATTGAAAAAAAACTTTAATGAAGAGAATATAGGGAGAAACTAGAAAGAAAATAGAAAGAGAACACAAGAGCTTTTATTGATTCTCTAAGAGTAAATGAATGAATCAATGAGTGTGTTTAATACATCAGTTTAAAGTCCTATTTATAGGGTTCAGGGGTACGTATCAATAAGAAGAGGTAGAGAGTAATCATAAGACAAATCATATCACTAATTAAAGATGTGATAGAACTCTACCATCTATCTTTTGGATAGTTAGAGTATCTCTATAACTCTGATATTAGATTATCTCTTTGATATTATATAATAGACATGCACAATATTAATTTCATAACACTCCCCGTTTGATGTCTATTGCATAAGAGTATGCCTCGTTAAAACTTTACTAGATAAAAAAACTAGTGAAAAAAACTCTAGTGAAAAAAAAAGAGTACACTACTCTTTATGCTATATTTACTCCCCCTGATGAAATAATCTTTTGAGATTCCTTAACCGATACTATCGGTAAGGTCTTAGTGAATATATTTGTCAAATAATCAAATGATCAAATTCATCGCACATCAATATCACATCTCTTCTGGAGCTCATGAGTAAAAATAATCTCATGAAAGTATACTTTATTGGATCTCCTTTGATATATATCAAAATTTATTATCATCCAACAATACAGTTGAAATTCATTCTTAGAGGATATAGATTTATCTCGAATACATTAATCATGATCATACATATTCTCAACCAACATCATGAATTTCTATTTCTTTAATATGAGTTGAAGATGCAAATCATATAGGTAACTTATACATTGCATATACATCTCAACACGAGTTGAATTTTTTTAATATTCGAGATAAAATATTTCAAGAAAATATCAAAAGACAAGTTTAATGTCATCTCAAAATTCATTGGGTAGAGAAGAAATAAAATAGATATCTACTTGCACATGAACAAGTGTATTAATGAACTCAATTACAGAATTGTGGTACTTCAAGACCAATGAGTTTTTCAATATCCTTTAATAGATATAAAAGATCACAAGTATAATAACCAAATGACTATTGATATGCTATGTCCATGTGAAATATCTTCAGGATGTTCAATCAAAACAAAATATTGATCATAATACTTACTCCTCTAAATTCTTCAAAAAAATATCTTGATCATCAAATCATTTTCCCTTTTGATAATTTTATTTTCAAAATCAAGAGATTAATCATACTTCAAGCGTGCATCAAAATCATATTGCTATGGAATTCATATATTTGTCCTGCTGGGACATCTATCCAAATAAGAATATATATATCTAGAATATTATATTGACTAACTCTACAGAAGTTAGTCTAACAATCAATTTGTAATTTTATACAACTAAACAGTATTTTGAACTTCCAGTTCATTAATGTTTGTGCATAGATCAAGATAATGAAAGTAATAAATAATATCCTCTTTTGATTGATGATTTTATGCAATGATAATGAAAGTTCATCAATAGATTATACAATGAGGATATATTCTGATAAAGAAATATATATAGCAAGTACAACTACGTATAGAATTTCTACATATATAGACATACTCGATCATTCCTTCAATAAGAATTCACTAAGACAATCTCATTATGTTTTACAGGAACAATCCATTTATATGTTTCAAGCATATCATGTCCATCAGAGACTTCAAATATAAGTAAAATTATCAAATGATAACAAAGATAAACACATATTAAGTGTTATCATGTACTATTATATCCACCACTAAAAATATATTTTTTCGTAATCGGTGTCAGGTCTTATTAATTTACGAAGAATTACATGCCATAAGTCACGACAAAAATTCACATATATAGTTAGCATTTTATAAGCAAATATCAATTGCTATCTTTTTAGGATTACACTTTAAGTGTATAATTCCTATTGGAAATACGTGTACACTTCAAGTATACTTGTGCATAGTTTAAACTTTTCATATTTCTCATGCGAACTTTATTATTTCAAGTCTATAGACTTCGATTTGAAAATCATCATTCTGAATCAATATAGTATGCGCATTAATATCTTTAACGTCATATATACTTGTGCGGTTCCAGTAGCTCCCAATCATGTTTAGATCTCATCATTTGTCAAATTTTTTAGGTATCTGAATTTCTTCAAAATATAATATATCAATCATGTTTAAATCTTCTGAAATTTAAATCTCATCGACTTAACATACATGATTATCTTAAGTTTTTGCTCCAGTGTGGAGTTTTTATCCTTGGAACCGACTTATCTACTACATTTCAGCTGTGTCTCAAATTTATTTATAGCGATAGATTATCCTTCAAGGATATCAAATATAATAGGAGCATTCTTTACCGGATGTTGGTCAATTAATATACCTAGCTATATAAATTATTCTTTAAACTTTTAGTTCATGGTATCTTCTATGAGGATCAAAATAGAAGATCAAGATGAGACACAAACTATTATCTTTATCCAACCTCATATTTTCTCCTCTTTATGTTGGGGGAAAATATTCAAATTTAACAAAATATGAATCTCGCTCTTGAGATTCGCTCACAACATATTTGATAATCTCTTTGAGAACTCATCTCATTACCTTTGTGGTAGAGCAACATACATAGTGCATATCTAAATTTATGATGAGAAATACATTATGTCGTTGGGAGAATGTTAAAACATTAGCTCATTATCAATGAATTGAAAACTACAGGTTGCAAAAATCCATATTATACATATGACTATTTTGTTGATGCATCTACTAATAATTTTTTCATATTCATCCCAAAATAATACATTCAACCCCAAGTAATACTTGTAACTTTTAAATAAAATAAGTAGCACATATAAATTCGTCATATTAGAAAACTTTCGGTTCCATAATAAATTCATAATTATTCTTTGTATTTTAATAATCAGGAATAGTCCAACCGGTCATCTCAAATAATAAATTATTAGTAAAATTCAGGTTTACTCAATACTGCGTCTCAATTTTAAAAATTCAATGCAATATAAACTAAAAAAATGAACGATAGTATCTATAATTGACATATATTCTTGGTCATAATGGTAATATATATGTCTCAAAAGTCCATTCATCATATGTCTCGATATAATGATAGTATCATTAATGCTAAAATAATGAGACTATATGGATGATAATGCATTACTGAATTGACCATTATGTGAAGATCATGTGGCTCTTCTGGAGTTTTTAATCAATTAATTTTTATAGAATTATTGATCAACTAGTTCTTTAGGAACTTTGTACTACTATTTATACATTGAATATATATTTTAAAATTTTCTAAATAAAATACAAATATTATTTAGAAAGATTGTATCTTCACAATTCTTGATCCAAAACAAACTAAAATAGTATATAAATACTAGAATATAAATATATAGTATTAAAAACTTTTCAATAATTATCACAAAATGATAAAGTAGAAAAGAAGCAATTCGATAATTCAAAATTTTGATTGATATTCAAAATGATAAAAATTCTTTCTAAATATTCAAAATAATTGGTTACATTCATATGTGCTATATCAATATTATCGACATAAGAATCATTACTATCAATAGCATAATTTAAGAAAGTAGAGAAATATTAATAATTAATAAAGATTCATAACATGCTTGACGTACTACATGTACGTGACAAACTTTCATATTACATCAATAATATGTTAGAATTATTACTTTTTCTTTTTCATTCTCATTATTTTCTCACTTCTGGTGAGCATCTCACTGGGGATTTAATGAGTCATTTTTATGGTACAAGAACAAAGTGTATTTCTACTAGTCGTGACCAAAATCTCGTACATAAATAGATTATAATTTATAATGTCATTCACTTCAGGGAATGTCATAAAATTATTTGGTCGAGTATCAAAATATTTTATCAAGGACTCATTTAGTCTCAGAAGATATAAATTCAAAATACTTCTAAAAAACTTCTTCTCAATATTGCTACTTCAGGAGCATGTTAGAGATATAAGAAAGGAAAAAAATTTTATTTATCACATTACTAGTAATATTTCTCCTTATAACTTTAATTGAGAAGAAATTCTAAATGTGATAAAATTTTGCACATTGATAGACAAAATCTTTTAGGCACACTCATCGTTAATATTTATATAACAATCATCTTCTGATAATTGTATGTTTCCTTTACAATTTGCTAGTAATCAAGTGGCTTTGATGCTTTGTATTTCTTAAATGGTATCTTGAGGACCCACTATATCTAGATTCATCTATTCTGATCGTCATGATTATATGGATGATTCTTATCATAGCCGCATTTATGTCCACAGCTTCAACCACGATGACGACCTCTTCCAGGGCCATAACCATGTGTTATAATATATTCACTTACAGATTTAAAGTAAAACGTGCTTTTTGTAAAATGATCATCTTCTAGTGGACAAATCTTTCTTTTGGAACATTTCACAAAATAAATGAATCTTTCACAGTAAGATATTTCGTCTTTAGATCATCATGGTGATAATAGCGGAGAAAATCATGGCTTTTACGCAATTTTGATATGATGATACATTATTTTCAACAATGATGTCTGTTATACCCATTATACCTTGATAAATTTGACATCTAGTGTTTATGACATATAGTTCTTTCTAGAAATATTAAGAGTAAAAAAAATAAGTTTTGAAATGTTTGTCATGGAAATTCAAATGTAGAAAAAATACCTCTTTTTTGTCTTGAGTAAACTTTAAACTCTAGTGGTAGAGACTGGTGCTGTTAACGTGTTATGAATTTGTTGACACGCAGTAGTCTTCGGCACAATGAAATCGTAATAGTAATATAGATAATTGAAAAAGAAAACTTTAATGAAGAGAATATAGAGAGAAACTAGAAAGAAAATAGAGAGAAAACACAAGAATTTTTATTGATTCTCCGAGAGTAAATGAATGAATCAATGAGTATGTTCAATACATCAGTCTAAAGTTCTATTTATAAGGTTCACATATACATAATAATAAGAAGTAAAGAGTAATCAGAAGACAAATCATATCACTTATTAAAGATGTAATAGAACTCTATCATCTATATTCTAGATAGTTGAAGTATCTTTATAATTATGATATTAGATTATCTTTTTATATTAGAAAATAGACATCTACAATATTAATTTCATAACAAAAAAATATTTTTTTAAAATTTATAAAAAGGACTAAATATTTTGAAAAAAGAAAAATATTCAAAAAGCTTTATAACTTAAAAGGGTTCATATTTTAAACAGATGTAGTAGTATTACCTAGGCCAGGACCCTAAGCAAGACTATCAAAAGGCACGATGAGGGAGGTCGTCGTTCGCTTTCCTCCTGCCCAAGACTAAAGATTTTGTCGCTCAGCATTGCCCTTGTCCTTTTTTTCTCACGCTTCCTAGTTTTTATTTTGAAGACTGCCTTTGTAATTTTTATAGTGATATTTGTTAAACTTGATTGCCTTATCAATTGGAGATCTACAATATAACTTAGTCAGTCATAACGAGATATAAATTAGAGTAAGCAATCAAAGCCAAGGGCAATCTGGAGTTGTTCAGTAGTGCATTTTCTGAGATATCAGACAGCTGGGACAAGAAAGTAGGTATGATATACAAAACCCAAGTCCCGTAGATATTTCATAACAAAAATTTACAAAATGTCCAAAATGGAAGAGTCTGCAAGCTGCCAGCCTAGTACGTATTATAAGTTGTGTGTTGATATTGCAAACTGAAAAGGTAAAATAGTCGACACTTTTTACAGTAAAAGTTCACAGCCTAAGTAATAAGGTGAACAGTCTTTAAAATGGTCTGTATGCTGTTAAAAGTTAGTTGAGAGTTGGGCCGTATATCGACAAAGTAGACCTGAGACACCCACAATATCTTTTGCAGCTTGATCCGTCAACTAAGAAAATTGCAGCTATTCGTTTCATCACGAATTTTCCTCAGTCCACGCCGTCCTGTTTACCTCCAGCACTTCGCGAAAGCATTCTTTTCGTCAAGAGTTCTCCGAAAGACATCTCTGGGACGGGTATTAATTTCCCAATTGCAGCAAGAGGCCAGCTGGTAAAACAAGAAAATGAAGTAAGGCACAGAGTGAAAAAGCAGCAGGGAACAAATCTAACTTACAGCAAATAGAACATATGCAGTAATACCAATATTTCAATCAGTATCAACTGTAAAGCGCTCACACAAGCTCATCGACAAAAACATACCAACATGGAACCTCAACAAATGCAAATTCCTTGGCATCACTCAAGGTTTAACTAAACTGAAATCAAACCAGTTCAGGAGAACGATTTATCTTACCTTATAAATCCAATTGCAATGGAGACCAGCCACAGTTTCCAACTGAGTCGGACGGTGGACGTAAACTTTCCAAGAAAGAATATGATAACCACCTGAGTAAAGAAAGGGAAAAAGTTTTACCAAGGAATGTAAATCCTACAATTCAAATGTCTCAGAAAATGGGAATTATAATACCTGAAGCACCACAGTGAGGCCTACTATTCCCATGAAGAGATGGTTGTTTGTGACACCTTTAAATACATTAATCTCATCAGGCTTTCGAGCATTGAATTCGTTGAAAATCTGCAAATTGAATAACAAGCTCTAAATGATTCCTATAAAAGTAGCCAAAGTTAACAAGTACTTGCTAAACAAGGTTTTAGAACCCTGACCCATTTTCCAGCTTTGGCAAAAACATTATGTATTCTACCCTTGAATGTTGCCTAACAAAACTGTAAACCTGATACCAAATCAAAGGAACATCCCTCTAGTCTAATATAAGAATACGGCAAAATATTAAATATCATACTCTCCCTACACCTAACCCTCTATAAATTCAGTGGTGTGGAGATTTTAGTGGCTGGTGATTATCATTTCACTTCAAAGAGCAAGACAAACAGACATAAAACCAAAAGAAATAAGAAACAGACAGACAATCCTCACCAAAGGTGCAAAAGAAAGAGAACTATAAAGGGCTTCAAGTAAAAAAGATTATCCTCTGAACTAGTAGGAATATTAAAACAGTAATGCCTCTGCCCCAAAATAATTTTCACATTTGTGAGTTTCACACAGATTAAGTCATTAATTTGGTTGATTTGTGGAGTTCAATGTCCAAAAAGACCATCTTGAAACTTTGAAATATACTTAGCGTTGTGCTAGGTGAATTAATAAGTGTGAGGATAAGATTGGAAAAATTAAGTAAATGCCTTTTTGAATGGACAAATTGACAATTATTGTGGGACAAAGCAATAGTAGTTATGTGACAACTATTTTGGGACGGAGGGAATATCGAACTACAAGATAACTGAACAACATATTATAAAAGAAAGCACATTCAACAACAAGACTTCTTCTACATTATGTCCCATGCTTCAAACAGCTATATCCGTGTATATTGCCCTATCATAATTGAACATGAAAAAAAGGGTTACCAAAGTTTCAAGCTTAATACTCCCTCTTCCAAAATTCGTCCTACTTTGATTTAAAACAGAGCTCCAGGAAAGCATTGACTGTATATAAATTACAACACTAGACTTGTTAATTAAGAGAACGCTAGTTTGACCCATGTGTTTGTGGAACTCATTCCTGAAACACAGAAGGTGGCTAATCATGGAAGTTTGGACGCAAAATATGTTTATTTTGAAAAAACAGACATCCATTTTCAGACATCCCAAAATACAGTGTGGAGATTCCAGTGGAAACCCCTTTCATATCTCATCATTTTCTGCATTTATTTTTTAGAATCACAATAGACCATTTCGAAATGTTAACAGTAAAAATACACCATTAACCATACAGCATGCTGCCAAAAGAACAAATTAAGGGTTATCTACCCTTCACTTATTAGATATTTAATCAACCAAGAATATTGAAGCATAAGTTAACTAGCATCCATTATTCATATAATGAGCGACTAGAAACAAAGCACCATTGAAGACAAATACCTGATTTAAGTGGTAAGTAAAAAATGCATGAACAAATCATGAATTATGATTTAAAAGATAAGTACAAAATGCAAGAACAAATCATGATCATGTAAAAACTTAATTTAGTTCATCTGGATCCATTAGCCACCGCATCTACCTGACAGAGGACAAATGCATTGAATATCAGTGTATTCTTCACTCTATTAGCATGAGTTGCATTGTCCCCCTCCAAATTGAGAATACTTCTCCCACGGAAATTCAGGACTAGGAGAACAGTCACTTGATAAAGAGCCTGCAGTTTCCCAAAAGAACAGAACATGTCCAAGATTAATAAGAACCTATCCTCTCTGAATCATCAAAATAGTTGTAAACCAATCCCAATTTCAGTTGCTTTGAAAATTCAAATACCTGAATCATCAAGTTCCTCCACATGATATTTGTTATAAGAGGCTCCCTACAGATTAGCAACATATTTTTAACCAAAACCAACTTTACAAAGACGAATCAAATTGGAAGAGAACATACAGCCATTAGTGGTCAGAAATTTCAGAATAAATAAACAAAAAAATGCAAGGAAATAAACTATACTCCATTTCAATGGAAGACGTGAAGGAACAGAAATATGATGAAAATGATATTTAATTTGGTGAGCAAGACAACAAAACAGTTGAAGCACACAATATTTAGATTGAAAAAATACAATGCGATTAGATCCAGAGCAAGATGAGGACTGTATACGTCCAATGCAACACAACTCCAACAAAATGGAATATGAAAAGGATTGGGATGACCAAGTACCCAGATGGCCAAGATAACAAACCACTACCTCCATCAGCTACATGTAAGATCAAAAGTAAAAAGGACAGGCTTCAAATTTAAAGATGAAAATTAATAAATCAAATATAGAATATATTTCAATCTACAATACAGATTTTAATAAACATTCTCATCACATCTACGCAGAGGCTAACCTTCGACCAACTGGAGGCCTGTGCATAAGATGATTAGTTGGTGGTTCTGTTGCCAATGCAAGTGCTCCAAGAGTATCCATGATCAGATTCACCCAAAGAAGCTGCATGGTTAACCAAACAAATTGAAATATCATTACACTCAATTAAGGTACATGTTAACATACTTGCTCCCATGAAATTAGCTACAATTCTATTCCTTCATAGAAATCCATGATGCAAAGAGTAGAGAGGAACGTGTGTTTTACATGTGTGAATTCTGAAATGCGCACATGAGAGAGAGAGAGAGAGGAACCTGAACAGCATTAAGCGGGACATCTCCAGCAGACACAGCAGCTACGACATTAATTACTAGTGCTGCAACATTTACTGTGAGTTGGAACTGAATAAATTTCTGAATGTTAGCATAAACAGACCTACCCCAACGAACCACCTGTATTTTACAAAGTAAAAATCAGGACTTCAGGATGACTATAATTCAAAAAGCCAGCATAATCAACTCTCTTTCTAGAAGCATAGGCAATAAAACTGTTTTTACTAGCAGAACAATTAAATGACATTTTGTTTCATAATGACAATCAGGAATTCTGCAAGGTAATATTTTCTTGACAAAAAAAGTTGAATAAATTAACCTTTAAGATGCTATAAGACAAATCGTACCTTTACAACAGAGGCAAAATCATCATCCAGTATGATGATATCTGAACTCTCTTTTGCAACTTCTGTTCCTTGGATGCCCATGGCAAGACCAATATCAGCCTGCAATCCAGCCGATTCCAACCACAGAGTATTAGTTAATCCAAACTTCAGAATTATAGCGATCTTATAGGAATTATCTCACAAACAGATAAGCTATTTATAGAAGCCCATTAACCAGGTTTTCCCAGTAAAATGGCCACTACAGTTTGCTACTACCAAATGCTCAGTGCCCAAAGCCATCTCATTCCTTCCATCAACCACCAAAAATAAATAAAAAGAAAATTTTCATAAGACTGTTAAAAGTCACAGAAAATTACTTCCTCTCTAACAAAAGTGAATTCTAGCATTATAAAATAAAGGGTAATAGAAATCTCCCAAAAAACAAAAATAGGAAACCTCATGTAGTGCAGGAGCATCATTAGTGCCATCTCCAGTTACAGCAACAACATGTCCCTTCTTCCTCAATGCTTGCACAAGCAAGAGCTTGTCATTCGGAGAAGACCTTCCCATTACCTGTGTATAAGGTTAAGACTCATCAGTGGCTAGTTTCAAAAACACTCACATAAGCAAAGGCAGACCTGCTACTTTATCTAATTAGATTATAGCATCTTACAGATATCTTATCAGCTACTTCTAATCTTCGTGATTCAGAGAAGGCACGGAATGTCTTTCCTTCAATTAGATTTGGCTCAGTAGCATCGGCATCAGAGTCTAATATCCCACATTCCAAAGCAATAGATCTGGCAGTGTTAAGATTGTCACCTGTGACCATACGCACCTAGGAATTATGTGGAAGGTAGTTAGTTTTCACATGATCTGAAGCATATGGAACAATCATCCAGTTCAAGGGAAGGTTCTTTAACATATCAGAAACATTTGGTATATTGACCACGATGGAGCAATAGATCCAAATTATCCAATTCAACATCCTTGAGGCACAAGCTAAAAGTGACATACTACCAAGGCCATATCAAACCTGAAATCTAGAATGCTAAATGTCTAACAGAGCAATGAAGATACTTGTAAAGTAAAATACAGATGCAGACACCTATATATAGGTATGTCTCCACTTTTGTATGCGCTGGATATTTAAAAGCATTCAAAAGCGGCAGATAAGAAGATTTATTATAGGGCTCTGAATGTTGATTGACAAAATCTGCAGATTCATCCTCCAAGCCAAACAAAAACTAAACAATTAGAATACCAGCAAATGATATTTGTGTGATGACATTTGTAACAAAAATAGTCCCTTAATAACTCAAATGCAAGATATACTATTAGCTCTAATTGTTAAGAAAAACTTCAAAGGATCCATATAAATCTCAATTCCATCATCGATACATCAATTCTTTGCAGAATCGATTAATTGATAAAGCATATGATAATCCAACTCAGAAAGGTTAAAATATTTAGACAAAAAGAATTACACACCTTGACACCAGCATTTTTACACAATTGAACAGCATTTTTAACACCAGAGCGGCAAGGATCCTGAGTTGGAAATATGTACATGATAAGAACCACACCAAGAAAAAAATTATCAAGAACATAACCAACACAATCAGCAACCGTGATCCAAAGCATGTAGCAAAAGAATAAACCCCACATACATATACAAATAACGTATTAAAAGAGGCATAGAGAACAAAAGTTGAAGTTCACTGCATAATAACCATGGTCACTGAAGGAAGATTGAAATGAAGAAGCAATATAAAGAATCTTAAATAACGTGGGACAAGACACGCCGGGAGGAGGGAGGCGGTGTATGTCATATCGACATAGTATGACTTCATAATGCAATTTCACAATAAGACAGCAGGCACACCTGTTAAAACAGTTTATATGAAGAATTCACAGCACTAATAGGTACAGGAAAACTAAAAAAAAAAAACATTGGATCAACAAAAAGGAATATTGAATCTCAATCAGGGTTTTCCATGGTTTTATAGGAGTCTTCTACCATAGATAATAAAGTTTGAAGTAACTGGGAAATGAATAATGAGTGTGAATCTACATAGATCAGACCTTAGAAGCTGCTGAGAAATGTCTATTGAATTGACCACATGCTTAAGCTGACTTTCAATAATTTGATATGTTATTAGACTAACATATCTCTCGCATCAATTCATACTAAATATAGCAGTGAAGTTATACGCAACAGTGGCTCATCTCTTTTATCATTTCAAATTTCAAGTTCTTGATAATTTTACGCCATAGCCCCTTTTCCAGTAGTTTTGCTTTTCCCAGGCAAACCATCATGCCTTCAGTGGCCAAATTTATAGAACTTATTTTAGTGAACAGTCATATTGGAGTTAGCCAGACTGCAGAATAGAGAACAAAAGAATGTTGACCATCTGTTAAATCATTTCCTCATGTTTTGTAGGTACCTTTATACCAACAATAGCTAGGAAAACAAGTTCTCCCTCTGGTAACTGCCAATGACTTAGTTCCTCTTCATTACTCGGAACATCCTCGATCTGATATGATCTGTAAGCAATAGCTACACAACGCAAACTCCTTGCAGCCATGTCTTCAATTTCTTTCTTAAAATGTGATAACTGCAGAGTATATTAAAGTCACTGAGAACCAACGGTCAGCGGAAAGATTCGCAGAAGTGGTAAATGTTGATCTATGGAGCATTATTTTAAAAATTCAGAAGTGCCAGAGAAAAATTTATGTTTAGTTGATGCAAAGATATTTTATTATCTCAAGGAATGACTTTCACGGACCTTCTCTTCATCCATCGGGAGCACTTGATCATTTTCATCCATGTAATTTGTACAAGAAGCAAGTACTATTTCAGCAGCCCCTTTCCAGTGTATATGAACATCAGAACCAGGCTGCAGAATTAAACAAAGGAAGCATTAGCACCGAATGAGTGAAATCTGCAGAACTGAATGGTAAATCAAACAGCTTCAACCTATGAACCTGTGATATCACATACGACATCTGTAAACTGAACAATAAGTTCAAATAATTGAACCTCATTAGTGGAAAAGTTCTCTAGGGAATGTGAAGTAGTGGAGAAACTTCCAGTTCATGGAAATCCCCCTAAGAAAATGGAAAATTAAAAAGGAAAGTCACCCGTGGTGTGATGTCTTCAAACTAACTTTCTCCTGCCAAACCACATATATTATTTTTGGGAAAATAGCTGATTTGGTATCTTAAGTTAGAGCCTTGACATAGTTAGGTCCCATAAGTTTTTTTTCAGTAAGTTAAGAGCCTTATCGTCGTTAGGTCCCATAAGTTTTTTTTCAGCCTTTATACTCCCTAAACATTTTACGCGCTGTCATAGTGGTTCCCCACTACTCGCCTCAATGAACTTGACTTCTGTCGGAAAATAGCACGCACTGAGCATGTGCCATTCCAATGAGGGCATATTTGTCCAAAGAATATAAAAAACTTGAAAAAAAACCCTATTTCTTTGACAAACTGCCAATTTTTGGAAGAAAATAAACTATTTTTTCAAGTTTTTTAATATTGATTGGATAAATACGCCCTCTTAAAAATGCCACGTGCTCAGCACATGCTGTTCTGTCAAAAGTCCACCAACGAGGTGATGGCAGAACTATCTTAGCAACACGTAAAATGTTTAGGGACCTTAAACGATGATGAGGCACTAACTTTAGGGACCAAATTGGCCGTTTTCCCATTATTTTATCCAGGAAAAAGCAGAAACTTCCATCTAATTCAGATACCCTAGGACAACTCAAGCACACATCATAGGTTCTCCTTCAACTTAATTCAAGCAGCTAAAATATAGAATCAATTAGGTTGTTCCATTACAAGAAATATAGCCTTAAATTCCTTCGAACTTTGCCTAATTAAGTGGGCAAATAAACCAGCATAATAGAATCTATCTTCGAGCTTGCACAAACACATACACATGTATGCCAACCAGAGGAAACATACAAAACATAGTGCCAGTCAAAAAGAGGCTCAGCTATTTCAAACATATTCCACTCCTTCCATAATGGATTCTCCAAACCATTTTTTTCTCTTTATGAAAAAGAGGGAAAAAGAAAAATGGTAAGAGTAATACAGAACACAAACATGTAATGATGTAGATTTGACATTACCAGTTTTACAGCAACACCCCCTCGCTTTTTCTCTGAGTTGAATGGAAAAGCATGGATAATTGACGAATTTGATCTGACAAGATCAAAATCCATCCCAAGCTGGAGGGCAACAGAGGTTAAAACCAGTTAGCAAAAGTACTCTCCCCACAGGCTTTAAAAAATAATAATAATTAAAAAGAATAGAAAAGCATTTCCCCAAAAAAATAAAGAAATGAAAAAATCATAGCAAAATGAGATAAAAAGGAATTACATTTACTCCCCACTGGAGAACAGCCTTTTCTGTTGGTGACCCAGAGACTTCTACATCTCCACCACCCTGCCAAAGATCCATGAAAGACCAAGCACATGCTTCATTGACCATGTTTTGATGTAGTAAATATATAAGGTGCCCAAGAAAATAAAAATGACAGAAAATTCAAGTGCATGACAATAAAACAAGTATGTTTAGCATACTGAAGAACTCTGTAAATTTGAAGCCCGCACGAACACAATATATCAAACTTCAAGTGCAAGATTTTATTTGCAGAGACATTTCAGTTTAAGTGATACAGCAATGTTTAAGCTTTATTTGTGGCTGTTGCCTAAATTAGGAAAATTTAGATAAGAGAAGAGCCTACATGTAGATGAATAGAAAGAAACAATAAAAGCAAAGGAAAGAAATCAACAAGAGGATGAAGGGAAGGAGGCAAAACCTCACAGCAAACAACTTATATTTGATCATCAGACACTAACCACCTCATCTGATACCCAAAAGGCCAAGAACCAGAACTACTTCACAGCAGAGAAAACTTCATAAAGTGAATTTGACAACCAAGAATCTTTGACTAGAAAAGCTGTACCTAGCTACACCTTAAGAGAATCAGACCTGATTAAACTGCAACTACAAACTACTTTTACAAAGAATTCCCCATGCTCAATCTGGCTCTGAGAAAATGCTTTACTAATTAGAGGGGGAACTGATTAACCAGTTGAAGTCCTAAAACTGAATAACCGAAAAATAAGTAATACCCATGTCAAGAAAATCTAGCGCAGCTCGCTTCAGAAAACTAAGGACCCAACAATCTCATCGGCACTTAAAAAGTCAGGAAAATGGAATTAGTTTCTTCAACCACCATTAAGAACACACATGCAATCAAAGACCAAGCCTGGTAAGTTCATATTCTTAACTGATCAACAATTATATGTTCTCCATAAAAAGGCAAAATATATTGATATCTGAATAGATGCAAGATTTAGTGTCCTATACATCAATGGTAAAGTTGAAATATCTTGAAAAGTACTGTCATGATGAAGTTCAAATTTGCCTTTCTATAAAGAATGCCACCATGTAAGGAGAAGTTAGATGCGGTAAAGCATAACCAAAGGCACAGCAGCAACACATACGTGAAAAATATTCAGCTGTAATCTAATAAAAAACTCAGATCACTTTAGAAGAGCACCAGTTCCCATCACATGGAAAATTTTCTCCATTCATTTGGTCCCATGCAACCATCCAAACCCCCCCCCCCCACAAAAAAAGAAAAGAAAAGAAAAACAACCATTTTTCTTCTTCTCTTTAAAGGTGGTTGCCATATCGGATTTCCAAATGCAGATAGACTGACAATGACAAGTTTAGCAAAATGAGACGTGTACAAAATGAATACTGAGCAAACATTAGTCTAGAGCCCAACAGTTCAGAACTAGATTAAGAAACATTTCCATCATATATGACTATAGTATGTAGGAAACCACATCTCAAGACTTAAAAACATAAAGGGATGTGAATGGATCTGACGAAAGAATTTCACATGAACCATATCCACACGTTTCACGTACCTCAGGCATAAAAACACTGCCTGTTGTGTTCTGTGCAATGCCTTCAATGAGAAGAGATTTAAGTTTAGGAGGCAGTAATGACTTATTATCAGGGGGGTTGACCTTTTTTCCACAAACACAGGCCTCAACCACAGTCATCTGTTCAACAGGAATAAATTGTGGTCAGGGTGAATCTTTTCCCCTTTTCCTGCCAACCAAGAAATAACTCAAGCCCTCCACCACCAAGGGGTCAGGAAATATGAATTAAATGAAGGAAACACAAATAGAAGATTAACAAGGAGAATAAAGTGCCAAAGAAAATAGTTGGAGTTTCAAAAGGAGATGCATTAACCTCATTCAGGGTCAAGGTTCCAGTTTTATCACTACAAATGGTAGTGGCAGAACCCATAGTTTCACATGCAGAAAGCCTCCTTACCTATAATTCGAATTGTGTCAGAACAAGGAATGCACAGAAAAACATAAATAAATAATCTGCACATAAAAGAAGACTGAAAGAAGAAGAAAAGCTTCATAACATCCTTGAAGCAGCATAAAGGAGAGAGTTGCACACACCAAGGCCTTGTCTCTCATCATTTTTCTCATTGAATAGGCAAGCCTACAACAAAAATAACATTGTTATAAGTTAAGAAAATCAGAAAAATAATCTTGAAGAATTTTAAAGCTATTTCACAGGATTCACAATATGCATTGATTAAAATACTTTCTAACATGTCTAGCAACTAAGATATGCGTCGATCTCAAAGAACGACAAGTTACTAATTTGAAATGCTACAGAAGGGTAAATGGTATCTTGGACTTCCGTTACAAAGAAATAGAAACTAGTATCTGTTTTCAGTAAAACCTTGAAGAGAAGCCATAGCTACAAAGAGAAAAACAATAAAAATGGCCTCTGAAAAAGGAAAGGTGATGTTTCCTCCACTCACATAGCAGGTGTTATATCCACCCAACAAATCCCCGCCCCGCAAAAAAACAAAGAAAAAAGAAGTCAAATGCACGAGGCATGACTGAAGAATACAAAATAAAAATCCCAATATGAAAGCTGAGGAAGTTGGTAGCAAGTAAATTATTTGGATTCCAATCAGAATTCCAAAAATAATGTTAAAGTACTCCAAGAAGAGAAAGTCCAACAAACATAAATATATGCCAAAATCTAGTGCAAACAACATTTAGTTCTGGTTGTTTTTCAATAGAACACCTTAACTGAGATAAATAAGAACATAAATCTTTAAAAAGATAGTGAATCCATCATATTTGACTGTATGAACATTATTAACATTCTTAGCTTCTTGATCAAACATCCCTTGTTTATCAGATATTTTTATCAAGCTTCACATGCAGCCATGTAATAATCATGCTAGCAATGAAATGGGCCAGCCCACTAAAAAGGAAAAGAATCATCAGTAAATAATGGAACAAATCACCCATTGTATGGTAATACGATTGGTAGACAGAATCGACAATAAAGGAAGATCAAGATAGATGCAGCACAGAACAGCATTCTTGCACAAGAAATAAGACAGGTGAAGATTAGCAATCAAAACTCACGTCAAAGTAACAGCTAAAGGAAGCCCTTCCGGTACAGCAACAACTACAATGGTCACCTGCAGGTCCATTAAGCATGACTCAAGGACTTGTAACAAACATATGAAACTGAAAGACATATATATGTTTGTCTGTGGGTTTACAAGTCGATAGAAAATTTACATACAGCGACAGTAAAAATGCTGACGGCTCCATCCACTGCAGTACTAGCTTTGGTCCTCCCAGCTTCAAATTGACGACTACCATCTGGGTTATAAGTATGGCCAGAAAAATATCTGTATAATGGCAGAGTCTCAATTTGTAAGTCACAAAACTTTTTGACCATTATCTGCAACAAAGGTTAAGGCGAAAAACAGAGTGCCAGTATGAATTTTGGAACCACCTGGCCACGAGCACAATAAGAACAGCCACGGCTACTGCAAGTCCAACAAAACCAATAAATGTTGCAACACCATTTAATCGAACCTAAATCGAATTAAACACTATGGTCAACTTTAAATTATAGCTACAAACGACATTAAGGTACCTTTTCAGAATTTTTATCAAGATACCTGCAATGGTGTTTCTTCACCATTATCTTCTGAAATACTTGCCATAAGTAATCCCCATTCCGTATTTATCCCAACACTAGTTACCTGAAACATTTTGTAACCAAAAAACTTAGAATAAGATATTGAAAGACTAGTAAAAGGACCTACCAGTCGATAATCATCACAAAATAGAAAGTGAAATTTTTGGGGGAAAAGAAAGGATGTTAGGATAGCAACTCCACTGTTTATCCCTTTTGTGATATACAAACCCAAAAATCTTGCTTTATGTAAATATTTGTTCCCCATGGAACCACCTGAACTCTGAACAGGAATGTTATTTAATAATACCAACCAGTATGACAACAAGGAATACTACACAATCCATAATTTCAATAACTAAAGTTGAAAACATCTATAGTAACTTATACATCAGACCAGAATGTCATGACAACATAGCAAGCTCCCATTCTGGTGGTGAGACTTCAGATAATTCAATACTACCCAACAAAAAAGGTGCCAATAAGGTCAATTTAATATTTAATTAACAGGAACCCAGAGAAAACCAGAGAGCATACTAGTGTAAGAGAGTTGTAAATAATTAGTTAAGGACCAATGAACCAAGTCCTACCGACCAGAGCAGTCATCTTACGTAGAACTAGGAAAGACCAAAAGATCTAACAAAAAAGGCAGTATCAGAGTTGCAATTAAATGGATGTCTTCAAACGTGCATGTCAATCCAAAGCACCAGGAGGCAAGTGAAACCAATGGCTGCTCCAGTAACCCACATTTGCAACATACATTGTAACCACATTTTCTGTCAACCATGAGAATAGAAAACTCATATGCATAATAGAATAAATTAATGTGGCAATGATCTGTGCATCATTTGGTAGAGGGAAACGGACAGAAAGGAGAGGTGAGGTTAGGAAGAAAAGCATTAAATTTTGGGCGTTTGGATTGACTTCTATAGAAGAAAAATAAATTAATAGGAGGGGAATAGAGGCATCAACTCTATAATGTCATTCTCCTTTCCATCCAAAGGTTTACTGAATCAGAGGGAAAGGAGACTAACTCTAATGATCTTTTTGTATTAAGTAAATCACCCTTCTCTTAAGATGTTTTATCAGAACAACAAATATGTCAACAAATAGCTTATCCCTCCTTTCCCTCTTGTCAACATTCTGAACAGCATAAACACTCTCTCCTCTCCTCCCCTGCTCTTCTTCTCCCTAATTGCTCTCCTTTCCTCAATCCAAACACAGCTTTCTGTATAGACTTATCAGGTGCTTCCCAACGACTATCTTTATGTATCTTGGAGCATATGTATTCACTATATGTTTGTTTTTCACCTTCCCCTATTGATTCTGTTCTTTTTTCTCCTCCTCCAGACTCTAGTTAATTGTGAATGAACCAATCTACTCAAAACCCAAAACTTTGTTCATGTAGAGGAAGAGAGAAGTTACTTCCAAGTACATTTTTTCTCCTAGCATTTATTATTTCGAGATACCAATTTTAAACATGAATATATTCTTAGAATCATAAAATAAATCCATACTCTTTTTCTTCTTTTCTTTACGCATTTCCTTCTAATACTATATATTAGATTCTTATTTTAGCAACTTTCTTTTTTATATTTTATTTTTTATTTTAATATTTTGCAATAAAAATAATTTTTTTAAAAAAGTCAATGCAATCATTGCACAGGGAAATAGCTAGTTGTCTATTAAATTTTAATTTTTTGTCTTCTTTTTTGTTAGATTCCTTGGGAAAGGAATCACACTACCACCTCCATCTAGGAATTCGCTTTCCTGGTATTCTTCATTTATTTTCACAGATCTAAGGAATCATATTCCTTTCCCAAAACATAAATAATGAACCAAACACAAGAATTTAAAAATTGAAATATGACTACTTTCCCTACGACTTTCCTTGGACAATCAAATGAGGCCTAAATGCCAAGTAAACATTATTTCTAAAGGAAAGCCTAGAGAATATTGCCATATCCATGGCCATGCACATATGCAAAGAGTTCATTGAGAAGATCTCATACCTGTGGCCTACACACTCAATACAGGTTGCACTGTGATTGTCCAGTATTATTAGATTAGAGAAAAATAATATGCTACACGTCTATTGATTCTTTATCATGAGCCAAAACTATACCTTTTGCTTTCGAATGAAGTATATGTGCAGAATCTCAGACAACTGGGCAAATACATCTACAGCATAACAGCAACCCTCCAGTATTCATCAAACTACCATTAAATTTCATTTGAAGAACTATTCAACTCCATGCCAATTTGACCCCCAAAAAAAATTGCCAAGAGAACAAACGACAAGGTAACCAGGTTTAAAAGTAAACATCAGCACTGAACATTAACATTCAGTTTAACTTCAAAGAAACACCAGCACTTTGACACCACAGAGCAGTAAATGTGAATAGATATGGTAAATAGCAGAAAGATCTTACCAGCATGACACCATATCCATCAGCTACTTTGCATCCAGACATAAGAAATGGAGCTTTTGAGTCCTTGTGAACCTGCCAAAGTCATTGTGGACTCATGACCAAGAAAGAGAAACACTCAGCCAAACCAAAATATAGAGTGACACTCGCAGTTACATACAATCTTGCTCTCCCCAGTCATACTTGATTCATCAATTGCCAGAGAATGACCAGAAATTAGAATTCCATCAGCAGGTACCTGCAGCAAATCCGAAAGCAAGTCAATACACGCAAGTTGAAGGATTGCAAAACCACCATGAACAACGGAATCACTCAAAGATTTACCTGGTCACCAATTTTGAGAGGCACGACATCACCAACAACAATCTCAAATATTGAAATTTCAACTCGCCTCCCATCTCTAACGACCTGCTCATGTATTTCTCAAATTATAACCCAAAATATAACTCTGTAGGCATCAACGGAAATATATGCACACCTCCAAGTGTATATTTTGCTTCTCTTCATTCAAACTTTGGAACTGAAGTGATTGTCTATAGTCGCTAACAGCTGCAGGAACACAGGAAAAGATTTTTGCAAAAAGAAGTGAGAAACTAGGAAAAATCATGCTAAAGCACCTTCACATATGAATTAGCTTCGCAACTAATATCTAAGAATTCAACAAGGGGAAAATATCTAGAAATATGAATTTGGTAACAAAGACCCCAGAAAATAAATTATTTGGGAACAGGGACCTTTTACAAGAAACGACCTTGCATGTTTAAAGAAAACTCTTCTCGAGAAAACATGATGCCTTTTGCTCATAAGCTGGAAGGTTCTCCTATTTGCTTACCAGAGGAAGGACTCTAATCTAGCTGACTGCAAAAAGCACTAGAATGCTCAAATGCAGAAAGCAGCACTTTACTGTCTCATTCACCAACTCATATCTCTCACTCACTACACAATACCATTTAGCATCCACACATACCATCAATAGCTAGAGCAGAAAAAACCCTAAATTTTGCACATCCCAACAGCTGAATCTTTTATCCATTACCATACCTGTCACAACTATGACAATGATGACCGCCAAGGCAATGCTTCCACCATCATACCATCCTTCTTTTATACCCTAAAAGGTTAGAATAGATATGAGACTAAGGTATGCAAATGAAAACCTCCAATTGCGTCAACTATCAAAAAGATAAAAGAAGCAGATTACACACAATAACTGCATTCTTTCCCCGACAAATTCCTCCCATAAAAAAATGTATTGTTCATTCCATATTCAGAATATAAAATATTCACGATGCATAAGGGGGAATGCCAGTGCCTTTTGCTAGCATAAACCAAATAAAATTAAGATAGCAATCAGATTCAGATTCTTAATCTTACCTCTGTCTTTATGCCAAGAGCTAAAGAAGCAGCTGCAGCAACCATCAAGATCATCAAAGTCGTGTCACGGCAGGCTTCCCAAAGAAATCTCTGCATCGCAATCCATGAAGAAGAAAATTAGAGACATATGTCTTATCATGTACTTTATTACGGGATTTTGGGGAAACAAAACAATACAACTGGGTGCCACGAATTAAAATCATGTAATAAAATTACCCAAAAGCTCCGCCCCTTTTTACGAGGATACGTGTTGGATCCGAAAGCATTCTTTCGTTTTATCAGGTCAGTCTCATCATCATGAATCCCTTTCTCAAGACTTGTTTTTAATTTATCTGCCACACCCTTAACCTATTGGTAAGATATCCAAAGAAAAAATTAAGATCATGTAGAGAACCAACCTGATTTTCAGTAAAGTAAGAGAAAAAGGAAAGGGTGACCAAATGAATATAGCAGTGGACTAACCCCACTATGCCGCTGCAGTGCAGAAATATCATTGTCCCTTCCCATTTGAGAAAGCTCTTCTTGGCTGATTTCAAAATCCCCAACAGGGGTAGCACTAGGAGGCAGCTTTCTTGGGGATCCAGATACTAAAATTACTGAAGTAAATTAATACAAAACCAATATTTGTAGAAAATATTTAATCACCTTGAAATTGCAATCATTTTGGAGGAATCTTATCAATAACTTTTGTATTAATATTTATTCTGAAACAAGTATTTAGAATATTATGGAGAAATCATGCAAATAACATTTATTTTTTACAAGGCAAAACATGGGCCAAAAAACTTGCAAAACTTTCAGGCATCTCATCCTAAAGAAGCAATTTCCAATCAAGAAACGGGAAATCATTCTCAAGGTTGCATTCATAGAGGTTTAACCAGAAGGCTAACAAGAAGATAAACAAATCAAAAGTTTCCCTGGATTAATCCTCCCCTAAAAGCAAATTATACCAAATGGCAAAACTTGCCTACATCTTGCATTTTCAAATAATCAGTTTTATGAACATGTATTTCCAAAAAAAGGGAAAAAATATTTCCCAGGTAAAAGCGACTAAAAATACAATAATTTAACATTCAATTCCAATTTCTCATTTCATCATTACGCTTATCATGTTTTTCTTCCATATTTTGAGATGAACCATCACCAGGCAAGATATTTTGGGTTTTATATCTTAATCATATGACAAGGAAGATAGCTTTTGTGCAATATAGAACCTAAAGAATAAGAACTACAATTTGTATTAATGCCAGTATGCAGCAAGCACTTGAGCCCCTACAACGGATATATCAAATAATACTTGAATAATGATATAGGACAGGGTATAAGCTAAAGATGTTTAGTTCACTTTACATCTTAATTATATGTCAAAAAAAAAAAACGCCAGCTTTCTCACAATAATGACCAAAAGAACAAATAGACCAGTTATGTTTTCATGCCCATACGTTATTTTTCATAATAGTCAGCCATAAGGAAATTATAAAACTCAGACCAGTTCTGCCTGTGAACGACGGAGGTAATCCTTTAGATATGAAGATTTAAGAAAGAAAAGAATCTTCTATTCCTATGAAGCAATCAATACGGCACTGTTCCGCATTTTGGTTAGGGGAAGAATTAGTAAAAGTAACAAATAATTGCCCTGATTATATTAAACACTATCCAACATGGATGAGAACATGGTTAAAAATGTATCCTAGGGAAGCTACACGTTAGAAACCTCAAAGCCCTCTAAGGTCAATCCATCCATCTACTCACAAAAGAAATAAAATCAACTGCAGAACTCTTCTCAATATCACAAGTGGCATTGGTGAACAGCAGGCAATAGATTGATATGATAGCACTGCTCATGAGAAGATGTGATCACTAGGGTATTATCCAGGACGGAACTTTACTAATCCCACTTCATATCACAACTTGTGGTTGTCAGCGTTTAAGAATGAAACAGCTTAGATGCAACTCCAACAGAAATCAATTAAAGTGGCATACCATCTAGACCTCGTGCAGCAGCTTGAAAGAGAACGGCTGCCTGATAAAGCAATTTTACATCAATATTTGCAAACACCAACCAAAAGTAATTAACAAATCAGGTCAAGAGAGAAAATTCACCCGAATGACTTGAGCATGGGCTCTAATCTTAGCTATCAATTGCTTCCTCTCTTCCTCCCTTTTCAAATCCAACGTATAACGAAACCGACGAGAGGCATTCAACACCAGCGCAGCTTGCTAAACACAGATAGACAGTCCATTTCAGTTCAAGGAGTCAAATATATCCTCATCTTAAAAAAATATACTTTTTGAGTTCAACCATACTACACTATAACAGTGCCACATCTTCCACTAGAACCTCAATTACTTCTACGCAGGCAACTAACAAACAACATTCGGCTTCTACTCTATAAATTCATCTTTGTTACCCGTAATCAGATTAAGAAAATCTCCACCACTTAAACACCTCCCACATTGTGAAAATAACAACATGGGATTCTCAAGAACATACCCGCCATCTTCTTAACCGGTCGACAGGAGCACTCTTGGTCCGAAAAATATCAAAAGGGCCGGAAGCGTCATCCTCATCGTCCGCAAACCCACGAGACCCGCGGCTCCCCAACTCCAAATCATAGTCGCTGTTGTGGTGACGCCGGTAAGGGGAGCCCTTGATGTTATCCTCAGCCATTGTTGAAGCTGCTTTGCGATGCAAATTTTATCAGAGTATTGTCGCAGGAGAGATGACACCAACTGGAGATTGTTTCCAACAGTTGCTTCAATTCGCACATAGAAAACAAAAAAAAACGAGAAGAGCAGTGCACTCTCGGAGCACAACTCATATATCTACCAAGCAAAATTAAAAATACAATTCACACAATCAGAGAGAAAGCCCCAAATTCTATGCATTTTAGGGTTTGTCGGTTACAGTACAAGGTAGCCGACCACTCTGCGGCACGCATAATCACGATATAACAAACTCTTATACATATATATATGTTTTGGTGCTCAGCATGGATTGGAACAGTAAAAACTATAATATTTCATTTACTGTTATCACAAAAAAGAAGGGAGGAAAAAAGAGAAATGAGATGCCATTGATGTACCTCGAAGAATTGAGACGGAACGAGAGAAACAATCCGCACGGAGAGCGGTCTGTGTGCGAAAGTGCCCGGAAGATGAGAGGAAACTTCTGAGAAGTTTCACGCAGAAAATTTTGAACTTTTAAAAAGTATGGGCATTTCTTTTATTTTTTTCACCGCAGTAATTTCTCTTTTTCACCGCGGTAATTGTATAGTGCTTATATGGCTTAAGCCGGTAAGTGAAAACCAGAGGGGAAAAATATGATTTTGCTTACAAAATAAGTAAGGTATACGTGTACTGAAAAATACATAAATTATAATAAAAAAGAAAAAAAGTAGAGCAATACCCTTTATTCCTCAAATAAAATAGAGCAGATTAAAAATTAGCACAATTCAAGCAAAGAACATGGGTAAGATTCTATTTTTAAGTTCGAACAGGTTGTCTTATACTTCAAATAATTTTTATTTTAATTTATTTTAGTAATTGTGGGTTAAAATTGAAACAATATAATTTCAAAAAATTCCCTGCATACACCTTATTTTTTATATTATAAGTTTTATAATGATATTTATTCATTTAAAAATAAAATAAAATAAAAATGTTACAATGATTTAAGTTTGTGCTCCAAATAAATTAGGTTCACTTAAAATTTTTTCCAAAAAAAAAGAGAGAAGAAAAAACACTTCTTTTCTTAAAACAAAGAATAAACATTTCTAACCAAATTAAGTTATTGTTTTTTCTTTTATGCTCTAGGAGAAAGGGGATATGGCTTGAATTCAAGACTTTTCACATGATATAGAATGATTTATGAACTAATTCGGCTATTGCTTTAACTAAGTGACTACTTATAATTAGAAGAATCAACAATTTATGATTACTGAAAATCAGTTTAAAGAAAATGAAAAGCAAATATAACGACAAATATTTTTTAAAAATATTAATATTTTCATTCTTTTTTTGAACTTCTTTCGCTCTATTTTATTCTTTTATAATTAAAAAGACCTTAATACTCAAATAAAGTTTCAAAATTTAAACTCAAGTCTTATTCAAAAAATTAGTAATAGATATTCAAGTTTTTTTATTTATAAAAAAAGTGAGAGAGAGTGAAAGAAGTTGAGAGTAGAGTGAGAATATCATTTTGCTTTATTTTATTATCTTAACCAAGAAACTATCATAATATTTCTCAAAAGGGGGAGGAAAAAACGAAACAGCCATAATATTAATGCTAATAATTTTTGTGTAAAAAAAACACAAAATACTACATGAAACCAACTAGCCCCACTATTTACATAGTTGTAATATTAATAATAATATCTTCTTTATTGTTGCAGCTCGTTTATACTCAAAAAATTAATTAGAAATTATAATTTTTTATTTTTTTTATCTCTTTCTGGGTGCTAAGAGGCAACAATACTATCACTAATATCATAATTTAATATTTAAGTATTAAACTAATATTAAACATAACAAATTTGAATCTTGTTGAATATATAAAACTTATTATTTCGTAAATATATTAAATATAATCATAGTCGAATTATAATGCTTAATCTCAAATTATGATGATTTAATTGAACTAAATTTTAGTGAATTTTATACTTTTTAAAGTTAAATTGTATTAAAAATATAAAAATAAATTATTTATAAAAAATTAAAATAAAAAATTATTTAAATTAGTCGGCCCAATTTTCTTTTCTTGATGTAGCCTTTCATCCAACAAGTAAAGAAAAAATGCAACGCGTTTATTCATGTTGAGGACACCGCGTGGCGGTTCCCGATTATCGCTTTTCTACTTTTGCACGTTGTCTGAAGTGGGGTCCGAGTAAGGTGTGGCTTCAGGTTTCCATAGGAATAGTATTTTAATTAAAATAATACTTCTTTTTCCCGATGATTTGGGAACACTTTCTGTCCTCGGACAGGTGCACCATGCCACAGGACCAAATTCTAACATAACAGCAAAAGGTGGAGAAGTCCTGGCCGTGACATTCAACTGTCTTTTTTTTATTTTATTTTTCTGGGTGAGACAGTCTGCTGTCATGGAGGATATAGAGACTTCCAATCTGCTAAAATATAATTTAATATATAATTTAATATATTAATTAAATTATATTATATATTTTTTTATTTTAAAATATATAAAATTTTTAATTATTCTTTCAAAAATATTTTTATTTTTTTTCTAGTTTTAAGTATAATTTTTAAATACTATACTCACTATTAAATATAATTTTTTATTTTTATTGTATTAGTAAAATTATTTTAAAATATAATAAAATATTTTTAATTTTTATTTCTTAATTTATAAAAAAGTTAAAATTTTTATATTTTTAAAAAAAGAGTATTATTATATTAAAAAATTAATAAATTTAAACTAATTACAATAATTTGTTATGATATAATTTAATTAGTGCATTAAATAATGATAGTGTAGGGAAAGATTCCAATTCTAAGTCAATATAGGTCAAGTTTTCGATTGTTGGGATTTTCTTTTTTTATTGTTGAAAAAGAACACAATTGGGAAAAGCTTTCTTTTTTCTTTTTGAAGAACATTTAGGAAAACTTAGTTTAGAAAATTTAAATAACATTGTTATTTTAGTAATATTAATACGTAAAAGAAGTCTTGAAAATATTTATGTAGTATTCCCTTGAAAACAATTTATTACTGTATTATTTTTAAAATAGAAATAGAAACAATTGTCAACAAACCAAAAGCTGGGGAAAAAAACTGAAAGCAACTGTCCATTCAAAAAGAAAAAAATTATAAACAACTGGATCCTTGCATGTATTTATTATTTCATTAGTATATATACTCTCTCTATTTTGAAGTGAATGCTTACATTTTTATTTTAGGATGTTCGGAATTAAACATTTATTTTTAAAAATAATTGTATATTTCTTTTAAATTTCTTCATACTAACTTTAATTCAAGAGAATTAAATTTTACTAACGTCCACTGCTAATTTTTTAGACTTTTTAAAAGAATTTAAACTCTAATGACATATGAATCTCACTACTAATAAAGGAATTTGTATTTTGAAATAAAAAGATTAATTTATTTATACTCAAATTACTTTCTTTTTTATTCAATTCAAATTAAGATATTTAATTTACTCTCTTCGTTTTAAAACATATGTCATGGTTTCATTTTACACGAGAATTAAGATTTTAAAAATTTTACAAAAAATTTGATAAATATCTAATACGCCCTTATTTAAAAATAGTTGGTTAATGTTTTAAATTCAAATTCAACAATTAAATTGGTATTTTAAATAGTTGGTTGATTAAAAAAATAATTTTTAGAAAATAAAAATATTTAAAAAGTTAGTAAAAAATAATGATAAAATAAAAAAATAAGAAATGGAGCATTATGTATAGAAGAAAAATATATATTTTAAAATAGACTGAAAACGAGACAAATATTTTGCAATGAAAAGGATACTATACAACTAGGTACATGATATATATGCTATATACTCTACATAATATATTGTATATATAATATGTATAATAAAATTGTAACTCAATTGATTAGAAATACTTCTTATTAAAAATATTTATTGATTTTGATCCATATTTCCGTTTACTTTCTTCATATCTCAAAACAATATACCAACTGTCTGCAGCATTTGTTTTGGCTCTGGATCTGTCATCTGGTTCCTAATATCCTGACTCCTTACTCAAAATGGAATGTAGTAGGAAAAAGGTAGCAATCGAATTGGAAAAGGTTGTTTACCATAAAAGGAGAAAGCAAGGAAAGGTTCAAATGTTCTCTGTTGCGACATGGGCGTGATCCCAATACCGATGACTTGGAGCGCCGGTGGGGACAACAGCAAATCCAGCTCATGGTTTATTAACTTCAATCCGGCCAATGATACTCGACAAGTGATTTTTTTCTCTTTTTTGAAAACTTGCATTCTGTTTCTTGTTTTTTTTCTTATAAAGAAAACTTCCATTTTGGAACACATCGAGTCAAATCCAATTTTAAATCCATGGGGTAGATGAGTTTTAAATTAGGTTGAATTTAAATTTAAACTGATTTGAAAGTTCAAAAAAATTTGAATTCAAAGTTTTGAAAACCTTCGTTAGAAAATATATGTGGTAAAAAATGTAGGGACAAATCCAGAAACTATTGAGCAGCCCTAGGGAAAGATTCACTTTGTTTCCCAAAAAGAAAATGGTGTTCTCAGAGTAATAATAAAATTAATAAAAACTAAAAATGTAGAATAATACTACTGGTTGTGGGATAATCATCATGATTCATTATGTGCACACGACATTTGCACAGTAGAAAAAAATTAGTCGTGGATGACTGATAAAGCATAGTAGGTGGCTGATATTGCTAGGAGAGAAGTAGTGGGAGAATGAAATTATATTGTTTTTGTGAAAATATCTTTGTCGCGGTTAGATTTTTAATTTGTAGTAGCTATAAATTTTTTTTTTTTGAGTTGTCAGTAGAATTCTTAATCTCTACCGAAAGTGTGCATAAAGCAAATTTTGTCTCGTGCAATAATTCACAAAATACACAATAAGCTAAATTACACTAGACAAACTCTATGCGATATGATGGGCTCATATTATGAAAGAGATTTAATCCTTGGTGGATGGTAGATGATTTCATTAGGCCAATTCCATTTGACAGTTAGAAAGAACGATATTTAATTCAATTTAATTGTTTTTAAATAAAAACTAAGTTATAATATTTTTGGGAAATTTTTTGTAATTATCTACTAATTATTTATAAAGCATAGTAGGTGGCTGATATTGCTAGGAGAGAAGTAGTGGGAGAATGAAATTATATCGTTTTTACGAAAATATCTTTGCCCCGGTTAGATCTTTAATTTGTAGTAGCTACAAATGTTTTTTTTTTCCTTTGAGTTGGCAGTAGAACTCATAATCTCTACCGAAGGTGTGCATAAAGCAAATTTTATCTCGTGCAATAATTCACAAAATACACAAGAAGCTAAATTACACTAGACAAACTCTATGTGATATGATGGGCTCATATTATGGAAGAGATTTAATCCTTGGTGGATGGTAGAAGATTTCATTAGGCCAATTCCATTTGACAGTTAGAAAGAACTATATTTAATTCAATTTAACTGTTTTTATATAAAAAGTAAGATATAATATTTTTGGGAAAATTTTTGTAAGTATCTACTAATTATTTATAAAGTCTCGTTATATTAAAAATTTTTAATTTTATTTTTATACAATTACATTATTTTTGTGTTTTTTTTGGGATTATCGCTTACCAACATGGCAATTTCCGACAATGAAAAGTATATTGTTATGATTACTTACCAACTAAATATAAGAGTCTTGTTATATACACTATCTGTTTATTAGATTTTCATTACACCTAAAAATGTACTGAAAACTATTGTGTGGCATACAATTTTAGTGTATGGGTATAAAAATAAAAATAAAGAATATGAGAAAAAGGAGACTCTTATAAATTATTTCATAGCATTTAGAGAGATTTTCTCTACAATTTTTTACTTTTAAATGCCATGTCTTTGTATCTAATTGCTACTTGCGTCACAAAAAAGGTTTTCTAATAAAATAGATTATGAATGAAAAAAAGAATAATCTCCTTAACATAAAATCATTTTAAAAAGATTAATTATTTAGTATAAAAGTTGGTTTCAGAATTCTCATGAGTCGAACTAAACTCAAAACTTAACTCATATTTTAGTTTTAAAAAAAATCTTAAATCATATCTCTCATTTGGGTCATTAACATGAGTTCATTGAGATATTTATCAAAAAAAAAAAGAAAAAGAAAAAGAGTTCATTCAGAAAAATATCAAATCAAATACTAAGCTATTCGTGAATTGGCTTAACTCATTCCTACCCCTACATCTCTTTATTTTTTTTTCTTCCCAGACAACGCAAATAGAACATGAGCAAAAGTCTTCCAAGAGTTTGTGGACTAGTTCATGCGAAAACATCTTAAAGTTTCATCATCCAGGAAACAAAGTATATTTACCGAAAACATGTAGAGAAAGATACATACCAAGCTAGAAGATCACAAAAATGATCCTTTGAATTTGGAAGAAACTTATATGCCGTGGGATCAACGCAGTCTCTTCTCTGCATTCGCTCATAAAACAATAAAAGAAGTTATTCCAGCACTACTGATATATATTCTTAATCTTTTCCTCACCGAATACATGCAGAAAAAGAGATATACCAGGAAATATGAACTCCTGCCCCGGAATATGGCTTTCGCGAAAGAAGTTTAAAGAGGAAGAGTTGTAGCTCTGTGCAGCTTCAACAGTGAGGCAAAGAATATGCAAAGATTTCAGGAAGGAAGGAGAATGCAGAAAGCTTTAGATGGAAAGATTTATAGCAGTTTCTGATGTTACCCCGCATATTGACTTTCGTTAAGCAGAGCTGGAAATCCAGACAAAGTTCAACTGAATTTCTTTTGTATGACTTTAAATCTTGTAATACACTATTTTTTATATTGTTTATCACACTAATTAAATTGTATTACATCTAACATCTTTGAATTAAGACAAAATTAATGATGTCATTTAATTAATATAGTAGGCAATATATTAAAGAGTTTATTAGAAGATTTGGAGTCATTTTTTGTAGAAACTTTTATTAAGTTGGTATTTTTAAATCTTCTACCAAAGAAAAGTTAGTGTTTTTAAAACGTAACTTTTGATTTACGAAACTGTTTCGAGAAGCAAGGTATAAAAAAAGTAACAGGAATTGACAGATGAGGTAATTGTCAATTGACTATTCAAGATAGAGGTGAATTTTGCCTTTCAAAATGGAATTCGCAAGGCCAATTTACACGTCTTTTCTGTTCCAAGAAAAATTTCCATTTCTTTTCTTTTCTTTTGTTCTACTTTATTGAAGAATGGAGATAAAAGTTGGTCGGGCTCGGGGATAGAGTTTAAGAGCTTTTTCCCTTTCGCTTTTTTTTCTTTTGAAAAAAAATATTTATAAAAAGAACTAATCAAATTTAAAATAAAAAGAAAAATTCGATAGTGTTATGAATTTGTTGGCGCGCAGTCGTCGTCGGCACAACGAAATCGTAATACTAATATAGAGAACTTAATAAAGAAACTATAATGTAGAAAATAGGAAAAACTATAGAGAGAAAATAAAGAGAGAACGCAAGAGCTTTATTGATTCTCTGAGAGTAAAACAATCAATCAATAAGTGTCTCAAATACATCAGTCTAAAGCCCTATTTATAGGGTCCAGGGGTACATCTCAATAAGAAGAGGTAGAGGGTAATCAGAAGACAAATCCTTTCACTAATAAAAGATATGATAGAACTCTCACATCTATTTTCTGGATAGTTGCAGTATCTTTATAACTCTGATATTGGATTACCTCTTTGATATCATATAATGGACATCCACAATATTAATTTCATAACACTCCCCCTTGGATGTCCATTGCATAAGAGTATGCCTCGTTAAAACCTTACTAGATAAAAAACTCAGTGGAAAAAACTCTAGTGAAGGAAAAAAAGTACACTACTCTTTATGCCATATTTACTCCCCCTGATGAGATAATCTTTTGAGATTTCTTAACCAATGCTTTCCAATCAAATGTTGCAATTGGTAAGGTCTTAGTGAATAGATTTGTCAAATGATCAAATGATCAAATTCATTACACATCAATATCATATCTCTTCCAGAGCTCGTGAGTAAAAATATACTTTATCGTATCTCCTTAATTATATTCCAAACTCTATTATCATCCAACAATATAGTTGGAATTTCTCCTTAGAGGATATAGATTTATCTCAAATACATTAATCATGATCACACATATTCTCAACCAACATCATGAATTTCTATTTCTTCAACATGAGTTGAAGATGTGGCTGTTATAATCAACACATGCCTATAAATGCATGGTTTATGTGGATCATATAGGTAACTTATACCTTGCATATCCATCTCAACAGGAGTTGGATTTTCTCAATATTCAAGATAAACTATCTCAAGAAGATATCAAAAAGCAAGTTTAATGCTATCTCAAAATTCATTGGGTAGAGAAGAACTAGAATATATATCTACTTGCACGCGAGCAAGTGTATTCATGCACTCAATTGCAGAATTATGGTACTTCAAGATCAAATAATTCTTCACTATCCTTTAATAGATATAAAGTATCTTACTATAATAACCCAATATTCATTGATGTGCTTTGTCCATATGAAACATCTTCAGGATGTTCAATCAAAATAAAATATTGACTTTTCAAAATGTTGATCACAATACTTGCTTCTCTAAATTCTTCAGGAAAAATATCTTGATAATCAAATTATTTTCTCTTTTGATGATTTTATTTTCAAAATCAAAATCAAGATATCAATCACGCTTCAGACGTGTATCAAAATTATATGACTATAGAATTCATATATTTATCCTGCTGGGACATCTATGCAAATAAGAATATCTATAAGTTGAATATTATATTGACTAACTCTACAGGAGTTAGACAAATAATCAATATGTAATTTTATGCAAATAAATAATATTTTAAACTTCAAGTTCATTAATCCTTGTGCATAGATCAAGATAATAAAAGTCATAAATGATATCCTCTTTTAATTGATGATTTTCTCCCCCTAATGTGGGGAACACTAGGCCAATCAATAGATTGTACAATAAGGATATATTCTGATAGCAAGTACAACTAAGTATATAATTTCTACATATATGGACATACTTGATCATTCTTTTAATAAAAATTTACTAAGATAATCTCATTATGTTCTACATGAATAATTATATGCTTCAAGCATATCGAGTCCATCAGGAACTTCAAATATATGTATCATTATCTAATGATAACAAAGATAACATATATTAAGTGTTATCATACACTATCATATCCACCACTAGAAATATATTTCTTCGTTATCAGTGCCGGGTCTTACGAAGAATCATATGACATAACTCATGGCAAATATTCACTTTTGTAGTTCGCATTTTGTAAGCAAATATTAATTGCTATCTCTTTGGGATTACACTTCAGGTGTATTATTCCTGCTGGGAATACATGTACACTTCAAGTGTACTTGTTAATAGTTTAAACTTTTCATATTTCTCATGCAAACTTTATCATATCGAGTCTGCAGACCTCGATTTGGAAATCCTTGCATATCCTCATTCTGAATCAATATATTATGCGCATTAATATTGTTGACGTCATATACTTGTGCAGTTCTAATATTTCCCAATCATGTTGAGATCTCATCATTTGTCAAACTTTTCAAGTACCTGAATTTCTTCTGGAAATAATATATCAATCATGTTTGGGAAAAAAATTCTGCTGGAATTTAAATCTCCTCGACTTAACATATATGACCATCTTAAGTCTTTGCTCCATTGAGGAGTTTGTATTCTTGGAACTGACTTATCTACATCGTTTTAATTGTGTATCAAATTTATTTATAATAGTAGATTGTCCTTCAGGGACATCAAATATAATAGGAGCATTCTTTGACAGATATTTGTAAGTTAATATACCTGACTATATAAATTATCCTTTGAACTTCTGGTTCAAGGTTTCTTCTATGAGGATCAAAATAGAAGATTAAGATGAGACACATACTTATATATTTATCCAGCCTCATGCTTTCTCCTCTTTATGTTGGGCCAACATATTCAAAATATGAATATCTCCCTTGAGATTTGCTCCCAACATATTTAATAATCTCTTTGAAAACCTATCTCATTACCTTTGTGGTGGAGCAACATAGTGCATCTCTAAATTTAAGATGAGATATATTTGATTTTTTGACCACAAACCAACTACTATGAGGAGAATCAAAATGTGTTGGCAAAATACGAAATAAGTACTAATAGTTATGAACATTCTGCAAGATGTTCAATATTTATCTCAATACAACCAGTATTATTAGGACAAATTATGTCTTTGGGAGAATGTTAAAACATGAGCTCATTATCAATAAATTGTGCAAACTGCAGGTTGCAAAAACAAGAATATACATATGACTATTTGTTGATGTATCAACTAATAATTTCTCCAATTCATCCCAAAATAACACATTCAACCCTATGTGATACTGATAACTTTTAATAAAACAAACAGCACTTATAAATTCATCATATTAGAAAACTTCCGGTTCCATAATAAATTCATAATCATTCTTCGTATTTTAATGATATGGGATGGTCCAACCGGTCATGCCAACTAATAAATTATTTATCAGTAAACTTCAAGTTTACTCAATATTGCATCTCAATTTTATAATTCTATGCAATATAAAGAAGGAGAGATGAATAGTAGTATATATAATTGACATATATTTTATGTCATAATGGTAATACATATGCCTAAAAAGTTCATTCATCCAATGTCTCGATATATTGATAATATAATCAATGTTTAAAAGTTTTTTACGAGACTATATAGAGAATGATGCATTACAACAATTGACCATTAGGTGAAGATCATGTAGCTCTTCTAGAGCTTTTAATCAATTAATTCTTCTAGAGTTATTGATCAACTAGTTCTTCTGGAACTTTGTATTACCATTTATACTTTGGACATATATATTTTAAATTTTGTCCAAATAAATAACAAATATTGTTTAGACAAATTTGTATCTTCACCATTCTTGATCCAAAACAAACTAAAATAATATATAAATACTAAAATATAAGTCTTATAGTATGAACACTTTTCAATAATAATCACAAGATGATAAAATAGAAAAGTAGCAATTTGATAATTTAAAATTTTGATTGATATTCAAAATGCTAAAAAGCTATTTTTGGATATTCAAAAGAATTGGCTACATTCACATGTGTCATATCACTATTATCGACACAAGTATCATAACTATCAGTAGCATAATTTAGGGAAGTAAAGTAATATCAATAATTAATGGAGATTCATAACATGTTTGACGTACTACATGTACGTGACAAATCTTTATATTACATCAATAATATGTTAGAATTCTTACTTTCCCTTTTTCCTTCTCATTATTTTCTCACTTCTGGTGAGTATCTATTAACTAGCAATTTAATGAATCATTCTTATAGTATAAGAACAAAGTGTATTTCTACTAGTTGCGACCAAAATCTTGTACATAAATGTATTATAATTTCTAATGTCATTCACTTCGGGGAATGATATAAAAATATTTTGTCGAGCGTCAAAATATTTTATTCATGACTCATTTAGTTTCAGAAGATATAAATTCAAAATATTTATGAAAAAACTTCTTCTTGATATTGCTACTACAGGAGCATGTTAAAGATATGAGAAAAGAAAATTATTTTATACTGATGATATAAAATCTTGTAGGCACACTTATAACAAATCATAACTAGCATTTATATAACAATCATCTTCTGGTGATTGTATGTTTCATTCACAATTTGCCAGTAATCAAGTGGCTTTGATGCTTTGTATTTCTTAAATGGTGTCTTCAGGACTCAATATATCTAGATGCATATATATTCTGATTGCAATGATTATATAGATTATTCTTACCATATCCGCGTTTATGTTCACGGCTTTGAGCATGATTACGACCTCTTTCAGGGTCATAACCATTAGTTCTAATGCATTTACTTACAGATTTAAAGTAAATTGTGCTTTTGATAGAATGACCATCTTCTGGTGGTCAAATCTTTCTTTTAGATCCTTTCACAAAATAAGTGGATTTTTCATGATAAGATACTCTGTATTTAGATCTTTATAAAAATTATGGCAGAGAAAAATCATGGCTTTTATACTATTTTGAGATGATGATGCATTATTTTCAACAATGGTGTCTGCCAGACCTATTACATCTCAATAAATTTGAGCATCTAGTGTATATGACATATAGTTCGTTCTATAAATATCAAGAGAGGAAAAAATAAGTTTTGAAAATCTTTGCCATATGAATTCAAAGGTAGAAAATAATACCTCGTTTTTTTTCTTGATTAAGCTCTCAACTTTGGTGATAGAGACTCGTGTGATAACGTGTTATGAATTTGTTGGCGCGCAGTCGTCGTCGGCACAACGAAATCGTAATACTAATATAGAGAACTTAATAAAGAAACTATAATGTAGAAAATAGGAAAAACTATAGAGAGAAAATAAAGAGAGAACGCAAGAGCTTTATTGATTCTCTGAGAGTAAAGCAATCAATCAATAAGTGTCTCCAATACATCAGTCTAAAGCCCTATTTATAGGGTCCAGGGGTACATCTCAATAAGAAGAGGTAGAGGGTAATCAGAAGACAAATCCTATCACTAATAAAAGATATGATATAACTCTCACATCTATTTTCTGGATAGTTGGAGTATCTTTATAACTCTGATATTGGATTACCTCTTTGATATCAGATAATGGACATCCACAATATTAATTTCATAACAGATAGCACTTTTTCATGTGTTGGCTAGCTTGGCTTGCCTGCCCTGTCTCTAAAACGCCATGTTTCTTCAGGCTTCATAGTCCTTTTTTCCCTCCCTTTTTTGGTAATAATAAGAGATTAATTAATTAATTAAATTCATAAATACACATATGTGTTAAATACAGAATAATTACGTACTAGCTATGGGTACTTAGCATCAACAAAGTACAAGTTCACTTATTTAGATGCGAAATCAAAGGAAATAATAAAGATATTTCGTTGTTCTTGCATCGCTTAGGCATGTTTATCAGGTACATTAGCAACTCCGCCTGTACAAGGGTTTTTCTCTGCAGAACCATCAGAACCATCAGGATCCCATTTAACCAAAACAGTCATCATATTCTTTGATCCAGTAGTTTCAATGAGACATCATAACTATCATTTGCATTTAGATGAAAATTCCTCTAGTTTCTAGCAAGCCATAATTTCCAGCATGTAAAGGAAAACAATGATGACCATGGAACTCAATAGTTTTAGTAAGTGGCATTATCTTTTATGTGAAATTAGTGAAGAATTTATAGACGGAAGAATTTCTTCTCATATCTTATGAGCAAAAAGGACAATCTCTTGATATGTGGAGCGTGTCTTCGACATTTGAACAGAAGGACCAATAAGGATTAGATATTATTTTTCTCTTAAATAGCATGTTCTCAAGAGGGATTTTTTCATGTCCAGAGAAAAATTTTATTTTATTTACTGAATGAACTTTTCAGATCTATCGTAAGTCTGAACGCGTTCTTATGTCTGATTCATTTGTACTTTTCGTTATTACACAGAAATTTATAAGCAGAGTTCGTTCTGAGTAAACCACTAGGAGTGAATTTTCGAAGTATATTATATGTACAGATAGTATTTTCATTTTCTATAGCTTTTGGAAAAGGGAATGATGACTGCTTTAAATTCCAAGCGGAGTTTATTTTTATTCAGAGATCCTTGTATTAATCTTCTCAAAGAGCCAGAATTGGTCCAATTATCATGCCAACAGTAAAAAGAGCCACCCTTTGAAATGTTCCATCCTAGCAGAAGATTCTTCCACATCAAAGAAGATCCAGATCTAAGTTTACGAATGTTTTTTAGATGTAAGAAAATTCTTGGCATATACTTATTTTTTATTAACTTAGCCCATGGGTAGGGGTGTCAATCGGCTCACTGAGCTAGGCTTTGCTAAGCTCGAGCTCGGCCCGATTGACATCGGGTTGAAAAAATGTGAGCCCGGACTCGGCCTTTTCAGGCGGAGCTCGGGTTCGGGCCTGCTCTAGCCAGATTTTTTAATTTTTTTATATAATAATAATATTTTTTTAATAATATAATAATATTATTATTATATAAAAATATATATATATATATATTTGCGGGTCGGGCTAAAATCGAACTGAGATTCCCTCAGCACAGAACGTTTTTTGTACTGAAAAGATCAGCCCGAGTCTGTAATTAAGCGGGTCGGACTTGATCCAATCCGGTCCAATTGATAGTCCTACCCATGGGGATATATAGTAGTTTGATAGATATCTCTAAGGTTGTTTATTATTTAGTGTAATTCAAAAAATCGAACCGAATCTATTCGAAATACATATTTCAGTTCGATTTTTCATATTGCAATGAAAATCGATTCGGTTTTCAGTTTTTATTCTCAGATTGAAAAATGAATCGAAAAATTAAAAATTTAAAAAAATTATATATGAATGCATTTCAATAATACGTTTTTACATTAAAATACTTCAAGAACGCATTATATCATAATGTGTTCTTATTCTTCTTTTTTCAATTTTAATTTTCAACTGAATCGAACCAAAATATTTCGGTTCAGTTTTTTGAAAATTTGATTTTGTAATTTTTTTAAAAACTAAATTAAAAATCGAAATTTCAAACAAAAAACTGAACTAAAATCTGAATAAACACCTCTAAATATCTCAGGGCCGTGTCTAATAATTTAGAGGCCTGAAGCGAAGCGTCTGGGGAGGCCTAATCTAGTAAGTACTATCTTCTTTATCTTATTCTTGTAGTTTTGATAAGAGAGCTTCTAAAATTTCAAATAATTCAATGAGTAGTGCTTTCTGTTTTCCAAACAACAAAAGAGTAATGCTTTTGATTCAAGCAGTTAGGACCAGTTTTCAAGGACTTCAAGCAAATTCTTAGGGTTAGGATTAATCCTCAATGCTCTAGCCAATGTAATGTATCATGTTCAGGTAACTCTGAAATATTTGGGATGCGTACCAAAGCAAGTATGCCAAGTGTAACCTTTTCTTTCTTATAACTTCAAAAATTTCATCTTAATTTCTGAGAATTTTTATATTTTTAATTAATCTTTAAAAATTTAATTAGTTAAGAATTTTTTTAATCTATTAAAATAAAGTTAACTACTTATCTTTATCATTTTTGTTCAACCAAATCTCTTAATTTAAATTAAATTTATTAAAGCTAAATTCTTAACTTATACATTAATTTTAATTTTAAATTTCATACATTACATTATATATATATATATATATATATATATATATATATATATATATATATATTTGAATTCTTTATCCTATAAAAATTTTCTTGACAAATAACATCTCATCAAATCCTAGTACCAAGAAACTTTCCATACATGCTTCCTCCATGTCATAACAATACCTACATGTATATTATATTTGTATATATGCCCAGACAACTGAAAATTTATTCTTTGCAAGAACAATTTCTACTTGGAACAGTAGAAATGGGTTAAGCGGTACAAGATGAAGAGTTTAGAAGCCAAAAAATTTCATTTGAATTAGAATTCATGGGACAAGCTTTAGAAATTGCATTTTAGTCCTTGAACTTTGGGAAGCCATAACTGATAGAAAATTATTGCATGAAAGTCCTTAGAAGATTTAGCGAACCACCCCATATGTTTCAAGGCTATTGGCTTCAGTCCCTAAGATCTTATACATTATTTTGCATTTAAACCCTTATAATTTTATCCTCTTGAGAAAAATTGCAAAATTAACCCTCTTTGCTTACTAGCTTTTGTTTAAACATGGACATCACTTTCATAAAAAAATTTGTTCTATTAAAGCTTAAATTTATTAATAATTCTTACATTAAATAATTTTATTGAATTTAGGCACTAGTATAGAAGAATCTGGAAATTGATTTGAGTTCTCTCAATTGGGAAACATTATTTGATAAACAAATTTTGTTTTTAAACGTTACATGTTTTCCAGAAGAAAAATTTTCGAAAAGTGACATTTCACAAGCTTACTTCACAAATACTTGTTTGAAAAAGTTAAAATATATTTATAAACTGCACGATACGATACGAGGGCCTCTCCAGCTATTAGTCTAGGAATTCTAGAAAGTTCTTGGGATCCCAACTTGTGATAGAAGTAATAAGGGCAAGAAAGCGTAGGCTGACTAACGCCAAGGTGCATGTCCCCATTGTGCTTTGCTAGTTTTCTACTGCCCTTTCTCTCAGGTTAAGACGTTTAGCCCTCGACCTTGGTAGTTCACCCAGCGTAGGTAGGATAAGGTTAAAAGTCATGAGCATACTTGAAGCTAGACTAGTTGATGAATAAAGATCTTTTTTTATGTGTTTACTTGTTTAGTTATTTTTTTCTAATACAGTTCTCTGTATTTTAAAAAAGAAATATTATATCTTTTATTTATCAAAAATGCTTTCATTATTACATTACTAATACCCATCTCACTGGGACTCATTCAACAAAATTTTTAGCTCCCTATTACTTCTTTTTTAGTTTTGTAGGAATGAAGTCATAATAAAAAGCTTCCTACAAGAAGAAGATAAGGCCACATATGCTCAAGAAGAAGATATTACTTTGGGAATAGTAGTTAGATATATAATTCAAGAAAAAAAGGCAAATTATGTGCTGCAATATATTACGCTTTAATGTTATATAATACGAGCATGTTTATCTGTATTATGTTAGTGACGAGAGGTATGCAGACATCCTAGCGGGAGTGTTAGGGGTGTCACAGCCTACTTTTTAACCACCTTAAACTAATCATAGTACACAGTATTCAATTAGGTGCAATTGAAACTGTAAGGTCCTCTTTCCTATTGAATTATCAAGTAATTGAACTCCCCTTTTTTATTCTTATTTAAGAATTCCTTGCATTTGTAAACTCCTTTATTCTTTACTTCTTTTTCTTTTTCTATTTTTTCTTAATAGAATTTTTTTGTAAACTCCTTAATTGTTTACTTCTTTTTTTCTATTTTTTCTAATAGAATCTTTTTTGTAAATTCTTTTATTGTTTACTTCTTTTTCTTTTTCTTTTTTTCTTGATAGAATCTTTTTTTGTAAACTCCTTTATTGTTTACTTCTTTTTCTTTTTTCTATTTTTTCTCAATAGAATCTCTTTTGTAAACTCCTTTCTTGTTTACTTCTTTTTATTTTTTCTATTTTTCCTTAATAGAATCTTTTTCCTCTTCTTGGTAGGTGAACCATGGCGTACATTTTGATGTCAACGTCCTCTTCTGTCCAACACTTAGTGACTCTTTGCAAGAGTGGAAGTGACCTCATGGAGATTGCGAGAACTTTGACAGTCTACAAGGCAATGCCTAGCAATTACGCAGGCCTTTTGTTGAAGGTGACAACGACTTGTCTCATGAAAGATTGGTCAATGGATATCAGCTTCAGACTAAATTATCAATTTCCAAATTGTCTCAATGTACTTCCTTTGCTCGGCGCAAGATAATCAACAAGGAGGTTTAATAGGGATTATCACTCGACTTTGTCAGCAAGTTTCACTTCAAGAGAGATATTAGGAGTGGGTGCAACATGTCTTGAGTTGCTATGAGAAGAACTTGGTGGCTGCAAGATCTACTAGACCGTGTATACTCAATCTTCACTTACGGTCATAACTCCAACATCATGAAAGCATTCTACAAGGTTTGCTGTTCCTTCACCAACACTATTGATGATGCCTGACAAGGTGTCCATCTTATCATTGGATTTACACAAGTTTGGAGACTAGCCGGTACTTAGGAATCACTATGATAAAGTTATTCCTCTGGTTGCGGAGTTTAATGGAGTGGACTACAGCAACGAGAGATTTATCTCAAGAAGTTGTATCGCTTTAATGCATACCGCTTGATCAAAAAGGGTAGTGACATCAACTCGAGAGTCACCATCGACAAATAGATCAACTTTTGGTTCATTTCACAAGTTGAAAAGCATTCTCATCAAGTCGTACTTTTACCATAGAGGGAGTTTCAACCTTTTCCAATAAACACGATCCTCCTCAAGTTCACAAGGATATTTCTACTAGCCAGGATCGTTGTTGAAATGAACAAGAGTTGGCACCGCTGCCCCTAACCAAGAGAATGAAGTAAGGACCAGTTGATGTTTTCATTCTTCTTTCTCACGTCTTATTATTATTATCATCATCTTTCTCTCAATTCTTTTTTTTTTAATTCACTTTCTGTTCCTATCTTTTTCAAAAGGATGATCACATATTCATTGATTTCTAGGCCCTTTCTCGAGACTCAGTCTACAATTCTTATTCTCCTAGGGTAGATTATCAGGAAGCAAGTTCTTCTCTAGATTAATAGGTCTTTATTGTTCTCGAAGAAATTCGTGACAACATCTTTATTGACGGGCATCTTGAAGTCATTTTTAAAAAAGATGCAAGAGTTTGATAGCACCAGATCTTCTTCAACAGAGAAAATTGCCAAGGAGAGGCATCATGTATAGCTGTTTCAAAGACAATTTGATCGACCAAATTTAGATTTCTGCGTCCGAATTGTTTATGCAAATTTCATTGAAAATTTAGTAGTACCAACTATATTTGAACATCCAAATTGGAGCTCAAACTTTTTCAAACTTTTTGAAGGACCTAAGAGGGGAGGTGAATAAGGTCTTTGGCTAATTTTTAAAAACTTTTTTCCTTTTGTAAATTTAGTTTGGAAGAGTTTGGAATTCAAGTTCACAAGTAGATTTTTAAATCAACACAATGGATAAATAAGTAAGGAAAGAAGATTTTTAATTCAAAATCCTATCACATAATAATTATTCAAGTTAGCCTTCATCAATGTTTGTCGTTAACAAAACTACAAGATTTGCCATTTGGGCCAACAATCTCCATCTTTTTGATGATGACCAACTTTGATATAAAATGCAAAGGATTGGAAACAAAGTATCACAAAGATGCAAAGATGTCACAAAGGATAGATAATCACATAAGCATGGTGACAAAAGTATGACTTTTGAGGAGCTAATGGTCCAACCAACCTCCATATGCCTCATTCCTTCCAATCTAATCAAGGATATAACATTTAGGCATCAAGAATACTTCCAAGGGAGGTATTAAGGATAGAAAATGGCTTATAAAGCTCTCCCTTTGATTGAGCTCACTTTTGAACAAGTTTGGACTAGAAGGATTAAATACAAGTTTCCAAGTTTGAATTGTAAAGTATGCAAGATAATGGCTGTATTTTTAAAAAGTGATTATTCTCAAAGTTGTCCAAAAAAGGTTAACAAGATTTTAAAGAAGGTTTGAAGGATTTGGACAACAAATGGGCATATTTTGGTGAAAGTTTTGGACTAAGTCCAAATTGGACTATGCGAATTCTGAATTTGAGGAACTCAACCATCATGATTCAATCAATCCACAACAAATTTTACATCAACCTTTATCATTCCCAACACATATTTCAATTGCAAACAATCCATAGTACAATATAACCATATGTGCCTTGATAATATCACAAACATTTTCACAAGTGCACATGTAAGCAATAGCACATAATTTGCAAGACGTGATTGCCAACCATGAAGAACAAGTACAAGTCATTACATATTACCAAATTTAATTACATTGACAAGTACAAGTCACAAGTCATCTCATAACCAAACATGATCACATTTTGCCACATTTAGACTAACATAATCACATTTTTCAACATACCACTTTTCCCTTTTGTCATCAATCAAATAACGTGGACATATTGAGTTAGCCAATAAAAAAGAAAAGCTCTCAATGTAAAAAGATCATTAAGCTTCAACTAAAATAAGTTCATTTCATTACATAGAATCAGTAAACATATGGAAGTTAGTATCTAAGTAATGAAATTGAACAATAAGCTAATAATCATAAGTTCAAACATATGCTAAACATAAAAGATAAGTTGAAGATAAGGATAGGGGATAAGAAATGCTTAGTTCTCAATTTTCTTCGTTGTCTTCTCTCCATATTAGTTGGTGGTGGTTGGAATATTGCCTTTGATCTCAATGTGAGTGGACCTTCACTCATACATTCCTTTTTGGTGTATTTGGGCTTCAGAGTGGTTGCCATTCTTGAAGCCCTTCTTGAGCCCTTTTACCTCACCACATGCTTTTCTCTTTTTCTGAACAATGTGGTGGATGGAGTAGCTATCTCATGTTTCTCAATTAAGCTTTCTTCTTCATAGATTGCTCTTGAGTGCCTTTTTCTTCCTCACTTGCTTGTTCTTGTTCAAAAACCTTTTTTCTTCTTCTTGCCTATTCTTATCACTTTCTCTTCTTCATTTCTTCTATGACTTTTATATACCAATTCAAAGCCATTTCAATCATCATCAACATCACTATTATCTTCTCCCTTGCTCTCATCATCATTATTATTTCCTTATTCATCATCTTCATCTTTCTTTTCCTCCTCAACTTCATTATTTTTGTCATCGTCCCCATAAGTTTTGGAGTTTCCCTCACCATTTTGTGGATTCTTCTTTAAGATATCTTCAATATTTTTCACTCTCTCATCCAAGCCATCAAGCTTACCTAGCACCATTGAAGTGAATGTTCCAAAGAATTTGTACATCTTTTCCATCTAGTTGGCATGGTTATTTAGAGCTTCTTGGAAGAGTTTGGAAACAGTAGTATCTCCGCATGTGATCTCTTCACCAATAAAGTCCTCTGGCTCCTTAGAGTAGGATTGAGGAGTGCGACTTTCTTCAAATAATATCTTCTTGGAGGGAGGTTGTTCTCTCTCACTTGGAGAGTCGTTTCTACTTTTTGTCTTTCTCTTGCTTACATGTCTTCTTTATCCTCTTTTGTTGGTTCTTCCTATATCTCAATTTCTTCATGCTTTTCCTTCTTTGACAAAGTTTCTCTTTTGGTTCTCCAAAAACCATTCTTATCAAGAGTGAGTTACATTTTCTTGAGAGAGTCATTTGTGTAGATGCTTCCACTTTTGATGCTAATTCCTCTCCTGGGTAGCTAAACTTGAAAGTGCTTGAATAGGTTTGTGAGAAGCCTACCATGTGGAAATGTCTTATTCTCTATTTTTCTAGCACTCATCATATGTCTTATTGAGGCTGATTTTCTAATATTTTGACAACGTCTGGAAAGTTCAGACTCAAGTTTGGACACTCGAACTGTGAATGTGACTGTTGAATTTTTTGAGAAATTTGGAGGAACGCAAGTTCGGATGCAGGTGTCTAAGTTTGGTCACCTGAACTTTCCTTGAGAACATGATCACAATAAGTTCGGACGATAGTTCAGACGTAGATGATCAAGTTCAGTCGTCCAAACTCCTTAGAAACTAGCTGTTACTAGCCATTTTATGACAGTTTAATTTGAATTTCAAACTCTATAGAAGCCATAAACTCCAGAAAGACATTTTGAATGCTTGAAGTATCTTATTACTCCAAAATTTATTTGAAAACAATAATGCTTTCTTTTGTCTCATGCTTCATGTGATTATCCAAGGATTCCAAAAGTAAAAGTGAAGTGGTGCTAGATTTGTTGAATATCTACCATCTTGATTGGTAATTTCTATCCTTATCTCATCTTTACTTTTTTTAATCAAGGTTTTCTTGAGGATATAAAGCCCTTTTTAGAGGGTGAGCCTGGATTTTCTTGTTCAAGGTTGCCTTGTGACATAAAACCCTTTGTGGTGAGGGTGAGCCTTTTTGTTGAATTGAAAAAGAGGTTATTGGTGCAAAACTCTTTGAGAGTGAGCCTCTTGTGTAATTGTTTGACTCATTAGTGGATAGGTTGAAATCCTTGAGTGTAGACTCAAGGCAGTGGATGTAGAACTTGAAGAGATCAAACCACTATAAATTATTGTGTACTTCTCTTGTTATTTATTGCTTTCACTTATATGTGCTATATTTATTGCCTTGTGTTTGTTGTGATTGTTAATCTTAATGGTTATTTCATTGACTACTCTTTTAACCTCAACCACTCTATTCCAATCATATAAGTACTTAGAGCTTGTGAGCTTTAAAGGGGATTTTGTTAACGGAAAGTTTACAAAAATTAGCCAAAAACCTAATTCACCCCCTCCCCTCTTAGGTTTTTCACAAGAGGTTCACCTTCAAGTGTTTTACACCAATAAACCTCTTTTACAATTCAAGCAACAAGGTTCACCTTCACCAAAGGATTTTATGTCCTCAAGAAAACTTAGAATAAACAGTTAGGAGATGAGAGATAGAAAGATGTTACCCAACGAATTGGTAGATGATAAACAATTCTAACACTACTTTGCTTTTGCGTTGGAATCTTAGATTAATTATATGTAGCACAAGACAAATGAAAGCCTTTTGAAGACCTCAAGATAATGGCTTGTAAAGCTAATCAAAGAAGGCAAAAATTATGCAAATCTGAAGTTTGAGCCTTTTATATAGTTTAAAATTCAATTGCAATATTCAAATAATGGCTAGAAACAGGGTTATTCGGTTGACCGAATCAAGCTTGCTGCGTCTGAGTTTGTTGTCTGAAATTTTCTATCATTGTTATGTACAAGACAATTCAGTCAACTGAATTTGGACCTTTACGTTTAAATTGGTTGTTCGAATTTCTCTAAAAATTCAGTAGCACCAACTACATTTAGACGTCCGAATCAGAGTGTGAACTTTTCTAAACTTTGTAAAATCATTTGAAACTCAATCACAATAAGTTTGAAATCAATTTCAAGCATAAGAAAAGTCATTTTAAAGCTTATGATCTATAAATCGTTATCAAACAATTGGTTTTGTCAAAGAATCATGAAGACCTTCTAAGCTCAAAACCAAAAGTTTGATAAAATTTATTTGTGCTACTACATGCAATGCATATATTCCAAGAGCAAATGTGTAGGCTTTACAAGATATACCTATAAATGACACAACAACCTACACTATTGGATCTTCAAAGCCTTCAATTACTTGAAATTTTCCTCAATCTTCAACTCTTAAACTAATTTGAGATGTCATTTTCACTATAGTTCCAAAGTAATGAGATCATTTTGCTTCTATAATTAAAAAATCCTATCATACAATAATTATTGAAGGTAGCTTTTATCAATGTTTGTCATTAACAAAACTACATGATTTGTCCTTAGGGTCAACAAGGACCATCCCATTTCAATGTGAACTTCTTAAGTTTTGTGATTGGCCTTGTCACGGCAAGTACAAGATCTCCAACTTGAAGAAGCGTGGTCTAGCTTTCCTATTAAAAGTCCTAGATATATGAACTTGATAGCATCCATGGCATCGTTGTGCCTCTAACATTTTTTTTATCAAGTTCTTAAAACTCTTTGAGTTTCTAGCGAGAGTTTTCTTCCTCCATTTTACCTTCTTCAATAGCAATCTTTAAGGAAGGATTTGTTACTGTTAGCCCTAAGGGCAAATCATGTAGATTTGATTAGTTTTGATTAATGAAAAACATTAAAAAGGACTAATATGCCTGTATGTTGTGTGATAGGATTTTTGGAATTAGAAGCAAAGAGTTATCATTGCCTTGAAGGAAAAAGTGCTAAGGACAACTCTAGTATGTTCAAGGATCAATAATATAGAGTATGTCCTATGGATTGAAGGCCTTGAAGACTCTCGTGTAGGTTTACACTTGCTCAATAGATATATTCGGGTAAAACCTACACTTCTTGTTGTTTGGAATCTATTGAATGCATAAGAGAGCACAAAACTTGTTTTTGAATCATAAATGGCTTTGAGTAAAATCTTAATGATCAAGTGCTTTGGTAACAGTTTTTGAGTTCAAAAGAGTTTATATGATTTATCTTTTGAAATAAAATGATTTCAAACATTTTGAGATTGATTTTCAAATGTTTTGACAAAATTTGGTAAGTTCAGACGCAAGTTCGGACGTCCCAACTGTGGACATGGTTACTGTTTTTTCAGAGAAATTCGGACGCAAGTTCGGACGCAAGTTCGGACATCCGAACTTTCCTAGACAGCATGCCATAGTAATGTTCGAATGAAAGTTCAGTCGCAGAGGAGGAAGTTCGGACGTTCGAACTCCTCAGAAACTAGTCGTTACTAGCCGTTTTATAACCGTTTGAACTAATTTTAAAATCTATAAAAGTCATAAACTCCAAATTTTTGGAAAACTTTTGAACTTTTGAAATCCTCAAGCTCTAACTTGTTTTACATCAAAATTATTTGAAAAGCTCTCAAATTGCCTTGTGCTCAGAGGTTATAATTCAAGATTCCAAAGGCAAGAAGTGAAGTGGTGCTAACTATTGTATTCATCCACCAAGAAGTGTTGGTAACATCCAAACTCTTTCTTTACATTATTGTTGTGATTGATACAAGGTTGTCAAGAGACTTAAAACCCTTGTGGAGGGTGAGCCATTGACTAGATTAATCAAGGTTGTTGAGTAAAACACATTGGTGAGGGTGAGCCTTGGATTAGATTGGTCTAGGTTGTCTAGTGACGTAAAACACTTTGTGATAAGGGTAAACCTTGTTTATTATATTGTAAAAGAGGTTATTGTGGTAAAACCCATTGAAGGGTGAATCTCTTGTGTAATTGCTTGGATTGAGCATTTTGTGAATTGATTAAAATCCTTGAGTGTGGACTCAAGGTAGTGTATGTAGATCTTGGAAAGATCGAACCACTATAAATCATGTGTTCATTTCCTTATTGCTCTACTTGTTTACATACTTGTGTTATCATTATTTGTTCTTAGTTGTTGATTGATTGGTTGTGGTCTTATTGTTTGATCATCTTGTCTCAACTATCAAATCACATATAAACTTGAAGTTTGTGAATTTAAAGAAGATCTTTTATTAAGGCAAAGGATTTGCAAAAAGGGAAAAGATTTTTGATAATTAGCCAAAGACCTAATTCACCCCCTCTTAGGTCTTTCATTTGGTATCAGAGCAAGGTCTTCTTTTTAAGGTCTAACAACCTAGAAGTAAAGATTATATGGCTAGTTTATCAAATTTGCCTTATACGGAAGGTTCCTCTACTAATATACCTCCATTGTTTGATGGTTCTAATTATACTTTTTGAAAGTTTAGGATTGAGATTTACATTTGTTCTATTAACTATGAATTATGAAATATTATTGAGAAAGGTCCCTATGTGCCATTGAGACTGAAAGCCGATGGCGTTACAAGGGAACCAAAGCCCATGGAGGAGTATGATGAGAGCGATTCAAGGAAGATGACATTAAATTACCAAGCACTGAACATTCTTTGTTGTACGTTGGTCGTCAATGAATACAATAGAGTGACGGAATGTGATTCCGCTCATGAAATGTGGAAGATACTTCAAGTCACTCATGAATAAGAAAGAGCAAATGTGTGCTTCATGGCAATGGAAGATGAGGTACAACCTACTCCATCTACCTCTACTTCTTATGATGATAATATTGATGATCCTAGTGAATTACTTGTTGAGATGTATGGAGAATTAAAAAAGGCTTCGAAAAAGAATAAGGAAATGAAACTCAAAATTAATGAGTTATTGATTGAAAATTCAAAATTATTTTGTGAGAACAAAAAACTTCTTGAATCTATTGATTGTTTAAATATTGAAAAAGAAGTTTTAAATGTTTCTTTACAAAACATATCTCTTGAAAATAAATCTCTTTGTACAAAGTTAATTCTCTTGAAAAAATACTTAGTGATCATGAAATTTTGAAAAAGAAAGTTGATGACCTTACATCACGTGTTGAAAACTTTACAAATGGAAGACACAATCTTGACAAACTACTTGGATCTCAAAGATCTTCTCTTGTCAAAAATGGTCTTGGTTACAATATGTCAATAATGTGCCTAAACATAACAACTTTGTTAGAGCTACTTCTACTTCCATGTCTCATACTTGTTGTACTTATTGTGGAAGAGATGGGCATAAAGCCTCTAGATGTTATGTGAAAAGAAAAGTGAAAAATGGTGTTAAAACTATTTGGAGACTAAAAGGAATCATTACTAACCCCCATAGACCCAAGAAAATATGGGTACCAAAGGTTACTTCCTCTTCTTTATTATAGGTCCACTTCTTTCCAAAATCAAGTGCCACTAAGTGGTTCTTTGATAGTGATTGCTCAAGACATATGATGGGAAATGCCTCTCTTATAAGTGAGCACTAAGCTACAAGTGAAGGCTTTGTTACATTTGATAACAAGAAGAAAGAAAGAATCCTTGGTGTATTGGTAAAGGTTCTTTCCTCTTATTAAAAAGGTTTTGCTTAATGATGATTTGAACTATAGCTTGCTTAGCATTAGCTAATTGTGTGACAATAAATAGGAAGTTGAATGCCAAAATGTGAAATTTTAGTTAAGAATGCTTTTAGTCAAGATTTGAAAATTTACCAACCATGACTTACCAATTGCTTCTATGAAGTTGATTAGAAAACATTGATAATGTGGAATTGAATTCAATGTTGATATGTTCTTGAAGTTGACTATATGTCATGATAATATGATTAAATAGCTATGATTGAATATCTATGATTTTGGTTTGCCAAAATCATCTTCTCGAAACTCTACAAAATGTTCGGACTTGAAGTTCAGATGCAGACCATAAGTTCGGTCGCCCGAACTTGTATGACAAAATGATATTTTGTGCTTTTGATCAATCACTTATGAAATGTTTAAATGTGTGTTTTATCTTGATAAGCTTGGATATCTTGTTGCTTATGATAATGATGGATTTCCTTGGCATAGAAGATTAGGTTATTGAGCATGGATTTGTTAAAAAAAAAAAACTTTCCTCTCAAAGATACATTGGAGGATTGTAAAAAATGTGTTTTGAGAAAATTGTCTTCGAGATACTTGTCAGTATGGAAAACGAACTAGAGAATTTTTCAAACCCATGAAATGCTTTTATACCTCAAAACATCTTGAGCTTGTTCATATGGATTGATTTGGACTTATGAGGAACTCTAGTATTGATGACATGAAGTATGCCTTAGTAGTAGTTTGTGATTTCTCAATATTTACTTTAGCATTCTTCTTTGCTCAAAAAGATGAAGTGTTTCATAAGTTTATAAAACTATTAAAAAATGTTCAAACCTCCCTTTTTTTGACTTATCCACAACCTCTTTTAGCAGATTGTTGAAATATTTAGTTGAATGGCTTCATAAGCCTGTTTATAGGAGCATTACATATTGAAGAATTGTGTTACGTGAATCTATACTTTTCACATAACTTATTCATCAAACTATTGGAAAAAGCTTCCAATTAGTAGTTATTATGTATCTTGGAACTCCATATCAACATATGCTACTTGTACAAATAAATTCAACAATATTTTACTTCTTTACTTCATTCAATGCTAGTGCCTCCCCCTACTTGAAGGAAATGAGGTAGTTTAGGCAGAAAAATTCAAGTATACAAATTAGAGACAAGAAAAATAGAAACAAGCAAGGTAGCAAAGGCTTCGAGTTCAAATCGTAGAGCTGTGGAGACTTAGACTTCAAATATTGAAGTATCAACAACTTTTATTTTGAGATATATAGCAAGAAAACCTTCAAGCATCAACTCAAGGATCTACTTGTAGAAAAGTGGGGGCCTTTGAACTTTCACTTGAAGCATGGATCCTTTTGTTTAGGGGGTGTGACTGCCTACGTATGCTGATCTTAGGAATCAGGTAAAGATGTAGTTCAAGATTTTGGCATCGTACTTAAACTCATGTGGACCAGGAGTTACTTTGCAGTTTAGACTCGTTAAGTCGAGGATTATTTCACTTGTTAGCTAACTTGAAGATTTTAGACAGTTTGAACTCTTATCAAGAATAACATGTAGTCTTAACTCATACGATAAGGAGCATTTTGATGAGTTCACTCTTTGTGGGATTATTTGTTTAAACTCTTATCAAGGAGTAACTTACAATTTTCACTCGTGCATTAATAAGACATTAAACTTTCTAATCCATTGAAATATGGTCTCAAATGCTCCTTGTGCCTCCCGCTACTTGAAGGAAATGAGGTAGTTTAGGCAGAAAAATTCAAGTATACAAATTAGAGACAAGAAAAATAGAAACAAGCAAAGTAGCAAAGGCTTCGAGTTCAAATCGTAGAGCTGTGAAGACTTAGACTTCAAATATTGAAGTATCAACAACTTTGATTTTGAGATATATAACAAGAAAACCTTCAAGCATCAACTCAAGGATCTACTTGTAGAAAAGTGGGGGCTTTGAACTTTCACTTGAAGCATGGATCCTTTTGTTTAGCGGGTGTGACTGCCTACGTATGCTAATCTTAGGAATCAGGTAAAGATGTAGGTCAAAGATTTTGGCATCGTACACAATTTAAACTCATGTGGACCAGGAGTTACTTTGCAGTTTAGACTCGTTAAGTCGAGGAGTATTTCACTTGTTAGCTAACTTGAAGATTTTAGACAGTTTGAACTCTTATCAAGAATAACATGTAGTTTTAACTCATACGATAAGGAGCATTTTGATGAGTTCACTCTTTGTGGGATTATTTGTTTAAACTCTTATCAAGGAGTAACTTACAATTTTCACTCGTGCATTAAGGAGCATTTGAGACCATATTTCAAGGGATTAGAAAGTTTGATGTCTTATTAATGAGTAAGTTGAAGTTTAGGCTCATTGTTAGCCCTAAGGGAAAATCATGTAGTTTTGATAAATGACAAATATTGATGAAGACTAATATGTTTGAATATTAGTCTCATTCCTTTGAAGCAAAAGTTCAAGAACAACTTCAGTTAAGCAAAGTATTTGGAGTTTGAAGAATGTTGTTCTAAAGATGATCAAAAGGCATTGAAGACTTGAAGTGTAGAGTGCAATTAACTTGTAGGTAAATTTCTATGTAAACTCTACACTTGTATGTCTTGGTTATCATTGAATGCATAAGAGAGCATAAAAAGAATCTTATGATCTTAAAAGGCTTTGAATGAATCTGTTTATGAAATATGTTAGTAAACTTCATATGTTCTTGTTTTTCAAGCTTATATATGGTTAAATAAGTTTTCTGTACATATCAAATGTTTTTCAAACTCATTAAAGTTATATCTCAAATGATTTTACAAAGTTTGAAAATGTTTTCAAAAAATTCAGTCGTCCGAATTTTTGGTCTTTAGCATGGTCACTGTTCTTCCAAAAAATTCGGACGAAGCTTTCGGACGCAGCAAAAAATTCGGTCGTCCGAATTTTTGTTCTCAGCATGGTTACTATTCATCCAGAAAATTCGGACGAAGATTCGGACGCAGTCAAAAAATTCGGTCGTCCTAATTTTCTGAAACTAGCCGTTACTAGCCGTTTTATGACCGTTTTAACTGATTTTCAAATTTTATAAAAGTCATAAACGTGTAATCTTTTGTAGATTCTTGAAATCTTGAAAACTCCAAGCATTCAAAAGCATTTAGTAAACATTTCTTAAGCTCTCTTATGTCTTGTGCATTTAATTGATTAATCGAAATACTATAAATTGTTTGAGTTCTTTGCTATTGCTTTCATTACTGCCTTGCTATCAATTATCTCTAATTAGCTCATATAACTTGTTCTTGGTATAAACGCATAAAAGGTTAAAGTTTGCAAAAATTAGCCAAATACCTAATTCACCCCCCTCTTAGGTATTTCACTCATGCATCAAGGAGATTCATTTGTTAACTTTATTTGAAGATGAGATGCAGTTTTAGCTTGTACCTCGAGGAGCATCTTGATGAATTCGCTTTGAGGGATTAGATAGTTTAGCCTCTTATCAAGGAATAACTTGAAGTTTATGCTGGTGCATCAAGGAGCTTTCACTTTTGATTTCATTTAAGAGTGGAGTTTAAGGAATTGGTTGAGATTGTAAGACCTAAGAGGGGGGGGGGGGGGTGAATTAGGTCTTAGGCTAATTATCAAAATCTTTTCGTTGTTTTGAAAATATTTTGCCTTAATAAAAGCTCTTCTTTAATTCCACAAGCTTCAAGTTTATATGTGATGTGATGGTTAAGATAATATCATCAAACTACAACCAATCAATCAACAACAATCAATAAGTAATAATAACATGAGCATGTAAATAAATAAAGCTATAAGAAAATGAACACACGATTTATAGTGGTTCGATCTCTCCAAGATCTACATCCACTACCTTGAGTCCACACTCAAGGATTTCAACCAATCCACTATATGCTCAAGTTCAACAATTACATAAGAGGCTAACCACACTATCGTTTTACACTCACAACCTCTTCTAGTAATTATACAAACAAGGTTCACCCTTCCACAAGAGTTTTATATCTAAAGACAACCTCAAGACTAATCTAATCCAAGGCTTACCCTCACACGGGTTTTACACTACAACCTTGATTAATCTAGTCTATGGCTCACCCTAACAAAAAAGGGTTTTATGTCACAAGATAACCTTGCAAATGAACTAGTAGAAAATAACACAATTTAATAAGGAGATAAGAATGTGTAGATGTTACCACATGTAGGTAGATTTTTACACAATGTTGCACCTTTACACTTTGACTTTGGAATCTTGAATGTACACCTTTGAGCACAAGGCAATTTGAGAGCTTTTCAATTCAATTTGATGTAAAACAAGTTAGAGAATGTGGAATTTGTTTAGTTCAAAGTTTTACTAAAAAATCTGGAGTTTATGGCTTTTATAGAATTCAAAAATAAGTTTAAACAGCCATAAAACGGCTAGTAACGGTTAGTTTCAGAAAATACTGTTTATGCACTATTCATGCACCGGTCACAAAAATTCGGACGACCAAATTTTTCAGCTTCGTCCGAATTTCTCTGGAAGAATAGTAAACGGTTCAAATGAATAGTGTACTGTTCACAAGAATAGTATTACTATTCATGTGTTGTTCGCTGTTCATCGTGTACTATGCATGTGTTGTTCACTGTTCACATTATTGTTATTCATGCGTTGGTCACTGTCTATCATGTTACTATTCATGCGGTGTTCACTGTTCACATTATTACTATTCATGCGTTGTTCACTGTTCACAGTGCAGAAAATTCTTCACAAAATTCGGACGACAAAAGGGGAAGAAGAAATGAGGATGACAAAATGTGTGAAAAACTGCTGTATGGGATGAGATAATGAATTTTCTGTATGCATGTTTTCTGAGTCTTATGTCTCAATCCTATAGATGTTTTCTGTGTGTTTTCTGTAAATGAATAACTTGCTCTTGAATTGTTACTCTATGAAAACTCTATGAAAACATTTGAATGCATGAGCTATAACTTGTTGCCAAAAAGTATTCTATTCAAATTGATCTAAATCTGTTTTAATCTCTTCTATTATGTTTGAACAACCTTAGGCATTCATTATATTGAATTTATTACAGTTTGGACTTAAGATTTAAAAATTCGGATGCATGTTCTGAAATTCGGATGCATGCATATTTTGTTGCCAAAATGTACTCTATTGTTGTTCAAATTGATTCAAACTTGTTTTAATCTCTTCCACTATGTTTGAACAACCTTAGGAAAGCTTATTTTCAAAAATGGAAGATTTCATTTCACTTATTTTTTCAAATCAGATTTGATATGTCAAAATTCGGATGCATAGCATCTCAAGTCCAAACTAGTTGAAAAATGAGCACAATCTAAGGGGGAGCAATGTTAATCTTTTCTGACCTTTAATACCTCTCTTAGAAGTTGTCTTAATGATTAAATGCTATATCTTCTATCCTAGTAGTTGGAAGGAATGAGGTTAATGGAGGTTGGTTGGGTCATAGGCTCATATTGAGCCATTTGAATGTCAATGTGCTAAATTGGTTATCTTCTATCATTGACATCAATACTTCTTTGTACTACATTGTTTAAATCCATCACATTTTGCATCAAAGTTTGTCATCATCAAAAATGGGGAGATTGTTAGCCCTAAGGGCAAATCATGTAGTTTTGATAAATGACAAATATTGATGAAGACTAATATGTTTGAATATTGTGTGATAGGATTTGTAAACAAAGAAGTATGAAGTCTCATTGCTTTGAAGCAAAAGTTCAAGAACAATTTCAGTTAAGCAAAGTATTTGGAGTTTGAAGAATGTTGTTCTAAAGATGATCAAAAGGCATTGAAGACTTGAAGTGTTGAGTGCATTTAACTTGTAGGTAAATTTCTATGTAAACTCTAAACTTGTATGTCTTGGTTATCATTGAATGCATAAGAGAGCATAAAAAGAATCTTATGATCTTAAAAGGTTTTGAATGAATCTGTTTATGAAATATGTTAGTAAACTTCATATGTTCTTGTTTTTCAAGCTTATATATGGTTAAATAAGTTTTCTATACATATCAAATGTTTTTCAAACTCATTGAAGTTATATCTCAAATGATTTTACAAAGTTTGAAAATGTTTTCAAAAAATTCGGTCGTCCGAATTTTTGGTCTTCAGCATGGTCACTGTTCTTCCAAAAAATTCGGACGAAGCTTTCGGACGCAGCAAAAAATTCGGTCGTCCGAATTTTTGTTCTCAGCATGGTTACTATTCATCCAGAGAAATTCGGACGAAGATTCGGACGCAGCCAAAAAATTCAGTCGTCCGAATTTTCTGAAACTAGCCGTTACTAGCCGTTTTATGACCGTTTTAACTGATTTTCAAATTTTATAAAAGCCATAAACGTGTAATCTTTTGTAGATTCTTGAAATCTTGAAAACTCCAAGCATTCAAAAGCATTTAGCAAACATTTCTTAAGCTCTCTTATGTCTTGTGTATTCAATTGATCAATCCAAAGACATCAAAGTGTGAAGGTGCAAATTTGTGTAATATCTACCATCAAGTGGTAACTTCTACACACTCTCATTTATTTATCATATTCTGTAGTTCTACTAGCTCTAGCAAGGTTATCTTGATAACATAAAATCCTTTAGATAAGGGTGATCCTTGAAAGTGTGATTCAAGGTTGTTTAAGATATAAAACCATTGTTTTTGGTGAACCTTGTATTGTAAACATTACTAGAAGAGGTTGTGAGTGTAAAACCATAGTTTGGTGAACCTCTCTTGTAATTTGTAAACCTGAGCAATTAGTAGATTTGTTGAAATCCTTAAGTGTGAGCTTAAGGCAGTGGATGTAGATCTTGAGGATCGAACCACTATAAATTGTTTGAGTTCTTTGCTATTGCTTTCATTACTGCCTTGCTATCAATTATCTCTAATTAGCTCATATAACTTGTTCTTGGTATAAACGCATAAAAGGTTTAAGTTTGCAAAAATTAGCCAAATACCTAATTCACCCCCCCTTAGGTATTTCAATTGGTATCAGAGCTAGAATTTCTTTGTGTGGTTTAACAACCTAGAAGACAAAGATCCTATGGCTAATATGTCAAACCTACCTTACCTAGAAGGATCCTCCACAAATAGACCACCTTTGTTTAATGGAACAAATTACACTTTCAGGAAATCTAGAGTTAAAATTTATATTTGTTCTATTAATTTTGATTTGTGGAACATAATTGAGAAAGGTCCTTATATCCCAATGAAAATGAGTATTGATGGAACCTCAGTACCTAAGCTCATTGATGAATTTGATGAGCATAATTCTAAGAAAATGACTTTAAATTATCAAGCCATGAATATATTAAGTTGTGCTTTAGATGTTATTGAATACAATAGAGTTAGTGGATGTGATTCTGCTAATGACATGTGGAGATTACTTCAAATTACACATGAAGGTACTAATCAAGTTAAAGAATCTAAACTTGCCATGTTAGTTAGAGATTATGAACTGTTTACCATGAAACAAGGAGAAAATATTAGTGATATGTTTACAAGATTCACTAACATTTTTAATGGCTTAAAACCTTATGGTAAAGGCTATTCTATGGGAGAGCAAAACAGAAAGATTTTAGATGCTCTACCAAAATCCTGGCAGCCTAAAACACTTGCCATTGAGGAATCCAAGAATTTGAAGACTCTTCCACTTGAAGAGCTCATTGGATCTCTACTGACTCATGAAATGAAGATGAAAAGGCTAAATGACAAGGAGGATGAAGAAAAGGGAAGAAAAGGAGTTGTACTCAAGTCTTCAAATCACTTGAGTGAACAAGAACAGTTTTCAAGTGAAGAAGAAGGAGGAAACAGTGGAGAAGAAGAGATTGCAATGGCAGTAAGGAAGTTTAGACGATTCTACAAAAAGGAGTTTCTCAAGAAAGGAAGAAAACCAGTCAAGAAGAGTGGACAATCCTCATCCTACAAACCTCAATGTTTTGAATGTAAAAGCACAGAGCATCTTGTTGCTGACTGTCCTAAAGCTTTGGAAAAAGAAAGAGAAAGCAAAAACAAAAAGAAATCTGTCAAGAAAGAAAAAGGATTAGCTGGAACATGGGATCAACAAGAAAGTGGGGATGAAAGTGAAGGAAAGGCCAACATATGCTTTATGGCCATTGATGATGAGGTACAATCTTCACCCTCTATTTCAAATGTGTATGATGATGATATTGATTCCAGTGATCTAATTGTTGAGTTATATGAAGAATTAAAAAAGGCTTCAAAAAGAAATAAAGAAATGAAACTCAAAATAAATGATTTATCTAATGAAAATTCAAAATTATGTGTTGAAAATGGAAAACTTCTTGAAATCATTAGTTGCATTACTATTGAAAAAGAAGTTTTGAATACAACTATACAAAACATATCTTTTGAAAACAAAAAGCTTTGCACTAGAATTATTTCTCTTGAATCAATGATAAAAGATCATGAGCTTCTAAAAAGGAAAGTTAATGATCTAACTTTATGCATTGAGAGATTTACAAATGGAAGGAAAAATTTGAATAAATTACTTGGCTATCAAAGATCTTCATTTGTAAAACATGGTCTTGGTTTTACTCATGATTATTCTGCTCCAAAACAGAAAAAATCTTTTGCTAAAGAATCTTATCATTCTAGATCACATATTTGCTGCACTTATTGTGGTAAACATGGATACAAGGTGTCTAGATGTTTTATCAAAAGAAAAATAGAAAGTGGTGTTAAAACCATTTGGAAAGTCAAAGAAACTTTTACTAACCCCCTTGGACCCAAGAAAATATGGGTACCAAAAATCACCCTTTCAAATTTGGTGTAGGTACAATTTGCCTCAAGATCAAGTGCCACAAAATGGTTCCTTGACAGTGGATGCTCAAGGCATATGACTGGAAATGCATCACTTGTTAGTGAACTTCAAACTACAAGTGAAGGTTTTGTCACATTTGGAGATAAGAAGAAAGGGAAAATACTTGGAATAGGTAACATTGGTAAAGGTTCTTTCCCTCTTATCAAGAAAGTATTACTTATTGAAGGTTTAAAGTATAATTTACTGAGTATTAGTCAATTATGTGATAATGGATGCAAAGTAGAGTTTAAATGTGATACTTGTACTATTCTTGACAATGCAAGTAACAAAACTATCTTTGTTGCTAAAAGAGTTGGTAATGTATATGTGTTGTATCTTGATGAGCTTATTACAAATGATATTAAATGTCTTGCCATTCATGACAATGATGGATTTTTATGGCATAGAAGATTAGGACATGTAAGCATGGATTTATTAAACAAACTTTCTACACAAGAGCTGGTGAGAGGATTACCTAAATTGTATTTTGATAAAACTCGTCTCTGTGATGCTTGTCAATATGGAAAACAATCAAAAACATCTTTTAAACCAAAGAAAATGGTTTCTACCTCAAAACCTCTTGAACTAATTCATATGGATTTATTTGGACCTATGAGGACTACTAGTCTTGGTGGTAAAAGCTATGCTTATGTGATTGTTGATGATTTTTCAAGATTTACATGGGTAATCTTCTTAGCACAAAAAGATGAAACATTTTATGAATTTTCAAAACTCTTCAAAAAGGTTCAAACCTCTCTTGATTGCAAACTGATTTCTATTAGAAGTGATAATGGAAGAGAATTTTGTAACCAAGACTTTACAAAATTTTGTGATGAATATGGTATTACTCACAATTTTTCAGCTGCCAAAACACCTCAACAAAATGGTGTTGTTGAAAGGAAAAACAGAACCTTACAAGAAATGGCTAGATCAATGCTTTGTGAAAACTCATTACCTAAGTATTTTTGGGTTGAAGCTGTAAATACTGCTTGTTATTTTATGGACAGAGTTTTACTAAGACCTTTTATAAGAAAAACACCTTTTGAACTTTTATTTGACAAAACTCCATCAATTGTCTATTTCAAAGTTTTTGGTTGTAAATGCTTCATTTTAAACACTAGCAACTATCTTGGTATGTTTGATAGAAAATCAGATGAAGGAATTTTTCTTGCTTATTCATCAAATAAAAAGGCATATAGAGTCTATAATAAAAGAACATTGTGTGTTGAAGAAACTATTTATGTAACCTTTGATGAATCTAACATTTATCTTCAAAGAGGAAATGAAGATGATGCAGGCACATCAATGGTTGAAAATCATACTCAACACCAAGCACCCACAATGGAAGATCATGCCAAAGAAGAAGAAATAATGGAGCAAGAACAAGATGGTCAATCAAGCAATGATCAAGAACTTCCAAAGGATATCACATATGCAAAAGGTCATCCTAAGGAGCAAATCATTGGTGATGTCTCCCAAGGGGTAAAAACAAGGCGGTACTTTATTGATAACTTTGCTCTTTTATCTCATATTGAACCAAAAAATATTGATGATGCATTGTGTGATAATTTCTGGATTATTGCTATGGAAGAAAAGCTAAATCAATTTGAAAGAAATAAAGTTTGGTCTCTTGTTCCTAGACCTCATGATCATTCTGTTATTGATACAAAATGGGTTTTTAGAAATAAGTTAAATGAACTAGAAGAAGTAGTTAGAAATAAAGCTAGACTTGTTGCTCAAGGTTTCAACCAAGAAGAAGGCATTGACTATGATGAGACCTTTACTCCAGCGGCCAGATTAGAATCTATAAGAATACTTTTGGCATTTGCTTGCTTTAAAGGTTTTAAACTATTTCAAATGGATGTCAAAAGTGCTTTTCTAAATGGTTTTATTGAAGAAGAGGTTTATGTAGAACAACCTCCTGGTTTTATCCATGAAAAATTTCTAAATTATGTGTATAAGCTAACCAAAGCTCTATATGGGTTGAAACAAGCTCCAAGAGCTTGGTATGAAAGATTGAGTGGCTTTCTTCTTTCAAAAGGTTTTACAAAAGGAAAAGTGGACACAACTCTTTTCATAAAAACATCTCCTAAAAATGATATTTTACTTGTGCAAATTTATGTTGATGATATTATATTTGGTGCTACTAATACATCTCTTTGTGAAGATTTTGCCAAATCAATGCAAAATGAATTTGAGATGAGTATGATGGGAGAACTAAATTTTTTCCTTGGACTACAAATTAAACAAGTCAAGGATGGAGTCTTCATCAATCAAGCAAAGTATACCAAAGAGCTACTAAAAAGATTTGGAATGGATCAAGCAAAAGGAATTGGTACTCCAATGAGTTCATCAACTAAACTTGACAAAGATGAGAAAGGTAAAAACATTGATGAAAAAATTGTATAGAGGTATGATTGGGAGTTTACTCTATCTCACTGCTAGTAGACCGGATATTATGTTTGTCTGTTTGCTTGTGTGCTAGATTCCAATCATGTCCTAAAGAATCTCATCTAATTTCATCAAACGAATATTTCGTTATTTGATTGATACACATGACTATGGTCTTTGGTTTTCTAAAACTTCATCTTTTGAACTTATTGGATACTCACGATCTGACTATGCTTTGGATGCAAAGTTGAGCGTAAAAAGTACAAGTGGTCATTGTCAATTTCTTGGTAGTTGTCTAGTATCTTGGTTTAGTAAAAAGCGAGCTTGTGTATCTTTATCCACAGCGAAAGGTTTGAATACATAGCTGCAGGGAAATTGTTGTGCACAATTATTATGGATGCAACATACATTACTTGATTATGGTCTTAACTTTAAGTGTGTGCCTATACTATGTGATAATACCAGTGCTATCAATTTGAGCATTAATCCCATTCAACACTCTAGGACCAAGCATATAGAGATAAAACATCATTTCATTCGTGATCATGTGATTAAGAAAGATATATGCTTAGAACATGTAAATACAAATGATCAAATTGCTGACATATTTACAAAGCCTTTGGCTGAGGAAATGTTTAATCACCTAAGAAGACTCTTAGGAATTTCAAAATTCAATGACTGATGTGTGTATTAATGCTGTGATGAAAACAGAGATTTTTTGATCAAAAATTCAGACGCATGACAGAAAATTCGGTCGACCGAATTTTCTGAACTTAAGAGACAGAAACTTTCGACCGAAAATTCGGACGCAGACGTGAAATTCGGTCATCCGAATTTTACGGATGCATCCTTTAAATGAAAATCGAACGGTTTCTTCCAAACATTACAACTTCCGAATTTTATATCCTTTCAAAACCTCTCATACCCATTCACGTCCGAATCAAAATCCCTTCAAATTCACACATTCTCATTCCGATTTGCCTCCATTTTTGAACTCCTAACCCTAAATTCTTACCAAAAATTCAGAACCTCTAAACAGAAACATATCAATGGTGAGAACAAAGAGGCCTAACGTTGAGAAAGGCAAGGGAAAGACTAAAGAAGGAAATGAAGATCCAATCCTCAACCAACCCAGAAGAATTCGAATTCCTCAAACCTTATCTGGGGTTGACAGGTTTGTCTCCATAAAAGCCACTCATGAATTTAATGAATGGAATAAGAATAGCAGAAAGATTATTCCTGGATATAAAGTGGATGCTGATAAACTGTCTAGCATGGATATGGTTCTATCTTATTTCAATGATGTTGGCTGGAGTAGTTTGCTATTTATTAATGAAGATTTTTATCCTACTTTGATATATGAATTCTATGCAAACCTAAAGGAAGAAAGAATTGAGACTGTTGGGGATAATAGGATACAATGGTATTCAACTAGAGTATCCCAAGTTGATATTGAATTTAGTGAAGCCCTGATTAACAGAATTTGTGGGGTAGGTGACAATGGGGCTAGATATTATGCACCCTCAATGCATTGCTATGATCGTGAACTCTTTACATATGATAGATTTGAACAAGCTTTTACCAATGGAAGAGAGCTTAGATCTATAAAAGAAAGGGAAATAAAGAATTTGGATGCTAGAGGTAGAGTATTGCATCATATGGTAACTACTATGATTGTTCCTAACTTTGGACATAAATCATCAGTAGGAAATATGCATATGGTATTAATGTTGGCACTGCATGAACAGAGAAGATTGAACTTTGGATATATAGCCTTAAGACACATGATTACTGCTAGAAAAACAGTAACCAAGGCATTCCCTTTTGGAAGGCTATTGACAAAGATCTTTAAGCATTTTAAGATTAAACTCCAAGGAAGAGGGCAAGCCTTTAAAAGTGGAGAAATATACACTAATGAATCCCTTAAGAGAATGCAGCTTATTCTTGATGATGATGGGGTATGGAAAAAAAAAAAGAATCCTCTCCAAAAAGGTTAGGAAAAGAAGAAAAGACAGAAAGTGTAGAAGAGGAAGTAGAGGAGGATGAAGATGAGGAAGATGAGGAAGAGACCATTGCAAGAGAAATGAAAACAAAGAGGAAGCATGATAACTCAAGTGAGGGGGTGCAACCACCAACAAAAAGAAGAGTAGTTGAAGAAGAAACTGAAGTTGAGTCAAGGGGTGAAGGAATAACTATAGGTGACACCATAATAGCCAAAGCATTCCAAGAAGCCTTGAACAATCAAGTCAAGGAAATGGAGAAGATGTATAAGTTCTTTGAATCATTTGCTCCAATGGTTCTAGGAAAATTAGATGGACTAGAGAGTAGAGTGAAACACATTGAGGAAATCCTAATGAGAAATACTCAAAGTGGTGAAGGACCCTCTAGGCCTCAAGATAGAAAATGAGGAAGATGATGATAAAGAGGAAGATAAGAAGGACAAAGATGATGACATTGATGATGGGGATGATCAAGGAGGAAATGATGAGACAGTGGCAGAACAAGAAAAAGAAGAAGAACATGTACATGAAGAACCACAAGAGGCAGGAAGCCAAGTAGCTCAAGCTGAAATTGTCTCACCATCACACATTTCATTCAGCCAAGGAAGAGTGAAGTACTTGGCCATCAAGAAAGGGATTAGCAGAGCCTCTTCATCAACATCACAAGACTAAGCATCTCTTCCATTCTATTTACTGCTTTAAGTTATTTAAATTTTTAGTTATGCATCTAATGTTATAATCTTCTTCAGTATTTTTCTTGCATCTTATGTAATAGTGAAGCTCAATGATGAAATCTCAGTGATGAGAGCTTCCTTTATGTGTTAAATTGTTAATCTCATTTTCATTGACCCCATCTTTGACTGATGACAAAAGGGGGAGAAGAAATGAGGATGACAAAATGTGTGAAAAACTGCTGTATGGGATGAGATAATGAATTTTCTGTATGCATGTTTTCTGAGTCTTATGTCTCAATCCTATAGATGTTTTCTGTGTGTTTTCTGTAAATGAATAACTTGCTCTTGAATTGTTACTCTATGAAAACTCTATGAAAACATTTGAATGCATGAGCTATAACTTGTTGCCAAAAAGTATTCTATTCAAATTGATCTAAATCTATTTTAATCTCTTCTATTATGTTTGAACAACCTTAGGAATTCATTATATTGAATTTATTACAGTTTGGACTTAAGATTTAAAAATTCGGATGCATGTTCTGAAATTCTGATGCATGCATATTTTGTTGCCAAAATGTGCTCTATTGTTGTTCAAATTGATTCAAACTTGTTTTAATCTCTTCCACTATGTTTGAACAACCTTAGGAAAGCTTATTTTCAAAAATTGAAGATTTCATTTCACTTATTTTTTCAAATCAGATTTGATATGTCAAAATTCGGATGCATAACATCTCAAGTCCAAACTAGTTGAAAAATGAGCACAATCTAAGGGGGAGCAATGTTAATCTTTTCTGACCTTTAATACCTCTCTTAGAAGTTGTCTTAATGATTAAATGCTATATCTTCTATCCTAGTAGTTGGAAGGAATGAGGTTAATGGAGGTTGGTTGGGTCATAGGCTCATATTGAGCCATTTGAATGTCAATGTGCTAAATTGGTTATCTTCTATCATTGACATCAATACTTCTTTGTACTACATTGTTTAAATCCATCACATTTTGCATCAAAGTTTGTCATCATCAAAAATGGGGAGATTGTTAGCCCTAAGGGCAAATCATGTAGTTTTGATAAATGACAAATATTGATGAAGACTAATATGTTTGAATATTGTGTGATAGGATTTGTAAACAAAGAAGTATGAAGTCTCATTGCTTTGAAGCAAAAGTTCAAGAACAATTTCAGTTAAGCAAAGTATTTGGAGTTTGAAGAATGTTGTTCTAAAGATGATCAAAAGGCATTGAAGACTTGAAGTGTTGAGTGCATTTAACTTGTAGGTAAATTTCTATGTAAACTCTAAACTTGTATGTCTTGGTTATCATTGAATGCATAAGAGAGCATAAAAAGAATCTTATGATCTTAAAAGGTTTTGAATGAATCTGTTTATGAAATATGTTAGTAAACTTCATATGTTCTTGTTTTTCAAGCTTATATATGGTTAAATAAGTTTTCTATACATATCAAATGTTTTTCAAACTCATTGAAGTTATATCTCAAATGATTTTACAAAGTTTGAAAATGTTTTTAAAAAATTCGGTCGTTTTAACTGATTTTCAAATTTTATAAAAGCCATAAACGTGTAATCTTTTGTAGATTCTTGAAATCTTGAAAACTCCAAGCATTCAAAAGCATTTAGCAAACATTTCTTAAGCTCTCTTATGTCTTGTGTATTCAATTGATCAATCCAAAGACATCAAAGTGTGAAGTTGCAAATTTGTGTAATATCTACCATCAAGTGGTAACTTCTACACACTCTCATTTATTTATCATATTCTGTAGTTCTACTAGCTCTAGCAAGGTTATCTTGATAACATAAAATCCTTTAGATAAGGGTGATCCTTGAAAGTGTGATTCAAGGTTGTTTAAGATATAAAACCATTGTTTTTGGTGAACCTTGTATTGTAAACATTACTAGAAGAGGTTGTGAGTGTAAAACCATAGTTTGGTGAACCTCTCTTGTAATTTGTAAACCTGAGCAATTAGTAGATTTGTTGAAATCCTTAAGTGCGAGCTTAAGGTAGTGGATGTAGATCTTGAGAATCGAACCACTATAAATTGTTTGAGTTCTTTGCTATTGCTTTCATTACTGCTTTGCTATCAATTATCTCTAATTAGCTCATATAACTTGTTCTTGGTATAAACGCATAAAAGGTTTAAGTTTGCAAAAATTAGCCAAATACCTAATTCACCCCCCTCTTAGGTATTTCACTCATGCATCAAGGAGATTCATTTGTTAACTTTATTTGAAGATGAGATGCAGTTTTTGCTTGTACCTCGAGGAGCATCTTGATGAATTCGCTTTGAGGGATTAGATAGTTTAGCCTCTTATCAAGGAATAACTTGAAGTTTATGCTGGTGCATCAAGGAGCTTTCACTTTTGATTTCATTTAAGAGTGGAGTTTAAGGAATTGGTTGAGATTGTAAGACCTAAGAGGGGGGTGAATTAGGTCTTAGGCTAATTATCAAAATCTTTTCGTTGTTTTGAAAATATTTTGCCTTAATAAAAGCCCTTCTTTAATTCCACAAGCTTCAAGTTTATATGTGATGTGATGGTTAAGATAATATCATCAAACTACAACCAATCAATCAACGACAATCAATAAGTAATAATAACATGAGCATGTAAATAAATAAAGCTATAAGAAAATGAACACACGATTTATAGTGGTTCGATCTCTCCAAGATCTACATCCACTACCTTGAGTCCACACTCAAGGATTTCAACCAATCCACTATATGCTCAAGTTCAACAATTACATAAGAGGCTAACCACACTATCGTTTTACATTCACAACCTTTTCTAGTAATTATACAAACAAGGTTCACCCTTCCACAAGGGTTTTATATCTAAAGACAACCTCAAGACTAATCTAATCCAAGGCTTACCCTCACACGGGTTTTACACTACAACCTTGATTAATCTAGTCTATGGCTCACCCTAATACAAAAGGGTTTTATGTCACAAGATAACCTTGCAAATGAGCTAGTAGAAAATAACACAATTTAATAAGGAGATAAGAATGTGTAGATGTTACCACATGTAGGTAGATTTTTACACAATGTTGCACCTTTACACTTTGTCTTTGGAATCTTGAATGTACACCTTTGAGCACAAGGCAATTTGAGAGCTTTTCAATTCAATTTGATGTAAAACAAGTTAGAGAATGTGGAATTTGTTTAGTTCAAAGTTTTACTAAAAAATCTGGAGTTTATGGCTTTTATAGAATTTAAAAATAAGTTTAAACAGCCATAAAACGGCTAGTAACGGTTAGTTTCAGAAAATACTGTTTATGCACTATTCATGCACCGGTCACAAAAATTCGGACGACCGAATTTTTCAGCTTCGTCCGAATTTCTCTGGAAGAATAGTAAACGGTTCAAATGAATAGTGTACTGTTCATGCGTTGTTCACTGTTCACATTGTTACTATTCATGCGTTGTTCACTGTTCACAGTGCATAAAATTCTTCACAAAATTCGGACGACCGAATTTCTTCTGCATGCGTCCGAATCTTCTTCCGAATTTTTGAAACTTTGTCAAAACATATCCAAATCACTTTAAACAAGTTGGAAAACATTCTAGCTTCAAAGAGAAGTCATTAAAGACCTTTTAAGTTCAAAAACCATTAATGAAAACTTGATAATTCATGTAAGTTCAAAGCCATTTAAATCAAGGTTTGTGCTCTCAATTGCAACTCATAGATTCCAAGACTTAAGAGTGTAGGGTTTACAATATTTACCTATTAACCACATGTCACCTACACTTCATGTCTTCAAAGCCTTCATTAATCTTGAACAAACTCTTCAATCTTTAATCACTTTGACATATTTGAGTTGTTCATGCATTGCTAGCTCCAAGGCAATGAGACTTCATACTTCTTAATCCAACAATCCTATCACACAAATGACATGCATATTAGTCCTCATCAATATTTGTCATTAATCAAAACTACATGATTTGCCCTTGGGGCTAACAATCTCCCCCTTTTTGATGATGACAAACTTTGATGCAAAATGTAATGGATTTAAACAATGTAGTACAAAGAAGTATTGATGTCAATGATAGAAGATAACCAATTTAGCACATTGACATGCAAAAGGCTCAATATGAGCCTATGACCCAACCAACCTCCATTTGCCTCCTTCCTTCCAACACAACTAGAATAGAAGGTATAGTATTTTAGCATTTAGAAAAGATTCTAAGAGAGGTTTTATAGGTTGTAAATGTTTAACAATGCTCCCCCTTAGATTGTGCTCATTTTTCAACAAATTTGGACTAGATATACTATGCATCCGAATTTTGACATATCAAGTCCAAACTTTAAAATAAGTAAAATGAAAGCTGCAAATTTTGTAAATAAGCTTTCCTAAGGTTGTTCAAACATATTAGAAGAGATGAAAACATATTTGAATCAATTTGAACAACAAAGGAGCACATTTTGGTAACAAAATATGAATGCATCCGAATTTCAGAACATGCATCCGAATTTTTTACAATCCAAGTCCAAACTGCAATAAATTCAATATTATGAATGTTTAAATTGAAATAAAGCTTTTCTAAGGTTGTTCAAACGTATAATAAGAGATTAAAATATATTTGAATCAATTCGAACAACAAAAGAGCACATTTTGACAATGAAATATGGATGCATCCGAATTTTCGAACATGCATCCGAATTTTTAAACTCATGCATCCGAATTTTTTGATTTCAAGTCCAAACTGCAATAAACTCAATATAATGAATGTTTAAAGTGAAATAAATCTTTCCTAAGGTTGTTCAAACATAATGGAAGAGATTAAAACATATTTGACTAAATTTGAACAACAAAAGATCGCTTTTTGGCAACAAATATGGATGCATCCGAATTTTTAAATCATGCATCCGAATTTCAAGTCAAAAATTTTTGCAACAAGTTTGAAAAGGTGATTTTGCATTTTCAAATGAAATGTTGAAGTACTCAAACATGTATGTCCACAATAGCACTCAGTTTAGCTTTGCAAAACCACAAGATTCATGCATTCAATTGTTTTCATGAATCAATCCAAAATCATAGGTCAAGTCAAGAACCAAGTTCAAGATTTCAATCTCAACTTAACCATATTCCAAAATCTCAGAAAATAACCAAAACCTCACATATTATAACATATTCAATTTAAATTTCAAATGCAGCAAAATATTTCACAATACACATTCATTTTACATTTTAACCTATAACACATAGCACATAGCACATTTACAGCAAGCACATAGCACATTTTGTATAGCATATTGCAACCATCATTCTTTCTCCTCCTTGACATATGCATGGATTTTCAGAAAATTAACACATTTTCTATTCATGCATGAGAAATTCCGCTGCCATTTCACATTTTCATACATTCTGTCATTCACATTTCTGCTCCCCCTTTTGTCATCAATCAAAGATGGGGTAAGAGTACTTGGACAACAAAAGTGAAACAAAAGAAGCTCTTATCAAAAGGATTTCACACATTGAGCTTCAAAACAGTATAATGACTTAGAAAGGCACAAGTAAATTTCAATGTTAAAGCTTAACATGTGCATCAAGGCATAAACTAAAATAAGCAACAAAATAGAGTTTAGGGATAGAAAGGCTTAGTCTTGGATGCTCTTCATGGTCATGTTTCCCTTGATCTCTTGGCTGAAGGAAATTGGTGATGGATTTGTGATGTGACTTTGCTAAACTTCCTTCTTCTTACTTGTTCTCTTTTACCTCTTTACTCTTCATTCTCATGCTCTTCTCCTTCTTGGGTTGCTTCACTGCCTTTTCCTTCATCTTTGTCTTCTTTGGCAACAAATTGATAGCAATCTCAATTTTCACTGTCATTAATATCATCCTTGTTGCTGCCATCTTCACCCATATTATCTTCAACTTTTTTTCCTTGAATAGAGAGTACCTCTTTAAATAGTCTTCTTTTGTGGAAGGTTACTCCCCCTCACTTCATGCCACATTTTAGTATTCCTTTTGCAGTAAGGATTTCCTCTTCATACTCTTCTTCTTCATCATTTTCTTCTTCCTCAAACTCCTCACATTTTTGTTAATAGTCTACCATACAATAAGGCTTTTCAAATCTTTCATTTGTGAACAATTCATGAATAAAGCAATGATGTCCCAATGAGTAATATCTTGCCTCATTATCATCTACTCCACAAATTTTGTTCACCAAGGCATCATTGAACTCAAAGTCCACTTGAGATACTTTAGAGGAATACCATTGAACTACATTATTCCCCTCATGTTCGACTCTCTCTTTCTTAAAGGAGTTTCTGCATTTGTTCTCCATATTCCATCCTTATCAAGAACTAACCATTTCAGATAGTTTGATGACATCCACCTTGTGACTTGGATTTATCATATGGTTACTTTTTGTCCAATTATCAAGTTCAGTAGCAGTCTCCACTGTGACAAATCTATCCAGCCATGACATGCTTTGCAAAATATGAACTTTCCTTAGTTCATTGATCACTGATCCTTCTCTTTCTTTGGCTTTTCCCTTTCCTTTTCCCATGCTTGGCTTTAGTGTCCTCACCTGGAGCTACAACACTTGAATACACTCATTAGTTATTGAATTTTGAAATTTCTATGCTTCTTCTAAGATTGGTCAAACCTTTCTTCGGCCAATGGCTTAGTAACAATATCATTAATTTGTTTATTAATGCAAACATGCTTTAAACACGTATTACCTTTAGTAGAGTGATCTCTAATGAGATGAAGTTTGATCTCTATATGCTTTATCATAGTTTGTTGAATAGTATGATGATCAAATTTATTGCATTAATGTTATCACATAACATAGCCACACATTTGAAATAGACCATAATGACTTGGAGTATCAATAAGTTAATAGAGAATGTATTTAATAACAATCAAATGAAACTCTTTAGGACAAGATGAAATCTAGCACACAAGCACATGGCAAATATAATATTGGCTCTACTTGCTGTCAAATAGAGTTGACTACTCCTATGAAACCATTTTATTCTTGTCAAGCATAGTTGATAAACTTATGGATGCTTATACCTTAACTTGATTCATAAAAGTGCCATCCTTGGTTTGTTTGATTTGTAGGCCAAGAAAGAAATTGAGTTTTCCTATCATGCTTATTTCAAATTTACTTTGCATCAACTTGGAAAACACATCACAAAGTGAAGTATTAGAAGCACAAAAAATTGTATCATGTATTCGGACAAGTTATAGATCATTGTTGCATGAGGATTTTATAAAAGGGTAATTTCAGTTTTCCTCTTGAAAATCTTTTGAAAGAAGGAAACTACTCAAGGAAACTAGGGGCTGATTTTAAACCATTCAAAACTTAGGATAGTTTGAAAATATGGTTAGGAAACTTTTCATGAGCAAAACCGGGTGATTGTTCCATATAAACCACTTCCTCAATAGAACCATTTAGAAAAGCACTTTTGACATTCATTTGAAATAACTTAAAGTAAGTACAAGTCAAAAGTATTCTTATGGACTCAAGTCTAGCATTCGGAACAAAGGTTTCATATCATAATCAATTTCCTCTTCTTGATTGAATCCTTAGGCAACAAGTCTAACCTTGTTTCTAATAACTTCTCCGGATTCAATAAGTTTATTTCTAAAAACCATTTAGTTCCAATAATAGAATGATCATGAGATTTAGGAATATCCAAAATATTGTATCTTTCAAATTTATTTAATTCCTCTTGCATAGCAATAATCCAAAAATCATCACACAAGGCATCATCAATACTTTTAGGCTCATATGAAATAAAAGAATAAAGTTATTGATAAAATACCGCCTTAGTTTTACTCCTTGGGAGATATCACCAATGATTTGCTCCTTAGGGTGGCCTTTGTGGATATCATAAGTTCTTTGAAAGCTCTTGGTTACCACTAGGTTGGTCATCTTGATTTTGTTCTATCATTTCTTCCTCATTGGTATGATTCTCCAAGGTTGGTGCTTGAAGATGACTTTGATATTCATTCATAGATGTACCTACATCATCTTCATCTTTTCTTTCCCAAGTGAATGTAAGATTCATCAAAAATAAACATGAATGGTTTCCTCATCATATAAGATTCTTTTCATTATAAACTCTATAGGTCTTTTTTGTTAGAAGAATAGTTAAGAGATATATCTACATCCAATTTTCTATCAAATTTAAGTAAGTTTTCACAAGTATTCAGAATAAGACATTTATAACCAAACACTTTAAAATATGTAATTTTAGGTATTTTATAAAAGAGAATTCAAAAGATGTTTTCCTTCAAAATGATCTTAAAAGAATTCTATTTTTCATTGCATGTGATGTTTACAACTTTGAACCAAAAATATTTTTGAAGAAGAATTTTCACAAAGCATGGACCTAGCCAATTTTTTTTTACAAAGTTCAAATTTTTCTTTTAATAACACCATTTTATTGTTGGGTTTTTGCAGTTGAAACAATTTTATGAAATTCAATTTTCAAAACAAAATTTGTAAAGACTTGTTTGTAAAATCTCTCATTATCACTTCTAATGAAAATCAATTTTCACTCAAAGGAGGTTTAGACTTTTTGAATAGTTTTTTTTTTTAACTTATGAAACACTTCATCCTTTTGAGCAAAGAAGAATGCTAAAGTGAATATTGAAAAATCATCAACTACTACTAAGGCATACTTCAAGTTATCAATACTAGAGTTTCTCATAAGTCCAAATCAATCCATATGAATCAAGCTCAAGATGTTTTGAGGTCTAAATGAATTTTCATGTGTTTGAAAAATTCTCTAGTTCGTTTTCCATATTGACAAGTGTCTTGAAGACAATTTTCTCAAAACACATTTTTAGCAATCCTCCAACTAAATCTTGAGAGGAAAGTTTGTTCAACAAATCCATATTCACTGACCAAATCTTCTATGCCAAGAATGTCCATCATTATCGTAAGCCACAAGACATTCAAGCTTATCAAGATAAAACACATAATGAAACATTTTGCAAGTAATTGATCAAAATCACAAAATGTCATATTGTCATATAAATTCGGACGGCCGAATTTATGGTCTACATCCAAACCCTTTTTGTAGAGTTTTAAGAAGATGATTTTGGTAAACCAAATGCATAGATAGTCAATCATGGCTATTTTATTCATCTTATCATGACATATAGTCAACTTCAAGAACATATCAACAATGAATTTAATTCCACATTATCAATGTTATCTAATCAATTTCATAGAAGCAATTGGTAAGTCATGGTTGGCAAATCTTTAAATCTTAACAACAAAGAATGCTCAACTAAAACTTCATATGTTGGCATTTAACTTCTTATCCATTGTCACACAATTGGCTAATACTAAGCAAGTTAAAGTTCAAATCAGCAATAAGCCACATTTGTTTAAAAAGAAGAGAGGAACCTTTATCAACATTGGTTACTCCAAGAATTCTTCCTTTCTTCTTGTCTCAAAAACAAATTCTTCATCGGTTGCTTTGACCTTGATTATGAATGAGATGTTTTCTGTTATTCTTTAAGCCAACATCATCAATGTACCGCTTCGTGGTGCTTGAGTTTGAATTAAAGTGCACCTGCAATAAAGGAGAGGAAGTATCCTTTGGTACCCATACTTTCTTGGGTCCGTGAGGGTTAGTAATAATTCTCTTAACTCTCCAAATGGTTTTTACACCATTCTCTACTTTTCTTTTAACATAACATTTGGTGACTTTATGTCCATGTTTTCCAGAATAAGTACAACAAGTATGATGCATGGAAGTAGAAGTAGCTCTAACAAAGAAGTTGTTGTATTTAGGCACATTATTTACATAATTATAACCAAGACCATTTTTTGACAAGAGGAGATCTTTGAACTCCAAGAATTTTATTAAGATTGTCCCTTCCTTTTGTAAATTTTTTCTATACATGATGTAAGTTCATAAACCTTCTTTTTCAAAAGTCTCATGATCAACAAGCATTCTTTCAAGAGACAAAATATTTTCACAAAGAATCTTATTTTCAAGGGACATGTTTTGCAAAGAGACATTTAAAACTTCTTTTTCAATATTCAAGCATTCAATAGAATCAAGAAGCTTTTTATTTTCACAAAATAATTTTGAATTCTCATTCAATAAATCATTAATTTTGATTTTCATTTCCTTATTCCCTTTTTGAAGCCTTTTTTAATTCTCCATACATCTCAACAAGTAATTCACTAGGATCATCAATATTATCAATATCATCATCACTATAAGTAGAGGTAGAAGGAGTGGATTGTACCTCATCATTTATTGCCATAAAGCATACATCTACTCTTTCTTCTTCATGAGTAGCTTGAAGTAGTTTCCACATATCATGAGCGGTGTCGCATTCACTCACTTGATCTTACACAATCATATCCAGTGCACAACTCAAGATATTCATGGCTTGGTAATTCATTGTCATCTTCTTTGAGTCACCCTCATCAAATTCGTCCATAGACTTTGGCTCTTTAGTAACTCCATCAATTCTCACTTTCATTGGTATGTAAGGACCTTTCTCAACAATATTCCACAAATCAAAGTTAATAGAACAAATATATATCTTAACTCTAGATTTTCAAAATGTGTAATTTGTTCCATCAAACAAAGGTGGTCTATTTGTGGAGAAACCTTCCATATAAGGCAAATTTGATAAACTAGCCATATGATCTTTACTTCTAGGTTGTTAAACCTTAAAAAGAAGACCTTGCTCTGATACCAATTGTAAGACCTAAGAGGGGGGGTGAATTAGGTCTTAGGCTAATTATCAAAATCTTTTCGTTGTTTTGAAAATCTTTTGCCTTAATAAAAGCTCTTCTTTAATTCCACAATCTTCAAGTTTATATGTGATGTGATGGTTAAGATAATATCATCAAACTACAACCAATCAATCAACAACAATCAATAAGTAATAATAACATGAGCATGTAAATAAATAAAGATATAAGAAAATGAACACACGATTTATAGTGGTTCGATCTCTCCAAGATCTACATCCACTACCTTGAGTCCACACTCAAGGATTTCAACCAATCCACTATATGCTCAAGTTCAACAATTACATAAGAGGCTAACCACACTATCGTTTTACACTCACAACCTCTTCTAGTAATTATACAAACAAGGTTCACCCTTCCACAAGGGTTTTATATCTAAAGACAACCTCAAGACTAATCTAATCCAAGGCTTATATCGGACGACCGAATTTTCCAGCTTCGTCTGAATCTTCGTCCGAATTTATCTGGAAGAATAGTAAACGGTTCAAATGAATAGTATACTGTTCACGTGAATAGTATTACTATTCATGTGTTGTTCACTGTTCATTGTGTACTATTCATGCGTTGTTCACTATTCACATTGTTGCTATACATGCGTTGTTCACTGTTCACAGTGCAGAAAATTCTTCACCAAATTCGGACGACCGAATTTCTTCTGCATGCGTCCGAATCTTCTTCCGAATTTTTGAAACTTTGTCAAAACATATCCAAATCACTTTAAACAAGTTGGAAAACATTCTAGCCTCAAAGATAAGTCATTAAAGACATTTTAAGTTCAAAAACCATTAATGAAAACTTGATAATTCATGTAAGTTCAAAGCCATTTAAATCAAGGTTTGTGCTCTCAATTGCAACTCATAGATTCCAAGACTTAAGAGTGTAGGGTTTACAATATTTACCTATTAACCACATGTCACCTACACTTCATGTCTTCAAAGCCTTCATTAATCTTGAACAAACTCTTCAATCTTTAATCACATTGACATATTTGAGTTGTTCATGCATTGCTAGCTCCAAGGCAATGAGACTTCATACTTCTTAATCCAACAATCCTATCACACAAATGACATGCATATTAGTCCTCATCAATATTTGTCATTAATCAAAACTACATGATTTGCCCTTAGGGCTAACAGAGATCATTATGAAATTTGTTGCTGCTTTATCTTTCTCAAGGAGTATGTGTCCTTTGTGAGCTAATCTCATGACTTTGTCTTTGAAAACAAAGAACTCTTTGATTGGAAGACCAATCAAGCAATGGTATCTTTAGTATTTTGAATTGTCTCCTCGCCCAACCTCATATGGATTCTTTGGGTTTGGTAACTCAATTGCATTGGGAGCTACTAGCGCATCGAAGATTGAAAAGACATAAGAGTCAAGAAAAGGATACCCCGTCATCTGCTTTTCCTTCTCAATCATCTTTTGAGATGGTTTAGTAAAGACTTTGATTGCATTTGCACTCTTCATCATTGACTCTGTCATCTCATTCTTTGAAGAAGATTTAACTCCTCCTTCATAATATTGCTTCTCCTTATAACTTAGCTCTTAAATAGGTGGTTTTTCCCTAGTCATAGAGATGCTCAACTCTATATCATGAACACGAGTTACTAGCCCCTTAAAAACTTCTGGCATAATTCATTTTAAAATGTATTGGAGTCCCAATGTATACCTTGAATGCATATCTCTATAACAAATTCTTCGTTTAAACTATCTCTGCAATTAAGACTCAGATTTCTCCACCTGGTGATATAATCAATCATAGCCTCATGTTTCCCTTGGTGATAGTTGGTCAACTCGACCATGCTAACTGAAAGACCTGAGAGGGGGGTGAATTAGGTCTTGGGATAATTTTCGAGAACTTTTCCTTTATGAGAATACATATTGGAAGAGATTTGAAATCAAAATCACAATAAGATATTCAAGTTAACTCAATGAATTCTCAAATAAAAAGGAGAGGAGAGAAGATCACACAAGCAATTTATATTGGTTCGATCACACAAGATCTACATCTACTACCTTGAGCCATTACTCAAGGATTTCAAACAATTTCAACTATAACAATCATTACACAAGACAAACAAGAGGTTCACCAACAAGGGCTTTACTCTACAACTTCTTTTTATTTACAACAATCAAGGTTCACCTTTTCAAAGGGGTTTTATATCCTTAAGATAACCTTGAAGAAAGAAAATAGATGAAGTAAGAGAGAAGGATATTACCAACAACTTGGTAGATGATGACAAATCTAGCACCACTTCACCTTTTTGTCGATGGAATCTTAAATCAACTTTTTAGCACAAGACAAAAGAGAACTTTCCGATATTGAATGATTGAGAAGAGTAAAGATTCTTAAAGGCTCTAAAATATGAAGTTTATGTCTTTTGCAAGGTTTGAAGATCAGTTACAACATTCAAATAACGACTAGTAATAGTAAAGTTCGATTGACCGAACATGGACTCCTGCGTCCAAATGATCATTCGAACTTCTCTGTCTACAAGTTGTCAAGATAAATTCAGTCGACCGAATTTAGACATAAGTATCTGAATGATCGTTTGAATTTCTCTGAAAATTTAGCAACTAAGGTTTTCAGTTTGGACATCCGAACTAGAGTATAAACTATTCAAACTTTGTCAAAATGTTAAATATCAAGTACAACAAGTTTGAAATCATTTTGGACTATAAGATAGATCTTTATAAGAGCTTTTAAACCACAAACCATTGTCAAGAACTTGGTAAAACATGTATAATGAAAACCATTTAAGATTAAAAACCAAGTTTTGTGCTCTCTTGTAAGTTCTTTAGATTTCAAAGACAATAAGTGTAGCTTTTACAAGAACATAGCTATGAATCAAGTGTAAACCTACACTAAAGTCTTCAAAGCATTCAATCCTTAAGACATGCTTTACATGCTTTAATTATTTGAGCACATTTGAGTTGTCTTGAGCACTTTATCTTCAAGGCAATGAGACTTCTTAGCTTCCACAATCCAATAATATTATCACACAACAATTACTCAAGTTAGTTCATATTAATATTTGTCATAATCAAAACTATAAGATTTCCCCTTAGAGCTTACACTAACAACTCAATGGTGTGCTATAGAAGTAATTGCGAAATTCTTACTTGAGTTACTCCCAACTATCAATAATAAGAAGCTCCAAATCAATATACCAATCAAATAAATTTCGTTTAAGAAATCTCACGAATTGTTTTACCCGCAGATCACTATAAGTCCCAGCATTATTGCAAGTCTCAATGAAATGAGCCGCATGCTGCTTAGGATTTCCGTTCCTGTCAAATTGTTGGAACTTTGGGGGTTGATATCCTACATGCATTATTAGACTAACAATTCTTTGTGAATAGACTTGACATATGTGAGAGTGGATTTGCTGCCCCTTTCATACTTCTTATTCCTGGTTCCTATAAGGATGTTCCTTTGTAGATCAACAGGAATCAATCCATTAGAGAATACTTGGATATTTTGGGTTTTCATTGAAATTTGGATTTTTTCTTGAACCTTTGGTTTCTTTAGAGGAGCTTGGCTTGTTTCACCACTTTTCTCCAATTGGTAAATTAATTTACTGTTAGATTTCTCTTGCTCTTTGGAATGTTTGGCAAGTCCTTTAACCAACTTTGTGAGATAAGCTAATTGTTCTTCGATACTGAGGGTACTAGTCATAATGATAAAGGTAACTAAAAAATCAGTTGAATCATTAACAAAGGAAGAGTTGAAATTCATTGGATCCATGGATTTGATAAACCGTTGAACTTGAATTTGATCTAATTATGAAGAAAAGAGATAGGAGGCAGAGATTGTCCCACTGGGTGTGTCAAAATTTGTACGCAACAAAATTCAAGTCTCCAAATTAGAGATAAGAAAAATAGTAACAAAATATTATTTTATATCATATTTAATGTGGGTAAAAATATGTTCGAGCAACTTTTTAAATTGCAAGAATATCCTCCAATTCTAGATTTTGAAAAACACCGATTTGAGGGATTGAAAACTTGATCTCGGATCGAATTGATTTTGATAATGAACACTTAAGCACCGAATCGTCAAGAATTTTTACGACTCTTCGAATAATGGTAAGAACACCTTGAAGAATGTGAAGAATAATTTAAATATATTCCGAAGATCTTTTGGATTTAGTGCACACCTTGGAATTTGTTGAAGACTTTCATGCTTATCTAAAACATAATGCTTCTTTTGAATCATCTCAACCTTAGGGAAAGCCTCCTAGGCAAGAGATTGACTTTGGGTTTTTTATCGGACAAGTTACCTATAACTCATATTGGGCTAGTCCAATTCTTTATACGAAGTGGCCGAATAAATTTAATTCAATCTTTAGTAGACTTTAATTTAAATTTACTTCGGCCTCAATTTATTAGAGCTCAGTACAATATTTATTGAACTTTACTTCAATTGAACTTGGGCATTATTAAATGAATTTCGGATGTCACCCAAATTGAATGGCCCAAGGACTTCTTTCATCAATTAAATTTAAATAACTAAGATTAAAATTATCTATTTTTATTTAGTCTCGATTAAATAAATTCAATGAACTTTGTTCTTCTACAAGAACATATCCGTAATATCTAGTTCTAGTAACTCAACTACCTTTATAGAGGTAATTTGTGAAGTCAACTTTGGAGAATTTGCCTCCGTGAGACTTGAGTTGATGGGCGCATAGTGTTCCGAAAAGAAAGCCATCATTATGTTGAAGAAATTTTGTAAGTGATGTCGTACCATCTGATAATGAAGGTTGGATTTTGGTGAATCGTGTAAGGATCCATACAAGATCTTGAAGGCTGGAGAATCTATAATTAAGACTGTTAATTAGATCAGACTCAAATTCGTATTAAATTATGGATTCAGGTTAAATTTTTGAATTGAGCTTGGGTTGAGGTAAACTCAGCCCGATTTCAGCTCGGTCTGTAATATATATATATATTTTATATGTATATATATTTTTATAGAATAATATTATTATTATATTATTAAAAATTAATATTATATTATTAAAAAATATTATTTATTATATAAAAAATTTAAAAATCAGGTTATAGCTGATCAGAGCCAGAAAGAGCCGAGCCCGAGCTCATATTTTTTTGGTCCGTTATCAATCGGGTCGAGCTCGGGCTTGGTAAAGTCCGACTCAGTAAGGCCGATTGACAACCCTATCTATAATGAGAGAAAAAATCGTTAGGAAGAATATATAGAAAGGAAAAAGGTCAAAAGGCTACACACTCTCCAACATCACCTAATACTTGGCTAAGCTAAAGCCCGACTCAGTGAGCCCGATTCAGTGAGCCCGATTGACAACCCTATCTATAACGAGAGAAAAAATCGTTAGGAAGAATATATATAGAGAAAAAAGGTCAAAAGGCTACACACTCTCCAACATCACCTAATACTTGGCTAAGCCATTGAATACTCCTCTTGAAGGATTTTTCCAACCGAAGGAAGCTAGAACATGCCGAGTTGCCTATTTCGGGCACAAAATATGAGTTTGATCTTAATGCTTATAAACTTCTTGCCAAGGCTAGATATAACTCTCTGGCCTTATTTGTTTATCAAGGATTATGTATTTGGAAAAATAATTTAATTTTTATTATTAAATTTCAGTATTTGATAATTTATTTTTATTTTTAGAAAAGATTATGATTCATTGAATCAAGAAAGTAATTACAAAATACTAGAAAAAATAATACCTAGATAGATGTGATATTCTAATTACTTTTCTTAAAATTTTAAAACTTAAACACACATAAAATAAAAAAGACTCTATTAACTCCTTTTTTTCCTCCTCTCACTTCTCTCTTTTCTCCGTCTGTTCACGGCTCACCTCGTTTTTCTTTTATAATTTTTCTATATTTCTTCTAATTTCTACCTCTACAATTTCTAAGTAAGCGTAAAATATGGTATAAAATCTAATATACTAGAGTTTTTTAAATTGAAAATGATAATTAATGTTTATAATGTGATTGACTAATCAAAACTTTATGTCATATGTATAAAAATGCCAAGGTACTTTTGGTATATCAATAAAAATATAAACTCCTTACTCGGTTGGATTTTATTGAATCAAACATTTTAAAAGAAATTTTATTATTTTTCTATTTAGCATTCCTTAACATTTCAAACAAGATAAAAGAATCTTTAAGGATTTATATTATGTGAATTTAGATTCCAAGTAATCATATTTCTATTACAACTTTGCTTTTCTGCCAATCAAACGAAGCCTCTAAGTAAATGTTTACTAGGTAAACTTTCTCAAGGAGTTATGGAGAAAGCGGGCATGCTATCAAAATTTTATAGGCCAATCTTATATACAAGCCCTTTTCTCTCATACACTTAAAGATAAAACAGGCAACTACTCAGTCCATTACCAATGGATAAGGCTACCCCGAGGCCTAGACTGGATATTAATAAGAAAGTGAGCTTTCAAAGATCAAATATTTTATCGACTAGGTCCATAAGTGGAGCCTGCTAGCATGTTTATTTTCAATAGGCTTGAGGGCAAGGCCATAAAAGATTTGTTGAATAAAGAAATATTCATGTCAACATTCTTTCCGACATAAGGATCCATATAGATTACAATCAATGATCAATTTATAACTCGCATTGTGGTGGATAAAAGCTACGCAACTGTCAAAGAAGATGCAAAATGCAAAATATTGTTTTACTACATTAATATTGTCAATAAGGAATCCTTTGAAGAAGAAGATGCTAAGGATACTACTCCGTAACTCAAAGAAGATGCAGAAACAACTGCAGATGACTTGAAAGAAGTCAATCTTAGTATAATTGAATATCCTCCTCCGATCTACATTTGCACCTTTCTCACTTCCAAGAACAAGAAGTCAACATCATTCTCCTAAAGGACTACAAAGATGTCTTTGCATCGACATATAAAGAAATGCCTAGGTTATTGTCCATCAATTGACTATTAAACAAGGAGCGCAGCTAATAAAATAAGTTTAGCAGCATTGTTACCTGAATTAGTTCTATCAATTGAAGCAAAAATAAACAAGCTCATTCAAGGTTGATTCATCTTTGAAGTTTGATACCCTACACGGATTTCGAACATTATGCTTTTACGAAAAAGGGCATAAATAATGCATGTTCTGAGGATGGTTTTTTGCTTCCTGATGCATTCACTTTATATTGATAAATTATGCAGATTTTATGTATTTAATTAGTTGGTTTTGAGTATAAATTATGATTTTGGGTTGGATTTCATTCTTTTTGCAATTTTGATTGATAGGTAGAAAAAGGAACTTGAATTGCTAGGTAAAGTGAAGAAAGAGGAGAATCGTACCCAAAATTGGAGTAGAGATTGAGTAGAATCAGGTATCTTTAACAAGAAGCCACCAGGGCCCCAATATCTCACTATAGCAGGTGCTCGACATGAAGCAATACTACAACGCTGAAATTCTAGTAGCTACCGGGTGCCCAAGACCTCACTATAGCAGATGCCTAGTGCATCTTCAGATTTTTTAAAATTACAATTTAGCCCTTTTCGAAACCCTTTTGAATGGAGAGGTTTTTATGATGTTATTAAGACATAAAACTCAATAACTTAGGGTGAGGTTTAGTTGGGGTATAGCCTGTCTTTAGCTTTCATCTTTCAATTTTTGTTCAAGATTCATATTCAAGTCATGTTGCAAATTAATTGAAGATTCAAACTTTCAATTTATTCATGATGTTTCCTGTCTCTTTCATTCTTCTTAATTGGTTGTTTCGTTTAATTGCAATGATGTTCTAAATTTCTGAATCTAAGGCCATGACGTAGTCAAGAGTAGCCTTTATGTGAATGATATGTTTGATAAATATTATGTATTGGTTGAGAATGGATGCGTAGCTATTCATTTTAATGCTTTCAATTAACTAATCACCAATTAAATGAAATTATTAGGTTAAGAGATTTGGAGAGATATCTTAACTTAAAGATCGAGTAATTAAGTCATAAATTGCATACAAAATAGGAATATATCTATGTCATTTGTGCAACAATTGAGTGTTGGAATTTAATGCATTCTTTTTAATTGAAATTCACATAGGAATATAGTGAATTTGCCTCATAAAATAGATTTAATAGAGATCAGAGAGAGGTATTAAACACTTAAGAACACACATTGGCTATTACAATACGTAAGATGATTTAACTTATAAGAAGCATAAAGGTAAAATTGATGAACTTGAATTTGATGAACATTAGTTGAAGTTGAATTACATTTTATTTCTTTTAGTTTAGTTATTAACGTTGTTATTGAAAGACCTAAGAGGGGGAGGGGTGAATTAGGTCTTTGGCTAATTTTGAAAACTTTTTCATTTTTGACAAAGTTGATTTCGAAGATAATTGGAATTAAATACTTCACAAAATAAGCATGCAAATACAATAAGATATATGTTTAAATGAAATAAAGAGCAAGAGATAACACAAGTGATTTATAGTGATTCGATCACACAAGATCTACATCCACTACCTTGAGCATTCACTCAAAGGTTTCAACCAAGCTCAATTATAATTTCAAGTTGATCAATTCTTACAATAGAGGCTCACCCTTCAAGGGTTTTACACCACAACCTCTTCTCAAAATACAAACTAATCAAGGTTCACCCTAACACAATGGTTTCATATCAACAAGATAACCTTGAAAACAACAAAAAGATGAAGTTTGAGATAAGAAAGTTACCAATACTTTGGTAGATGATGGTAAATTAGCATAGTTTCACCTTTTTGTCTATGGAATATTGACCTTGAACTTTATGGTAGAAGACAAAAGATAACATTTTGATAGAGAGCAATTGGGAAGAGTAAAGAATCTTTAAGGTTCAAAAACTTGTAGAAAATCTGAAATGTATACCTCTTATAAGGTTTAAAATTCAGTTACAATATTCAAATAACGGGTAGTAACAGTAAAATTCGGACGACCAAATATGGATAAGATTATCCGAACATTCGCCTGAATTTTTCTGTCTTGAGACTGCTAGTATAAATTTGGTCGACTGAATTTGGACACAAGCGTCCGAATGGTTGTCCAAATTTCTCTGAAAATTAAGCAATCACGTGATCAAATTTGAACGATCGAATTGATGAAACATAGTCAACATGGGTAGAAATTAAGCACAACAAGTTTGAAATTATTTTGGACAATGGGATAGATCATTTAAAATGATTTTAGTCCAAATGCCGTTATTGAGAACTTGATAAAAAGATTTGTAAGATAGATCATTTGTGATTTAAAACCAAGTTTGAAACTCTCTTGAAAAACTTTTAGATTCCAAAGACAAGAGTGCAAGGTTTACAAAGATATACCTATGAAGCATAATAAACCTACACTAGGGTCTTCAAAGCCTTAAACAATCTTGAATCAACTCTAACCATTTTGATAAACTTGAGTTGTTCGTGAGCTTTTAGCTTTGAGGCAATGAGACTTGCTTTCTTCTCAATCCAAAAAAATCCTATCACACAACATACATGCATATTAGTCCTTATCAAGATTAATCAATATGATTTTCATAGGACATTGCACTTATTAATGTTTGTCACTAATCAAAACAACATGATTTGTCCTTAGGGCTTACAATCTCCCTTTTTTGATGATGCAAATTGTGATGGATTTTGACAATTTAAGCATTGAAAAGAATTGTTATGCTAGTTTAATATATTACCAATTGAGAGAAATCACTTGAAAATCAATTTTACACAAATTATAGCAAAATGACATAAACATGGCTCAAAATGAGCCTATGACACAACCAACCTCCATAAAACCTCCATCCTTCTATAAAAATAGAAGATATAGTATATAAGCAATCATAAAAATACTTCTAAGAGAAGTTTTAAAGATTAAAAATAGTTTTCAAAGCTCCCCTTAGATTGTGCTCATTTTTCAGAAAATATGCGAGATGTGGACTATGAATCCAAATTGCAATAAATCTAACATTATGACTATTTAAAATAAAATGAAGCTACCCTAAGGTAGTTCAAATAGAAGATAAGGGATTAAGACATATTTGAATCAATTTGAACAACAAAAGAGCATTTTTTGACAACAAAATATAGATGCATCTGAATTTTAGGATGTGCGTCCAAATTTCAGTCTCGTATCCAAATTTTAAGTCCAAACTATAGGCAAAGTTTTCAAAAGATAGATTTTGTAATATAAGTGATTTTAACTAATCACACAATCATCAAAGTATGAGGATCAACTATAAAACACACTCATAATCTTAAACAATCAATGCATAAATCATGATCATCATCATTCTCAAAATGCCATAATCAACTTCATCTCCCCTTTTAATGAACACACATCAATAAGATAAGCTAATATGCCACATTCATCATTATCATATCAAGGTACACATTTTGCATAAACACACTTCTTCTTTCCCTTTTGTCATCAATCAAATGTGGGGTAAGGTAAGTGAAGCAAATATGAAAACATTGAGCTTAAAAACAAATCACAAGAGCTAGCTAAATACAAAAGTATGTAAACTAGCTAAATACATAAGTAGAATGAGAGAGAAGGATAGATAGTGCTTAGTCTTGAATTTTAGTCATCTTCTTCACTCCATATTTGTTGGTAGTGATAGCCATGTCTTCCTTAAGCTCGATGTGAAGTTGCCTCTCACTTGCTTTCTCCTTGCTGGTGTAGTTTGGCTTTGGAGTGGTAGTTAACTGGGAAGATCTCCTTGCGCCTTTCTTCTTGGCCAAATGCTTGACCCTTCCTTGGCTAAAGGATCTAGTGGATGGTGTAGTGATCTCGGCTTTCTCTATAAGGTTTCCTTCTTGGATTCCACCTTCTTCTGGCTCTTCTTGAGTACCCTCATCTCTTTTACTTTCTCTAGCCACAAATTCAAAGTTTTCTCCTTGATCATCACTTCCATCACTGTCATCATCATCATCCTCATTATCATCCTCTTTCTTTCTCTTGCCTTTATCATCTCCTTAATCATCCTTGTCATCCAAATCTCTAGGCATAGATGGTTCTTCATCGCTTTGGTTAGTTTTCCTCAAGAGCTCTTTAATGCTTCTTCCTCTAGCATCCAAGCCATGCAAATTGCCTAAAACCATGGGGGTAAAAGATTTAAAGAACTTATACATTTTCTCCATCTCTTTAACATGGTTGTTCAAGGCCTCTTGGAACACCTTAGCTACTATAGTGTCACCTCTATTCACTTCTTCTTCACTAGGCATGCTTCCAAGACCTTGTTATGTTTGAGGGTTGGCCTCTTCTTCAAAAAGTCTTCTTTTAGTGTGATGTTGCTCCCCCTCACTTGATAAATAATTTATTTTCTTACTTTTTCTTTCCCTTGCCAAAGTCTCCTTTTCATCCTCTTCTTCTTCTTCCACTTCTTCATTTTCCTCTTCATTTTCACTTATTTCTATCCTCTCTTCCTTTTGAGGGATTTCTCTTCTAGTTCTCCAAACAACATCCTCATCAAGTGTTAATTGCATTCTCTTGAGGGTATCATTTGTGTTGATTTCTCCACTTTTTATAGAGCTTCCTCTTCCGGGAAGTTTAACATTGAAACGCTTAAATACGTTTGTTAACAATCTTCCATAGGGAAAGCCTTTATTTGCCATTTTTCTTGCACTAAACATATGCTTCAATGCCATAAATCCGAATTCTATGCTCATGCAAGGCAATAATAATCACCATATACATATTCCCAACCGATGATTTATGTCTATATTTTGGAATGATCATGGTAGTAATCATGTGATGCAAGACATGACCTCTAGCATTGAAAGCCTTAATCTCTCTTTCCCTTAATGATCTAAATCTTTCAGTATTTGTACATGTTTCTTCAAATCTTTCATTTTTTAAATAACTCATGAATTTAACAATGTTGCCCCCAGGAATAATATCTAGCACTATTGTCATCAACTTCACATATACGATTCATCAAGGCATCATTAATTTCAAAGCCAATTTGGGATACTCTAGACGAATAGCATTGAATCATATTACCCCCAGCATGCTCAATTCTTTCCTCTTTAAGATTAGCATAAAATTCATTGACAAGAGAAGGATAATAATCTTCATTAACTCCAAGTAGACTATCCCAACCAATTTCACGAAAAAGAGAGAGTACATTACCCATATTAGCAAGTTTATCGATGTCTACTATGTGGCCTGAGATGATCTTTCGACTCCTTTTACTCAAATCTTCAAATTTCACGACTGCTCTTGTAGAGATGAATTGTTCCACACCAAGACTTGCTTGTGGAATGCTAACCTGCCTTGGCTCATTGATGATAAGCCTTTCATCTCCCCCTTTTGCTTTTCCATTACCTTTTGCCACATTATCCTTCTTTGAACAAACCATGATGGATTTTTGTAGAGAAGGTATGATTTTAGAAATAATGATGGATGAAGAAAAATGGTGAAATCTTGGACGATTTTATGTTTGGACAGGAGAGGGTTGTCTGGGTTTTGAAAAGAGAGAGAATTTGAAAGGTTTAAAATGAGAGATTTGAGTGGTTGAACAGTTTAATAACCACTAAAATCGTAAAATTCGATCGATCGATCAAATTTTTAGGTCTGCATATGAATTTGCGTCCTAATTTCTCTGTCTCTTCATTCAACAAATTCAGACGACCGAATTTTAGGTCATTTGTCCAAACTTGCGTATGAATTTTTCCTATTTTTGCCACACTTTAACATACATATTAGTTATTGAATTTTGTAATACCCATGCTTCTTCTAATATAGCAAAACCTTTCATCTGCCAAAGGCTTGGTAAATATATCCGTAATTTGCTCATTGGTATTTACATATTTCAAACCAATACCACCTTTAGCTACATGATCTCTAATGAAATGATATTTGATCTATATATGCTTAGTTCTAGAATGTTGAATAGGATTTATGCTTAAATTTATGGGACTAGTATTATCACATAAAATAGGCACACATGCTTGTTTCTCACTATACCATGATACAAGGCAACTACCAAGAAATTGACAATGACCAGTTGTACTTTTATGCATTAACTTGGCAAATTCCTCACAAAGTGAAACATTAGTAGCTCCAAAAATGATGTCATCAACATATATTTGCATAAGTAAAAGATCATTGTTACAAGAGGTTTTTTATGAAAAGGGTTGTGTCAACCTTTCCTCTTGAAAATCCTTTTGAAATAAGAAAGCCACTCAATCTTTCATACCAAGCTCTAGGGCCTTCTTTTAGACCATACAAAACTATGGAAAGTTTGAAGACATGGTTGGGAAACTTTTCATGAATAAAACTGGGAGGTTGTTCCACATAAACCTCTTCTTCAATGAAACCATTTAGAAAAGCACTTTTGACATCCATTTGGAATAATTTAAAACCTTTGAAGCAAGAAAATTCGAAGAGCTTTCTTATAGACTCAAGTCTAGCTACGGGAGCAAATGTTTCATCATAATCAATGCCCTCTTTTTGATTGAATCCTTGTGCAACAAGTCTAGCTTTATTTCTAACTACTTCTCTGGATTCATTAAGTTTATTTCTAAAAACCCATTTTGTACCAATAACGAGGCGATCAAGGGGTCTAGGGACAAGAATCCAAACTTAATTTCTTTCAAATCGATTTGATTCCTCTTGCATGGCAACAATCCAAAAATCATCACATAATGCATCATCAATATTTTTAGACTCAATGTGAGATAGAAGTGCAAAATTATCAATGAAATACCTTCTTGTTCTAACACCTTGAGATACACCATCAATGATTTGCTCCTTAGGGTGACCTTTTACACATCTTAGATCTTTAGGTTGCACTTGATCACCACTAGGTTGATTGTCTTGTTCTTGCTCAATCATTTCTTCTTCATTGGCATGATCTTCCAAGGTTGGAGCCTAAAGAGGAGCTTGATTTTCATTCATGGATGTACCTATGTCATCATCATCTTTTCTGTCCAAGTAGGTATTAGATTCATCAAAAACTCACATGTATGGTTTCCTCAACATATAAGGTTCTTTTATTGTAAACTCTGTAAGCTTTTTGTTAGAGGAATAACCAAGAAATTTGTCTTCATCCGATTTTCTATCAAACTTTCCCAAGGTGTCACACGTATTCAATATGAAGTAGTTACAACCACATACTTTGAAATATGCAATAGATAGTATTCTACCAAATGAAGTTCAAAAGGAGTTTTTTCTCAAAAATGGTCTCAAAAGAATTCTATTTATAACATACCATGTGGTGTTTATGGCTTCGGCCGAAAAGTATTTTGGCAAAGAATTCTCACAAAGCATACATCTAGCCATTTCTTGTAAAGTACGATTTTTCCTTTGAACCACTCCATTTTGTTTAGGTGTTTTGGCAGCTGAAATGTTGTGAACAATCCATTTTCATCACAGAGTTTGGTAAAATTTTGGTTGTAATATTCTCTCTCGTTGTCACTTCTAATGGAAATCAATTTGCAATCAGGAGAGGTTTGAACCTTCTAATGAAATGCTTCGTCTTTTTGAGATAGAGAGAGTACCCAAGTGAATCTTGAAAAATCATGAACAATTACATATGCATATTTCTTACCACCAAGACTCGTGGTCGTCATTGGTCCAAATAAATCTATATGAACAATTTCAAGGGGTTTTGATGTTGAAACCATTTTCTTGGGTTTGAAAGATATTTTTTTTTGTTTCTCGTATTGGCATCCATTACAAAGGTGATTTTTCTCAAAATGCATTTTTAGCAATCCTCTCCCCAAATCTTGAGAGGAAAGCTTGTTCAACAAATCCATGCTCATATGACCTAGTCTTCTATGCCAAAGAAAACCATCATTATCATGAACGACAAGATACTTAACATCATTTGCAACAAGTTCATCAAGGTGTAGTACATATATATTCCCAGCTCTATTTGCAACAAAAATAATTTTTCCACTCACACTATCAAGTATCACATTTAAACTCAACTTTGCAACCATTATCACATAATTGTCTAATGCTAAGCAAATTAGATTTTAAGTCATCAATGAGTAAGACATGTTTAATTAGAGGGGAGTATCCTTTACTAATGTTACCTACACGAAGAATTCTTCCTTTCTTCTTGTCACCAAAAGCTATCACTTGTAGCTTGACGTTCACTAATGAGAGAGGGATTCCCCATCATATGCCTTGTGCATCCACTATCAAGAAACCACTTTGTGGCACTTGATCTTGAGGGAATATGTACCTACAACAAATGAGAGGAAGGACTTTTAGTACCCACATCTTCTTGCCAAAGGGGTTAGTGATAGTATCCTTAGCTCTTCAAATAGTTTTAACACCACGCTCAAACTTTCTTTTTATAAAACACCTAGTCACCTTGTGGCCATTTCTACCACAACATGTGCAACATGAATGAGGCATAGACATAGATGTAGCCTCAACAAAATAATTTTTGTATTTTAAAGCATTGTTGACATGATTGTATCCAAGACCATTTTTAACAACAAGGGATCTTTGAAATCCGAGAAGTTTGTCAAGATTATCTCTACCATTTGTAAATTTTTCTACACATAGATTGAGATCATCAACTTTCCTTTTTAATACATCATAATCCACAATCATTTTTTCTAAGGAAGATATTTTGGTACAAAGAGATTTTTCTCAATAGACATATTTTGTAAAGTAACATTTAAAACTTCTTTCTCAATATTCAAACAATCAATCGATTCAAGAAGTTTTTTGTTATCACAAAACAATTTTGAGTTCTCCTTCAATAAATTTTCAATTTTGAATCTCATTTCTTGTTTTCTTTTTGAAATCTTCTTTAATTCACTATACATTTCTACAAGAAATTCACTATGATCATCATATCATCATCATAATATGTAGATGTTGAAGGAATAGATTGTACCTCATCATCCATAGCCATGAAGCATACATTTGCTCATTCATCATTGTCATCTCCACTATCTTCATTTGCTTGTTGATCCCAAGTGCCTACCAATCCTTTGCCTTTCTTGATAGACTTCTTCTTTTTTGTATTTAGCATCTCTTTCTTTCTCCATTGCTTTAGTACAATCAGCTATAAGATGTTAGGTGCTTTTGCACTCATAGTATTGAGGTTTGAAGAATGAAGATGATTGTCCTCCTTTCTTGGATGGCCTCTTTCTCTTCTTGAGAAATCTCTTTTTATAGAATTTTTTGAACTTCTTAGCTACCATGGCTAATTCATCATCTTTCCCATCTCCATCTTCATCACTAAATGAGTCCTCTTGTTCACTTTGATTCTCGGAGCCTTTAAGTACTACTCATTTTCTTCCTTTCTTCTTATCTTCAAGATCATTTAATCTTTTTACCTTCATCTCATGAGTGAGAAATGATCCAATGAGTTCTTCAAGAGGAAAAGCCTTCAAGTCTTTTAATTCTTGAATTGCAAGAGTCTTTGGTTGCCAAGATCTAGGTAGAGCATCCAAGATCTTTCTATTGTTCACCAATTAAATAATTCTTTCCATAGGACTTCAATGCATTTGAGATGTTTGTGAATCTTGTGAACATATCACTAATGCTCTCTCCTTGCTTCATAGTGAATAATTCACAATATCTTACTAACATTGCAAGCTTTGACTCCTTCACTTGATTTGTGCCTTCATGAGTAACTTGAAGAAAGTCTACACATGTCATGAGCGGTATCACAACCGCTAACTTGGTTGTATTCATTGACATCTAAAGCACGACTCAAGATGATCATAGCTTGATAATTCATGGTCATCTTTCTTGAGTCATTTTCATTGTATTCGTCCATAGGCTTGGGTTCCCTTGTTACACCATTGGCTCGCATCCTCATTGGTATTTAGGACCCTTTCTCCATGATATTCCACAAATCAAAGTTAATAGAATAACTGTATATCTTAATTCTAGATTTCCAAAACGTATAATTTGTTCCATCAAATAAGGGAGGTCTATTTGTGGAAGATCCTTTCAAATAAGGCAAGTTTGAATATTAGCCATAGGATCTTATCTTCTAGGTGGTAAAACCTTTGCAGAAGAAGTCCAAGCTCTGATACCAATTGAAAGACCTAAGAAGAGGGTGAATTAGGTCTTTGGCTAATTTTTGAAAACATTTTCCTTTTTGACAAAGTTGATTTGGAAGATGATTGGAATTAAATACTTCACAAAATAAGCAAGCAAATACAATAAGATTCAAGTTTAAATGAAATAAAGAGCAAAAGATAACACAAGTGATTTATAGTGGTTTGATCACACAAGATCTATATCTACTACCTTGAGTATTCACTCAAGGATTTCAACCAAGCTCAACTATAATTTCAAGTTGATCAATTCTTACAATAGAGGCTCACTCTTCAAGGGTTTTACACCACAACCTCTTATCAAATACAAACTAATCAAGGTTCACCATAACACAAGGGTTTTATATCAACAAGATAACCTTGAAAACAATAAGAAGATGACGTTTAAGATAAGAAAGTTACCAATACTTTGGTAGATGATGGAAAATTAGCACAGTTTTACCTTTTTTCTATGGAATATTGACCTTGAACTTTATGGCACAAGACTAAAGATAACTTTTTGATAGAGAGCAATTGGGAAGAGTAAAGAATATTTAAGGCTAAAAAACTTGACGAAAATCTGAAGTTATTCCTTTTATAAATTTTAAAATTCAGTTACAACGTTCAAATAACAAATAGTAACAATAAAATTTGGACAACCGAATTTGGACAAGATTGACCAACATTCATCTGAATTTTTCTGTCTTGGGACTGCTAGTATAAATTTGGTCGACCGAATTTGATTCGGGCACAAGCATCTGAATGGTTGTCCAAATTTCTCTAGAAATTCAGCAGTCTTGTGATCAAATTTGGACTTCTGAATCAATCAAACTCAGTCAAAATGAGTAGAAATTAAGCACAACAAGTTTGAAATCATTTTGGACAATGGGATTGATCGTTTAAAAAGATTTTATTCCAAATACCGTTATTGAGAACTTAGTAAAAACATTGATAAGATAGATCATTTGTGATTTAAAACCAAGTTTGAAGCTCTCTTGAAAAACTTTTAGATTCCAAAGACAAAAGAGTGCAAGGTTTACAAAGATATACCTATGAAGCATAGTAAACCTACACTAGGGTCTTCAAAGCCTTCAACAATCTTGAACCAACTCTAACTATTTTGATAAAATTGAGTTGTTCATGAGCTTTTAGCTTCAAGGAAATGATACTTTCTTTCTTCTCAATCCAAAAAATCCTATCACATAAAATACAAGCATATTAGTCCTTGTCAAGATTAATCAATATGATTTTCATAGGACATTGCACTTGTTAATGTTTGTCACTAAGGCTTACAGTTATCTTTAGTCTAACTACTTTGGTTACTTAAAGTAAAGATTATAGGAATTTATTAATCAATAACAACCCTATGTTAAAACGATACTTTACTGATCACTGTATTACTTGAGTACAACGTAGTATACTCGCTAGTTCATTTTGATCGTGTCACTCCCTATACTAGAGTTAATGCTATGCCACCACCACAATGAGGCACAATCCTTCTTGGATAGGTGGTTGTAGCTAAATATGGATGGCAACCACAAGATGAAGAGTTAATCATGTTTTGCACTCCTAAAGTAACTTACTGCTAAAAAGTAATTCTTTTTGGATTGAAAAATGCTTGAGTTACATATCAAAGGACATCGCAGAAGTATTTTGATGATATGCTGCATAATTTTGTGGTTAAGTCATGGAAAGAAAATGATCATCTCCAAGATTTGAGAAAACTAAAAAAAAAAATACCAGTTGAAAGTGAAACCCTATAAGTGTGGTTTTAGCATTATCTCTAGAAAATTGCTTGGCTAGGTCATTCTCCATCGAGGGATTGAAATTGGTTGATCAAATATTGACACAATTTTAAAAATACCTGAGACACAAAGCATTGATTAAATAAAAAGTCTTCAAGGAAGTTTAGCTTACATTCAAAAATTTATTGGGTGTTGCTAATCATTCAGTCGCTTTATGAAAAAGGGGGCCATTTGAATTGGATAACACATATTGAAATGTTTTGAAAATCATAAATTCATACCTCATGAACCTTCCGTGTTTCCATACCTATCCTTGGAAAGCCATTGATCCTATATATTGCTCTTCAAAACAAAATTCTACGAAGGGCACTACTTGCACAAGAAAATGAAAGGAGAAGAAAATGTGTTGTATTATTTAAGTCGAAGAATGACCCTGAACTAGTTCAACTATTTTCCAATCGAGAAACTTTGTTTACCTTGATATTTTCTATACAAAAATTGAAGCATTACTTTCAAGTACATAATGTTAGCCCACAAAAAGGTCGGGTATAGACCCATACCCATCCCATAGTCAGAATAAGAAGTACGAGTCTATTACAAAGGTTATTCCTATTTATCGTGTTTCAGACTTGGACCCATTTTTAGTTGCTAAAATAGGTCTAAGCTTGAATATAGTGTTCAGGACCTGTTAGACCCTAACCATTTTACTAACTATATTATTTGTTATCATTGCATATAATGTATTGTTATAGTCGTTTGATAGTCTAACCTATCGGTTAAAAATTTTAACCTAACTAATAATCCTAATGACTTCTACTATTTTCTCTAGTATCCATCTCAATTAAAAGTCACCTCCAACCCATTCTTTCTTCAAGGATACATAGTTTGTGTGAAAGCTTATTTATCAAAGACCTATGTTAATTTAGTTATGCTAGATTAACATTTTTATGTTACATGTGATGTGAATTGCGGGTTGTATTATGCACTAGAGAATCATAGATTTGTATCATGTTCATTTACTCTTTAAGATTTTAGAGGTGCTCATTTTATTTGATTAGAATTACCATATGCCTTCATCTTAACCAAAAGGTGCTCTAATAATGAAGTTGAGTATATACAAATCGAGTATATATAATGCCTCTATACTCTGGTTGGAACTGGTTGTTAATATAAAGCAACTACAACTACAAGTGCAGGGAGATTCAAAATTGGTCATCTATCAATTGCTTGGTGAATATGGTATGAAAAATTCTTAATTGGTCCCATTTTATAATTATGCAAAGCATCTTATAGGATGGCTAGGTGATTTCACAATCGAGCATGTGCTAAGAACTGAAAATAGGCAAGTTGGTGCATTAGCTAAACAGACCTCCAATCTATATCTGCTAGATCAATGTGCTCAAATGTGAATATATCAAAATTTGATATTATCTCCTTTTCTTTGAGATTAAGGAGTACGAAATTCAATTTTGTATCCACCTTTAAGCTTAATAAAGAATATTGATAACCACCACCTGTTGATTATCTTAAATATGGGAAGTTGTTGTCAAATGATCCTTGAAGATCAACTAATATTTGTCATGTACCATTTGTTACTAGAAAGATGCCCTCCTCCTACACTCCTTAAAGGTGTATTTTTAAGATGTTTGGATGAAGAAGAAGCTATACATACAATGGAAGAAGCTCACTCTGGTGCCTATAAAGCTCATAAATCTAGTCTAAAGCTTTATTTCTACATCAAAAGGGTGGGGTATTACTGGCCAATAATGGTGAAAGACTTCATAGGTTACGGACAAAGATGTCAAACTTGCTAACTCCATGAAAACTACACATGTAAACCCCCTAAGCTTTTGCACCCAACTATCTTCTCATGATTTTTTGATGTATGGTTGTTGGACCTTCTTTGATGTCATCTACTGCTCATCTATACTTCCTAATTATGGTGTAGTACTTCTCCAAGTAGGTGGAGGCACAAGCATTGAAAGAAGTAAAGAAGGAAAATGTTGTTGAATTTATTTCTACAAACATCATCTATCGACATGAAGTTCCAATATAGATTATCACTGATAATGGGAAGCCTTTTCACAATAGTTTGATGAACAAGTTATGTAAAAAGTTTGGATTCAATATTCTTCTGTATATAATGCTACTTGTTAAGATTTTGTGTGATGCCTTATATGAGTCACCAAAATCAAACCTTTGTTATTTGATGGTACAACATCACTTACAAAAAGTTCTTCTACATATTGATGGCATTCTTTTTGGACCACTATGCTCCCATTGCCTCCAACTCTTATGGGAGCAAATTCTACCAACTTGATTTCACAAATCACCTCTATTGAGGTAGCTGAGTTAGTAGTACATATTACAATTTTTTTATAACTACCTCATTTTCTTCAAGGAGAACACATCCTTCATGGGCTAATCGTAGGATCAATTCCTTAAAGTAAAAAAACTTTTCAATTGGATGACCAGTTAGATGATGATATTTGTAGTAATTTGGATCATCCTCATGTCTAACTTCGTTTGGATATTTCGACATTGGTAACTCAACATTAGAAGCTATGAGTTCATAAAACATTGCAGGGACATTAGAATCCAAGAAAGGTGTTCCTTTACTTTCATTTTTTCTAGAGTCTTTTTCTTTGCTTTTGTGAAGGATCAACCTTTCTTGTTACCTTTTGAGACATCCTTGTGAAGATCTTTATTGGGTTTTCATTGCTGACATCAACTCCTTTTTTGTGACAATCTACTATTTTGTCTTAAATAAGAGGTTTTATTGTGACAAAAAAATTGAATATCACTATTTCATTTACTAATTCTGACTACTTATTTGTTTGTTACTACTGTAATAGTAATTGTGTCAATTTAATGTCTTTCACAAATAAGTTGTGATTATTAATATATTAATAGTTCCATAATTGTTTTTGTCAATAAAATACTGTCACTAATAGCATATGCAATTTTGAGCCTGGCAAACCTAAAAGGGAAAGTGAATTAGGTTTTTGGCTAATTTCTAAAAACCTTTCTCTGATAAAATCTACCTTTTGAAATTCACAACCTTCAAGTGTTTATTTGTTTTAAAGAGAGTAGCAAAAAGAAGATGAATGATTAATAAGGCTATATTTAATTAAAACAACCACAAAGTATAATGAAGAAGGAACAAATAAATGCTTCACTTTTTCTTTTGGAGTTTTTTATTTATCCTTCAAGCACATGAGAATTTAAAAGATTTTCTTGTCTCTTTTATGTTTTACAAAGTATGGCTTGTCAAGTTCACGGAATTGTATCAAAATATGAGCTTTTTAGCCTTTTAAATGGTGCAAAATTTGAATTCTAACGTTAAAAAACGATTAATAATGACTGATTTTTTAAGCTGAATAAATGAATTCGATTGACCAAATTGGGCTCTTGCTTCCTAATTGGTCGTATGAATATCTCTGTTCATTTTGCTGTAGAGGGTAAATTCGATCGACCGAGTTGGATATCCATGTCCGAATTGATTGTCTGAATTTCTCTGGAAAATCAAAAGAATAGAGCAAATTCATATGTCTGAATTAGTGACATAAAATTCTAACTTTTCTAGATTTTGCAAAATCAATTCGACCTCAATCAAATTAAATTTCAAAATATTTGAATCATAAGATAAATCATTTAAAGATCTTTTAACCAAAAGGTTGTTATCAAGAACTTTGTTCTTCGAACGATGTGAAATCACTTAAACTCAAAAACAAAATTTGAACCAGAACTATAAGATTTGTGCTTCAAAGTGTAATTCTAAGTTCCAAAAGTAAATAGATGTAGCGTTTACAAGTTGTACCTATTGAATGATCATAACCATACACTATTGGATATTCAAAGCCTTCTATACTTGACATCCACTTCAATATTCATACTTTTAGCCTCACTTGGGATGTATAGTTTTCTTATTAATTGAACTAATATGAGCATTTTTGCAAACGAGTTCGAACGTTTACTAATGTTTTCATAAATTTATGATCTATATATTTATACAACTTTATATGAAAATATTTTATGTTTCATATTTATATATGAAATATTAAATATTCTATATAATATGTATAAAAATCTTAGTAAATTTATTACTTTTCTACTTTACTATTTACTATTTATTATACATATTTAATTATTTTCTTGAAATAACTCAAATTCAAACCATACTTGATTTATTCAAACAACTTGTAAAGATTTAAACGAGTTGAGTATAAACAAACTTTGAATTTTATTAATAAATAAACGAGTAAACTTGAATATTAAATGAATAAACTCAAATAATGCTCAATTAATACATGAATCAATGTAGATTAAATATAATATTTGGGAAAAACTGGCACAAAGGAAGCAAGGGCATAACAAATAGAGCTTTGACTCCCAACTTGGAAACCTGGAATCAAATCCCACTCCAAGAACATTTGGGAAATTTATTCCCAGTCGACGCTCAAGCCCACGCGTGCCACTTGCTCCCACGTGGGTAGGTCACCCACGGGAGGCTGAGTCTAGGTTGGAAGGGTAGCTTAATTGAGCCTAATGGCTCAACTTAGTTTTTTTCCCTCCTTTTTTTCATTAATAATTTTAGAGACAATGTCATTTTTGTTACAAAATATTATGTGTGACCAAAATTTTGTCTCTATTTTCAGTTAATTTAGTGTGGACAATGTTGCCATAATAAAATGTGATATTGTTACAACTTTATTAGTCACAGTTTTACATGTTCTGGGTAAAAAATATTTAAATTTATTGTGATGGCATGATTTTAACAATTATGCTACAGTTTTTAGTGTCAACAGTTTTGCCAAAATAGTAAGTAATTGTGAAAAATTTTCAAGAGTCAAAATGATTTCATTTGTAAAACCTCACCCTATAGATGTTCTACATGTACCTGTTATGAGTTAGAGGATGTAAGATAAGGAGTGGAGTTTATAATTTATATATTAGAGTACTAAAACAATTTTCATAAAGTTAAGAATATTATATTTAAGTTTATTAAAGCTAAGTGAGTGATGATTGTACGTATTTGTGGTATATTATTGGCTAAGCGTGAGTTTTAAAGGACACATCATAATATTAGTGAAGGCAAATTAGGATGCTTGAAGTTACGAAAACCACCATAAACTAGGTCGATTATTTTGGATATATTCTTGACAATGCCTTTTGAAGAAAAAGAAGAAGAAACAAAAGAATAAACCCCTTGACAATCATATGAATTTTTTGACTTCTTATTCTATGTGCAAGAAAGTTAGCTAAATTAATTGAACCTTTTTTTTCTATTATGAATCGATTTTAGCCAAAAATCAAATTGAGCTTGCCAGCTCATCTCCCGTACGTGCCACATTTTCACCTTTTCTTACACGTAGCAAATTTCACGCTGATTTGCTTACCAGACTTGATGATCCTTTTGCAATTTCTTTCTTTCTCTCGTTTCTTTTTTCTTTCTTTCTTCTCCTTTCACAATTTTCCCCTTCGGTTTCTTGTCTCTAGCCAGGGTAAATTCAACTATCGAAATTGTTAATATATTTTAAGTACATATGATAAATTTATATGCTACCTCTAGTGTAGAAATATTTAGTAAAATTGAGGTAATGATTTATTTTGGATTTACAGATGAGTAGATGCGTAGAAATCAAATTCGAATATGGTATTATTTTTATGTGTGTATATATATATATATATATATATATATATATATATATATATATATATTTTGATTTTCATTCCCAATTTAGTTCTTTATCCTCTCAAAAAAAAATAAATGAGTTTTAACTATTATATGTTGAGGAAGTGATTACTTTTGATGACTTGTAAAAGAATTTACCCTATTTATTTACAAAAGTTCAATAATGATTTTGGAATATGAGAATATTTCTTATATTAATATAAAATATAAGAATAATATTACCATGTGAATATATTACTAGAGGAATATATTAAAATAGAAAATACAAGAATTGTGTGTTTGAATAATATAGGCAAAATAGTTGTAAGTTTAGGTTTAGAAATATGCCTAGAGTGTACTAGGTAGGCATGCTCAATCACTAGAATTTATCACCTTAATAGATTTCGATTAAGTTCGAGTCACTTAGAATTGTAGAAAATTCACAAATTACAAAATGACTAACTCTGGATATCGTGAGTTTGAAAACCGAGGCTTAGCGTGTTTTTTGTGCCATCAATATTTTCATAAATATTTAGTCTTCATAAGTGTTAATATGTTATTTTGAAAGTTACTTTAGGTACTTCTCTTGCAAGTTTCTTTAAATAGGAGAGGTTCTCCACAATTTGTTTTTACTTGCACACTTGAAATGCATATGAGCAGTGCTCCGAGGAGTTATTTATTTATTTTGGAATACTATAATTTTTGGACAGGTTTTAGAGAAATGGGTAAGCTCTGAAAAAAGTTTTATTCTGTGATTTTGAAAGCTCGTGTGCATTTAAAATAGCATATTGTGAAACTTGTATTTAAATGTCTAAATTTGCAGATAGATTATTTGTTATTTTGAGTTTACTTAAGAATTGGATTAGTTTGGGTGGCAATTTGAATGGCTCTTATATTTTGAAAAAATTTGTATAAAAACTCTGTCTCGACTAGGTACAATTATAATATGATTTGATTGCTGGAAGCATCAGTAGATTGCAATGTACATGGCTGTTCTCTTTATTTCATTTAAACTTGAATCTTATTGTATTTTCTTGCATATTTTTTGAAGTATTTAATTCCACTCATCTTCCAAATCAACTTTGTCAAAAAGAAAAAAGTTTTCAAAAATTAGCCAAAGACCTAATTCACCCCTCCCCCTTAGGTCTTTCAGCCTAGACTTTGAATTATGGATTCACTTGAAAGGAGGTGTAGTGTCAATGAGGGCACGACCTAATTAGGACTGCATTTATTTGTTTGTATGTTAGTCCACCCAGCAGCAAGTCAAGAGGAGCTCAATAGTTGGGTTGGTAGCCAAGTGCGGGCTGATAGGAGGCCCAAAATCTTGTAGGCAATTTTTTTGTTTGGGAGGCATAAGATAGTTCGTGAAGCCAAATGTTCGCTCTACTGTGTGGCTGGTGTTCGAGACTTGACTTTTGACGACCCTATTATTGGTTCTAGTATAACTACTGTTGAGCCAGTATTTAACTATTTGCCATATTTTAAAAATTCAGATTGAGGAGCTGTGCTGATGTATCTTGACTCTTTCAAACTTTTTACCTATGCCTAAACCCTCTTATTAGTTTTGTACATTTAGTACAAAAAGAGAGATTTATTTGCATGTAAATAACTTTTAAAACTATCATGTATGTGCATCCATCCTCGTAGTTCTAGAAACACAGACACACAAATAAACTCACTAAGCTTTCGAGCGTACACATGTTTCAATACTTGTTTTCAGAAGGCCTGAACCAAGGAATAGAGCAATGATAATCTTATTAGCCCTAGTTTTAGCACTTGGAGAAACTTTAACTAATTTATATAGTATGCGTGTATTTGTGGAATCTTATATTTTTTGTTGGCTCTCACTAGCTCGAGAAAGAAGCTTTTTTTACTGCTATCTCTAGACAAAGTTTGAGTCTGTTATGAATGATCTACCTATGTACTTATATAACATTGCTATTGTTTTCTTTGGTATTATTATAATATATTTTATATTATTTATATTCCTTATTTTCTCCAAACAAAATTCACGCTTGTATATGTAAGTACCAAGAGTGCACGTTGGTACTATACTCAAATGTAATGAAACCTAGGGGAAGGGTTGGGGGCATACAGGTGGTATAAGAGCTTTAGGTTAGTTATTAGGTTCAACTTGGTAGATCCTAGATGAGGCATAAGAGTTTATTATGTAGGTTTTAGCTATTTTGAGAGGGTTAGTTATTGCTAGTACTGGCTTTAGTATTTTTTTTCTTGGTCACTAGTATGGCAGAGCCTAGCATTTCTAGGACTGTCAATTGGGCCGGGCTAGCCCGATCTCGGCCCGGTTCGGCCCTTTTTTTAGAACTGAACTTTTTTCGGACTAGGGCTGAGCCGGGCCATAGCCTGAATTTTTAGCCCGATTGTGATTCGGGCCGAGCTCGGGCTCAACTAAGCTCGGCCAGTTATGAGCCCAGCCCGAGCATATATATAATAATAATTTATAATTATATATTATAATTTGTTGATATAATAGAAATTTTTTGTGTATAATACTATATTAATATCATCATAACTATATTGATTAAAATTTTATGTATTTTGATATAAATAATTTTGTTTATATTTCACTTTCAAAAAAATTTAGTGTATAAAGTTTTCACTTCCAACACTTTAAAATTATATTTTAAAAAATCAATGTAGCGTAATAGTTTTAATTCTTAGCAGCTTTGGAAACAATATGCATGCTATTCAATCACAGAGTCTATTTATGAGACTGTGACTATTTATTGAGCTTATCATAATTCTAAGGATATTAAGTATTAACACAATAAATGCGTAGGTAGGAATATTATTACCTTTACTAACACGAGAAATATAAATCATATGAAAGAGGAAGATAAGATTTTAGCATAGTCTTTCAATAGATTTTTGCACCTCTAATTTAGAATATTCCAAAGTAAATATTTAGTTTTATAAAATAATATATTCTACATATTCACTTTCGTAATTAATATCTTTAACTAATTTCACAAAATATAAATTTTTTTTCACTTCTCAACATAAATTTAGAAAGAGAAGAGAAAAAAATTACCAAGTTTCAAGCATTATTTAAAATTTCTTCGCTTTCCTACATTGCTTGCTGCAAATTTGGTTGATTCTCTATATAGCAAACTCAGTGGTGGTGTGTTTTAGTGCTTTGGTGCCTAGTTTCATCTTTGTAAATTCACTTATTTCTGGAGTTATGGGATCATTCTTCCTCTTTTTCGGTTACTTCATATTGAAGCACGGCATACCAAATTAGATTATTGGATTTGTATGCATTATATATCTCTGTTTAAGTATCCATTTGAAGGGTTCTTGATCAATGAATTCTCAGACTCTGGTAGTTTGGTGCTTCAATTTTTTATGATTTGGTTTGGTTGGAATTTAATGTGGTTGAGATATTGCTATAGTACTTTATTTTGCTATGGTAGTTTGTTTTTGTTGATTTCCAGATAGATGTTTGCTTAGTTTCTAGAGATATTGTTTAATAATATATGCAAATTAGTTGAAAGTCATTGTTAGACAAGTATTAAGACATTAATTTGTAAAGGCAATCATAATTTGTGGTGAGAGGATAATTTGTGAGAACAATCAAAAATGATTCAAATGAATAGGTTTATTTCGGGCTCAGCCCGAGCTCGGCCCTAGCTCATAAGAGCCGAGCTCGTGCTCAACATTTGTGAGCCCGTTCGGGCTGAGCCCGAGCTCGGGCTCAGTATGATGTTACTCGGGTTGAGCCCGGGCTTAGCTTGACCCGACTCGTAGAGCCCGATTGACAGGCCTAAGCATTTCATTGTAGAGAGAGCATAGATGGGCTTATTAGATAGCACTGTTGGTGATGCAACTGGTGGATCGATACTGTCCTTACCTTATTCCCTAAGAGAGATAGTTCCTCAGAGACCGGCCACACTGCTAGTAGATATGTTTGAGGGTGAATCAGTGGAAGGGCCTCCTTTGGGAGCCGCCACGATGGGACAATTCATTGAGTATGACCTTAGTGAGTTACTTTCTGAGGCTGAGCCAACTGGGTAACCTTCGATGGAGAGCTTGCCATTGAAGAGGGGCTACCAAATTCACCTATTCTTGCTGACCATATCACTAATGTACCTGTAACCTTTTCTATATTTGTCATATGAGCTTTCTTATTCTTGGTCCTACCGTCATCGAACAAGCCATTTAGCCCTTATTTTTGCCTTCAATGTGTGGATGATAGAAAGACGGATTAGGCACATCCCACAAGATTGCTATGCATTATGGGTGAAGCCTGACTACGTAGAGAATGGCAGACTGAAGATAACTGCATGCTTTCTCTTCGAACCTGAGAACATAGTATTAGGGAATGTAATAAACAAGGCAAAGGCTTGGGGAGCGTGTTCAGAATTGCCGCCGCTTGAGAGGAGAAAGGGAAAAGGGGAAAAGAGAGGCTAGGGAAAGTGAATGAACAATTATTTGACCATGTCTATAAAACCCGTGTCTAAAAATTCCATGCATTGTATATAACTATTTCATTGTAACTGAAGAATTAATCTTCAATAACTGGACAGTTGTTTGACTATACAACACTTGTGTAAAAAATCCATTAATGCATTGTGAATAATTGTTCTGCGCTGACTGAACAATTTTTCTGACATGGCAGAACAATTATTCCTCGGTGATCCACCTTTTTTACAATCTCAGCAGCCAAAAAGAAAAATTGTTCCCATAATTGTATGCTGGTAATGTACATGTTTATAATTCACAATGTCAGCTGTAAGTCATGTTCTCCAGGCTCAAGAAGAGGAATATGCATAGTCAATGCAGGGCCTTGCAAAGTCTGGGGGATTTTTTTACGCATTACGACACTTTCTGAATATGGCATTCTTCCTTTGTATGGCCTGTTCTATCAAGTTTTTCAACTATTTCCTTGATCTGTTGGAATTCTTTCTACACTTAAGTGTCCTCACAAGTAGTCTCGAGTCTTCATCTAGTTTTGGTTGAGTAATACTTGTCCATAGAATGTTAGTGATTGAGAATCTCTGCCATCTAAGAACAATTATTACAATGCTTCTGAATAATTGTTCGCTTCACAGAGAACAATTATCCATCAATTATTATAATGATGGGCTTTAGGGTGAATGCATATCTACTTGGTCCTGATGTCTCGTCTCGTTATAGGTCAACACTTTTCCCAGAGAGGCAAGAAATCGCTTTCCCTCTCCCACAGAGCGTCCGACTCGATGTCAACAAACTATATGCATAATTCTCCAGCTGACACTCATAGCCAACAAAAACATCTTTCACATCAGAAACTGGTAGAGCTCACATTATGTAGATAGGTTTTTAGAACCATTTCTCGCATATGGGAACTCCAAGCCCCTTTTTACCCTCTTTATCCACCTGTGCAAAACGTATTGTTCGACAAAGTTCTGATTTTGATGTTTCCCAAACCCCCAAACACGTCTATCACTTTAAGAACATGTTGACAAAGTATCTCGACTGTTCCGAACATACTACATGTGCACTCTAAGGTTGGAACGGAGGTTTCAACCAGCACTAACTGCTTGTCGAGCTTTCCAAAATTGTCACAACCATTGAGCTGCTTGAAAACATCATGCATCACCTTCTCCTGCATTGTGTCACTTGGGGGTTGAACTTCCATCATGTATTCGAACATCAGGCGGTATTGCTCTTGGAACATGACGAACACATTAGGTGTGTATAGCTTTGCTGTAGAGCGTGTTGTTGGACTGCAGACAAAATTATTGTTCGGCAACCTGCCACATGCCGCTATGAAAAATTATTGTTCTGTATTTGAACAATTTTTCATGCAGTAATGAACAATTATTTTGAACAATGTACACAATTATTTAGAGGCAGAAGAACAATTATTCAAGCACCTATCATTTGCTTGAAAATTTTGAATCTTCTCGGCCTTTACGTACTACATAGTGCACTTTATTTGTTTGGGATTGCCTTTTCTCATACATGATCCTTGTGGCAAATTTTGTGCAATAAGCATGGCTATTGAAAAATTCATAAGCATTCTCCAAAGTAGTGAACTCCAATTTCTTCATTTCTTCCAAGTTCCCTACAACATCATTAAACACTCAAACCCCTAATCATAATTACTCTGCATGTACTGAACAAACATTTTCTTCTTGAACAATTATTCCAAAAGGGTTTTATATCATCGGCAACATGAACAATTGTTCATGGTCAATGTGAACAATTATTAAATACATAGTGAACAATTATTCACAATGCATTGTGAACAATTATTCAATGATTTGTGAACAATTGTTCAATCCCATGTGTAAAAATTGTTCACTGTTTAGTGCGTCCTAACGAATGATTCAGTCATTGTGAAGAATTATTTTGCAAACAAGTGTTCAGTTTAGCATGAATAACTGTTAAGAGCTTCATATGAACAATTGAACAATAATTCAATGCAATGTGAAATATTAGTTCAGTTTGTGCACAACTGTTAATTGTTCAGATAGTCCTGAACAATAACTCAGCGCTCCATGAACAATTATTTTTATCTGAACCCTTATGTTGCCAATGTTGCTCTGTTCACATCTCTCCAAAGCATTGTCTTGTACGAGATCCATGGTACCTGAAGTATTTGTATGCATGCTTTGGAGATGTGAAACTTCATGGTCATGTTCCACCTTCAGTGCAATACAGGTTCGTTAGAAGGGAAATAATTATTCTATCCAACTGTGTATGAGGAAATGATTGACCATTTTCTAAGCACATCTATAACAAAAGCTCGAAAGATCATATCTTTTAAAGCAAAATAAAGGTAGACTTCACAAAAAAATGCAGAAACAGCAGAGCACCATTTTTACCTCAGTTGTGGATGGATTTGTGCTGACCATCGCAGAGCAATTTCTGTAGGGAATAAAGCTAAGAAGAAAAATGGAAGAAGGAAGACAAGGGGAAGGGGAAGGGGAAGGAAGAGAGAGAGGGAGGAAGGTGTTTTTTCTTTACAAGTCACTTCAGATATGTTTGATATAACAGACAAGGAACAGCTTTTTGCCATAACAAGATTGAAATTGGCAAGACTTTTGAAAATTTCTTTCCCATTAATACTCTTCTTTAGCCTCATCCTTTAGATTAGTAGACGGTCAATCCAATAGCTTGCGATAGATCATACACGTACATCAAATATTGATGCAGGACAATAGCCAATTTGCTTATTTATAGGTAAAAGGAAGGCCTTGGGTTGCTTGTTGGCTAACTGCCTTGTGATTTGTATTAGGTTGGCCCAGTTTCTTTATTTGGAGTAGCCAATGAATTTAGTTCTTATTTTTTGGACTTTAGTTCAACTTGATTTTTTATTCAATTTATTGGAGCCTTATTTTATTTAATCCAATATTCATTGGACTTTCATGGAGTTGGATATCATTTAATGTGACTTTGGTTGTAATCTAATTTGAATGACTCAATTTTAATTAACCAAGACTAAAATGTTATTTTTTATTTAGTCTCTATTAAATAGGTTTATTAATATTTCTTTGTCTGTTTAAAAGTTTTTACACATATTGATATCACATCTATACTTTCCTTTGATCAGCCTTTTCTTATTTGGTTAAAGAATAAGTGTCGCTATAATCTTATTGTACTTTCAGATATTCCGAAGTGTACTTTGTTTACTTTCTCTTGCTGGCACATTTGGATTCTTATAAACTAGAAAACATTTAGGCCATTTAACGACACAAATAAAATCATTCACAATGCTATTGAATTTATCTTAGTACATACACTTCCTACGATAACTTGTTTGTTTCCCATTCAATGGATACCTCTTTGAGAAGGCTATATTAAATTGAACATAGATTTGGGATTCATTAGGTAATTCGTTACTTGGATTTCAACGAAAGATTCCATTTGCATCAAACTTATTTGTTGAACTTACTGCACTTAGATTAGGTATCCACTCTCCACTTAGCTGCAAATCAAGATTTTAAAAAATAGAGATAAATTCTGATTCCTTAGTAGCTATCAACCTTATTACTAATCTAAACTGTCCACATTATTCTAATATACTTCATCATTGCAAGCCTCTTCTTCATCAAATTCCAAACTGGACATTGGTGCATAGTTTGAGGGAGGGAAACCAAGTGGCTGATTGGCTAGTAAACTCAACCATCAACACAGACGAAGATAGAAGATTTTTTCATGAAAACCGCCTATAATTACTCTTCCCATTTCGTGTTTGATAGACTAGGTACACCTTACTCAAGGCAGAAATGTACTTAGCTCCAAAACTGTACTGCTATGATTGTATAAAGTTTAGTTTTTAAATTTTAATTTTAAATTTAATAAAAGTAATTTTTTTGAAATAAAATGTGAATTATAAATTTAAAATTATGTATTTGATTTTAAAATTAAATTTAAAATTTTAAATGTAAACCCATATCTCATTCCACAAACAATTTAACTTTTATAAAACTCAAAATAAAAATTTTAAAATTAAATCATATCCAATACACCATCAGTATAAAATATTATCCATATATAACCGTATCCTCTACACAAGTATAGTTTCATTTTGTAAAAATTCTTCATTCTTTAATATAATAACAAATTGGTATATTTCGTCCCCAAATATTTTTACTTTCGTGAGTTTAATACTTAATATTTAATTTTAAAATTTTAAATTTTTATTCTTTTTTCAAATAAATTATTTGATCCTTCTATTTAATTTTTGGTGAGTCATCTATTAATTTTTGGTGAGTCATTTATTAGTCACTTGATCAATTTCTTGACCAAACACAAAGGAATATTTTCGTCACATCACCTACTTTTTACTTTTTCTTTTAATGAGTCTTGTCCAGTCCGCCCTCTATACGTTCATCTTCTTCTTTGCTTACCCAACCTCTTCTGTCAGCACCCTACTACTGCAACAACCACCCCACCCGAGCCCCATCCCTACCCATCACCGCTCCTACCGTTGATACTGCTGAATGGGATGGTGGCTGCTGCATCTGCAGCTCTAGAAGGAGCAAGAGGGAATGGCTCTAATAACTGAACTTTGGCAGCCTCTAATCCCACGGAGATATTTTCAAGCCTGCAAGTCGCAAGAAAGCTTTTTCAATTGGGCATTTTCAACAAACTAACTCAAGATTCTTGAATAGAACTGAAAAATGAAAATACAGGAGAAACTCCACCCAGAAACTTGGAAAATAGAACTCAAATGAAGTCCAATGACCTATTCCAGCTTCAAAAATGAATAATTATATTCGAAGTGACAATCTAAAGATTCAAAGATTACATTCTCCGTATCTCTGCCTCCATCCTCTTTTTTCTTCTCTTGGCCGCCAATTGATGCCTTCCCACCTTCTGAGATAATTTTCTTTTTTAAAAATGTCTTTGACAATCATCAAAGCTAGAAAATTTTCAAAAACAAGTTTCAAGAATCCATTTTGGTACACCAAACAGAAAAGATTTGTACATGTTAAAGACATAAGCTTGCGAAGTTTGGAGGGGATGGCGTCTATAGGTAATTCTTCTCTCTCCTCCTGCTACCTTCCCCTCCCATTATCTCCATAGTAACTCGCCCAATCTAAAACCATAAGTGATAGTTATGATCCCTCCGGCGGGATGGGGGGTGGGGTGGCTTCTCTATTTTATTTCCTATTTTTCAAAATTTCCATTCTAATCATTTTATACAATTACAAAAGCCTCCTTTGAGACTGCTTAATTTGCATTGACCTCCTGTAATTTGAAATAATTTGACAAACTGCGACTCATTAAAAATAGGACTTGCAACTTGCATAATGAAAAATATAAGACAAGACTCATTAAAAGAAAAAGAAAAAATGTAGGTGATGTGACGAAAATATCCCTTTGAGTTTGGTCAAAAAATTGACCAAGTCATTAACTAACAGTTGACTCATCAGAAATTAAACGGAAAGATCAAATAATTTATTCAAAAAAAGAATAAGAACTTAAATTTTAAAATTAAATATTAAAGATTAACCTCACCAAAATAAAAATATTTAGAGACGAAATATACCAATTTACCTTAATATAATCTATTTTTTATTTTAGCAGAAAAGAAAAAAAAGAAGAAAGAAAAACCGCCGCCCGGAAAGTGGAAAGTCCAATCCAATTCCTTTGGACCCATATTTTAGCATTTAAAACTGGACAGGGTTTTCAAATCCCAGTCCAAATGGGCCCCAGTTCTTTTTTCTTTCCAACATATAACTGCCAAATAAAACAAAAAGATATTCCAGCCTTAATAAAGTAGTGCGACGAAAAGTAAAAGCAAAACATTCTATTACAGAATTTTGTAGTTACCAAAGGAGATACAATCATTTCGGACTTGGAGAAAGGACTTTACAAGAGAAAACTTAATTCAAGAAAAAGACATGACCTGCACATTCTTGGGAAGACGAGAGCCTTCAAAGCCCTCCTTCATCAGATCACTCTGATCGCCACTGCTTCCCAAACAAAGCCTTATGTTGACGCCCTCAATAGTCCCAATGTTAATCAAGCTTGTTTCAAAAACGTCTTTGAGCCATTTCTCAAACAAACTTTCAAGAAAGGAACTAGAAGCAAGAAAGATTTTCTCCAAGATGTTTTCTTCCACAGTAAAACAACTTTTGCTTTTACTGCCAAACACTTTGCCAAAGGACCCTTTGATTTTGGACAAGAGCAGTTCTTTTGTATGGCTTTCATCAGTTGAATCTCGATTCAATACGAAACGGTTGTTAATCAAACCAAGGAAGCCAAGGGGATTCTCTTGATCATTTGTAGTGAGGTCACTTGAAATGGGGCTGAACTCTTCACTTTCACAGTCATTTTCTTCCTCCTTAGCTTTCATGTTGAGATCAAGGGTATTTGAGCCTGTTTTCCTCTCATTCTCAGTTGCAAATTTAAAGACCTTTTCCATTTCGCCTTGCCTTGGATTCTTGCTCTTGTCTGTGAAATCCCATTCAGCTTTGCGCTTGTGGTCAGAGCTAAATATTCCTGAACAAAGATTTGTTTCATTCACAAGGAGTTTCATGTGAATTACATAATCGCATTTTCCCCTGACATCACTATATATTGTAGCATCAAGCTTTGTCAAAATGAATATAGCTTGACAAGGATTTTCTTCTTTATTACCTGATGGTTCAATTTTCCCACTTCTCCAACTATCAGCAAGGAATTTCAGCAATTCAGGATCGGCAGAATCTATATTTTCCAGGAGAACCACGAGTCTATCGTTATTTTTCAATGCAATTTCAAGCATGTCACAATATTCACCATTCATATTGTCTTTCTTTCTGAAGTTGATGTCAAATAGCAAATCTGTAGAACCAAAAACTGATTCTGCTACTCCTAGTGCCAGTTTTTGTTTCCCTATTGAGTCATTCCCCAGAAAGAGTAGCCAAGTATAGCTCTTCGTGGTTTCTGAGTCCAGTAATGCTTCTACAATTCTAGGGACTAGCTCTGATTGCCAAGGGACACTTTTTTGCAAAAACTTACAAATGACTGAATCTTCTATACCTTTGTTGCTTTTCAATTCAGCAGAACTTCCCAAGGCCAAGGTGGTATTCACTTCCTTATCCTCCCTTTGCTTAAGTGAATGCAAATTTGGTTCTTCTTGATCATATTTGGAAAATCCATTGCAAAAATTGAACTCAATATGGCAAGACTGCTGCCTTTTGAACCGTGGGACAGAATTTAGACTCTGTTTAGTCATCGAACTTGCATTAGCGAATGAGATTGACTTGGAATCTAGAAAGGCGCTGTTATAGCTAGGCCACCAGGAATGCAAATTATACGAGTAGTTCTTTCTATGGGCGCGCAGGTTATTGCTGAAAACATGATTCACATGATCTCCATTTTGCTTCCCTTGGTGAATACTCTGGCATATTTTGCTCCATTTTCTCTCCAGGTGAACTGAATCATCCTGTAATTTGAAAGCATATTGTTCTCAAGGAGAATAGGCAAATAAAGATTTAATCGAAATAAGAAAATGAGTTAAAAAACTAATTGTCGTGAAATCAGAAATTTGCACCTTTTCTGCTACACTAATTCCCGTTGGTTTTAGCAAGTGCGGTAGCTCATTTGAGGTCTTGTCAGTGTCCTTGGCACTGCAAGAATGTGAATATAGTGAAGAAGATTTCTGCTGAACAGACTTGAAGCCCAGCTCCTTTTCATAATTCGAGGTGCATTCCGGGCAACAAGTGAAGACATTCTGTTCCTCTTTCCCCGAGAATGGCTGTTCCTCCAAGCCCTGATATTTACTTTGGGGCAGAGGCATACTTGTATCATGAGCACTGCAAAATTAGTTAGAACAACAAATAAATTCTTCAGTTTTGTAGGACATTGGGTATTAAAGAATAAAAGAAGTTGAGAATCCTACTATATTAACAAAAAAGTAAAAAATTTACAAAAAGGTGACAACTTCAAACTTATAGGTGCCCCGGCTGCTTTTCGTAGCTCAACTTTGAAAACAGAAATCAATTGTAGAGGCACAAAATAAGGGTGATACTGATACAGTAGTGATTAGTTTGAATTCCGAATCCAAGCAGAATATCTATATGCCTTCAAGAATTGAATCAACGTAAATTATCATTAGAATTATTATTGTGTTCTCAGAAATGGTGACATTGGTCAAGATTCAAGGTTGTCCACATATCCAGACAAGAAAAGCAAAGGAATAAAAAGGACATAATTTTACTGTTTTGCTAACTCTTTAGAGTGGTACAGACCTGGGGTTTGTCTAAACTTCAAACCAGTGAAAAAGCAAAAAGGAAACCTCGAGGAGTGACCAAAAATAGTTTCTTTTGTGGCGTACATGTTCGAAATAATTTCAACACTATGTCCAGCAAAAAGAATACCCCAATAATGACATTACAATTCACGTCTTTTGGACAAAAAAACTCAAGATTAAAAAGTTTACCTTGAAGCGTTGAGACTCAACCGTAGTTCACCTGATGATGGCACAGAAACAGCCTGTAGAGCCCATTGAATGTCAAGGGCAGGTTGCCTCATCTGGCATCTCATGTAGGTCTGGTAATTTGCAGTGGCCAATAACCAAATCCTTGTATCTGAACTGCTATAGAAAGAAAACAGCTTTCCTATTTCCTCAACGAGATGATCAAGTGGGCTATAACAAGACACTTTGCAGACATTTTCTTCTTCATTAAGAGTTCCTACCGTCCATGTGAGGTCGCCTGTGTAGACTATGACTCCCCTGCCTCCAGAAACCAGATTTTCTACTTCTCTTTTCAGGTCAGACATGTACTTTTCCACTTCCTCCCTCTTCATCAACGTTAAGGTTGCTGCTGAGAATTGAAATTTGATGAAATGGACTAATTTTAGTCCCTCAGGGACATCTCCCTTTTCAACTTTAGCCATCAACTCAGCCACGAGATTTTGAGTAATGAACAAGGAGTCACTGACAATGACAGCGTTCCTCCTTTTCTTTCTTAACAACAGTTCCACTACCAACTTGATGTCCTCCTTGATGTTATACGTTGCGGAATCAGTGGAGAAGTTGCTTGGCAGCTTCTTGTGAGGTGAAAAAAGAATTGGGTTTTGCTCACAAGAGTAAGATAAGAAAGGAGAGTACTGCCAAATACTAGTAGGGTTGATGAGTTCTGATCTAGAGATAGTACTATCACTAGGAGGGGAACTTGGGGTAGAGTAAATACCACCAGAGCTATTATAGCACTGAAATGCTGAAGTCACTGAACAGTCCTCTAAGTTGTTCTTCACCGCAGTGCTGGAGAAGCCAGCTTCTCTCATAACCCTACTGACACTGGGATCATCTAAGATGGACAACACAAGCTGTTCCAACTCTACTTTAATGGCCAAAAGAGGCTGCTGTTGCTGTTGCTCGATGCAACCTCTCCTCTGGTGTGCTTGTGCTCGTTTGAGTGCAGCAATCAGGGCATTAGACAAAGAGGGCTGCCCATGCAGAAGAGGACCACCAGGTGTTGTTGGAAGCCTGTTCAGAGCCACGTTGAAGCAAAGCTCCAGAGCTCTACACTGAAGAGGATGTGAAGCTTGAAGATGCTGAGGCTGAGATTTGAGACAAGCCCTTCTCAAAAGACTCACTCTTGAGCTCAGTAAAGTTGCAGCGACATGGAGAGGGGTGACCTGAGCGTGGCCCCTTCTCCTAGCCAAGCTGAGAGAGTGCTTCAAGACTGAAGCAGCCTCCGATGTCAGGGTCTGTTGCACTGCACAAGCTCCTGCACGCATATCTCAGCTAAAACCCACCCCCAACACCACCCCTTTGAGAAGCAAGCCTTCTCTTCTTCAGGCCCTTAAGATCCTTTTACTCTTCTTCACTTCTCTGTACTATTCTCTGCTCCCTTTGCACCCCCACCCCAATTCTCCTTCTTCTTCCTGTTAGTCTCCTCCCTTAAGAGAGAAACACAAACTACTGCACTTTAGATTGAAATATAGTGAAATATTTTTCTCTTTATCTTTGCAAAAGAAGGCAGGAAAGAGAGAGAGAGTGAGAGAGTTGGAAAGGCCAGAAGGAATTCAGAGGAGACAGTGCTGATCCTATCATCTTTATACTACCGTCAAACATACAAAACCTTTATATTCTTTTCTTTTTGTGTTTTTTAGTGCTGTTAAACTGGTTGAAAAAGACTTGGCCAATATGCACTACATGACAGTTTCCCAAACGGGTCGACCCGCTGGGCATAATGCTTTAAAAAAATTAATATTTTAGTTTTGCTAAATATATTTAGCAACTAATAGTTATGATAATCGTGATAGAAGCTTAAAATTTAAAATATTTATGCTTGGAAATAAAAGTTATTTTGACACATAATATTAGATATAAGAATTTTATTTTTTTGTAATGATATCTATACTAAATGATTTATATAAGCTCCCTTAGTTAAGTTTTTCAACTTAATAAATTTATTTTTATCATAAATAATCATTATTTGCTTTTTATTTATTAAATTAGTAAAATATTTAATACTAAATTACACAATTTTAGATAATTAATAAATAAATATATTTAAAAATAAAAAAATGAAGGTTGATTCACTTTGAACCACAAACTATACAAAACAGGTTAAATAAAATTGTATTTAAATAAACTTAAACATATTAAATCTAAACTTATCTATATAAATAAGTCTGCGAGCTTTAACCTGTTTTGATGACATTCCGTTTCTTTGTGAAACTAGTGAGGAACTTTAATAATGCTTCTCAGGTCGGTAAAAAAGAGAAAAAGGACTTCAGCGTGCCATCATCTCTTGTATGATTGTGATTCTTTTCTGCTGCATACAAACTTGAATGATAACTACTTAAAGGATAAATAATTCATCGTACTTTAGTAAAATGTAGTTTTTAAAAAGATAAATATATTTTAATTATTCAAAAGAGTTTAAACTACAATCAATAATGTTTCTGTTATGTAGGGTGTACATGCTTTATTTATTTTTATTTTTTCATAAGTGGATCATTCAAAGCATTAGAACACCAGTTTCTTGTTTCGATGGTTTTGCTTGGTTTGATGCATATAATTATAGTGTAGTTAGGGTGCAGACATTATTTTTTTTAGTTTGTGTAAATTAAATCTCAGCCGTCATATTTTGATCCAATAGTTGAAAACTCACATATTATGAATAATTATTCAAGTTATTCCCTATGGAATTAATAATTATTTTAGGAATAATTATTCTACTATGCAGTGAATAATTATTTCAATTTGAATAATTATTCACAACGTGTGAATTTTTAATCGTTGGATCAAAATCTGATTACTGAAAATCTGTTCTGTACAAAGTGAAAAAAGTACCCCTAGCCAAACCGATATAATTCCAGCCAATTTTCACAAGTATATTATCTTATTTTATATGGAGAAATTTTATGTATATGTAGACTTAATTACATTATTAGTAAAAAAAATGAATCGAGGGGAGGGAAAATCTATGGTAAAGAACACAATCATGCAATTTGTCTACGCAAAGCAGTAAAAGAGTATAAAATACAAAAACTAGAAATATGACAACGAAAATTAACCAGACAATCTGCAATTCTATTCCTTGGTTAGATATTGTCAGGTCCGTTTTAAACATTTTCAGCTCTTTTTTCTTTTTTTTTTTTTGTGAAACGCTTGTCAACTCCAAAATTGCTTTTCATTTTCTTTTTTAAACATTGTCAGGTCCCTATTGTTTTTTGTATTAAATAATATTTGTATACATCGAGAGAGTTAGATAATATTTTTACTCATCAAGAGAAGAAAATGTTAATATAACTTAAAATTTTTCTCGAAAAATATATTTGAATTGGACATCATTCTGAAAAATATATATACATTTTTTATTTTAAATTTTATTTCTTTTTTCAAAAATAATTTTATAAAATTTAAAATAAAAATTAATCTAAACTTTATTCGAACATTTTGTTATAAATATTGAAGTTCACAAAAGGTGAGCCAACATTTCAATTATTTTACTATTAGTAATAGCCAACTTTTTACTTTTCCCTCCTTTGGAGTAGAGGGAATTTATGGCTTTTTCTCTTTTTTCCTCAAAGTCCCGGCCAAGTCCGAGTGAGAGACATTGCCAGCAGAAATCAAATAAAGTACTAATAACTAAAGAGGAAAGGCCGAAAGACGACAGACTATGTGATGAAAGATTAAAGGAAAAGTGATGTTTTTTGCCTTTCTCATGTTTATCAACTGATCCTTTTGTTTTGCATATAAATGCCTATAAGTATGTGCGTAATTTTTTGTTTTCAAGAAAAAGGTAGGAGAGAGAGATTTTCAAAATTTCTTGTTTCTGCCACGTGGGCCCCTGAAATGCGGTTCGATTACGGTGCTGACTCCCATTTTTTCCGCACATGCGGATGAGTTTTACACCGTTAGATTGGATAATATTTGTTATCTTTTGATCCAACGGTTAGGAAGCATGAGGGGTATTTTGAGTAAACAAAATTATGGGAAAAAAAAGAGAAAAGTTTGAAACGATTTGAAATCTACTTTTTCACCTACTTTCTGACACATACTTTTTTCACCCACCTTCTTCAACCAATTCCACCAAATTCTCTCTCTTTTTTTTCTCTCTCTCTTCTTTCTGTCTTCATCTCTTCTTTCTATCTTCTGTATTCTCTCCGCTACTGCTCTGAAAGTCTTCAAATATTAAAGAACAAAATAATTCATTCTCTTCAAGATCGTCATTTTGTGTTAAACGGTTTTGACTTTAACCTTCAAGTTTTCTTTTCGAGCTTAAAAAATTATTTTTTTCAGATTTACTAATAGTCAAAATGAAGTTAGATATTATGAGTTTTTGTTAGACTGTTGGTGACTTCTAGGCTATAGAAATCTTCACTAAAAATAGATTTATGGTATGCTTGCGGAAGAAGGAAAATGATGTGTTAATTTTTTTGGTTTGAAGAATGATTTCGGCAGTGGAACACTCTTATGACTACAAAGAATGATTTTGATGGTAGAGAATTTGGTCAGATATTATCTTAAGAGTGAACAGTTATTCTCCGTTAAGTGAATAATTATTCACTTAAGAGTGAATAATTAAGTGAATAATTATTCACTTGACATATCAAGTGAATAGATCTACTATATCAAATAATTATTCATAAAAATCGAATGGATATTTACGTAAAACTAAAAAATATCCGATTTGGTCAAATGTTATCTTAAGAGTGAATAGTTATTTTTTGCTAAGCGAATAATTATTCACTTAATTCCGATTTGGTCGGATGTTATATTTAGATTGAACAGTTATTCTCCGCTAAGTGAATAATTATTCACTTGACATATCAAGTGAATAGATCTACTATATCAAATAATTATTCATAAAAATCTGAATGGATATTTACGTAAAACTAAAAATATCTGATTTGGTCAAATGTTATCTTAAGAGTGAATAGTTATTTTTTTGCTAAGCGAATAATTATTCACTTAATTCTGATTTGGTCAGATGTTATATTTAGATTGAACAGTTATTCTCCGCTAAGTGAATAATTATTCACTTGACATATCAAGTGAATAGATCTACTATATCAAATAATTATTCATAAAAATCTGGATGGATATATACGTAAAACTAAATATATCTGATTTGGTCAGATATTATCTTAAGAGTGAATAGTTATTTTTTACTAAGCGAATAATTATTCACTTAATTATTATTTGGTCGGGATGTTATTTTCAGAGTGAACAATTATTCTCCACTAAGTGAATAATTATTCACTTAAGAGTGAATAATTAAGTGAATAGTTATTGCTTTGAGTTATTAGTTAGTTAGTTACGATTCAATGTACAAAAACATTTACTATACATAAACTTTGACTGTAAATGGCTAAGTTTTTATTTTATTAACTCTATGATGAATAAATATTCACCAAATAGAATATCGTTTACATGGCTAGGGTAACATCGACGTAGTTATTCGATTCAGACACTCCATTTCGCATTCTTTTGAACAAGGCCTTTCTCTTCTGCCGCAACTGCTCTTGGATACTCCTGAGCCTTTTCCGCGATCTATTTGGGTTATTTCTGGATTTGATAGCCTTGCCAAGCACACGTACGTCCCTCGCATCTTGGTTGATGTTGTGGATCTAACATGTTAACAAAGAATAAAATTATTATTCACTCCGACAAACGGAAATTAAAAAATCATAGAGTGAATAATTATTCTCTCTTACAAGTCGAAACGTAAAGAATACAAGAACGAGTAATTATTCACTCTTACAAGCGGAAATGTAAAGAATTATGGAGTGACTAATTATTCACATCAATCACTTCGAGCAAATAATTATTCGCTCTTACGATCAGATACGGAAGATAATCCAAGAGGAATAATTATTCACTCTTTCGATCAGATCTGAAAAGAATCCAAGAGTGAATAATTATTCACTCTTACGATCAGATCTTGAAGAGAATCCAAGAGAGAATGATTATTCACTCTAACGATCAGATCTGAAGAGAATCCAAGAGAGAATAATTATTCACTCTAACGATTCAGATCTGAAGAGAATCCAAGAGGGAATAATTATTCACTCTAACGATCAGATCTTGAAAAGAATCCAAGAGCGAATAATTATTCACTCTTACGATTCAGATCTTGAAGAGAATCCAAGAGAGAATGATTATTCACTCTAACGATCAGATCTGAAGAGAATCCAAGAGAGAATAATTATTCACTCTAACAAAGTCAGATCTTGAAGAGAATCCAAGAGAGAATAATTATTCACTCTAACGATCAGATCTGAAGAGAATCCAAGAGAGAATAATTATTCACTCTAACAGATCAGATCTGAAGAGAATCCAAGAGGAATAATTATTCACTCTTTCGATTTAGTACTTGACATGAATCCAAGAGAGAATAATTATTCACTCTAATAGTCGGTACTGAAGAGAATCCAAGAGAGAATAATTATTCACTCTAATAGTCGGTACTGAAGAGAATCCAAGAGAGAATAATTATTCACTCTAACAGTCGGTACTGAAGAGAATCCAAGAGGGAATAATTATTCACTCTTTCGATCAGATCTTGAAGAGAATTCAAGAGCGAATAATTATTCACTCTTTCGACTCAGTATCGAAGAGAATCCAAGAGCGAATAATTATTCACTCTTTCGATCAGATCTGAAGAGAATCCAAGAGAGAATAATTATTCACTCTAACAGTCGGAACTGAAGAGAATCCAAGAGCGAATGATTATTCTCTCTTACAGTCGGTACTGAAGAGAATCCAAGAGCGAATAATTATTCACTCTAACAGTCGGTACTGAAGAGAATCCAAGAGCGAATGATTATTCTCTCTTACAGTCGGTACTGAAGAGAATCCAAGAGCGAATAATTATTCCCTCTTTCAGTCGGTACTGAAGAGAATCCAAGAGCGAATAGTTATTCACTCTTTCAGTCGGTACTGAAGTGCATCCAAGAGCGAATAGTTATTCACTCTTTCAGTCGGTACTGAAGTGCATCCAAGAGCGAATAGTTATTCACTCTTTCAGTCGGTGTAAAATTCACGAGCCTCCTCTACTGTTTTGAACTCCCGTTTCTTGAGTTATTCAACGTTGTCTGGAAAACATGCACCAAATAATTATTCATTTGCATGTGAACAAGTATACATCATGTAAGAGTGAATAATTATTCAGCGTATTTGCTTTACCGATGGGGAGAGGGAGAGCCAGTTGATGTTCAACGACTGATTCCACTAGGATCTCATTCCCGATGACGTTGTGATTCAGACTGAGCATCATTCGTTTCCTTCTTTTTGGCCATGCAAAGGAAAATAAGAAAACATAACCAACTTATTTAATGCATCCAAGAAAACAAAGAAAATACCTGTACTGAATCCATCCGAAATGCAGGATTTCTTGGCCAAGATAAGCGTTCTTGGCTTTAAGAGAGGAAAAATAATACCGGAGAAAGATGAAAATGGAAGAATGGCAGCCCAGAATGGAAGATTATTTAATGCATCCAAGAAACTGAATCCATTCCAAATGCAGGATTTCTTGAAGACATGAGCGTTCTTGGTTTTAAGAGAGGAGAAATAACACCGGAGAAAGATGAAAATGAAGAATGGCAGCCCAGAATGGAAAAGATGGGATATTTAGGCGAGAGTTGGTAGAAACAGTGACATGACATTTGTCCTTCTTGATCTGATAGTTTTAGGCGGGACTTGAAAAATAAATTTGACTCCAAAATACCCCTGGTCTCTCACAACCATCGGATCAAAAATTTCTGATCTAATGGGTCGTGGAGAGCGACTCGCACATGCTTTGAAAAAAAGGTATGCCCAGCATATTAACTTCTCCGACTGAAATGGGATAGCATGTCCTAGACGCGTAAAGTTCCAGTGCTGCACGCGCTGTCGTGCAGCACATCCTGGACGAGATGAGAACCGTTGGATCTGCATGAAAATTTGATCCAACGGTTCATAGTTTTTGGCCCCATGCATATATTTTTTTCAAAAATTAGTAAATTTTCGAAGCCGTCGGATCAGATTTGAGAGGTGATCCGACGGCTGTTGATCCGTCCAGCACGTGCTGCACGACTCCACGTGCAGCACAGTAACCGGACCCGAGACGCGTAAAGTTCCAGTGCTGCACGACACCGTTTTATTCCCCAAAGTGCCCAAAAAGCAACGCTCTGTCTGCTATTCTACGTAGCATTATTTGCTCTTTTTCAGCACCTCTACCCCCCCCCCCCCCGCCCCCCCTTCTCTCTCTCTCTCTCTCTCTCTGCAGTATCAGAATAGTATCAACATCTTAGAACTTTTTTACTTTACTCTCTTTTTCTTTATTCGCATTATATTTGAGGTACAAGCTCTTTACTGTTAAAAGTCAGTAACTTCACTTGTTAATCCTGGTCAACTACATTAGCCCCAGTAATACCAAAACTCATCGTGGCCTGCGAGTGGACCCATTAGACCGGTACATATAAACGAATTTGAATCTAATTTGTTTAGATTTGTTTAAATATGAATTTAAATTATTTATTTTGAATCTTTTGTATTATAGTATGATAGAATATTTAAATTTAGCAAAATAAAAAAATTTTATCTCAAAACAGTTAAAAAATTTTTAAAAAATTAGTGTAGCTCGCAGACCTACTAGGGCAGGTAAGGATTCGGGTTTCGCAAACACAAGGGAAAGCAGGCCAAGTCCAATCTGCTCTATTTGAGGTAAGTCCTCGACAATTGGATTAATCCCGTTTAACAGTGCTAATTAACTTTCTTAATGTGAGTTTTTTTCAAGATTTAAAATTAGGAAGCAAGATGTACCCTTGATCTTTCTAGAATGCAGCTTTATTTCCTTCCTCGGAGAATTCAGGGATGGAACCAAGGGGTCCCACAACAATTTTAAAAATCATTTTATATTTATTAATTTATTAGATTCTTAGTCTTTTGTTTTTTTGAAATTTTCCATTGCAACATTTTTAAAATTTCCTTTTATAGATTTTTGTTCCCCCAAAAGTCAAGTTCCAGTTTTATTTGTGGAGAATTTTGTTAATCTGAACCTATTTTGAGCATTATCTCAATCTTTTACTTCTTTTTTAAACCATTTTCAAGGTTATTAATATTTAAAAATCTCCAGCAAGCGGCTCCAAAATATTTTATAAGATCTTCAAACAATTTTTGATTTGGGTGTCCCGCATGAGATCCCCAAAATTTTCATCTCATTATTTTTTGTCTTCTTCTCCCTGTGGATTTTTACTTTTTGCAGGTCAACAAATGTAGGAGAAAAAATTAAAAGGAAAAGGTGGAGACATATTTATCTTATAATGAACTCCAATTGGTTTTATTGATGTATAAGAGGAATAAAGTGATTCTTTTCTTTCTTTTACCTTAAGAGAGAAATCAGTGAAAGAATTTTATAAAAAAATATAAAAGGTAAATTACAAAAATCTTAGAACAAATAATTCCTGGCATACACATCATTTACTTGCAATATGAAACAAGGTTTGTTGACCAATGGTTAATAAATGCAAAGTGCTCGATTTTTTAACTTGATGCACTTAAAGTGAATTTATCCCCATATTTAGTGGGGGTAAATTGATCCAAAATGCATATCCAACAATTTATGATTTACCTCTAAAAGGGTAGTGGTAAAACTATGTTTAAGGAAATCACTTCACACTTACGGAACTTCTTCAATGTAACATGAAAATACACAAAGAAAATTATGGGTCTAAACATGAAAATACACATGAAAATTATTTTTCTCCACTTGTTGAATAAAAAATAAAGCACAAGCTACTGAAAAAAAGGAACAGTTCGAATAAGGGAATGGAGGAAAACTGATTGATAACAAAATTGTTACTACAGAAGCCAATATCCGTGGAAAGTAGTGTTAAATGTAGCTATAAACGGATAACAAAAAGTACATCAACAAGAATTTAATTTGTGTTATGGGAAAAACAAAGTTGCAGTTGCAGGTGTTGAAATACATGAGGTCTTAAAACAAGCAACATTTGATGGAGGCAATCAATTAGCACTTGGAACACTGGTCATGGTTTCTCTTGTTAGTATTGTTTAAATACTTGTTTAATTCACAAGGGTGTGTACCATAACGAGTTACCATATTCCAGGTTCTACATATGCAGTGTGCATGAAAACCAGACAAAATGGATTCCTTGAAGTAAATTCTGTTCTCGTATATAAGACGCCATGCAAAGCGCCTTGTGTCAGCTGCTATGTTGTCCTTTAGTTGTTTCTGCTCTGTATTGCCAAGCAATGGAAGAATATGTTATGCAATTTCGTAAGGAGTGGACTAATCTGAATGAAGGTAGTTGTAATACAAGGTAATGTGTATTGAATTTTTCAGTACTTATTTAATTTTCCTTGAGATGGCTTATGCTGTAACATGTTGCAGATGGAGGGTGCATCCTTGTTATCAGGCTCTTGATTACTTGGAGGTACTGGTGCTTTATCATTTGCACGGATTTGGTTATCCTCTATAGGAAATCCATACTGCTGTTTCATTTGGCTGTCCTGACAGGCAGCTTATGTGCCGTTTGTTGTTTTGTCTAGTTCTGCAGGAATGCTTTTGTGCCGTTTGTTTGGCTGTTGGTCAGGCTTTTCAATGTATATTCCCTTTTTGCTGTCTTTTACGCTTGTCAATTGGGTATGTTCTTAAGTGATTTTTTGCAGCATCTCCTGCTTGTTGTTCTTTGTTCATGTCGGAAGGCTTTTCTTTATTTCGCAAATTGCTTGTTTCTTCTGGCAAGTTAGTTTTCAAGCTGGCTCGTTGATGGGAAGCTGGTTGTTTGACAGCATTGAAGCTTGATAATGTTACCGTATACTGTCTTGGTAGTGATTATATTTTCCCATACACCATGAAATAGTAGTGATTATCTTTAGTTATGTTAACTTTCCAATATTTGCTATTCTCAGCTTGAAGCAGAACGGAGCATGGAATACATACTCTTTTTGTAATATTGATTACAAGGAAAAACGGAGGGAGTCTCTGCATGTACATAGAATAAAACATGAGATACGAATAGTCATTAGAATGTTGAGTACAAGGACACTGCCCGCAGTGATTGTTTTTACCGTCGTAATGAGCTAATAACTGTTTAAAATGATAAGAATCAAGGTTTAGTGATGAAAACTTATTAGAATTGATGTTGGAAGCAACCAAAGATCCCCAAAATCCTAGAGGAGCTAAGCCACTACAATCCAAGAAGGATAGCTAAGAATTTATCTCCTCCAAACACTTAATTAGAACCCCACCGAAAGAGATAGCACCCTAATTAGAGTATTTAGAGGCCCCTTTCTGCAAACAAAATAAAATCACTAGAAAAACTAAGCAACTAGAACCCCTACTATTTGAGAAAGAAGGAAGAGTTCATTCACGAGAACCCTTGAATGATGAAGAACCCTAGCTAGAGAGATTCCACAAGGGAGGATCAAACCATTGATAAGTCTAGAAAATGAGAAGGGAAGGGGAAGCTCTCATACTTGCTCTCAAAAACATTCAAGCTCATTCATACAAAATGGCTAACTAAGTAGGTTTCTCTCTCTAGGAGAGTGTATATAAATATCAAGCCCTATTCAGGTCTACTAATCTTACAGGTTTGTGGGTCAAACCTACTTAATTACATGCTAATAAACCAAGAAAATCAAGTTCAAACATCCAAAAAGGAAGTTGGAAGACGACTAAACTTTTTAGTATTTCGACGTAGTTGGCGCCGGCTTCATGGACAGGAAGGCTTCGGCCTTAATCAGAATCTCTTGGTTGCGCGTTCAGTTGAAGCCAGCACCAGATCTTTTAGCAAGCTTGCACTGGCTTTGATATGAAGTTTTTTGATGATTTCTCATGAATCAAAGTCCGAGTTTGATTCGTTTCAACTCTAATGGTCTTCCAAACCCGTCTACCTTAATTTGCCAGCATAAATACTTCATTTGCGCATTTCCAAAACATTCAAAGTGATGATTCCTCAAACTTTCTTGGTAGAACACATTCACCTCTTCTTGTTGCCTTCTAGCTTGTGCTCTAGTTAACAGTCATAGAAAAGTGAGATCTTGGCTTCCACCTTCATTCTTATCAATCGCCTTCTTGAGCATGATTCATCCTCGAATCAGCATTATCTTCTTCAGGAGAGAGACGACACATATTGAAGATGGCGCTCCCTTGGTAGTCTCCCCATAAATCTATCTTGTAGGCATTGTCATTGATGTTGCTCTAAGACTCTAAATAGACCATCACTTCAAGGCTTAGGCTTCGATCTTGAAGGGAATCTTTCCTTGCATAGATGCACCTAAACCAAGTCTTCCAGTTGAAAGATGACTTCTTACTTTCTTGGTTCCTCTTGTTGGCCACTTCTTTGTTCCTTTACTTAGTCATATGCCTTGTTTTCTCATGGATTTCTTAAACTTGCTATTCGGATTATCCTAGCATCCAAAGGTAAAGGAGATAAGTTAAGTGGAGTTAAAGGGTTAAAGCTATAAACACTTAAAATGGGGAAAAGCCCATTGTAGAATGACCACAATGGTTGTGAGCGAACTCTATTATCGACAAGCTCTCCTCCTAACTCTTGAGGAGACTTTTTGATGATGGCTCTTAGGAGTTAAGTGAAGGTGTGATTCACTACTTTGGTTTGCCCATCAGTTTGTAAGTGACAAGCTATGAAAAATAAAATATCAATACCAAGTTTAGCCCACAAGAATCTCCAAAACTGACTTAAAAACTTGGAATCCCTATGGAACACTATACTCCTTGGAATCCAATGAAATTTTACCACCTCTTTGAAGAATAAATTTGCAATGAAAGAAGCATTATTAGTCTTATGGCATGGAATGAAGTGTGCCATCTTGAAAAATGGTCAATAACCACAAATATAGATTTTTTTTCCTTCTAGTCCTAGGTAACCAACAATGAAGTCCATAAACACATCAACCCAAGGAACATCGAGAATGGGTAAAGTGGTGCACAATCCTAGGGGCAAGACTCTAGATTTGGCCTTCTTACAAGGAATTCATTAAGGGCAATGCTTCTTCACATCTATTCTCATTTTAGATGTGAAAACATGGATTTTGTGACGACAGTTTGCGACAGATAATCTGTTACATATTTCTGACAAAATTGCCAAAGAACAGCTACAAATAAATAAACTTGAGTAAAATTGTAATGAAATAAATCTATGGCAAATCCATTTCTAAATAGCAACTAATTTGCGAAGGACGAAAAAATGGTAATTTAAAATTCTTTAGCAATGGATTTGTGGTGAAAAATAAGGCAAGGGTCGAGGGATCAATTTGCAATGCATACTTGGCTGAAGAGGGATCTACATTTTCCTCTTACTATTTCAAGTTGCATGTCCAGAAAAGACATACAAATGTGGCATGAAATGATGAAGGTGTTTCCGAAACATTTGGTTTGTCTATACTTGGCTGAAGAGGCATCTACATTTTTCTCTTACTATTTCAAGTCGCAGGTCCAGAAAAGACATAAAAATGTGGCATGAAATGATGAAGGTGTTTCTGAAACATTTGGTTTGTCTATATGTAATGCATCGGGAAATTTGATCAGGAACACCTTGATCAGATATCTATTATTGGAGGAATTTAAGGATTTCGTGATTTATATATATATATCTCAACTATGATGAGATGCAACCATTGGTCACGTACATATTCTTCTCACCTGTTCGCTTAAACCCTAATTCAATTGTAATAACTTACGTAATGTCTACAAAATAGGAAATTTTGAGCCGAAATACAATCTATTGACCCCTTATAATATGTGAGGAAGTTGATAGGAGATTTGAGAATGAGTTTCTCGTGTAGTTCAGGGCTTATGTAAGTCTCTTTTAGTTTAATATTTTATAAACGGTTGTTAAGAATTATTCTAATCAATACTTACTGAATTCATTCTGTGTTGCATGTACAAGATCCTCAAAACAACATCACTAATAAAAATATTAAGGGTTTGTCTTGGGGACATTCAAGACAAGTGAAATCTTATAAAGGGTACTTATTAAATGGCTTTAGATTCCATACGCAAGATCATGGAATTGGAAAGAAGAATGTAAATAGTGGAGGTTGGGCTAAGGATAGAGAGGAAGATATTGATAATAGAATCGGCTATTATGGAATTCTAATGAAAATTATTGAGGTTAAGTTTTAGAGAATTCTATGTCAGGATATTGTTTTATTTAAGTGTGATTGGTACGATCTTATCTTTAACAGAGACGTTAAGGTTCACCCACATTATAAAATTGTGGATATTATTTGTAGGAGGAGGTAATCAAAATATGACCCATTTATATTAGTGGTGCAAGCTAATTAAGTGTATTATGCTACCTATGTTGGAAGTAGAAGGAGTAAGTTTGATTAGATTGCAATATGCAAATTGAAGGTGCATCACGTGATTAATGCGCCCGCAATTTAGAGACCATATTAGGAAGAGGTTGATGACTCAGTGACATTAGCTGTACGCGGTGCACGAATCAGGCGAAGGGGATATATTGGATGATAATGAACTATGAAGTACGAGAGATGACACATTATTGGGACCGATAATGAAGATGAAGGTGAGTAGGAATTAGAAGATGACTCAAGAGAGGATGAAGTTGATACTTTATTAGAGGACAAGGACAATGAATAGCTTCTATCTAAGTGTATATATATGTTTCACATTAGTTATTCAATGTCTAAATTTAATTAAATTTAATTTTTGCAAATGATTAATGAATATCTAGCTAATCAATACTTTATTTCCTTAAGATGCCTCCATGTAGATTACGTTCGATACCAGTACTTGGGATAGGTGATTGTACTCCTTCTCTTTTCCCAACCGACATCATTACCAAGTGAGGATGACATATAAGCTGCGGAATCAGGGCATACGCCATCGATCACACATTCTACGGTGCCATATATAGTTGCTTCTACTAGTGGGAGATTGAGGGTACCTGCATTTTGATAGCACCAAGTGACAACGAGTAAGTTTTTATTTAATTTTCAAAAAATTACTTAATTACCCTCGAGACACTTGTATTTACTCTCATTGAGACTTCTCCTGCTTGGTCAAGTCCCTCTTAGGTCATCTTATGAATGGGAATTGCAGTAATTAGCATGAAACATGGTGTTGTTGAGCTTTGAAAAGAGTTTCTTTTTTTGTTAATGGGAATTGCAGAACAATAGTGCTGTTAAGAATTGATTGCGTTAACTTGTTAAACGTCGGTTTCTGCCCTATACAGCGGTAGTAATAGATTGTTGAGTTGAAATGTGGTTGTTATGCAATTTTATAGTTGGTTTGCCTGTTACAAGAATTTTGGTGGCTGGAGTTTTTTCAACCGTAAATGGTGATTCAATTTTTTTGTCCCCTGTACTGCGAGCTATTGAGAGCAGTGAAGGGAAACCCATTTAAAGATTGATTTACCCAGTCTATCTTGTGATTCTTCCTGGTGGAGATTTGCCTTCTACAAGCTGCTCATGTTTGGCCTGTAGCTTACTTGTAGTTGAAATTTTCCAGGCAGTAACTTCTGTAGAGTTTGAATAGGATTTCCCACGATTTCCCTTCACATCTTATTTATCGTCTTATTTTATCATCTTATTTATCCATATATTATTTATCATCTCAAAAGGCGATTTGACGAATCGAGAATTGGATATTACGCGATCGCGACAAAATGAATGAAAATGCCAGTAAATCATAAACCGCTAACAAAGATTCCAATTCATTTCTCGCTGGAAGACTTGGATAAAGGCACGTAAGTGAAGATGCCAGCTCCATACCCATAACAATAGTATGGTGGAAGGAACTTGCAAGAAAGCTCCCATCACACTCTCCAGAATCAAGGTGCACTTTTTTATGTTTCCTTTCTTGAAGAATTGTTGGTACTAGCAGCTCTTTCTTTCCTTTTTTTTTATTAAGAGAGAATTAAGAAGGCAAGTCAAGAGAAATTCCCAACTGTATGGTGACTCTTATAGTGGGTTGCCAGAAGGGCTTGAGTTCAATTTCTTTTTCACATTTTGCAGAATGTTATTCCAATTGCAAAGTGAAATCAATGTTAGTTTAGTTTCTCATTTTTGTTGAGCTAAATTTAGATCTAACCATATTACACGGTTTCTGTTGCACAATTAACAATGTTGCTTAAAGAATAACATTTAGAAAGTTGAGATACAAAGAATATTTTGCATATGCTCCAAGGTTTCAGATAGAAAGGAAGTAGGCTTTTTATCTGAATACCATCTGTTCACCAACTTTGCGGAAATTCTATTTTCGAAATTTGAAGATGGTTATAGGTACATTTAACATGCATTTCTTGATTCAGTTCCTGTGTCCCCAAAGCATTCAAGAAATTGCAATAATAACAAATGCACAATGTACTTGGCCATTGCTAATGAAGGCAATATTTTGTAAGAATAAATTGAAGAACTAAAGTGGACCGACTCGGCTATGGTACATATGTCATTTTTATCTGCATGTGTAGAATGGAATCATGATCGTTTGATCAGCCTCACTTTGATCTAATGGTTGGAGCTATTCAAGGATAATTTTGACTGCTAAAATTTTTTTCAAGATCTCTCTCAAACTCAACCAAACTTCAAAATTTGAATTTGAATTTGAATTTAGATTTTTATATCAAATCTGAACATCCTTACTCTCTCTCTTTTATCAAGTCTGATTCTCTCTCTCTCTCTTCTTTTTCGCATTTATTTCTTCTTTTGCTCTCATTTCTGCCATTGTTCTAAATCATTGTTACATAAATGTTGAAAAATGGTAAATATGGATGGACAACAATAAGTTCGAAATCGCAATTTAAGAATAGTTCCAAAACTTGATGGAGATTTGGAACCAAGTAAGGTATATTTGTGATTTTTGTTTGGTTTTGATCTTTTCGTTTTTCAGTAAATTTAGTTTTTGATTATTTTGATTGAGTAAAATTTATTTTGTAAATGGTATTTGCATGTTTGGAAATGAATTATTGATCTTGAAAAATTAAATATTTTTAAAGCTGATTGTTTGGGTTGATTCAAAATTGAATGAAATAATGTTTAGATTTGAGTAGTGAATAATTTTTTGAATAGTGAATAATTATTTAAGACAATATGAATCGAAAGAATTGGTTGTGAATTGCTTTGTGTTGATTCTCATGACTTGAAAAACGATTTTGAGGTTTAAAGGATAATTTCAAACTCTTGGATTGATGTTTAAGTTTGGACCATTAGTTTTATTACTAGTTTAATGCCCGCGCAATGCGCGGGTATTTTCTTGGGTGAAAATGTTGAAATAAATAATTTTTAGTTTTATATTTAGTGTATTTTTTATGATTATATATTATTAAATATTTTATGCAATCTAGTGTAGAACATATTTGGGATGAAAACAAACAATACATATCATATATTTAATTGTCAAGTTATATATTTAATTTTAAAGTGGATAAAGAATATTTAATGAAATAAAGAAGTATTAAAAATTTTGAGCAGAATTAAAATCTAACAAAATATTAAATAGAGAAACATAGTATTTGAGCAAATTCACATTTATAAGTCAATAAAAGCCCAAGTCATTAAGCTTCAGCGATTACGCATGATAAAAAATTTTACTTTTTGTATGTTTTGTAAAAATAATATTTTACTGTATCAAATTTAAATTTACCATTAAATATTTATGTTACAAATAGTTTGTTAAAAATTTGATTACTTTTGAAAAATAAAATAATAAATAAAGAATTTATTTTTTAAAAAATACAAATATGTAAAAAAAATTAGAATGAAAAGTATAATATATTTTTTAAAATGAGTATTATTATAATTTGACTGTTTTTCTAATATATGTTAAATATACAACACATTATCAGAATTTTTTGTAACAATTGTTTTGACTTTTCGTGCCTTTAATTTAAAAAAATGTGATCTATTTTTTTACTTGTATCTTTATATTTTAGTATATATTTTAACGGCTATTTACTCTATATATAATTTTAGAATAGTTATTGAATATTTTTCTCAATAAAATACATTGTAAGAATTAAATTGTTGTAATTGTTTTAAGCTTTTGTGCTATTGACTTCAAAATTTATAATATTTTTTTATACATAAGTCAATATTTTACTATATATTTTTAAAAATTTTCAAGACAAAACAAAATGATTGCAAATCTTCAACAAGCCACTTCAAGATGAAAACAAAACAAAATGATTGTAAATCCTCAACAAACATTTAATATATAGGTAGCTAATAGGTAAATTATTATACTTTAATTTTATCATGGTCTTAGAGTAATTATTATTGAAACGATTTTATTTTTAAAATACATCAATTTTTAAAAAATATTAGCAACACAAATATTTAATATTAGATTTAAATTTGATATAGTAACCTGTTATTTTTACAAAAAATACATAAATAAAAATGTTTATAAAATTTTATAAAATCATAACACGTATAGTGCATATCAATTAATTTTATATATAAAACAATTACATAATTACATATAAATTAAATTGTTTGTAATATATAGAGTAAACTTTTGACATGCGTATAAAAATATAAATTGTATATTGTGAAGTGAAACACACGAAAAATCAAAATAATTATCACATAAAAATTTATGTAACATAGAGCTGACAATGAGTTAAATGTATCATTATAATAATATTTATTTATAGCACGTATTATAATTTTTTATTTTTTAATTTATTTGTAAACATACATATTTTTTCAAAATAAAATATTTATTTATTAATTATATTATGGTCTCAAAGTAATTATTATTGAAACGATATTATTTTAAAAAATTCATCAAAATTTTAATTAACAAACTATTTATAACATAAATATTTAATAATTAATATTAAATTGAAATTTGTGACAGTCAAATCACAACCCTTCATTCCACAATCCAAGGGTCCAATTTTATCTAAAAAAGATAATCATTACTTTTATTTTTATTATAGTCCTAAAGTAATTATTATTGAAATGATTTTATTTTCAAAAATTCATCAATTTTTAACAAATATTAGAAACACAAATATTTAATATTAGATTTAAATTTGATATAGTAACCTGTTATTTTAACAAAAACTACATAAATAAAAATTTTCATAAAATTTTATAAAATTATAACACGTATAGTGCATATCAATTAATTTTATATATAAAATAATTGCATAATTAGATATAAATTAAATTGTTTGTAATATATAGAGTAAAATTTTGACATGCGTATAAAAATATAAATTGTATATTGTGAAATGAAACGCACGAAAAGTCAAAATAATTATCACATAAAAATTCATGTACTACGTTGTATACTTAACATAGGTTAGACAACAGTTAAATGTATAATTATAATAATATTTATTTCTAGACATGTATTATAATTTTTAGTTTTAATTTATTTGTACATATACATATTTTTCAAAATAAAATATTTATTTTTTAATTATATTATGGTCTCAAAGCAATTATTATTGAAACAATATTATTTTAAAAAATTTATCAAAATTTTAATTAACAAATTATTTGTAACACAAATATTTAATAATTAATATTAAATTGTAATTTGCGACAGTCAAATCACAACCCTTCATTCCACAATCCAATGGTCCAATTTTATCCAAGAAAAGATAAACATTACTTTTAATTTTATCATGGTCTTAAAGTAATTATTATTGAAACGATTTTATTTTTAAAAATTCATCAATTTTTAACAAATATTAGCAATATAAATATTTAATATTAAATTTAAATTTGATACAGTAACTTATTATTTTAACAAAAAATATATAAAACAAGTAGAACATATAAACTCATCATATTAGGAAACTTTCAGTTTCATAATAAATTTATAATCATTCTTCGTATTTAAATAATTCGGGATGATCCAACCATTCATGCCAACTAATAAATTTTTTATCTGTAAACTTCAAGTTTACTCAATATTGCATCTCAATTTCATAATTCTATACAATATAAACCAGGAGAGATGAATAGTAGTATCTGTAATTGACATATATTCTTGGTCATAATGGTAATGCATATATCTCAAAAGTCTATTCATCCAATATCTCGATATAATGATAGTATTATTAATGCTAAAATAATGAGACTATATGGAGAAAATGCATTACAGAATTGACCATTAGTTGAAGATCATGTGGCTTTTTTGGAGCTTTTAATCAACTAAATCTTCTAAAGTTATTGATCAATTAGTTTTTCAAGAACTTTATACTACTATTTATACTTTGGACATATATATCAAATTTGTCTAAATAAACTACAAATATTGTTTAGACAAATTGCATTTTCACCATTCTTGATCCAAATCAAACTAAAATAATATATAAATACTAAAATATAAGTATATAGTATGAAAATATTTTAATAATAATCACAAAATGATAAAATAGAAAAAAGTAGCAATTCGATAATTCAAAATTTTTGATTAACATTCAAAATGTTAAAAACTCTTTTGAATATTCAAAAAATCGCTACATTCACGTGTGCCATATTAATATTATCGACATAAGCATCATTACTTATCGATGAATATAATTTAGGGAAGTAAAGAAATATCAATAATTAATAGAGATTCATAACATGTTTAAAGTACTGCAGGTACGTGAAAAACTTTTATATTATATCAATAACATATTAGAATTATTGCTTTTATCTAAAAAAGATAATCATTACTTTTAATTTTATTATGGTCTTAAAGTAATTATTATTGAAATGATTTTATTTTAAAAAATTCATCAATTTTTAACAAATATTAGAAACACAAATATTTAATATTATATTTAAATTTGATATAGTAACCTGTTATTTTAACAAAAAATACATAAATAAAAATTTTTATAAAATTTTATAAAATTATAACACGTATAGTGCATATCAATTAATTTTATATATATAACAGTTGCATAATTACATATAAATTAAATTGTTTGTAATATATAGAGTAAAATTTTGACATACGTATAAAAATATAAATTGTATATTGTGAAATGAAACGCACAAAAAGTCAAAATAATTATCACATAAAAATTCATGTACTACGTTGTATACTTAACATAGGTTAGACAACAGTTAAATGTATCATTATAATAATATTTATTTCTAGACATGTATTATAATTTTTAGTTTTAATTTATTTGTACATATACATATTTTTCAAAATAAAATATTTATTTTTTAATTATATTATGATCTCAAAGCAATTATTATTGAAACAATATTATTTTAAAAAATTTATCAAAATTTTAATTAACAAATTATTTGTAACACAAATATTTAATAATTAATATTAAATTGTAATTTGCGACAGTCAAATCGCAATCCTTCATTCCACAATCCAATGGTCCAATTTTATCCAAGAAAATATAAACATTACTTTTAATTTTATCATGGTCTTGAAGTAATTATTATTGAAACGATTTTATTTTTAAAAATTCATCAATTTTTAACAAATATTAGCAATATAAATATTTAATATTAAATTTAAATTTGATACAGTAACCTATTATTTTAACAAAAAATATATAAATAAAAATTTTCATAAAATATTATAAAATCATAACACGTATATTGTATATCAATTAATTTTATATATAAAAAATTGTATAATTACATATAAATTAAATTATTTATAATACATAGAGTAAAATTTTGACATGCGTATAAAAATATAAATTGTATATTGTGAAGTGAAACGCACGAAAAATTAAAATAATTATCACATAAAAATTCATGTACTACGTTGTATACTTAACATATGCACAATAGTTAAATATATCATTATAATAATATTTATTTCTAGGCACGTATTATAATTTTTATTTTTAATTTATTTTTAAACATACATATTTTTCAAAATAAAATATTTATTTATTAATTATATTATGGTCTCAAAGTAATTATTATTGAAACAAAATTATTTTAAAAAAGTCATCAAAATTTTAATTAACAAACTATTTGTAATACAAATATTTAATAATTAAAGCAAAAAAAGACAAAGCCAAATTGAAATTCGCCAATCAAATCTCAACCCTTCATCAACAATCCAATGGCCCAATTTTCACCCAAGAAAAAGACAAAGCAAAATCAATCCAAATCCAATCAAATCTCAACCCTTCATCAACAATCCAATGGCTCAATTTTCACCCAAGAAAAAGACAAATCAAAATCAATTGAAATCCTCCACAAGCCATTTAATAATAAGTAAAAAATATTTAATAATTAAAGCAAAAAAAGACAAAGCCAAATTGAAATTCGCCAATCAAATCTCAACCCTTCATCAACAATCTAATGGCCCAATTTTCACCCAAGAAAAAGACAAAGCAAAATCAATCCAAATCCAATCAAATCTCAACCCTTCATCAACAATCCAATGGCTCAATTTTCACCCAAGAAAAAGACAAAGTAAAATCAATTGAAATCCTGCACAAGCCATTTAATAATAAGTAGATTAAGAGAATTTATTTTTGGTTGGGTTGAATTAATCTTGGCTTGTTGATGGTTTGATATTTTAATTTGGCTATTTTTATAATTTGCAGGGGCAATTAAAAATATATAATTGTTTAATTTAAAATCTGCAATATATAGAAACTGATTTGAAACCACCAAATCAGTTTCTAAATAAAATATTTTTTTTATTTTTTAATTGGGGAATGTTTAGAAACCGCTTTAAAAACAAATTCAGTTTGTAAATAATATTTTTTAAAAACGAATCGTTGTTAAATTGGTTTCTAAATTAGAAAAATTGAAAAATATAAGTTTTAAAAAATCAGTTTCAAATTGGTTTACAAAATTTTTTAAAAATTTTAATTTTATATATCGGTTTCGCAATTAATTAATTTTTATAAAGAATAATCTTTTTAAGATTTGGGTTTCAAACCAATTTCTAAATAATTTTAGCAAATTAAATCATCAACAGTTAGTTTCAAATTAATTTCTAAGTCAAAAAATTTATATTTTAAAAAATCAGTTTCAATTTGGTTTCTAAAAATAAAAAATTAAAAAATTTTTAAACTGCAGTTTCAAATCGATTTTAAATTTAAAAAATTTTATATTTTAAAAAATTTATTTCAATTTGATTTCTAAAAAATAATATTAATTTTTAAAAGGAGGTTTCAAAATTAAAATTTTTTTACATTTTTAAAAATTAGTTTTAATTTGGTCTCTAGAAATAAAAAAAGTTAATTAAAATTTTTTTAAAAGATAGTTTCAAATCATTTTTTTGAATTAAAAATTAATATTTTATATCGATCTCAATTCGGTTCCTAAAAATTTAAAAAATTAAAAAATTTTAAAGGCCGGTTTCAAAGTGGTTTCCAAAAATATATTTAAAAATTGAATTTCTTATTAATCCGTTTCAAATCACTTTCTAAATTATAAATATAAAACTATACATTTTGATAACTTCGGTTTTAAGTCAGTTTCAAATTGATTTCTAAATTAAAAAATTTTGAAATCTTTATTTGTTTCAAGTCAATCTCTAAGAAATTTTGAACCGATTTAATTATTATCCTTCACGGTTTCAAATCAGTTTCAAACTGATTTTTAAGCCTAAAGGTTGCGGTTTCTAATCGGTTTCTATATCAGTTGCTATTTTTGGTTAAAGAATTTGGTCGTCGGGTCAATTTTGAAACCGAATTTGGTTTCAAAATTTTGGTTGCAACTTTGGTTTCAAAAATTGGACCACGACCATTCTTATGGAAACACTTTTGTGGGTTTCAAATTCTGATCTAGAAACCGATTTAAAACTGAATTTGCAGTTTGAAATTGGCTGTTTTCTTGTAGTGTAAGTAATCTGCCAACACATTGTTTTTACTTTTAATGTGCAAGACTTCAAATGAATATTGAGAAAATTATTCAACCCATCTAAGGATCTGGGGATTTGGATGGTGTTTCTTGCCGACCTTTAAAATGTTTGGCAATGCCTTGAAATCTATTTCCACAAGAAAGTGATGCATAATTAAATAGAAATTGAACTTCTTAATTCCATTTTCTACTACCAAGATTTCTTTGATTGTGGAGTGATAATGAGATTCTAATGTCTTGAATACTCTACTTCCATATGCGCATACTCTTCTATATCCATCATTTTCTTCTACGAGAACTGCGCCCCAATAATGGTCACCAGCATTAGTGTGCAAGATTCTGTCCATCAAAAGGAATTTTGATTGGAAGAAGGTGTTGTAGATCTTTCTTCGGATGTTGAATTGCTTGAGTATGGCCTTGTCCCCATGTTGGTGAATTTTTTTCAAGCATTTTGGTCAAAGGTTGAATCAACTAAGCTGCCTATAAAACAAAATCTCTCAAATAATTAATAATTTCGAGGAGCTGTTGAACGTCCTTGGTTAGATATTGGAATCTGAAAACTTGAGGAGTTCTTGAGCTAAATGTGGAACTGTACTTTAAGTACAATCCTTGAATGTCATTCCAAAGAAAAAGATCTCTGGTTGTGTCAGAATCATTATTTTTGCAAACTGGTTGAGGAGATTCTTATGGTCTTCCCACATAGGACCAAAGATTAGAATATCATCAATATAAATAAGTGTAGTATGGAGCAAGGGTTGAAAGATTTTCACCACAGCGTTATGAAACAATATGGCGAATCATAGGAGTCAAGTAGGAGAGTTTTAAGATCAAAGTAACTGTCCATTGGAAGTAATGATTTGGTACACAAAATCCAATTTTATGTCTACCATCAAGATGAATTCTCAGCTGCCAAAACTCCGATTTTAAGATCAAACTTGTCATCATGAATAACCATTTAGCATTAACAAAGTGTGAGAACTGATAGAGAAAAGTGGTGCTATGAAAAGAGAAATTAGATCTCTGTAAAACTTTTCCTTTTATTATTTCTCTCATACTCCTTCTAAGTACATAGTGAGTACATATTTATAGACTTAAAAGAAAATTCCAAAATATGACTTTCAAACTAGACTCATGACTTATAGTAAATGAAATTTCATCTACCAAGACTGTGAACATAAACCAATATCTAGAACACATAAATCAAGACTAAAAATATTGACCATCACTAAGAACATCCATTGAGTATCAGAAAAAACTATTTTCTAGAAAATTCAAATTAACTCTAACAAAACTCTCCCGTAATTTGAAATTTCTTCTGAAGTCCAAGTCTCTGCCTCAATCTTTGAAAGTCTTCAAACCTTAATGATTTTGTGAATATGTCAGTCACTTGATCATGAGTGCTCACATGCTTCAACTTTAACTCCTTGTTAGCAATGTGCTCCCTTATGAAATGATACCTTGTATCTATATGTTTACTTCGATCATGATTTACTGGATTCTTTGCAAGCTCTTGGGCAGCCTTGTTGTCAATAAAGATTGAAGAAGCATCCTCTTGGGGCAGGCCGATTTCAGCTAATAATCTTTTGAGCCATAATGCATGACAAGCACATGAAATTGCTGCCACATATTCAGCTTCACAAGTTGAAAGTGTAACAAGTGGCTGCTTCTTCGAACTCCATGAGACAAGGCAATCTTGCATAAAAAAACTAAAACCGATAGTGCTTCGTCTATCATCAACATCCCCAGCAAAATCACTATCACAAAATCCCTTTAACTTGAAATTACTAGAAGGAGAATAAAACAATCCAAACTCCTTTGTGCCTTTCAAGTAACGAAGAATCCTGTTAGCAGCTTTCATGTGAGTAGAAGTAGGAGCTTCCATGAAACGACTCATCATTCCAACTGCATACAAAATATCAGGTCTTGTACAAATATCTCAAGCTTCCAACAAGACTCTTGAATTGAGTAGGATCCACTTTCTTTCCATCATCATATTTTTATAATTTCAAACCACATTCCATGTGTGTGTTAGCAGAATTGCAATCAAACCTCTGGAACTTCTTTAATACTTTCTTCACGAAACCTTCCTGAGAAATGAATATGCCCTTTTCAGCTTGCTTCACTTCAATGCCCAAATAATATGACATGAGCCCTATGTCTGTCATCTCAAATTCCAACGACATTGCTTTTTTGAACTCCTCAAACAACTTTGAATTATTTCCTTTCACAACATAACCTGGTGGCTGCTCCACGAACACTTCTTCTTCAAGACAACAACTGAGAAAGGCTGACTTCACGTCCATTTGATAAATTTTCCAATACTTTTGTGCTGCAATAGATATGAGCAGTCATATTGTTTCCATCCAAGCTACTGGTGCAACGCCCTAATCATAATCAATTCCATGTTGTTGCTTGTAACCTTTGGCAACAAGTCGTGCTTTGTACCTCTCCACCTCACCATTAGCATTCTTCTTTGCCTTATATCTCCATTTGATGCTGATGGCTTTATGACCCTTGGGAAGAGAGGTTAGTTCCCAAGTGCTATTCTTCTCAATTGACCTGATCTCATCATCCATGGCTTGGCTCCACCTTTGATCTTGCTCGGCTTCTTCAAAAGTCAATGGTTCACTCGTCTACAAGAAAAAAAACACTTCATTATCAACAAATACTTCATTAGTATTTGCATAGATATCACTTAAACTTCTCATCCTTCTTGGCCTTTCACTTGAACTCTCTTCATCAAAAAATTGGAGATGAAATCGGTGATGGAGCGGTGTAACATTTTTTAATGGCATCATTGACTCTGTTTTTCTTCTTCAAAGTATGGAAAAAAAGTCATAATTACTTTCCCTTGAGTTTCCCAATTCCAGGCAGCATTTTCATCAAACTCAACATCACGGATTATCACCACTTTGCCACTTGTGGGGTTGTACAATCTGTGACCTTTGGAATGTGGATCATAGCCAAGAAAAATATTCTTGATACTTCGATCATCAAGTTTGGAGCGTTGCTGTTGTGGCACTTGTACATAAGCAATGCTTCCAAAAATTCTTAAATGATGTACACTAGGCCATCTCCCATGCCATGCTTCTTGTGGAGTTTGATCTTTGACATTCATTGTTGGAGAACTGTTGGATAAATAAATTGCATATGAAACAGCTTCGGCCCAAAATTCCTTAGGCATTTTTTTGGCGTTCAGCATACATCTTGCCATGTTGAGAATAGTTCTATTCTTGCGCTCAGCAACCCCATTTTGTTGAGGAGAACCAGGTACCGTTAAAGGACGACGAAATTATTAAATTCTAAAGAGGTGAATTCCCCTCCTCTATCAGAATGCAAGGCTTTAATCTGATATCCACTCTTCTTTTTTGCAAGTCTCTTAAAATTCTTGAAAGCAATAAAAGCTTCTAATAAGTGAAATGAAAGCTTCAATTTTTGAAAATAAGCTTTCCTAAGGTTGTTCAAACATAGTGGAAGAGATTAAAACAATTTTGAATCAATTTGAACAACAATAGAGTACATTTTGGCAACAAAATATGGATGCATCCGAATTTCAGAACATGCATCCGAATTTTTAAATCATGCATCCGAATTTTGAGCTTTCAATTCCAAACTATAAAATATGTGAGATAACAACTTCTATTTTTAAAAATAAGCTTTTCTAAGATTGTTCAAATATGATAGGAAGGATTAAAACAGTTTTCAAACAATTTGAACAACAGAAAAGACATTTTTGACAAGAAGTTCTTGATGCGTCCGAATTTTTGGTCTGCATCCAAATTTCAAGTCCAAATTTTTGGAAACAAGTTGAAAAGGTGATTTTGCATTTTCAAAAGAACTATAGAAGTACTCAAATATGTATAGCTATAATAGCACTAAGTTTATCTTTGAAAAAACCACAAAGCTCATGTATTTAATTGTTTTCATGATGTAATGTAAAGTCATAGGTCAAGTCAAGAACCATGATAAAAACTTCACAATCCCATCTTAACCATTTTCAAAATCTCAGAAAACAATCATTTTAAATTTCAAATGCAACCAATTAGTTTCACAGTACACATTCATAGCACATTTCAACTTATAGCACATTTACAGCAAGCACATAGCATATAGCACATCTTGCAGTCAACATTCTTTCTTCCCCTTGACATATGCATGGATTTTTAGAAAATTCGCACATTTTCTATTCATGCATGAGGAATTCCACTGCTATTTCACATTTTCACACATTTTGTCATCCCATTTCTTCTCCCCCTTTTGTCATCACTCAAAGATGGGGTTAATGAAAATGAGACAACATGTATCACATATAAGCAGTATATTGATCAACTCTCATTAACAGTATAGTTCTAGTCAAATAATTATCATCCTAACAGCAATAATCATTATGTAGCATCTCAACAATAATAAATCAACTTCTTCTCTCCCTTTTTTTTATCAGCAATTAAACTTGGGGTGAGAGTACTTGGACAACAAAAGTGAAACAAAGAAGCTCTTATCACAAAGATTTCACATATTGAGCTTCAAAGCACTATAATGACTAGAAAGGCACAAGTACATTTCAATGTTAAATCATAACATGTGCATTAAGGCATAAAATTAAAATAAGCATCAAAATAGAGTTTAGGGATAGAAAGGCTTAGTCTTGGATGCGTTTCATTGTCTTCACTTCCAAATTTGTTTGTTATGATGGCCATGTCTCCCTTGAGCTCTATATGATGGGGTCCTTCATTTGTTGACTCCTTGCTTGTGTAATTCTGCTTTGGAAAGCTACCAATCAAGAGGATCTTGGATCTTCTTTCTTTGAACCACATTTTCTTGCTCCCTTGGTTGAAGGATATTGGTGATGGATTTGTGATTTGACTTTGTTAAACTTCATTCATCTCCTTCTTCTTGCTTGTTCTCTTGGGCTTTATAGGAACTTGCACCATCTAAAACCACTTGAGAAATCTTTCTCAAGTCTTCTTCCATATTCTTGACTCTAGCTTCTAAACCATCAAATTTGCCAAGAATTATCAGAGCAAAAGACTTGAAGAATTTGTCCATCTTCTTCATTTCCTCTACATGGTTGTTCAATGTCTCTTGAAACACCTTGGCAACTCTTCAAATAGTCTTTTTTTTGTGGAAGGTTGCTCCCCCTCACTAGATGAGTCATGTTTCATTTTAATTTCTTTTCTCTAGCAAGGATTTCCTCTTCATCCTCTTATTCTTCATCATTTTCTTCTTCCTTCTTTTTCATTACTTGTCTTCCTCCTTTTTCTCCATCATTGCTAGCATCTCTTCTATCACCCCCTTAGAGGAGTTTTTCTTCTAGCCCTTCATACATTTTCATCATCAAGTATTCAAGGAATTCTCTTTAGTGAGTTGTTGGTGTAGACTTCTTCACTCTTTATTGGTCAACTACTACAAGACAATTGCACTTGGAGATACTTGAAAACCTTGGTAAACAATTTGCTATGTGGCAAAGCCTTACGTTCGGTTCTTCTAGCTGCCATTATATTCTTTAGCACTATATATCCAAAATTCATTTTTTCTTTTCTTATGCATGGCTAGAATAATTACAGCATACATATTATCAACATAAGATTTGTTCCCAAAGTATGCAATAATCAAGGTAGTAAGCATGTGATGCAAAATTCTTTCACTAGCATAAAAAAGCTTTTATCTCTCTCTCTTTCTAGTCTTGAGGCTTCTTATCATTTATATATAGGCATTCTCAATTCTTTCATATGAGTATAACTCACTTATAAAACAATGTCCCCCCGGAAGAATAATGCCTAAACCCAACATCCTCAACATCACAAATTCTATTGAGCAATGCATTATCAATCTCAAAAAATTAACTTGTGATATTTTTTGAAGAATACTACTAAATAGCTTTTATTACCAACTTGCTTAACTCTTTCTTCCTTAATATTTGCATAAACTTCATAAACTAAGGAAGCCAATAGCATTCATCAAACATAAGCAAACTAGTCCAACTCATATCATTTAAAAATGAGAGTATATTACCCATTTCGGATAGTTTGATGACATCCACCTTGTAGCTGGGATTTTTTCTTATGATTCATTTTTGTCCAATCATCAAATTCAGTAGCAGCCTCCACTGTGACAAATCTTTCAAGCCTTGACATGCTTTGAGGAAAATGAACCTTCCTTGGTTCATTGATCACTGGTCATCTATCATTTTCTTTGGCTTTTCCCATTCCTTTTCCCATGCTTGGCTTTTAGTGTCCTCACTTGGATGCTACAACACTTGAATACACTTTAGTTATTGGATTTTGAAATTCCTAAGCTTCTTCTAAGATTGGTCAAACCTTTCTTCGACCAATGGCTTAGTAACAATATCATTAATTTGTTTATTAATGCAAACATGCTTTAAACAAGTATTATCTTTAGTAGAATTATATCTAATGAGATGAAGTTTGATCTCTATATGCTTTGTCCTAGTTTGTTGAATAGTATGATGGTCAAATCTATTGCATTAGTGTTATCACATAATATAGCCACACATTTGAAATATAGACCATAATCACTTAGAGTATTAATAAGGTAATAGAGAATGTGTTTAACAACAATCAAATGAGATTTTATAGGACAAGATGAAATCTAGCACACAAGCACATGACAAACATAATATTGTTTCTACTTGCTATCAAATAGAGTTGACTACTCCTATGAAACCATTTTATTCTTGTCAAGCATGGTTGATAAACTTATGGAAGTGCTTATACCTTAACTTGATTCATGAAAGTGCCATCCTTGGTTTGCTTGATTTGTGGGCCAAGAAAGAAATTAAGTTTTCCTATCATGCTCATTTCAAATTTACTTTTCATTAACTTGGAAAACACATCACAAAGTGAAGTATTAGAAACACCAAAAATTGTATCATATATTTGGACAACTTATAGATCATTGTTACAAGAGGTTTTTTTATGAAAATAGTAGTGTTAACCTTTCCTCTTGAAAATCCTTTTGAAAGAAGAAAATCACTCAATTTTTCATACCAAGCTCTAGGAGCTTGTTTTAAATCATACAAAACTTAGGATAGTTTGAAAATATGGTTAGGAAACTTTTCATGAGCAAAACCGGGTGATTGTTCCATATAAACCACTTCCTCAATAGAACCATTTAGAAAAGCACTTTTGACATTCATTTGAAATAACTTAAAGCAAGTACAAGTCAAAAGCATTCTTATGGACTCAAGTCTAGCATTCGGAACAAAGGTTTCATATCATAATCAATTTCCTCTTCTTGATTGAATCCTTAGGCAACAAGTCTAACCTTGTTTCTAACAACTTCTCCGGATTCAATAAGTTTATTTCTAAAAACCATTTAGTTCCAATAATAGAATGATCATGAGATTTAGGAATATCCAAAATATTGTATCTTTCAAATTTATTTAATTCCTCTTGCATAGCAATAATCCAAAAATCATCACACAAGGCATCATCAATACTTTTAGGCTCATATGAAATAAAAGAATAAAGTTATTGATAAAATACCGCCTTATTTTTACTCCTTGGAAGATATCACCAAAGATTTGCTCCTTAGGGTGGCCTCTTGGATATCTTAAGTTCTTTGGGAGCTCTTGGTCACCACTAGGTTGGTCATATTGAATCATTTCTTCCTCATTGGTATGATTCTCCAAAGTTGGTGCTTGAAGATGGGTTTGATTGTCATTCATAGATGTACCTACATCATCTTCATCTTTTCTTTCCCAAGTGAATGTAAGATTCATCAAAATAAACATGAATGGTTTCCTCATCATATAAGGTTCTTTTCATTATAAACTCTATAGGCCTTTTTGTAAGAAGAATAGCTAAGAGATATATCAATATCCATTTTTCTACCAAATTTAAGTAAGTTGTCACAAGTCTTTAAGATAAGACATTTATAACCAAACATTTTAAAATATGCAACTTGAGGCATTCTATAAAAAAGAAATCAGAAGATGTTTTTCTTCAAAATGATCTTAAAAGAATTCTATTTATCATAGCATGTGGTGTTTAAGGATTTGGCCCAAAAATATTTTTGAAGAAGAATTTTCACAAAACATGGACCTAGCCAATTTTTTTTTTACAAAGTTCAAAATTTCCTTTTAATAACACCATTTTATTGTGGGGTTTTTGCAGTTGAAACAATTTTATGAAATTCAATTTTCAAAACAAAATTTGTAAAGACTTGTTTGTAAAATCTCTCATTATCACTTCTAATGAAAATCAATTTTCACTCAAAGGAGGTTTAGACTTTTTGAATAGTTTTTTTTTTAAAAAAAAAACTTATGAAACACTTCATCCTTTTGAGCAAAGAAGAATGCTAAAGTGAATATTGAAAAATCATCAACTACTACTAAGGCATACTTCAAGTCATTAATACTAGAATACCTTATAAGTCCAAATCAATCCATATGAACATGTTCAAGATGTTTTGAGGTCTAAATGAATTTTCATGTGTTTAAAAAAAAATTCTCTAGTTCATTTTCCATATTGACAAGTGTCTTGAAGACAATTTTCTCAAAACACATTTTTAGCAATCCTCCAACTAAATCTTGAGAGGAAGGTTTGTTCAATAAATCCATATTTACTGACCAAATCTTCTATGCCAAGAATGTCCATCATTATCGTAATCCACAAGACATTCAAGCTTATCAAGATAAAACACATAATAAAACATTTTGCAAGTAATTGATCAAATTCACAAAATGTCATATTGTCATATAAATTCGGACGACCGAATTTATGGTCTACATCCAAACCCTTTTTGTTGAGTTTTAAGAAGATGATTTTGGTAAACCAAATGCATAGATAGTCAATCATGGCTATTTTATTCATCTTATCATGACATATAGTCAACTTCAAGAACATATCAACAATGAATTTAATTCCACATTATCAATGTTATCTAATCAATTTCATAGAAGCAATTGGTAAGTCATGGTTGGCAAATCTTTAAATCTTAACAACAAAGAATGCTCAACTAAAACTTCATATGTTGGCATTTAACTTCTTATCCATTGTCACACAATTGGCTAATACTAAGCAAGTTAAAGTTCAAATCAGCAATAAGCCACATTTGTTTAAAAAAAAGAGAGGAACCTTTACCAACATTGGTTACTCCAAGAGTTCTTCCTTTCTTCTTGTCTCAAAAACAAATTCTTCACCGGTTGCTTTGACCTTGATTATGAATGAGATGTTTTCTGTTATTCTTTAAGCCAACATCATCAATGTACCACTTAGTGGTGCTTGAGTTTGAATTAAAGTGTACCTGCAATAAAGGAGAGGAAGTATCCTTTGGTACCCATACTTTCTTGGGTCCGTGAGGGTTAGTAATAATTCTCTTAACTCTCCAAATGGTTTTTACACCATTATCTACTTTTCTTTTAACATAACATTTGGTGACTTTATGTCCATGTTTTCCACAATAAGTACAACAAGTATGAGACATGGAAGTAGAAGTAGCTCTAACAAAGAAGTTGTTATGTTTAGGCACATTATTGACATAATTGTAACCAAGACTATTTTTTGACAAGAGAAGATCTTTGAGATCCAAGTAGTTTGTCAAGATTGTCTCTTCCATTTGTAAATTCTTCAACACATAATGTAAGATCATCAACTTTCTTTTTCAAAATTTCATGATCACTAAGCATTTTTTTAAGAGAAGAAACTTTTGTACAAAGAGATTTATTTTCAAGAGATATGTTATGTAAAGAAACATTCAAAACTTCTTTTTTCAATATTCAAGCATTCAATAGAATCAAGAAGCTTTTTATTTTCACAAAATAATTTTGAATTCTCATTCAATAAATCATTAATTTTGATTTTCATTTCCTTATTCCTTTTGAAGCCTTTTTTAATTCTCCATACATCTCAACAAGTAATTCACTAGGATCATCAATATTATCAATATCATCATCACTATAAGTAGAGGTAGAAGGAGTGGATTGTACCTCATCATTTATTGCCATAAAGCATACATCTACTCTTTCTTCTTCATAAGTAGCTTGAAGTAGTTTCCACATATCATGAGCGGTGTCGCATTCACTCACTTGATCGTACACAATCATATCCAGTGCACAACTCAAGATATTCATGGCTTGGTAATTCATTGTCATCTTCTTTGAGTCACCCTCATCAAATTCGTCCATAGACTTTGGCTCTTTAGTAACTCCATCAATTCTCACTTTCATTGGTATGTAAGGACCTTTCTCAACAATATTCCACAAATCAAAGTTAATAGAACAAATATATATCTTAACTCTAGATTTCCAAAATGTGTAATTTGTTCCATCAAACAAAGGTGGTCTATTTGTGGAGAAACCTTCCATATAAGGCAAATTTGATAAACTAGCCATATGATCTTTACTTCTAGGTTGTTAAACCTTAAAAAGAAGACCTTGCTCTGATACCAATTGTAAGACCTAAGAGGGGGGTGAATTAGGTCTTAGGCTAATTGTCGAAATCTTTTCCCTTTTTTACAAATCCTTTGCCTTAATAAAAGCTATTCTTTAATTCCACAAGCTTCAAGTTTATATGTGATGTGATGGTTAAGATAATATCATCAAACTACAACCAATCAATCAACAACAATCAATAAGTAATAACATGAGCGTGTAAATAAATAAAGCTATAAGAAAATGAACACACGATTTATAGTGGTTCGATCTCTCCAAGATCTACATCCACTACCTTGAGTCCACACTCAAGGATTTCAACCAATCCACTATAAGCTCAAGTTCAACAATTACATAAGAGGCAAACCACACTATGGTTTTACACTCACAACCTCTTCTAGTAATTATACAAACAAGGTTCACCCTTCCACAAGGGTTTTATATCTAAAGACAACCTCAAGACTAATCTAATCCAAGGCTTACCCTCACACGGGTTTTACACTACAACCTTGATTAATCTAGTCTATGGCTCACCCTAACACAAAAGGGTTTTATGTCACAAGATAACCTTGCAAATGAGCTAATAGAAAATAACACAATTTAATAAGGAGATAAAAATGTGTAGATGTTACCACTTGTAGGTAGAGTTTACACAATATTGCACCTTTACACTTTGCCTTTGGAATCTTGAATGTACACCTTTGAGCACAAGGCAATTTGAGAGCTTTTCAATTTGATTTGATGTAAAATAAGTTAGAGCATGTAAGATTTGTTAAGTTCAAAGTTCTACTAAAAAATCTGAAGTTTATGGCTTTTATAGAATTCAAAAATCAGTTTAAACAGCCATAAAACGGCTAGTAACGGCTATTTTCAGAAAATACTGTTCATGCACTATTCATGCACCGGTCACAAAAATTCGGACGACCGAATTTTCCAGCTTCGTCCGAATCTTCGTCCGAATTTCTCTGGAAAAACAGTCGGCACTGTTCATGCACTATTCACAAAATTCGGACGACCGAATTTTCCAGCTTCGTCCGAATCTTCGTCCGAATTTCTCTGGAAGAATAGTAAACGGTTCAAATGAATAGTATACTGTTCACGTTCATCGTGTTACTATTCACGCGTTGTTCACTGTTCATCGTGTTACTATTCATGCGTTGTTCACTGTTCACAGTGCAGAAAAAATTCTTCACAAAATTCGGACGACCGAATTTCTTCTGCATGCGTCCGAATCTTCTTCCGAATTTTTAAAACTTTGTCAAAACATATCCAAATCATTTCAAATAAGTTGGAAAACATTCTAGCCTCAAAGATAAGTCATTAAAGATCTTTTATGTGCAAAAACCATTTATGAAAACTTGATAATTTAGGTAAGTTCAAAACCATTGAAACCATTTAAATCAAGTTTTGTGCTCTCAATTGCAACTCATAGATTCCAAGGCTTAAGAGTGTAGGGTTTACAATATTTACCTATTAACCACATGTCACCTACACTTCATGTCTTCAAAGCCTTCATTAATCTTGAACAAACTCTTCAATCTTTAATCACTTTGACATATTTGAGTTGTTCATGCTTTGCTAGCTCCAAGGCAATGAGACTTCATACTTCTTAATCCAACAATCCTATCACACAAATGACATGCATATTAGTCCTCATCAATATTTGTCATTAATCAAAACTACATGATTTGCCCTTAGGGCTAACAGGCTCAATTTTCACCCAAGAAAAAGACAAAGCAAAATCAATTGAAATCCTCCACAAGCCATTTAATAATAAGTAGAAAATATTTAATAATTAAAGCAAAAAAAGACAAAGCCAAATTGAAATTCGCCAATCAAATCTCAACCCTTCATCAACAATCCAATGGCCCAATTTTCACCCAAGAAAAAGACAAAGCAAAATCAATCCAAATCCAATCAAATCTCAACCCTTCATCAACAATCCAATGGCTCAATTTTCACCCAAGAAAAAGACAAAGTAAAATCAATTGAAATCCTGCACATGCCATTTAATAATAAGTAGATTAAGAGAATTTATTTTTGGTTGGGTTGAATTAATCTTGGCTTGTTGATGGTTTGATATTTTAATTTGGCTATTTTTATAATTTGCAGGGGCAATTAAAAATATATAATTGTTTAATTTAAAATCTGCAATATATAGAAACTGATTTGAAACCACCAAATCAGTTTCTAAATAAAATATTTTTTTTATTTTTTAATTGGGGAATGTTTAGAAACCGCTTTAAAAACAAATTCAGTTTGTAAATAATATTTTTTAAAAACGAATCGTTGTTAAATTGGTTTCTAAATTAGAAAAAATTGAAAAATATAAGTTTTAAAAAAATCGGTTTCAAATTGGTTTACAAAAATTTTTTTAAAAAATTTTAATTTTATATATCGGTTTCTCAATTAATTAATTTTTATAAAGAATAATCTTTTTTAAGATTTGGGTTTCAAACCAATTTCTAAATAATTTTAGCAAATTAAATCATCAATGATTAGTTTCAAATTAATTTCTAAGTCAAAAAATTTATATTTTAAAAAATCAGTTTCAATTTGGTTTCTAAAAATAAAAAATTAAAAAATTTTTAAACTGCAGTTTCAAATCGATTTTAAATTTAAAAAATTTTATATTTTAAAAAATTGATTTCAATTTGATTTCTAAAAAATAATATTAATTTTTAAAAGGAGGTTTCAAAATTAAAATTTTTTTACATTTTTAAAAATTAGTTTTAATTTGGTCTCTAGAAATAAAAAAAGTTAATTAAAATTTTTTTTAAAAGATAGTTTCAAATCATTTTTTTGAATTAAAAATTAATATTTTATATCGATCTCAATTCGGTTCCTAAAAATTTAAAAAAATTAAAAAAATTTTAAAGGCTAGGTTTCAAAGTGGTTTCAAAAATATATTTAAAAATTGAATTTCTTATTAATCCGTTTCAAATCACTTTCTAAATTATAAATATAAAACTATACATTTTGATAACTTCGGTTTTAAGTCAGTTTCAAATTGATTTCTAAATTAAAAAATTTTGAAATCTTTATTTGTTTCAAGTCAATCTCTAAGAAATTTTGAACCGATTTAATTATTATCCTTCACGGTTTCAAATCAGTTTCAAACTGATTTTTAAGCCTAAAGGTTGCGGTTTCTAATCGGTTTCTATATCGATTGTTATTTTTTGGTTAAAGAATTTGGTCGTCGGTCAATTTTGAAACCGAATTTGGTTTCAAAATTTTGGTTGCAACTTTGGTTTCAAAAATTGGACCACGACCATTCTTATGGAAACACTTTTGTGGGTTTCAAATTCTGATCTAGAAACCGATTTAAAACTGAATTTGCAGTTTGAAATTGGCTGTTTTCTTGTAGTGTAAGTAATCTGCTAACACATTGTTTTTACTTTTAATGTGCAAGACTTCAAATGAATATTGAGAAAATTATTCAACCCATCTAAGGATGCAGGGATTTGGATGGTGTTTCTTGTCGACCTTTTAAAATGTTTGGCAATGCCTTGAAATCTATTTCCACAAGAAAGTGATGCATAATTAAATAGAAATTGAACTTCTTAATTCCATTTTTTACTACCAAGATTTCTTTGATTGTGGAGTGATAATGAGATTCTAATGTCTTGAATACTCTACTTCCATATGCGCATACTCTTCTATATCCATCATTTTCTTCTACGAGAACTGCGCCCCAATAATGGTCACCGAGCATTAGTGTGCAAGATTCTGTCCATCAAAAGGAATTTTGATTGGAAGAAGGTGTTGTAGATCTTTCTTCGGATGTTGAATTGCTTGAGTATGGCCTTGTCCCCATGTTGGTGAATTTTTTTTCAAGCATTTTGGTCAAAGGTTGAATCAACTAAGTCGCCTATAAAACAAAATCTCTCAAATAATTAATAATTTCAGGAGTCGTTGAACGTCCCTTGGTTAGATATTGGAATCGAAAACTTGAGGAGTTCTTGAGCTAAATGTGGAACTGTACTTTAAGTACAATCCTTGAATGTCATTCCAAAGAAAAAAGATCTCTGGTTGTGTCGGAATCATTATTTTTTGCAAACTGGTTGAGGAGATTCTTATGGTCTTCCCACATAGGACCAAAGATTAGAATATCATCAATATAAATAAGTGTAGTATGGAGCAAGGGTTGAAAGATTTTCACCACAGCGTTATGAAACAATATGGCGAATCATAGGAGTCAAGTAGGAGAGTTTTAAGATCAAAGTAACTCGTCCATTGGAAGTAATGATTTGGTACACAAAATCCAATTTTATGTCTACCATCAAGATGAATTCTCAGCTGCCAAAACTCCGATTTAAGATCAAACTTGTCATCATGAATAACCATTTAGCATTAACAAAGTGTGAGAACTGATAGAGAAAAGTGGTGCTATGAAAAGAGAAATTAGATCTCTGCAGAAACTTTTCCTTTTATTATTTCTCTCATACTCCTTCTAAGTACATAGTGAGTACATATTTATAGACTTAAAAGAAAAATTCCAAAATATGACTTTCATACTAGACTCATGACTTATAGTAAATGAAATTTCATCTACCAAGACTGTGAACATAAACCAATATCTAGAACACATAAATCAAGACTAAAAATATTGACCATCACTAAGAACATCCATTGAGTATCAGAAAAAACTATTTTCTAGAAAATTCAAATTAACTCTAACAAAACTCTCCCAGTAATTTGAAATTTCTTCGAAGTCCAAGTCTCTGCCTCAATCTTTGAAAGTCTTCAAACCTTAATGATTTTGTGAATATGTCGGTCACTTGATCATGAGTGCTCACATGCTTCAACTTTAACTCCTTGTTAGCAATGTGCTCCCTTATGAAATGATACCTTGTATCTATATGTTTACTTCGATCATGATTTACTGGATTCTTTGCAAGCTCTTGGGCAGCCTTGTTGTCAATAAAGATTGAAGAAGCATCCTCTTAGGGGCGAGCCGATTTCAGCTAATAATCTTTTGAGCCATAATGCATGACAAGCACATGAAATTGCTGCCACATATTCAGCTTCACAAGTTGAAAGTGTAACAAGTGGCTGCTTCTTCGAACTCCATGAGACAAGGCAATCTTGCATAAAAAAACTAAAACCGATAGTGCTTCGTCTATCATCAACATCCCCAGCAAAATCACTATCACAAAATCCCTTTAACTTGAAATTACTAGAAGGAGAATAAAACAATCCAAACTCCTTTGTGCCTTTCAAGTAACGAAGAATCTGATAGCGACTTTCATGTGAGTAGAAGTAGGAGCTTCCATGAAACGACTCATCATTCCAACTGCATACAAAATATCAGGTCTTGTACAAATATCTCAAGCTTCCAACAAGACTCTTGAATTGAGTAGGATCCACTTTCTTTCCATCATCATATTTTTATAATTTCAAACCACATTCCATGTGTGTGTTAGCAGAATTGCAATCAAACCTCTGGAACTTCTTTAATACTTTCTTCACGAAACCTTCCCCGAGAAATGAATATGCCCTTTTCAAACTTGCTTCACTTCAATGCCCAAATAATATGACATGAGCCCTATATGTCATCATCTCAAATTCCAACGACATTGCTTTTTTGAACTCCTCAAACAACTTTGAATTATTTCCTTTCACAACATAACCTGGTGGCTGCTCCACGAACACTTCTTCTTCAAGACAACAACTGAGAAAGGCTGACTTCACGTCCCATTTGATAAATTTTTCCAATACTTTTTGTGCTGCAATAGATATGAGCAGTCATATTGTTTCCATCCAAGCTACTGGTGCAACGCCCTAATCATAATCAATTCCATGTTGTTGCTTGTAACCTTTGGCAACAAGTCGTGCTTTGTACCTCTCCACCTCACCATTAGCATTCTTCTTTGCCTTATATCTCCATTTGATGCTGATGGCTTTATGACCCTTGGGAAGAGAGGTTAGTTCCCAAGTGCTATTCTTCTCAATTGACCTGATCTCATCATCCATGGCTTGGCTCCACCTTTGATCTTGCCTGGCTTCTTCAAAAGTCAATGGTTCACTGTCTACAAGAAAAAAAAACACTTCATTATCAACAAATACTTCATTAGTATTTGCATAGATATCACTTAAACTTCTCATCCTTCTTGGCCTTTCACTTGAACTCTCTTCATCAAAAATTGGAGATGAAATCGGTGATGGAGGCGGTGTAACATTTTTTAATGGCATCATTGACTCCTGTTTTTCTTCTTCAAAGTATGGAAAAAAGTCATAATTACTTTCCCTTGAGTTTCCCAATTCCAGGCAGCATTTTCATCAAACTCAACATCACGGATTATCACCACTTTGCCACTTGTGGGGTTGTACAATCTGTGACCTTTGGAATGTGGATCATAGCCAAGAAAAATATTCTTGATACTTCGATCATCAAGTTTGGAGCGTTGCTGTTGTGGCACTTGTACATAAGCAATGCTTCCAAAAATTCTTAAATGATGTACACTAGGCCATCTCCCATGCCATGCTTCTTGTGGAGTTTGATCTTTGACATTCATTGTTGGAGAACTGTTGGATAAATAAATTGCATATGAAACAGCTTCGGCCCAAAATTCCTTAGGCATTTTTTTGGCGTTCAGCATACATCTTGCCATGTTGAGAATAGTTCTATTCTTGCGCTCAGCAACCCCATTTTGTTGAGGAGAACCAGGTACCGTTAAAGGACGACGAAATTATTAAATTCTAAAGAGGTGAATTCCCCTCCTCTATCAGAATGCAAGGCTTTAATCTGATATCCACTCTTCTTTTTTGCAAGTCTCTTAAAATTCTTGAAAGCAATAAAAGCTTCTAATTTTTGTTGAATAAAAAACACCCAAGTTTTTTGAGTAAAGTCATCAATAAAGAGAACAAAATATTTCTTCTTACCAAATGAAAGTGGATCAATCGGTCTGCATAAATCAGTGTGAACAAGCTGGAGAGGTTCAGTTGCTCTTGACACGGTAGCTTTTGGGGAACTCCTTTTTGTCTGTTTTCCAAGAAGACAAACCTCACATAGATGATTAGGATGATTAATATAAGGCATTCCTAGCACCAATTGCTTTTCTCCCATAGCCATGAGAGCCTTAAAATTTAAATGACCAAACCTCATGTGCCATCGCCAAGATTCATCTTGAGCATTAACTTTCAAACACTTTGCTTCAATAGTTTGAATGTTTAATTTAAACATTCAGTTTCTTGACATAGACACTTTAGCCACCAAAATATTATTTTGATCTTTGAGCCAAAGACTTCTATTTTTCATGAGAATTTCATAATTATTTTCAAGAAGCTGGCCTAAACTCAAAATATTACATTTCAGTTTAGGCACATAATAAACATCAGTAATCAACTTATGACTCCCATCTTTAGAGGGGATGAGAATCATACCTTTTCCGTCAATAGAAGTCATTGAAAAATCTCCAAAGAAAACATTTCCATTCACCTTCTCATCAAGCTCGACAAAATCCTCCTTGTTACTGCACATGTGATTACTTGCACCATTATCTAGATACCAAATTTTGTTGCTATGACCACTTTTATCCTCTAGTGTCAAAAGTAAAGTTGATTCCTCAACTTCTTGTTTTTCTTCAACAATGTTAGCCTTCTCTGTGACATGGTTAGCTTCACTGTATTCCCAAGAAAAATGTCCCATTTTATGACAAGTGTAACATTCAATTTTAGACTTGTCATACCTTCTTCATTTGAATTTGAATAATGGCCACGTTCTCTTCCTCTTGATCTTCCATGTCCTCTTTTTGTTGGTTGATTTCTCTCCTCATTGTTGAAGTTATCTCCTCTGCCTCTTCCACCTCGGCCAAAACCACGAGCTCTTCCACATCCACGACCCCTAAAGTGATATCTTTCTCCACCTTGGTTCTTGGCAGTAACTTTCACTTTGAGAACTTGCTCAACCGGCTCCTCTTGCCTCCTTTTGATTTTTTCTTCATGGGCCTATAGAGATCCTTCCAATTCTTCAATAGTCATGGAGTCCTGATCTTTTGATTCTTCGATGCCACATGCCACATAATCAAACTTTGGAATCAAAGACCGAAGAATTTTCTCCACGACACGAACATCTTCTTCTTTGTCTCCATACCTCTTTAATTGATTCACCATTGCCTTCACCCTTGAACAATAATCTGAAACTGATTCTGATTCCTTCATTTTCAAGGCTTCAAAATCACTCCTCTGTGATTGAAGTTTAATTTTCTTTACTTTATCAACAACTTGGAGAGACTTTGCCAAAATCTCCCAAGCTTCTTTTGCTATAGTAGCATCGGCCACTTTTTCAAACATTGAATCACCCAAACACTAATGAATAAGAGTGAGGGCCTGTTGATCTTTCTTTTGAGCTTTTGAGAGAACTTCCTTCTCATTTTGAGACAAAGCATCTTCATTTTCAGGCTTGTCAAAGCCTTTTTCCACCATGTTCCAAACATCTTGGGATCCACGAAGAGCTTTCATTCGCAGACACCACTTTTCATAATTTTCTCTTGTGAGATGAGGGAATTGGAAGGAAGTAACTCCACCATTTGCCATGGCTTGCTCTGATACCACTTTGATAGATAAAAGTGGCGATATGAAAAGAAAAACTAGATTTCCCTAAAACTTTTTCTTTTATTATTTCTCTCCTACTCCTTCCAAGTACATAGTGAGTACATATTTATAAACTTAAAAGAAAATTCTAGAATATGACTTTCAAACTAGACTCATGTCTTATAGTAAATGAAATTTCATCTACCAAGAATGTGAACATAAACCAAGACTAGAAATATTGACCATCACTAAGAACATCCATTGAGTATCCGGAAAAACTATTTTCAAGAAAATTCAAATTAACTCTAACAGGAACAAAGTGTGCTTATTTAGAATGGAAAACTTGTCATCATGGATTAAGTGGTTCAGGGGTTGATAATTGATTACCAGTCTCATCTTTCCTCTTATTTGTGTAGATCTTTTGTTGACATAAAAGGTTCACATGCCTAAGGAGAATCGGAATATTCAATGAGGATGAATTTGAACAGAGCAAGGCATTCTTCTTCAGCCAATTTAGTGTGTTCAGAATTCATTCCAGAGTGGCTTGCATTGGTAGGAATGATATCCTTAGTTTTCTTGAAAGGGAGATGAATAAATAAATCTGAATTTTTCCACAAAGATGTTCACATTTGGCCAATAATTCATTATGAGACTCAGCATAAGAATTTTGAATAATTCTTTACTTCAATTCAGCCATTTGGTCATCTTGTGGGATATAAAGTGGAGAAACCTCAACATAAGGCTGAAAACTCTGTGTGAACTGAATTTCATGGGGCAATATCTTGAAAGACTTATTAATTGGCTTTGAAGATTCTGATTGGGCAGGTTGTATTGAAACCAGAAGATCAGTGACAGGGTTCTGCATTTTCTTAGGCAATGCTTTGATCTCCTGGAAGGCTAAGAAACAGTCCAACAGAAGTAGAGTATAGAGCATTGGCAACAGTAGTTTGTGAGCTTCAATGGTTATCTTATATTTTCCAAGATTTGTAGATATCTCTTACATCAACTATTCCTTTATACTGTGATAATCAAGCTGCTATACATATTGTGGAAAATCCTATGTTCCATGAATAGGATTGTCATTTTTTTAGTGAAAAATTCCAAGCTGGTTTGGTAAAGCCTTTGCCTATTGCTTTTTCTTTGCAAGTTGCTGATTTGTTCACTAAGGCCTTGGCTGCACCTCGATTTTATAAGTTATTAAACAGTCTTGATGTGCATAATATTTTTACCAATTCCATCTTGAGGGGGGCTAATGAAGATAATGCTGAATCTGAAGTTGATGCAAGAACAGTTACTAAAGAAGTTGATATGGATGCAGGAAGAAATGTTGGTGATGATGCTGCTATTTCTGTTGATGCTGTTTGAAATGCTGAAAGAGTTTGATGTGTGCTGAGTGGACAAAATAATGAAGATGGATCATTGTTGGCATCCAGCATGGCAACTGATGACATGGCATGTTATTTAGTTAGTGTTAGCCCTAAGGGCAAATCATGTAATTATGATTAGTTTTGAATAATGACAAATATTGATGAGGACTAATGTGTTTGTATGATTGAGTGATAGGATTGATGACTTGAGAAGCATGAAGTCTTATTGCCTTGAAGCTAAAATGCAAGAACAACTCAATATCGCAAATGTGATTGAAGATTTGAAGAGTGTGTTCAAAATGATTTAAGGCATTGAAGACTTAGAGTGTAGAATTATTAAAATAGGTACATTCTTATGTAAACTCTACACTTGTATGTCTTGGTTTCATTTGAATGCATGAGAGAGCACAAAACTTATTTTGAAATGGTTTTCAATAAACTTTGTGATAACAAGTATGTTTTTTGAAATCTCAAATGAACTTGAAAAGATCTTGTATGATCAAAGTATTTTTGTAACGGTTTTTGCATTTAAAAGTGCCAAAATGATGTGTCCATTCTTGCAAATAGTTTTCAATAATAACAGCAATGATTTTCAGATGATTTGATTGAATTTGAAAAGTTTGGATGCAAGTTTGGACGTCCAAACTCTGGAAATGGTTACTGTGTTTCCAGAGAAGTTCGGACGCAAGTTCGGACGCATGGAGTAAAGTTCGGACGTCCAAACATTCTCTAATAGCATGGTCACTGTTTTTCCAGAGAAGTTCGGACGCAAGTTCGGACGCATGAGGAAAAGTTCGGACGTCCGAACTTTTCCAGACAGCTTGGCACAGTAAAATTCGGACACAAGTTCGGACGCATAACAGAAAGTTTGGACGTCCGAACTTTATTGTTACTAGCCGTTACTAGCCATTTTATAGCTGTTGCATTTGATTTTTCACATCTATAAAAGCTATAAACTTCAGAATTTTTGTAACTCTTGAATCTTTATGAACTCCAAGTATTCCAAAAGCTTTTAGCAAACTTCAAAGCTCTCTTATCTTGTGCATTCAATTGATTATTCAAAAGGCATCAAAGTGTGAAGGTACAACATTGTGTAAACATCTACCAACAAGTGGTAACATCTACACACTCTTCTTTATCTATCAATTTGTGTTGTTCTATTAGCTCTAGTAAGGTTATCTGGATAACATAAAATCCTTTAGATAAGGGTGATCCTTGAAGTTGTGATTCAAGGTTGTTTGAGATATAAAACCATTGAGTTTGGTGAGCCTTGCATTGTAAAAGTTACTAGAAGAGGTTGTGAGTGTAAAACCATAGTGTGGTGAGCCTCTCTCTTGTAATCTGTAAACCTGAGATAATATTAGAGTGTTTGAAATCCTTAAGTGTGAGCTTAAGGTAGTGGACGTTGATCTTGAGGATCGAACCACTATAAATTGCTTGAGTTCTTTGCTATTGCTTTCTTCATTGCTTTACTTTAAACTGTCTCTATTTTGCCTATATAATTTGTTCTTGGTCTAAAAGCATAAAAGGTTTAATTTTGCGAAAATTAGCCAAATACCTAATTCACCCCCCTCTTAGGTATTTCAGTTAGTTTTGTTATTTATATCCATTGAATGCATTGTGAAGTTTTAGTAAGTTTTAGTCGAATGCGTTGTAAAGGTTTGGTTTTGTATATAAACAGATTCTGTACATTGACTTGGGTGATTGAATGGAATTTTGCTTCTTCTTCTTTGAAGATGTCTGAAATTTTCCCTCCATTATTTCTCTCTCTATAGCAGAGAGCTTTTCTTCATTTTTCTTCTATCATGTTGTGAGATGGAATTTAACATACAGTCCATTCCAACTTATGCAACGTCAGTGTTTCTACTACCACAAAGGCTATGTGAGAAGTTGAATTCTATATGTCGTAGTTTTTGTTAGGGAACGAGGAGAGATTCTTACGGTATTCCATGGGGTACATGGTTGGAATTTATGTAAACCAAAAAATCAGTGGTTTAAGTTTTCAAGATATGGAGGTTTTCAACTTAGAAATGTTGGCTAAATAAAGATGGGGATTGATTAAAAATACTGATTCTTTTTTGCGAGGTAATGCAACCAAGGTACTATCCTCATACTACTTTTCTAAATGATCGGATTGGTTTTAATACATCTTACGTATAGAGGTCGATATTGGAAGGAAGGAAATTGTAATTGGAGCTGTTAAGATGATGCATAGGGGGGTAAGGTAAGTGTTTTGAAAGAACCACGGTTGCCTCAGCCTTCTTCTTTTAGGCCGATAACCAGAAATTTTTTCCTTGAAGAGTCACTCAGAGTTTCAGACTTGATAATGCAAGAAGTGAAAAGGTGGAACATGCGATTGTTAGAGATTCTATTTTTTGATCGTGATTTAGAATTAATAAAGCAGATTCCTTTATGTGAATGGGAGAGAGGGCAGACTAGTTTGGCACTATACCCAAGATGGCCGATATATAGTATTGTCAGGATATATAAGGTTGGTAGGAAATTTGTATATGATCGAAGGAATGCATCTGAGAGTTCCGATTTGGGCTGTAAGAATAATTAGCAATACTTGTGGCAATTGAATCTTCTTCCTCAAGTTAAGCACTTCTTTTGGCGTGTTTGTAAGGGGATATTGGCTACCAATTAGAAGATAGCAATATGGCTGAAGGAAATAAATGAGATGTGCCCTCTTTGTGGTATGGAAAAGGAAGCAGATGTGCATATTTTGGTGCAATGTTCGACAAAGAAAGAATTATAAAGATCTGTACGTTTTGATGTTCGGAGATGGACTCAATATGATTCCTCATGGTTTGATGTGTTTCTGAAATTATAGAATATTGGTGTGAGAGGAGAGGAATATTTGCCATAGAGATCTGCAATAATGTGTTGGGAGTTTGGGGGGGCAAGAAATGCCCTTTGTTTTTCAAGGGAAACAGCTCTGTCTATTGGAGATTGCAAATAAAGCACTGATGCTTTTCTATAAGTTCACTGAGGCCAGGGAAAGGGCGAAGATGGAGCACAATATTCAGCGCCAATCTGCAGGTATGGATGCCGGAAGTAGATGGGAACCTGATTCTCTAAACCTAGTTAAAGTCAATGTCGATGATGCCTTTAGAGCCTGTTTGGTTCAAGAATTTTAGTGAGGAAAAGGAAAATAAGAAAAACAAAAATAATATTCTTAGGAAAATGAAAATTTAATATTGTTTGGTTCACCAAAGAAAATATTATAGAAATAGAAAATGATTTGTGAGAAATCAATTGCCTTGTTTAGTTTGTGAGATTTTACGATGGAAATGAAAAAGTAAATAATACATTAAAATTTTTTAAATAAAAAACCTCTCTTGAAAAGAATAAAAATCATTGAAAAGCTAAAAAAATAATAATTTGAACACAATGAATTGTAGCAGCCGTCGGTACAATAAAATCATAATACTAATGTAGAGAACTTAATAAAGAAACTATAATGTAGAGAATATGAGAAAATTATAGAAAGAAAATAGAGAGAAAGAACACAAGAACTTTTATTGATTCTCTGAGAGTAAATCAATTAATTAATGAGTAAAAACAACACTTCAGTTTAGAGCCCTATTTATAGGGTTCAAGGGTATATCCTAATAAGAAGAGGTAGAGAGTAATCAGAAGACAAATCCTATCACTAATTAAAGATATGATAAAACTTTACCATCTATCTCCTGCGTAGTCAAAGTATCTCTATAACTCTAATAATTGACATCCATAATATTAATTTCATAACACTTCCCCTTGGATGTCCATCACATAAGAGTATGTCTCGTCAAAACCTTACTAGATAAAAAAATCCTGTGGAAAAAAACTCTAGTGAAGGAAAAAGAGTACAATACTCTTTATGCCATATTTACTCCCCCAGATGAGATAATCCTTTAAGATTTCTTAACCGCCACATTTCAATTTTGTTCACCAATTTCTCAAATGTTACAGCCAATAATGCCTTAGTGAATAAATCTGCCAGATTGTCACATTATCGAATTTGTTGCACATCAATATCACCACTCTTCAGGAGTCCATGAGTAAAGAAAATTTTTGGTGAAATATGCTTTGTCCTATCTCCTTTAATATATCCTCCTTTTAATTGAGCTATATAAGCTGCATTATCCTCATATAGTAGAGTTGGAATTTTATTCCCAGAGGGTAATCCACAATTCTCTTAAATATAATAGATCATAGATCTCAACCATACACATTCTTGACTAGCCTCATGAAGGGCTATAATTTCAGAATGGTTAGATTAAGTAGCTACCATGTATTATTTTGCAAAACGCCATGAAATAGTGGTACCACTATGGGTAAATACATAACTAATCTGAGAATGTGCTCTATGTGGATCTGATAAATATTCAACATCCGCATAACCAATCAACTTCAGGTTGGTTTTATTTGAATAAAATAATCAGAGATCTATAGTACCTTACATATAGCTAAGGACATGCTTAACACCAGTTCAATGTCATCTTGTGGGTGCAGAACTAAATCTTGCTAATAAATTTACAGAAAATGATATATTAGGTATTGTATTATTATTAAGATAAATTAGTGTGCCAATTGCACTAAAATAAGGTACTTCAAGACCAAGTAGTTCTTAACCATCCTCCCGAGGTCGAAAAGAATCTATATTCACATCTAGTGATCTAACGACCATTGGAGTACTCAATGGATATGCCTTGTCCATGTAAAATCTTTTTAGGACTTTCGTTGTATATGTTGATTGGTGAATAAAACATCTATCTTCCAGATGGTCAATTTTTATACCAAGGAAAAACTTAGTCCTTCCAAAAATATTTTATCTCAAACTCTTGTTTTAAATAATTCACCGCATCTTGAAGCTCTTCTGGAGTTCCAATAAGATTGATATCGTCAACATATATAGCGAGTATCACAAATCCTAAAATATACTTCTTAATGATGACACATGGACATATTGGATAATTTTTGTACCCTACTTTTAATAAGCTTTCACTATGACAGTTATACCATATACGTCCAGAATGCTTTAAGCCAATAATGACTTTTGTAACTTAATAGAGTAATCTCCACGACAACCAGATTTACATGTTGTAGGCATGCTGAATCCTTCTGAAATTTTCATATAAATATCAGTCCATATTTTCATATAAATAAGTAGTCACTACATCCATCAGACGCATATTAACCTTTTCATTTAGTGCCAGACTTACAAAGTATCAGAATGTAATTACATCTACTACAGGTGAATATGTCTCATCATAATCAATACCTTATCTTTGTGAAAAATCTTCTGCAACAAGTCATGCTTTTATATCTCATGACTTCATTATTCTCATTTTGCTTTCGTGCAAATATCCATTTATAGCCAATGGGCTTTGCACCTTCAAGTGTTCGGACTACAGGTCCAAAAATTTCACGTTTTGAAAGTGAGTTCAATTCTGATTGAATTGCATATTTCCATTTTGACCAATCATTTCTATATCGACATTCTTCAACTGATGTTGGTTCAAGATCCTCATTATCTTTCAGAACATCAAGTGCTACATTGTAAGCAAATGAATTATCTATAGTCATTTCCATTTGATTCCAACTTCTGCTGGAAGTTGTATAATTGATTGAAATCTTTGTATTATTTTTAGAATCTTGAACATTTTCAATAATTATCTCTTGGTTCTTTTTCTCAGATTCTTCAATATGATTACTTTGATCATTTGATCCTCTTTTCTTGTCAGGATTTCTATCTTTTGAACCAATAGGTCGACCAAGCTTCTGGCATGCTTTTGATTCAACAGATACAGGTGTTGAAATTTGCTCTTTTGGGACTTCAACCCGAATAGAAGCATCTATAGCTGGTAGATGCGATTTTGTTACTCTTGTAGAGTTGGAAAAGACATCTGGCAATTGATTTGCTATCTTTTGTAAATGAATTATCATTTCAACTTCAAGTTCACTCATGCTTGTGCGAGGATCTAGATAATTCAAATATTTTGTCCAGACAAGCTCTTTTCTTTTTGGTTCATTGTCTTCCCCTAACTTGGGAAACATAGACTCATCAAAATGACAATCAGCGAACCTTGCAGTAAATACATCTCCTGCCATGGCTTCAAGATATCTTATTATAGAGGGAGAGTCATATCCAACATATATCTCCAATCTCCTTTGAGACCTATTTTAGTTCGCTGGTTGGGTGTTATAAGAACATACACTACACATTAAAAAATTCTCAAATGAGAAATATTTAGTTCAAAGCTAAGACTAATTGTAAAGAAGAAAATTCATGAAAACTTGATGGTCTAATATGCACAAGTGTTGCAGCATACAAAATGGCATATCTCCAAGCTAATATAGGACGATTTGTTCTCATTAAAAATGGTCTAGCAATTAACTATAGCCTCTTTATAAATGAATCTGCTAAACTACTTTGAGTGTGAACATGTGCTACATGATGTTCAACAATAATGCCAATTGACATGCAATAAGCATCAAAGGCTTGAGAACAATATTCAGCAGCATTATCTAAATCCTTTTAATAGGGTGATCTGGGATTTGCACTCTCAGGCAATTTATTTGGGCAAATAATCTCGCAAATACAAGGTTATGAGTAGATAATAAACAAACATGCGACCATCGGATCGATGCATCAATTAACACCATGAAATATCTAAACTGCCCACATAGTGGGTGAATAGATCCATCCACATATATCACCCTGACTCCATTCTAGAAATGTGGGAGACTCAACTCTCACTTTTGCTTTGGATGGTCTAATAACCAATTTTCCTTGAGAACAAGCAGCACATGAAAATTTATTCAATACACTTTGATTTTTCAATGGGTGTCAATGTGTATTGTCAATTATTTTTTGCATCATAATTGATTCTGGGTGACCCAAATGGTCATGTCAAATGCTAAGTGTAGCAAGATTAGTAAACTTCTAGTTTACTAAATGATGTACTTCAACACTATTAATCTTTGCGTAATATAGGCTAGAAGAAAGAGATGGAAATCTCTCTAAGATAGATGTTTTTCCAGAGATAGTTTGAGTAATGCAAAGATACTCAAATTTATTTTCCTCCATTGTTTCAATATGATGACCATTTTGGCAGATATCTTTAAAACTCAATAAGTTTCTTTTAGATTTCGAGGAAAATAATGCCTTATCGATGGCAATTATTGTGCCTCTAAGCAACAAAATACTAGCACTTTTGAATCCTTCAATCAGTTTTGCACTGCCATTTATAGTGTTGTTAGCCCTAAGGGCAAATCATGTAGTTTTGATAAATGACAAATATTGATGAAGACTAATATGTTTGAATATTGTGTGATAGGATTTGTAAACAAAGAAGTATGAAGTCTCATTGCTTTGAAGCAAAAGTTCAAGAACAACTTCAGTTAAGCAAAGTATTTGGAGTTTGAAGAATGTTGTTCTAAAGATGATCAAAAGGCATTGAAGACTTGAAGTGTAGAGTGCATTTAACTTGTAGGTAAATTTCTATGTAAACTCTACACTTGTATGTCTTGGTTATCATTGAATGCATAAGAGAGCATAAAAAGAATCTTATGATCTTAAAAGGCTTTGAATGAATCTGTTTATGAAATATGTTAGTAAACTTCATATGTTCTTGTTTTTCAAGCTTATATATGGTTAAATAAGTTTTCTATACATATCAAATGTTTTTCAAACTCATTGAAGTTATATCTCAAATGATTTTACAAAGTTTGAAAATGCTTCCAAAATATTCGGTCGTCCGAATTTTTGGTCTTCAGCATGGTCACTGTTCTTCCAAAAAATTCGGACGAAGTTTTCGGACGCAGTAAAAAATTCGGTCTTCCGATTTTTTGTTCTCAGCATGGTTACTATTCATCCAGAGAAATTCGGACGAAGCTTCGGTCGTCCGAATTTTATGACCTTTTTAACTGATTTTCAAATTCTATAAAAGCCATAAACGTGTAATCTTTTGAAAATTCTTGAAATCTTGAAAACTCCAAGTATTCAAAAGCATTTAGCAAACATTTCTTAAGCTCTCTTATGTCTTGTGCATTCAATTGATCAATCCAAAGACATCAAAGTGTGAAGGTGCAAATTTGTGTAATATCTACCATCAAGTGGTAACTTCTACACACTCTCATTTATTTATCATATTCTGTAGTTCTACTAGCTCTAGCAAGGTTATCTTGATAACATAAAATCCTTTAGATAAGGGTGATCCTTGAAAGTGTGATTCAAGGTTGTTTAAGATATAAAACCATTGTTTTTGGTGAACCTTGTATTGTAAACATTACTAGAAGAGGTTGTGAGTGTAAAACCATAGTTTGATGAACCTCTCTTGTAATTTGTAAACCTGAGCAATTAGTAGATTTGTTGAAATCCTTAAGTGTGAGCTTAAGGTAGTGGATGTAGATCTTGAGGATCGAACCACTATAAATTGTTTGAGTTCTTTGCTATTGCTTTCATTACTGCCTTGCTATCAATTATCTCTAATTAGGTCATATAACTTGTTCTTGGTATAAACGCATAAAAGGTTTAAGTTTGTGAAAATTACCCAAATACCTAATTCACCCCCCCTCTTAGGTATTTCAATTGGTATTAGAGCTAGAACTTCTTTGTGTGGTTTAACAAACTAGAAGACAAAGATCCTATGGCTAATATGTCAAACCTACCTTACCTAGAAGGATCCTCTACAAATAGACCACCTTTGTTTAATGGAACAAATTACACTTTCTGAAAATCTAGAGTTAAAATTTATTTTTGTTCTATTAATTTTGATTTGTGGAACGTAATTGAGAAAGGTCCTTATATCCCAATGAAAATGAGTATTGATGGAATAACCTCAGTACCTAAGCTCACTGATGAATTTGATGAGCATGATTCTAAGAAAATGACTTTAAATTATCAAGCCGTGAATATATTAAGTTGTGCTTTAGATGTTACTGAATACAATAGAGTTAGTGGATGTGATTCTGCTCATGACATGTGGAGATTACTTCAAATTACACATGAAGGTACTAATCAAGTTAAAGAATCTAAACTTGCCATGTTAGTTAGAGATTATGAACTATTTACCATGAAACAAGGAGAAAATATTAGTGATATATTTACAAGATTCACTAACATTTTTAATGGCTTAAAAGCTTATGGTAAAGGCTATTCTATGGGAGAGAAAAACAGAAAGATTTTAGATGCTCTACCAAAATGCTGGCAGCCTAAAACACTTGCCATTGAGGAATCCAAGGATTTGAAGACTCTTCCACTTGAAGAGCTCATTGGATCTCTACTGACTCATGAAATGAAGATGAAACGGCTAAATGACAAGGATGATGAAGAAAAGGGAAGAAAAGGAGTTGTACTCAAATCTTCAAATCACTTGAGTGAACAAGAACAGTCTTCAAGTGAAGAAGAAGGAGGAAACAGTGGAGAAGAAGAGATTGCAATGGCAGTAAGGATGTTTAAACGATTCTACAAAAAGGAGTTTCTCAAGAAAGGAAGAAAACCAATCAAGAAGAGTGGACAATCCTCATCCTATAAACCTCAATGTTTTGAATGTAAAAGCACAGAGCATCTTGTTGCTGACTGTCCTAAAGCTTTGGAAAAAGAAAGAGAAAGCAAAAACAAAAAGAAATCTGTCAAGAAAGGAAAAGGATTAGCTGGAACATGGGATCAACAAGAAAGTGGGGATGAAAGTGAAGGAAAGGCCAACATATGCTTTATGGCCATTGATGATGAGGTACAATCTTCACCCTCTATTTCAAATGTGTATGATGATGATATTGATTCCAGTGATCTAATTGTTGAGTTATATGAAGAATTAAAAAAGGCTTCAAAAAGAAATAAAGAAATGAAACTCAAAATAAATGATTTATCTAATGAAAATTTAAAATTATGTGTTGAAAATGGAAAACTTCTTGAAACCATTAGTTGCATTACTATTGAAAAATAAGTTTTGAATACAACTATACAAAACATATCTTTTGAAAACAAAAAGCTTTGCACTAGAATTATTTCTCTTGAATCAATGATAAAAGATCATGAGCTTCTAAAAAGGAAAGTTAATGATCTAACTTTATGCATTGAGAGATTTACAAATGGAAGGGAAAATTTGAATAAATTACTTGGCTATCAAAGATCGTCATTTGTAAAACATGGTCTTGGTTTTACTCATGATTATTCTGCTCCAAAAAAGAAAAAATCTTTTTCTAAAGAATCTTATCATTCTAGATCACATATTTGCTGCACTTATTGTGGTAAACATGGACACAAGGGGTCTAGATGTTTTATCAAAAGAAAAATAGAAAGTGGTGTTAAAACCATTTGGAAAGTCAAAGAAACTTTTACTAACCCCCTTGGACCCAAGAAAATATGGGTACCAAAAATCACCCTTTCAAATTTGGTGTAGGTACAATTTGCATCAAGATCAAGTGCCACAAAATGGTTCCTTGACAGTGGATGCTCAAGGCATATGACTGGAAATGCATCACTTGTTAGTGAACTTCAAACTACAAGTGAAGGTTTTGTCACATTTGGAGATAAGAAGAAAGGGAAAATACTTGGAATAGGTAACATTGGTAAAGGTTCTTTCCCTCTTATCAAGAAAGTATTACTTATTGAAGGTTTATAGTATAATTTATTGAGTATTAGTCAATTATGTGACAATGGATGCAAAGTAGAGTTTAAATGTGATACTTGTACTATTCTTGACAATGCAAGTAACAAAAATATCTTTGTTGCTAAAAGAGTTGGTAATGTATATGTGTTGTATCTTGATGAGCTTATTACAAATGATATTAAATGTCTTGCCATTCATGACAATGATGGATTTTTATGGCATAGAAGATTAGGACATGTAAGCATGGATTTATTAAACAAACTTTCTACACAAGAGCTGGTGAGAGGATTACCTAAATTGCATTTTGATAAAACTCGCCTCTGTGATGCTTGTCAATATGGAAAACAATCAAAAACATCTTTTAAACCAAAGAAAATGGTTTTTACCTCAAAACCTCTTGAACTAATTCATATGGATTTATTTGGACCTATGAGGACTACTAGTCTTGGTGGTAAAAGCTATGCTTATGTGATTGTTGATGATTTTTCAAGATTTACATGGGTAATCTTCTTAGCACAAAAAGATGAAACATTTTATGAATTTTCAAAACTCTTCAAAAAGGTTCAAACCTCTCTTGATTGCAAACTGATTTCTATTAGAAGTAATAATGGAAGAGAATTTTGTAACCAAGACTTTACAAAATTTTGTGATGAATATGGTATTACTCACAATTTTTCAGCTGCCAAAACCCCTCAACAAAATGGTGTTGTTGAAAGGAAAAACAGAACCTTACAAGAAATGGCTAGATCAATGCTTTGTGAAAACTCATTACCAAAGTATTTTTGGGATGAAAGTCTGTAAATACTGACTTGTTATATCATGAAACAGAGTTTTACTAAGACCTTTTATAAGAAAAAACACCTTTTGAACTTTTATTTGACAAAACTCCATCAATTGTCTATTTCATAGTTTTTGGTTGTAAATGCTTCATTTTAAACACTAGCAACTATCTTGGTAAGTTTGATAGAAAATCAGATGAAGGAATTTTTCTTGGTTATTCATCAAATAAAAAGGCATATAGAGTCTATAATAAAAGAACATTGTGTGTTGAAGAAACTATTTATGTAACCTTTGATGAATCTAACATTTATCTTCAAAGAGGAAATGAAGATGATGCAGGCACATCAATGGTTGAAAATCATACTCAACACCAAGCACCCACAATGGAAGATCATGCCAAAGAAGAAGAAATAATGGAGCAAGAACAAGATGGTCAATCAAGCAATGATCAAGAACTTCCAAAGGATATCACATATGCAAAAGGTCATCCTAAGGAGCAAATCATTGGTGATGTCTCCCAAGGGGTAAAAACAAGGCGGTACTTTATTGATAATTTTGCCCTTTTATCTCATATTGAACCAAAAAATATTGATGATGCATTGTGTGATAATTTCTGGATTATTGCTATGGAAGAAGAGCTAAATCAATTTGAAAGAAATAAAGTTTGGTCTCTTGTTCCTAGACCTCATGATCATTCTGTTATTGGTACAAAATGGGTTTTTAGAAATAAGTTAAATAAACTAGGAGAAGTGGTTAGAAATAAAGCTAGACTTGTTGCTCAAGGTTTCTGAAATACCTAAGAGGGGGGGGTGAATTAGGTATTTGGCTAATTTTCGCAAACTTAAACCTTTTATGCGTTTAGACCAAGAACAAGTTATAGCTAATTATAGATAATTGATACCAAGGCAGTAATGAAAGCAATAGCAAAGAACTCAAACAATTTATAGTGGTTCGATCCTCAAGATCTACATCCACTACCTTAAGCTCACACTTAAGGTTTTCAACAAATCTACTAATTGCTCAGGTTTACAAATTACAAGAGAGGTTCACCAAACTATGGTTTTACACTCACAACCTCTTCTAGTAATGTTTACAATACAAGGCTCACCACAAACAATGGTTTTATATCTTAAACAATCTTGAATCACACTTTCAAGGATCACCCTTATCTAAAGGATTTTATGTTATCAAGATAACCTTGCTAGAGCTAGTAGAAATACACAATTTGATAAATAAATGAGAATGTGTAGAAGTTACCACTTGATGGTAGATATTACACAATTTTGCACCTTCACACTTTGATGTCTTTTGGGTTGATCAATTGAATGCACAAGACATAAGAGAGCTTAAGAAATGTTTGCTAAATGCTTTTGAATGCTTGGAGTTTTCAAGATTTCAAGAGTTACAAAAATTTGCATGTTTATAGCTTTTATAGAATTTGAAAATCTGTTAAAACGTTCATAAAACGGCTAGAAATGGCTAGTTTCAGAATTTCTTGGCTGCATCCGAATCTTCGTCCGAATTTCTCTGGATGAATAGTAACCATGCTGAGAACAAAAATTCGGACGACCGAATTTTTTGCTGCGTCCGAATCTTCTTCCGAATTTCTCTGGAAGAACAGTGACCATGCTGAAGGCCAAAAATTCGGACGACCGAATTTTTTGGCTGCGTCCGAATCTTCTTCCGAATTTCTCTGGAAGAATAGTAGCAAACTTTTGCTACAAAATTCGGAAGACCGAATTTTTTGGAAGCATTTTCAAACTTTGTAGAATCATTTGAGATATAACTTCAATGAGTTTGAAAAACATTTGATATGTATAGAAAACTTATTTAACCATATATAAGCTTGAAAAACAAGAACATATGAAGTTTACTAACATATCTTATAAAAAGATTCATTCAAAGCCTTTTAAAATCATAAGATTATTTTTATGCTCTCTTATGCATTCAATGATAACCAAGACATGCAAGTGTAGATTTTACATAGAGATTTACCTAAAAGTTAAATGTACTCTATACACTTCAAGTCTTCAATGCTTTTTGATCATCTTTAGAACAACATACTTCAAACTTCAAATACTTGCTTAACTGAAGTTGTTCTTGAACTTTTGCTTCAAAGCAATGAGACTTCATACTTCTCAGCTTACAGAACCTATCACACAATAATCAAACATTTTAGTCCTCATCAATATTTGTCATTAATCAAAACTACATAATTTGCCCTTAGGGCTAACAATCTCCCCCTTTTTGATGATGACAAACTTTGATGCAAAATGTGATAGATTAAAACAATGTAGTACATAGAAGTATTAATGTCAATGATAGAAAATAACCAATTTAGCACATTGACATACAAAAGGCTCAATATGAGCCTATGACCCAACCAACCTCCATTAACCTCCTTCCTTCCAACTACTAGGATAGAAGATATAGTATTTAAGCATTAAGACAACTTATAAGAAAGGTATTAAAGATAAGAAAAGATTAACATTGCTCCCCCTTAGATTGTGCTCATTTTTCAACTAGTTTGGACTTGAGATGCTATGCATCCGAATTTTGACATATCAAGTCCGAATTTTAAAATAGGTTAAATGAAAGCTTCAATTTTTGAAAATAAGCTTTCCTAAGGTTGTTCAAACTTAGTGGAAGAGATTGAAACAAGTTTGAATCAATTTGAACAACAATAGAGCACTTTTTGACAGCAAAATATGCATGCATCCGAATTTCAGAACATGCATCCGAATTTTTTGATCATGCATCCGAATTTTTAAATCTTAAGTCAAAAACTATAATAAATTCAATATAATGAATGCCTAAGGTTGTTCAAACATAATAGAGAGATTAAAACAGATTTAGATCAGTTTGAACAAACAATAGAATACTTTTTGGCAACAAGTTATAGCTCATGCATTCAAATGTTTTCATAGAGTTTTCATAGAGTAACGATTCAAGAACAAGTTATTCATTTACATAAAACACATAGAAAACATCTATAGGATTGAGACATAAGACTCAGAAAAAATGCATACAGAAAATTCATATACAGAAAATTCATTATCAATTCATATAGAGAAAATTCAAAAATTCATTATCTCATCCCATACAGCAGTTTTTCACACATTTTGTCATCCTCATTTCTTCTCCCCCTTTTGTCATCAGTCAAAGATTGGGTCAATGAAAATGAGATTAACAATTTAACACATAAAGGAAGCTCTCATCACTGAGATTTCATCATTGAGCTTCACTATTACATAAGATGCAAGAAAAATACTGAAGAAGATTATAACATTAGATGCATAACTAAAAATTCAAATGACTTAAAGCAGTAAATAGAATGGAAGAGATGCTTAGTCTTGTGATGTTGATGAAGAGGCTCTGCTAATCCCTTTCTTGATGGCCAAGTGCTTCACTCTTCCTTGGCTGAATGAAATGTGTGATGGTGAGACAATTTCAGCTTGAGCTACTTGGCTTCCTGCCTCTTGTGGTTCTTCATGTACATGTTCTTCTTCTTCTTCTTGTTCTGCCACTGTCTCATCATTTCCTCCTTGATCATCCCCATCATCACTGTCATCATCTTTGTCCTTCTTATCTTCCTCTTTATCATCATCTTCCTCATTTCTATCTTGAGGCCTAGAGGGTCCTTCACCACTTTGAGTATTTCTCATTAGGATTTCCTCAATGGGTCTCTTCCTCATCTTCCTCATCTTCATCCTCCTCCTTTTCCTCTTCTACACTTTCTGTCCTTTCCTTTCTTCCTAATCTTTTTGGAGAGGATCCTCTTTTTGTTTTCCATACTCCATCATCATCAAGGATAAGCTGCATTCTCTTAAGGGATTCATCAGTGTATATTTCTCCACTTTTAAAGGCTTGTCCTCTTCCTGGAAGTTTAATCTTAAAATGCTTAAAGATCTTTGTTAACAGCCTTCCAAAAGGGAATGCCTTGGTTACTGTTTTTCTAGCAGTAATCATGTGTCTTAAGGCTATATATCCAAAGTTCAATTTCCTCTGTTCATGCAAGGCCAACATTAATACCATATGCATATTACCTATTGATGATTTATGTCCAAAGTTAGGAACAATCATAGTAGTTACCATATGATGCAATACTCTACCTCTAGCATCCAAATTCTTGATTTCCCTCTCTTTTATAGATCTAAACTCTCTTCCATTTGTAAATGCTTGATCAAATCTATCATATGTAAAGAGTTGAAGATCATAGCAATGCATTGAGGGTGCATAATATTTAGCCCCACTGTCACTTACCCCACAAATTCTGTTAATCAGGGCTTCACTTAATTCAATATCAACTTGGGATACTCTAGTTGAATACCATTGTATCCTATCATCCCCAACAATCTCAGTTCTTTCTTCCTTTAGGTTTGCATAGAATTCATATACCAAAGTAGGATAAAAATCTTCATTAATAAACAACAAACTACTCCATCCAACATCATTGAAATAGGACAGAACCATATCCATACTAGATAGTTTATCAGCATCCACCTTATATCCAGGAATAATCTTTCTACTATTCTTATTCCATTCATCAAATTCATGAGTAGATTTGATAAAGATAAACCTGTCAACCCCAGATTGTGTTTGATGAATGCTAATCCTTCTTGGTTGATTGAGGATTGGGTCTCCATCTCCTTCCTTAGCCTTTCCTTTTCCTTTCTCAACATTGGGCTTCTTTGTTCTCACCATGATGTTTTCTCTTGAGAAGGATTTGTTTTCTGTATGAAATTAGGGCTTAGAAGTTTAAAAATGAAGGAAAATCGGGATGAGAGTGTGTGGATTTGAAGAGATTTTGATTCGGACGTGAATGGGTATGAGAGGTTTTGAAAGGATGTAAAATTCAGAAGTTGTAATGTTTGGAAGAAACCGTTCGATTTTCATTTAAAGGGATGCATCTGCAAAATTCGGACGACCGAATTTTAGGTCTGCGTCCGAATTTTCGGTCGAAAGTTTCTGTCTCTTTGGTTCAGAAAATTCGGTCGATCGAATTTTCTGTCCTGCGTCCGAATTTTTGATCAATAAATCTCTGTTTTCATCACAACATTAATACACACATTAGTCATTGAATTTTGAAATTCCTAAGAGTCTTCTTAGGTGACTAAACATTTCCTCAGCCAAAGGCTTTGTAAATATGTCAGCAATTTGATCATTTGTATGTACATGTTCTAAGCATATATCTTTCTTAATCACATGATCACGAATGAAATGATGTTTTATCTCTATATGCTTGGTCCTAGAGTGTTGAATGGGATTAATGCTCAAATTGATAACACTAGTATTATCACATAGTATAGGCACACACTTAAATTTAAGACCATAATCTAGTAAAGTATGCTGCATCCATAATAATTGTGCACAACAACTTCCTGCAGCTATGTATTCAGCTTCTGCTGTGGATAAAGATACACAAGCCTGCTTTTTACTAAACCAAGATACTAGACAACTACCAAGAAATTGACAATGACCACTTGTACTTTTACGCTCAACTTTGCATCCAGCATAGTCAGCATCAGAGTATCCAATAAGTTCAAAAGATGAAGTTTTAGAAAACCAAAGACCATAGTCATGTGTATCAATCAAATAACGAAATATTCGTTTGACAGAAATTAGATGAGATTCTTTAGGACATGATTGCAATCTAGCACATAAGCAAACAGCAAACATAATATCTGGTCTACTAGCAGTGAGATAGAGTAAACTCCCAATCATACCTCTATACAATTTTTCATCAATGTTTTTACCTTTCTCATATTTGTCAAGTTTAGTTGATGAACTCATTGGAGTACCAATTCCTTTTGCTTGATCCATTCCAAATCTTTTTAGTAGCTCTTTGGTATACTTTGCTTGATTGATGAGATTCTTTAGGACATGATTGGAATCTAGCACACAAGCAAACATCAAACATAATATCTGGTCTACTAGCAGTGAGATAGAGTAAACTTCCTATCATTCCTCTATATAATTTCTCATCAATACTTTTACCTTTCTCATCTTTATAAAGTTTAGTTGATGGACTCATAGGAGTACTTATTCCTTTTGCTTGATCCAATCCAAACCTTTTCAATAGCTCCTTAGTATATTTTTCTTGATTGATGAAGACTCCATCCTTGGTTTGCTTAGTTTGTAGTCCAAGGAAGAAACTTAGTTCTCCCATCATGCTCATCTCAAATTCATTTTGCATAGTTTTAGCAAACTCTTCACAAAGAGAAATATTAGTAGAACCAAAAATGATATCATCAACATAGATTTGTACAAGCAAAATATCATTTTTAGAAGATGTTTTAATAAAAAGAGTTGTGTCTACTTTTGCTTTAGTAAAACCTTTTGAGAGAAGAAAACCACTTAATCTTTCATACTGAAATACCTAAGAGGGGGGGGTGAATTAGGTATTTGGATAATTTTCTCAAATTCAAACTTTATAGATGAGCAGACCTATTGCAGATTAAGTGAATGAGAATAAACCTCGGTTTATGACAAAACAGTATAAGAAATGTAAACAAATAAACACAAACAATTTATAGTGGTTCGATCCTCAAGATCTACCTCCACTACCTTAAGCATACACTTAAGGATTTCAATAACTCTACTATGTGCTCAAGTTCACAGATTACAGGAGAGGTTCACCACACTTTGGTTTTACACATACAACCTCTACTTGTAATTTTTACAAATAAGGCTCACCAACCTATGGTTTTATATCTCAAACAACCTTGAATCACAACTTCAAGGATCACCCTTATCTAAAGGGTTTTATGTTATCAAGATAACCTTGCTAGAGCTTAGTAGAACAATACAATTGATTAAGTAAAGAAGAGTGTGTAGATGTTACCACTGGTTGGTAGAATTTACACAAAATTGCACCTTCACACTTTGATGTCTTTGGATGGATCAATTGAATGCACAAGACATAAGAGAGCTTAAGAAATGTTTTCTAAATGCTTTTGAATGCTTGGAGTTTTCAAGATTTCAAGAGTTACAAAAATTTGCATGTTTATGGCTTTTATAGAATTTGAAAATCGTTAAAACGTTCATAAAAGCGGCTAGTTAACGGCTACTTTCAGGAAATTGGACGATCGAGTCTGCGTCCGAATTTTTCGGACTACCGAATTCTTCCTGCTTTGCGTCCGAATCTTCTTCCGAATTTCTCTGGAAGAACAAGTAACCATGCTTGAAGACCAAAAATTCGGACGACCGAATTTTTTCTTCATGCGTCCGAATCTTCTTCCGAATTTCTCTGGAAGAACAGTAGCAAACTTTTGCTACCCAATTCGGACGACCGAATTTTATGGAATTGTGTTCAAACTTTGTAAAATCATTTGAAATCAATCTTCCAAGTATTTGAAATACATTTGATATATATAGATAACTTATTTAGACAAACATAAGTTTGAAAACCAAAATCAAACTCATTTGATCATATAAAGTTAACTTAAAAACTTTTAGGACACAAAACCTCATTTACTAAGAATTCATTCAAAAAAAACTTTTAAACTTAAGAAACCAATTTTATGCTCTCTTATGCATTCAATTGACTCCAAGACATACAAGTGTAGAGTTTACATAGATATTACCTATCATCATACCTACTCTACACTTCAAGTCTTCAATGCCTTGAGTTCATCTTTGAATAAACCTCAAAAGACTCATAGCTTACTGAGGTTGTTCTTGCTCTGTGTCTTGAAGGCAATGAGACTTCAAACTTCTTTCTTCATAAATCCTATCACACAATATAAACATATTAGTTCTCATCAATATTTGTCATTAATCAAAACTACATGATTTGCCCTTAGGGCTAACAATCTCCCCTTTTTGATGATGACAAACTTTGATGCAAAATGTGATAGATTTAAACAATGTAGTACAAAGAAGCATTAATGTCAATAATGGATAATAACCAATTTAGCACATTTACATGCAAAAGGCTCAATATGAGCCTATGACCCAACCAACCTCCATTTGCCTCCTTCCTTCCAACAATTAGGATAGAAGATATAGCATTTAAGTATTTAGAAAACTTCTAAGAGAGGTTTTAAGGTTGTTAAAAGCTTATCAATGCTCCCCTTAGATTGTACTCATTTTTCAACACATTTGGACTAGAGATATCATGCATCCGAATTTTGTGCATAGTAAGTCCAAACTTTAAAATAGGATAAATGAAAGCTCCAAATTTTGTGAATAAGCTTTCCTAAGGTTGTTCAAACATATTAGAAGAGATTAAAACATATTTGAATCAATTTGAACAACAAATGAGCACTTTTTGGTAACACAATATGGATGCATCCGAATTTTTATATCATGCATCCGAATTTTGAATCACATGCATCCGAATTTTGAATCACATGCATCCGAATTTTTTAAACTCATGTCCAAAGCTGCAATGATTCAATATAATTGAAGGTTTGAAATGATATAAAGGTTTCATACTGTTGTTCAAACATAATGGAGTAGAGTAAGACAGATTTGAACCAATGTGGATAAACGAGGAAAAAATTTTTGACCATAAATATGAATGCATCCAATCTTAAAACCTTGCATCCGAATTTCATTAAGGACTCGAGTTCATATTGCATCATATTTTTTCTCCCCCTTTTGTCATCATAAAAAAAAATTTAAAGGGATCAATGAAAATGAGATGTTCAAGTTAGCATATAAAAAGAAGCTCTCATTACTATGATTTCATCATTGAGCTTTAGAATAGAAAATATTTAACGAGTTCGGAATAGAAAATGCAACAAAATGCTTAGAAAACTGAACAAAATACAGATAAAGAGATTAGAAGAGAAGGCTTAGTCTTGTGATGATGAGGTTGATGGAGAGGCTCGGCTCACTCCTTTCTTGATCGCCAAGTGCTTGACTCTTCCTTGACTGAAAGAGATTGTTGTTGGAGATACAATTGCAGCTTGAGCTACTTGGCTCCCAGCCACTGGTGGATCTTCAAGAGCATGTTCTTGTTCTTCTTCTTCTGCTATAGTCTCTTCATTTCCACCCTTATTATCATCTTCATCACTGCTATCTTGATTATCTTCTTTTTCGCTTCTCTTTTCTTTCCTCCTCCTTTCCATCTTGAGGTTTAGAGGTTCCTTCACCACTTTGAGTATTTCTCATAAGGATATCTTCAATGTGTTTTACTCGTTTTCCAATCCATCTAGTTTTCCAAGAACCATTGGAGCAAATGACTCAAAGAATTTATACATTTTCTCCATTTCCTTGACATGATTGTTCAAGGCTTCTTGGAATGTTTTGGCTATAATGGTGTCCCCACTAGATACTCCTTTACTGCTAGACTTAACTCCAGCTTCTTCTTCAAATAATCTCCTTTTTGTTGGGGGTTGCTCCCCCTCACTTGAGGTGTCATGTTTTCTTTTTGTTTTCATTTCCCTAGCAAGGGTTTCCTCTTCATCCTCTTCTTCTTCTTCCTCTTCACTTTCTATAGCTTTCTCTCTTTCTATCCTTTTTGGAGGAGTTTCTCTTTTTGTCCTCCATACATTATCCTCATCATGAACTAATTGCATTCTCTTAAGAGTTTCATTTGTATAAATTTCACCACTCTTAAAAGTTTGCCCTCTTCCAGGAAGTTTGATCTTAAAATGCTTGAATATTCCAGTTAATAACCTTCCAAATGGGAATGCCTTGGTAACTCGTTTTTCAGGGCTGCAATCATATGTTTCAATGCTATATACCCAAAATTCATCCTTCTATTTTCATGCGGGGCTAACATGATTACCATATGCATATTTCCCATCGATGACTTATGTCCAAAATTAGGAACAATCATTGTGGTCACCATGTGATGTAAAACTCTACCTCTAGCATCCAAATTCTTAATTTCCCTTTCCTTTATGGCCCTAAACTCTCTTCCATTTGTAAATGCATCTTCAAATCTAACATGTGTGAATAGTTCACGATCATAGCAATGCATGGATCTTTGAATAATATCTAGCTCCCTCATCTCCTACTCCACATATTCTATTTATCAATCCTTCATTGAATTCAATGTCCATTTGTGATACTCGGATGAATACCATTGTATCACATTATCCCCTATCATCTCAATTCTATCCTCTTTCAGATTTGCATAGAATTCATATATCAAAGTGGGATAAAATTCTTCATCAATGAAGAGCAAACTACTCCAACCAATATCATTGAAATGAGATATGACAATATCCATATTTGACGACTTATCAATATCAACCTTGTATCCGGGAATGATTTTTTCTATTATTCTTATTCCATTCTTCAAATTCATGAGTAGATTTGATAGAGATAAACTCGTCAACTCCTTGTGCTTGAGGAATGCGAATCTTTCTTGGTCGATTGAGGATTGGATCTCTATCTCCTTCCTTAGCCTTTCCTTTTCCTTTCTCAACATTGGGGATCTTTGTTCTCACCATGATGTTTTCTCTTGAGAAGGATTTGTTTTACGTATGAAATTAGGGCTTGGACGTGTAAAAATGAAGGAAAATCGGGATGAGAGTGTGGGATTTTGAAGAGATTTTGATTTGGATGTGAATGGGTGTGAGATGTTTTAAAAAAAATGTGAAATTCGGAAGTAGTAATGTTGAAGAGATTGTTTCAGCTTTATTTAAAAAGTCTCATCCGTAAAATTCGGTCGACCGATTTTTTCAGTCTGCAGTCCGAATTTTCGAGCGAAAGTTTCTGTTTCTTCGATTCAGAAAATTCGGTCGACCGAATTTTTCCGACTGCGTCCGAATTCTTGATCAAAAGTCTCGTTTCTTGACACTCGGAAAATTCGGTCGACCGAATCTTCTGCAGTGCATCCGAATTTTGAATTCAAAAATTTCCGCATTCATTATGACTTCAACAAACACATTAGTCATTGAATCTTGAAATTCCTAAGAGTCTTCTTAGGTGATTAAACCTTTCCTCAGCCAAAGGCTTTGTAAATATGTCAGCAATTTGATCATTTGTATTTATATATTCTAAGCATATATCTTTCTTAATCACATGGTCACGAATAAAATGATGTTTTATCTCTATATGCTTAGTCCTAGAATGTTGAATAGGATTTATGCTCAAGTTAATGGCACTAGTATTATCACATAATATGGGAACACAATTGAATTTAAGACCATAATCAAGTAAAGTATCTCTGCATCCATAACAATTGTGCACAACAACTACTGCAGCTATGTATTCAAACTCTGCAGTGGATAAAGACACACAAGCTTGCTTTTTACTAAACCAAGATACAAGACAACTACCAAGAAATTGACAATGCCCACTTGTGCTTTTACGTTCAACTTTACATCGAGCATAATCCGCATCGAATATCCAATAAGTTCAAAAGATGAATTTTTGAAAACCAAAGGCCATAATCATGAGTATCAATCAAGTAAATCGAAAAAATTCGTTTAACGAAAATTAGATGAGATTCTTTAGGACAAGATTGGAATCTAGCACACAAGCATACAGACAAACATAATATCTGGTCTACTAGCGGTGAGATAGAGTAAACTTCCTATCATACCTCTATATAATTTTTCATCAATACTTTTACCTTTTTTCATCTTTGTCAAGTTTAGTTGATGAACTCATTGGAGTACTAATTCCTTTTGCATGGTCCATTCCAAACCTTTTCAATAGCTCCTTAGTATATTTTGCTTGGTTGATGAAGACTCCATCTTTGGTTTGCTTAATTTGTAGTCCAAGGAAGAAACTTAGTTCTCCCATCATGCTCATCTCAAATTCATTTTGCATAGTTTTAGCAAACTCTTCACAAAGAGAAATATTAGTAGAACCAAAAATAATATCATCAACATAGATTTGTACAAGCAAAATATCAATTTTAGAAGATGTTTTAATAAAAAGAGTTGTGTCTACTTTTCCTTTAGTAAAACCTTTTGAGAGAAGAAAACCACTTAATCTTTCATACCAAGATCTTGGAGCTTGTTTCAGTCCATATAGAGCTTTAGATAATTTGAAAACATGATTTGGAAATTTTTCATGAATAAATCCAGGAGGTTGTTCTACATAAACTTCTTCTTCAATAAAACCATTTAGAAAAGCACTTTTGACATCCATTTGAAATAGTTTAAAGTCTTTAAAACAAGCAAATGCCAAGAGTATTCTGATAGACTCTAATCTGGCTACTGGAGCAAAAGTTTCATCATAATCAATACCTTCTTCTTGATTGAAGCCTTGAGCAACAAGTCTAGCTTTATTTCTAACTACTTCTCCTAGTTCATTTAACTTATTTCTAAATATCCATTTTGTACCAATAACAGAATGATCATGAGATCTAGGAACAAGATTCCAAACTTTATTTCTCTCAAACTGATTTAACTCTTCTTCCATAGCAATAATCCAGAAATTATCACACAATGCATCATCAATATTTTTAGGTTCAATATGTGATAAAAGTGCAAAATTATCAATAAAGTACCGTCTTGTTTTAACTCCTTGAGAGACATCACCAATGATTTGCTCCTTAGGATGACTTCTTGCATATGTGAGATCCTTTGGAAGCTCTTGATTATTGCTTGATTGACCATCATGTTCTTGCTCCATTATTTCTTCTTCTTTAGCATGATCTTCCAATGTGGGTACTTGGTGTTGAGTTTGATTTTCAACCATTGATGAACTTTGTATCATCTTCATTTCTTCTTTGAAGATAAATATTAGATTCATCAAAAGTTACATGAATAGATTCTTCAACACACAATGTCCTTTTATTATAGACTCTATAAGCCTTTTTATTAGATGAATAGCCTAGAAATATACCTTCATCAGATTTCCTGTCAAACTTACCAAGATTGTCACTAGTATTTAAAATAAAGCATTTACAACCAAATACTTTAAAATAAACAATTGATGGAGTTTTATTAAATAGAAGTTCAAAAGGTGTTTTTCTTATAAAAGGTCTTAGTAAAACTCTATTCATTACATAGCATGCTGTATTTACAAACTTCACTCAAAAGTACTTAGGTAAATAGTTTTCACAAAGCATTGATCTAGCCATTTCTTGTAATGTTCTGTTTTTCCTCTCAACAACTCCATTTTGTTGAGGTGTTTTGGCTGCTGAAAAAATTATGAGTGATACCATACTTATCACAAAAATTTTGTAAAATCTTGATTGCAAAACTCTCTTCCATTATCACTTCTAATAGATATTAGATTGCAATTAAGAGAAATTTGAACCTTCTTAAAAAGTTTTGAAAATTCATAAAATGTTTCATCTTTTTTGTGATAAAAATATTACCCATGTAAATCTGGAAAAATCATCAACAATCACATAAGCATATCTTTTACCACCAAGACTAGTAGTCCTCATAGGTCCAAACAAGTCCATGTGAACTAGTTCAAGAGGTTTTGAGGTAGACACCATTTTCTTTGGTTTGAAGGATGTTTTTGATTGTTTTCCATATTGACAAGCATCACAAATCCGAGTTTTGTCAAAATGCATTTTTGGTAATCCTCTAACTAGTTCTTGAGTAGAAAGTTTGTTCAATAAATCCATGCTCACATGTCCTAATCTTCTATGCCATAAAAATCCATCATTGTCATGTATTGCAAGGCATTTAATGTCATTAGTAATAAGTTCATCAAGATATAATACATATACATTACTTACTCTTTTAGCTACAAAGATAGTTTTATTGCTTGCATTATCAAGAATAGTACAAGTATCACATTTAAACTCTACTTTGCAACCATTATCACATAATTGGCTAATGCTAAGTAAATTATATTTTAAACCATCAATAAGTAAAACTTGTTTGATAAGAGGGAATGAACCTTTACCAATGTTACCTATTCCAAGTATTTTTCCCTTTCTTCTTGTCACCAAAAGTGACAAAGCCTTCACTTGTAGCTTGAAGCTCACTAACAAGTGATGCATTTCCAGATCATGTGTCTTGAACAGCCACTATCAAGAAACCATTTTGTGGCATTTGATCTTGAAGCAAATTGTACCTATACCAAATTAGAAAGAGTGATTTTTTGGTACCCATATCTTCTTGGGTCCAAGAGGGTTAGTGACAGTTCCTTTAACTTTCCATATAGTCTTTACTCCAGTTTCTATCTTTCTTTTTATAATGCATTTAAACACTTTATGTCCATGCTTACCACAATATGTACAGCAAGTATGAGATCTATAATGAGAAGCTTCTTTAACAAATGTCTCTTTTGGTTTTGAATGAAGGCAATCATGTGTAAAACCTAGACCATGCTTTACAAATGAGGATCTTTGATACCCAAGTAATTTATTTAAATTGTTTCTTCCATTTGTAAATTTCTCAATGCATAAAGTAAGATCATTAACTTTCCTTTTAAAACCTCATGATCTTTTAACATTGATTCAAGAGAAATAATTTTTGAACACAGCTTTTTGTTTTCAAAAGACACATCTTGTATGGTAGTGTTCAAAACTTCCTTTTCAATAGTAAGAGAATTTAAGGTCTCAAGAAGTCTATCATTTTCAAGACATAATTTTGAATTTTCATTTGAAAGATCACTAATTTTGGATTTTATTTCTTTATTTCTTCTTGAAGCCTTTTTTAGTTCTTCATACAATTCTAGAATTAAATCACTAGAATCAATATCATCATCACACAAATTTGAAATAGAAGTAGAAGATTGTACCTCATCATCAATGGCCATGAAGCATAAGTTGGCCTTTCCTTCACTTTCATCTTCACTTTCCTGTTGATCCCATGTTCCAGCTAGTCCTTTTCCTTTCTTGGCAGATTTTTTTCTGTTTTTGCTTTCTCTTTCACCTTCCAACACTCTGGGACAGTCAGCAATAAGATGCTCAGTACTTTTGCATTCAAAGCACTGAGGTTTATATGATGATGATTGTCCACTCTTCTTGACTGGTTTTCTTCCTTTCTTGAGAAATTCCTTTTTGTAGAATCTCTTGAACTTCTTCACTGCCATTGCAATTTCTTCTTCTCCACTGTTTCCACCTTCTTCTTCACTTGAAGATTGTTCTTGTTCACTCAAGTTGTTTGAGGCATTTAGCACTACTCCTTTTCTCCCCTTTTCCTCATCTTCCTTATCATTCAACCTCTTCATCTTCATTTCATGAGTAAGTAGCGATCCAATGAGTTCTTCAAGAGGAAGAGTTTTTAGATCTTTGGACTCCTCAATAGCTAGTGTCTTTGGCTGCCAAGATTTTGGTAGAGCATCCAAGATCTTTCTGTTTTGCTCTCCCATAGTATAGCTTTTACCATAAGCTTTCAAGCCATTGAAAATGTTAGTAAACCTAGTAAACATATCACTAATATTTTCACCTTGTTTCATAGTAAACAATTCATAATCTCTAACAAGCATAGCAAGTTTAGATTCTTTAACTTGATTAGTACCTTCATGTGTAATTTGAAGTAATCTCCACATATCATGTGCAGAATCACACCCACTAACTCTATTATACTCAGTAACATCTAGAGCACAGCTCAATATATTCATGGCTTGATAATTTAGAGTCATTTTCCTTGAATCATGCTCATCAAATTCATCGAGTAGATTTGGGTTCGAAGTTACTCCATTTGCTCTCATTTTCATTGGGACATATGGACCTTTCTCAATTATGTTCCATAAATCAAAGTTAATAGAACAAATATATATTTTAACTCTAGACTTCCAAAATGTATAATTTGTTCCATCAAACAATGGAGGTCATGTTTGTAGAAGATCCTTCTAGATAAGGTAGATTTGACATATTGGCCATAGGATCTTTGTCTTCTAGGTTGTAAAGCCACACAAAGAAGATCCCTGCTCGATACCAATTGAAATACCTAAGAGGGGGGTGAATTAGGTATTTGGATAATTTTCTCAAATTCAAACTTTATAGATGAGCAGACCTATTGCAGATTAAGTGAATGAGAATAAACCTCAGTTTATGACAAAGCAGTATAAGAAATGTAAACAAATAAACACAAACAATTTATAGTGGTTCGATCCTCAAGATCTACCTCCACTACCTTAAGCATACACTTAAGGATTTCAATAACTCTACTATGTGCTCAAGTTCACGAGTTACAGGGAGAGGTTCACCACACTTTGGTTTTTACACATACAACCTCTACTTGTAATTTTTTACAAACAAGGCTCACCAACCTATGGTTTTATATCTCAAACAACCTTGAATCACAACTTCAAGGATCACCCTTATCTAAAGGGTTTTATGTTATCAAGATAACCTTGCTAGAGCTTAGTAGAACAATACAATTGATTAAGTAAAGAAGAGTGTGTAGATGTTACCCATCTGGTTGGTAGAATTTACACAAAATTGCACCTTCACACTTTGATGTTTTTGGATGGATCAATTGAATGCACAAGACATAAGAGAGCTTAAGAAATGTTTTCTAAATGCTTTTGAATGCTTGGAGTTTTCAAGATTTCAAGAGTTACAAAAAATTTGCATGTTTATGGCTTTTATAGAATTTGAAAATCGTTAAAACGTTCATAAAAGCGGCTAGTTAACGGCTACTTTTCGGGAAATTGGACGATCGAGTTCGCGTCCCGAATTTTTCGGACGACCGAATTCTTCTGCTGCGTCCCGAATCTTCTTCCGAATTTCTCCGGAAGAACATGTAACCATGCTTGAAGACCAAAATTCGGACGACCGAATTTTTTCTTCATGCGTCCGAATCTTCTTCCGAATTTCTCCGGAAGAACGAGTAGCAAACTTTTGCTACCCAATTCGGACGACCGAATTTTATGGAATTGTGTTCAAACTTTGTAAAATCATTTGAAATCAATCTTCCAAGTATTTGAAATACATTTGATATATATAGATAACTTATTTAGACAAACATAAGTTTGAAAACCAAAATCAAACTCATTTGATCATATAAAGTTAACTTAAAAACTTTTAGGACACAAAACCTCATTTACTAAGAATTCATTCAAAAAAGCTTTTAAACTTAAGAAACCAATTTTATGCTCTCTTATGCATTCAATTGACTCCAAGACATACAAGTGTAGAGTTTACATAGATATTACCTATCATCATACCTACTCTACACTTCAAGTCTTCAATGCCTTGAGTTCATCTTTGAATAAACCTCAAAAGACTCATAGCTTACTGAGGTTGTTCTTGCTCTGTGTCTTGAAGGCAATGAGACTTCAAACTTCTTTCTTCATAAATCCTATCACACAATATAAACATATTAGTTCTCATCAATATTTGTCATTAATCAAAACTACATGATTTGCCCTTAGGGCTAACACATACCAAGATCTTGGAGCTTATTTCAGTCCATATAGAGCTTTGGTTAGCTTATACACATAATTTGGAAATTTTTCATGGATAAAACCAGGAGGTTGTTCTACATAAACCTCTTCTTCAATAAAACCATTTAGGAAAGCACTTTTAACATCCATTTGAAAAAGTTTAAAACCTTTAAAGCAAGCAAATGCCAAAAGTATTCTTATAGATTCTAATCTGGCTACTGGAGCAAAGGTCTCATCATAGTCAATTCCTTCTTCTTGGTTGAAACCTTGAGCAACAAGTCTAGCTTTATTTCTAACTACTTCTCCTAGTTCATTTAACTTATTTCTAAAAACCCATTTTGTACCAATAACAGAATGATCATGAGGTCTAGGAACAAGAGACCAAACTTTATTTCTTTCAAATTGATTTAGCTCTTCTTCCATAGCAATAATCCAGAAATTATCACACAATGCATCATCAATATTTTTTGGTTCAATATGAGATAAAAGAGCAAAGTTATCAATAAAGTACCGCTTTGTTTTTACCCCTTGGGAGACATCACCAATGATTTGCTCCTTAGGATGACCTTTTGCATATGTGATATCCTTTGGAAGTTCTTGATCATTGCTTGATTGACCATCTTGTTCTTGCTCCATTATTTCTTCTGCTTTGGCATGATCTTCCATTGTGGGTGCTTAGTGTTGAGTATGATTTTCAACCATTGATGTGCCTGTGTCATCTTCATTTCCTCTTTGAAGATAAATGTTAGATTCATCAAAGGTTACATGAATAGTTTCTTCAACACACAATGTTCTTTTATTATAGACTCTATATGCCTTTTTATTTGATGAATAACCAAGAAAAATTCCTTCATCTGATTTTCTATCAAACTTACCAAGATAGTTGCTAGTGTTTAAAATGAAGCATTTACAACCAAAAACTTTGAAATAGACAATTGATGGAGTTTTGTCAAATAAAAGTTCAAAAGGTGTTTTTCTTATAAAAGGTCTTAGTAAAACTCTGTTCATGATATAACAAGTCTGTATTAACGACTTCACTCAAAAATACTTTGGTAATGAGTTTTCACAAAGCATTGATCTAGCCATTTCTTGTAAGGTTCTGCTTTTCCTTTCAACAACACCATTTTGTTGAGGTGTTTTGGCAGCTGAAAAATTGTGAGTAATACCATATTCATCACAAAATTTTGTAAAGTCTTGGTTACAAAATTCTCTTCCATTATCACTTCTAATAGAAATCGGGTTTGCAATCAAGAGAGGTTTGAACCTTTTTGAAGAGTTTTGAAAATTCATAAAATGTTTCATCTTTTTGTGCTAAGAAGATTACCCATGTAAATCTTGAAAAATCATCAACAATCACATAAGCATAGCTTTTACCACTAAGACTAGTAGTCCTCATAGGTCCAAATAAATCCATATGAATTAGTTCAAGAGGTTTTGAGGTAGAAACCATTTTCTTTGGTTTAAAAGATATTTTTGATTGTTTTCCATATTGACAAGCATCACAGAGGCGAGTTTTATCAAAATGCAATTTAGGTAATCCTCTCACCAGCTCTTGTGTAAAAAGTTTGTTTAATAAATCCATGCTTACATGTCCTAATCTTCTATGCCATAAAAATCCATCATTGTCATGAATGGCAAGACATTTAATATCATTTGTAATAAGCTCATCAAGATACAACACATATACATTACCAACTCTTTTAGCAACAAAGATATTTTTGTTACTTGCATTGTCAAGAATAGTACAAGTATCACATTTAAACTCTACTTTGCATCCATTGTCACATAATTGACTAATACTCAGTAAATTATACTTTAAACCTTCAATAAGTAATACTTTCTTGGTAAGAGGGAAAGAACCTTTACCAATGTTACCTATTCCAAGTATTTTCCCTTTCTTCTTATCTCCAAATGTGACAAAACCTTCACTTGTAGTTTGAAGTTCACTAACAAGTGATGCATTTCCAGTCATATGCCTTGAGCATCCACTGTCAAGGAACCATTTTGTGGCACTTGATCTTGAGGCAAATTGTACCTATACCAAATTTGAAAGGGTGATTTTTGGTACCCATATTTTCTTGGGTCCAAGGGGGTTAGTAAAAGTTTCTTTGACTTTCCAAATGGTTTTAACACCACTTTATATTTTTCTTTTGATAAAACATCTAGACACCTTGTGTCCATGTTTACCACAATAAGTGCAGCAAATATGTGATCTAGAATGATAAGATTCTTTAGCAAAAGATTTTTTCTATTTTGGAGCAGAATAATCATGAGTAAAACCAAGACCATGTTTTATAAATGAAGATCTTTGATAGCCAAGTAATTTATTCAAATTTTCCCTTCCATTTGTAAATCTCTCAATGCATAAAGTTAGATCATTAACTTTCCTTTTTAGAAGCTCATGATCTTTTATCATTGATTCAAGAGAAATAATTCTAGTGCAAAGCTTTTTGTTTTCAAAAGATATGTTTTGTATAGTTGTATTCAAAACTTCTTTTTCAATAGCAATGCAACTAATGGTTTCAAGAAGTTTTCCATTTTCAACACATAATTTTGAATTTTCATTAGATAAATCATTTATTTTGAGTTTCATTTCTTTATTTCTTTTTTAAGCCTTTTTTAATTCTTCATATAACTCAACAATAAGATCACTGGAATCAATATCATCATCATATACATTTGAAATAGAGGGTGAAGATTTTACCTCATCATCAATGGCCATAAAGCATATGTTGGCCTTTCCTTCACTTTCATCCCCACTTTCTTGTTGATCCCATGTTCCAGCTAATCCTTTTCCTTTCTTGACGATTTCTTTTTTGTTTTTGCTTTCTCTTTCTTTTTCCAAAGCTTTAGGACCAGTTAGCAACAAGATGCTCTGTGCTTTTACATTCAAAACATTGAGGTTTATAGGATGAGGATTGTCCACTCTTCTTGATTGGTTTTCTTCCTTTCTTGAGAAACTCCTTTTTGTAGAATCTTTTAAACTTCCTTACTTGCCATCGCAATCTCTTCTTCTCCACTTGTTTCCTCCTTCTTCTTCACTTGAAGACTGTTCTTGTTCACTCAAGTGATTTGAAGACTTGAGTACAACTCCTTTTCTTCCCTTTTCTTCATCCTCCTTGTAATTTAGCCGTTTCATCTTCATTTCATGAGTCGAGTAGAGATCCAATGAGCTCTTCAAGTGGAAGAGTCTTCAAATCCTTGGATTCCTCAATGGCAAGTGTTTTTAGGCTGCCGGGATTTTGGTAGAGCATCTAAAATCTTTCTGTTTTTGCTCTCCCATAGTATAGCTTTTACCATAAGCTTTTAAGCCATTGAAAATGTTAGTAAATCTTGTAAACATATCACTAATATTTTCACCTTGTTTCATGGTAAACGAGTTCATAATCTCTAACTAGCATGGCAAGTTTAGATTCTTTAACTTGATTAGTTCCTTCATGTGTAATTTGAAGTAATCTCCACATGTCATGAGCAGAATCACATCCACTAACTCTATTGTATTCAGTAACATCTAAAGCACAACTTAATATATTCATGGCTTGATAATTTAAAGTCATTTTCTTAGAATCATGCTCATCAAATTCATCTCATGGACTTGAGTACCGAGGTTATTCCATCGAGCACTCATTTTCATTGGGACATAAGGACCTTTCTCAATTATGTTCCACAAATCAAAATTAATAGAACAAATATAAATTTTAACTCTAGATTTCCAGAAAGTGTAATTTGTTCCATTAAACAAAGGTGGTCTATTTGTGGAAGATCCTTCTAGGTAAGGTAGGTTTGACATATTAGCCATAGGATCTTTGTCTTCTAGGTTGTTAAACCACACACAGAAGTTCTAGCTCTGATACCAATTGAAATACCTAAGAGGAGGGGGGTGAATTAGGTATTTGGCTAATTTTCGCAAACTTAAACCTTTTATGCGTTTAGACCAAGAACAAGTTATATAAGCTAATTATAGATAATTGATAGCAAGGCAGTAATGAAAGCAATAGCAAAGAACTCAAACAATTTATAGTGGTTCGATCCTCAAGATCTACATCCACTACCTTAAGCTCACACTTAAGGATTTCAACAAATCTACTAATTGCTCAGGTTTACAAATTACAAGAGAGGTTCACCAAACTATGGTTTTACACTCACAACCTCTTCTAGTAATGTTTACAATACAAGGCTCACCACAAACAATGGTTTTATATCTTAAACAACCTTGAATCACACTTTCAAGGATCACCCTTATCTAAAGGATTTTATGTTATCAAGATAACCTTGCTAGAGCTAGTAGAAATACACAATTTGATAAAAAATGAGAATGTGTAGAAGTTACCACTTGATGGTAGATATTATACAATTTTGCACCTTCACACTTTGATGTCTTTTGGGTTGATCAATTGAATGCACAAGACATAAGAGAGCTTAAGAAATGTTTGCTAAATGCTTTTGAATGCTTGGAGTTTTCAAAATTTCAAGTGTTACAAAAATTTGCATGTTTATAGCTTTTATAGAATTTGAAAATCTGTTAAAACGTTCATAAAACGGCTAGAAACGGCTAGTTTCAGAAAATTCGGACGACCGAATTTCTTGGCTGCGTCTGAATCTTTGTCCGAATTTCTCTGGATGAATAGTAACCATGCTGAGAACAAATATTCAGACGACCGAATTTTTTGCTGCGTCCGAATCTTCTTCCGAATTTTCTCTGGAAGAACAGTGATCATGCTGAAGGCCAAAAATTCAGACGACCGAATTTTTTGGTTGCGTCCGAATCTTCTTCCGAATTTCTCTGGAAGAATAGTAGCAAACTTTTGCTACAAAATTCGGACGACCGAATTTTTTGGAAGCATTTTCAAACTTTGTAGAATCATTTGAGATATAACTTCAATGAGTTTGAAAAACATTTGATATGTATAGAAAACTTATTTAACCATATATAAGCTTGAAAAACAAGAACATATGAAGTTTACTAACATATCTTATAAAAAGATTCATTCAAAGCCTTTTAAAATCATAAGATTATTTTTATGCTCTCTTATGCATTCAATGATAACCAAGACATGCAAGTGTAGATTTTACATAGAGATTTACCTAAAAGTTAAATGTACTCTATACACTTCAAGTCTTCAATGCTTTTTGATCATCTTTAGAACAACATACTTCAAACTTCAAATACTTGCTTAACTGAAGTTGTTCTTGAACTTTTGCTTCAAAGCAATGAGACTTCATACTTCTCAGCTTACAGAACCTATCACACAATAATCAAACATTTTAGTCCTCATCAATATTTGTCATTAATCAAAACTACATAATTTGCCCTTAGGGCTAACAGTTTCAACCAAGAAGAAGGCATTGACTATAATGAGACCTTTGCTCAAGTGGCCAGATTAGAATCTATAAGAATACTTTTGGCATTTGCTTGCTTTAAAGGTTTTAAACTATTTCAAATGGATGTCAAAAGTGCTTTTCTAAATGGTTTTATTGAAGAAGAGGTTTATGTAGAACAACCTCCTGGTTTTATCCATGAAAAAATTCCAAATTATGTATATAAGCTAACCAAAGCACTATATGGGTTGAAACAAGCTCCAAGAGCTTGGTATGAAAGATTGAGTGGCTTTCTTCTTTCAAAAGGTTTTACAAAAGGAAAAGTGGACACAACTCTTTTCATAAAAACATCTCCTAAAAATGATATTTTACTTCTGCAAATTTATGTTGATGATATTATATTTGGTGCTACTAATACATCTCTTTGTGAAGATTTTTCCAAATCAATGCAAAATGAATTTGAGATGAGTATGATGAGAGAACTAAATTTTTTCCTTGGACTACAAATTAAACAAGTCAAGGATGGAGTCTTCATCAATCAAGCAAAGTATACCAAAGAGCTACTAAAAAGATTTGGAATGGATCAAGCAAAAGGAATTGGTACTCCAATGAGTTCATCAACTAAACTTGACAAATATGAGAAAGGTAAAAACATTGATGAAAAATTGTATAGAGGTATGATTGGGAGTTTACTCTATCTCACTGCTAGTAGACCAGATATTATGTTTGCTATTTGCTTGTGTGCTAGATTCCAATCATGTCCTAAAGAATCTCATCTAATTTCTGTCAAACGAATATTTCGTTATTTGATTGATACACATGACTATGGTCTTTGGTTTTCTAAAACTTCATCTTTCGAACTTATTGGATACTCTGATGCTAACTATGCTGGATGCAAAGTTGAGCGTAAAAGTACAAGTGGTCATTGTCAATTTCTTGGTAGTTGTCTAGTATCTTGGTTTAGTAAAAAGCAGGCTTGTGTATCTTTATCCACAGCAGAAGCTGAATACATAGCTGCAGGAAGTTGTTGTGCACAATTATTATGGATGCAACATACATTACTTGATTATGGTCTTAACTTTAAGTGTATGCATATACTATGTGATAATACCAGTGCTATCAATTTGAGCATTAATCCCATTCAACACTCTAGGACCAAGCATATAGAGATAAAACATTATTTCATTCGTGATCATGTGATTAAGAAAGATATATGCTTAGAACATGTAAATACAAATGATCAAATTGCTGACATATTTACAAAGCCTTTGGCTGAGGAAAGGTTTAATCACCTAAGAAGACTCTTAGGAATTTCAAAATTCAATGACTGATGTGTGTATTAATGCTGTGATGAAAACAGAGATTTTTTGATCAAAAATTCGGACGCAGGACAGAAAATTCGATCGACCGAATTTTCTGAACCAAAGAGACAGAAACTTTCGACCGAAAATTCGGACGCAGACCTAAAATTCGGTCGTCCGAATTTTACGGATGCATCCTTTAAATGAAAATCGAACGGTTTCTTCCAAACATTACAACTTCTGAATTTTATATCCTTTCAAAACCTCTCATACCCATTCACGTCAAAATCCCTTCAAATCCACACATTCTCATTCTGATTTGCCTCCATTTTTGAACTCCTAACCCTAAATTCTTACCAAAAATTCAGAACCTCTAAACAGAAACATATCAATGGTGAGAACAAAGAGGCCTAACGTTGAGAAAGGCAAGGGTAAGGCTAAAGAAGGTAATGAAGATCCAATTCTCAACCAACCCAGAAGAATTCGAATTCCTCAAACCTTATCTGGGGTTGACAGGTTTGTCTCCATAAAAGCCACTCATGAATTTAATGAATGGAATAAGAATAGCAGAAAGATTATTCCTGGATATAAGATGGATGCTGATAAACTGTCTAGCATGGATATGGTTCTATCTTATTTCAATGATGTTGGCTGGAGTAGTTTGCTATTTATTAATGAAGATTTTTATCCTACTTTGATATATGAATTCTATGCAAACCTAAAGGAAGAAAGAATTGAGACTGTTGGGGATAATAGGATACAATAGTATTCAACAAGAGTATCCCAAGTTGATATTGAATTTAGTGAAGCCATGATTAACAGAATTTGTGGGGTAGGTGACAATGGGGCTAGATATTATGCACCCTCAATGCATTGCTATGATCGTGAACTCTTTACATATGATAGATTTGAACAAGCTTTTACCAATGGAAGAGAGTTTAGATCTATAAAAGAAAGGGAAATCAAGAATTTGGATGCTAGAGGTAGAGTATTGCATCATATGGTAACTACTATGATTGTTCATAACTTTGGACATAAATCATCAGTAGGAAATATGCATATGGTATTAATGTTGGCACTGCATGAACAGAGAAGATTGAACTTTGGATATATAGCCTTAAGATACATGATTACTGCTAGAAAAATAGTAACCAAGGCATTCCCTTTTGGAAGGCTATTGACAAAGATCTTTAAGCATTTTAAGATTAAACTCCCAGGAAGAGGGCAAGCCTTTAAAAGTGGAGAAATATACACTGATGAATCCCTTAAGAGAATGCAGCTTATTCTTGATGATGATGAGGTATGGAAAACAAAAAGAGAATCCTCTCAAAAAGGTTAGGAAAAGAAGAAAAGACAGAAAGTGTAGAAGAGGAAGTAGAGGAGGATGAAGATGAGGATGATGAGGAAGAGACCCTTGCAAGAGAAATGAAAACAAAGAGGAAGCATGATACCTCAAGTGAGGGGGAGCAACCACCAACAAAAAGAAGAGTAGTTGAAGAAGAAACTGAAGTTGAGTCAAGGGGTGAAGGAATAACTATAGGTGACACCATAATAGCCAAAGCATTCCAAGAAGCCTTGAACAATCAAGTCAAGGAAATGGAGAAGATGTATAAGTTCTTTGAATCATTTGCTCCAATGGTTCTAGGAAAATTAGATGGACTAGAGAGTAGAGTGAAAGACATTGAGGAAATCCTAATGAGAAATACTCAAAGTAGTGAAGGACCCTCTAGGCCTCAAGATAGAAACGAGGAAGATGATGATAAAGAGGAAGATAAGAAGGACAAAGATGATGACAGTGATGATGGGGATGATCAAGGAGGAAATGATGAGATAGTGGCAAAACAAGAAGAAGAAGAAGAACGTGTACATGAAGAACCACAAGAGGCAGGAAGCCAAGTAGCTCAAGCTGAAATTGTCTCACCATCACACATTTCATTCAGCCGAGGAAGAGTGAAGCACTTGGCCATCAAGAAAGGGATTAGCAGAGCCTCTTCATCAACATCACAAGACTAAGCATCTCTTCCATTCCATTTACTACTTTAAGTTATTTAAATTTTTAGTTATGCATCTAATGTTATAATCTTCTTCAGTATTTTTCTTGCATCTTATATAATAGTGAAGCTCAATGATGAAATCTCAGTGATGAGAGCTTCCTTTATGTGTTAAATTGTTAATCTCATTTTCATTGACCCCATCTTTGACTGATGACAAAAGGGGGAGAAGAAATGAGGATGACAAAATGTGTGAAAAGCTGCTGTATGGGATGAGATAATGAATTTTCTGTATGCATGTTTTCTGAGTCTTATGTCTCAATCCTATAGATATTTTCTGTGTGTTTTCTGTAAATGAATAACTTGCTCTTGAATTGTTACTCTATGAAAACTCTATGAAAACATTTGAATGCATGAGCTATAACTTGTTGCCAAAAAGTATTCTATTCAAATTGATCTAAATCTGTTTTAATCTCTTCTATTATGTTTGAACAACCTTAGGCATTCATTATATTGAATTTATTACAGTTTGGACTTAAGATTTAAAAATTCGGATGCATGTTTTGAAATTCGGATGCATGCATATTTTGTTGCCAAAATGTGCTCTATTGTTGTTCAAATTGATTCAAACTTGTTTTAATCTCTTCCACTATGTTTGAACAACCTTAGGAAAGCTTATTTTCAAAAATTGAAGCTTTCATTTCACTTATTTTTTCAATTCGGATTTGATATGTCAAAATTCGGATACATAGCATCTCAAGTCCAAACTAGTTGAAAAATGAGCACAATCTAAGGGGGAGCAATGTTAATCTTTTCTGACCTTTAATACCTCTCTTAGAAGTTGTCTTAATCATTAAATTCTATATCTTCTATCCTAGTAGTTGGAAGGAAGGAGGTTAATGGAGGTTGGTTGGGTCATAGGCTCATATTGAGCCATTTGAATGTCAATGTGCTAAATTGGTTATCTTCTATCATTGACATCAATACTTCTTTGTACTACATTGTTTAAATCCATCACATTTTGCATCAAAGTTTGTCGTCATCATCAAAAAGGGGGAGATTGTTAGCCCTAAGGGCAAATCATGTAGTTTTGATAAATGACAAATATTGATGAAGACTAATATGTTTGAAGATTGTGTGATAGGATTTGTAAACAAAGAAGTATGAAGTCCCATTGCTTTGAAGCAAAAGTTCAAGAACAACTTCAGTTAAGCAAAGTATTTGGAGTTTGAAGAATGTTGTTCTAAAGATGATCAAAAGGCATTGAAGACTTGAAGTGTAGAGTGCATTTAACTTGTAGGTAAATTTCTATGTAAACTCTACACTTGTATGTCTTGGTTATCATTGAATGCATAAGAGAGCATAAAAAGAATCTTATGTTCTTAAAAGGCTTTGAATGAATCTGTTTATGAAATATGTTAGTAAACTTCATATGTTCTTGTTTTTCAAGCTTATATATTGTTAAATAAGTTTTCTATACATATCAAATGTTTTTCAAACTCATTGAAGTTATATCTCAAATGATTTTACAAAGTTTGAAAATGCTTTCAAAAAATTCGGTCGTCCGAATTTTGGTCTTCAGCATGGTCACTGTTCTTCCAAAAATTTCGGACGAAGTTTTCGGACGCAGCAAAAAATTCAGTCTTCCGAATTTTTGTTCTCAGCATGGTTACTATTCATCCAGAGAAATTCGGACGAAGATTCGGACGCAGCCAAAAAATTCGGTCGTCCGAATTTTCTGAAACTATCCGTTTTATGACCGTTTTAACTGATTTTCAAATTCTATAAAAGCCATAAACGTGTAATCTTTTGAAAATTCTTGAAATCTTGAAAACTCCAAGTATTCAAAAGCATTTAGCAAACATTTCTTAAGCTCTCTTATGTCTTGTGCATTCAATTGATCAATCCAAAGACATCAAAGTGTGAAGGTACAAATTTGTGTAATATCTACCATCAAGTGGTAACTTCTACACACTCTCATTTATTTATCATATTCTGTAGTTCTACTAGATCTAGCAAGGTTATCTTGATAACATAAAATCCTTTAGATAAGGGTGATCCTTGAAAGTGTGATTCAAGGTTGTTTAAGATATAAAACCATTGTTTTTGGTGAACCTTGTATTGTAAACATTACTAGAAGAGGTTGTGAGTGTAAAACCATAGTTTGGTGAACCTCTCTTGTAATTTGTAAACCTGAGCAATTAGTAGATTTGTTGAAATCCTTAAGTGTGAGCTTAAGGTAGTGGATATAGATCTTGAGGATCGAACCACTATAAATTGTTTGAGTTCTTTGCTATTGCTTTCATTACTGCCTTGCTATCAATTATCTTTAATTAGCTCATATAACTTGTTCTTGGTATAAATGCATAAAAGGTTTAAGTTTGCGAAAATTAGCCAAATACCTAATTCACCCCCCATCTTAGGTATTTCAAGTGCAAACATTTGTTTCTCCCATACTCGAACAAGAGAAATATCTCTCACTTTTAAGTAGAGTGTGCATAGTACCACTATCAATGAGGCAAATATCCTCAGTGGTACTTTGAGAGTCATATAATAAGGAATAAGAGCAATCTGAACACATAAAAATATAAAATTTAAATAATTAAATAACGTTCTATTAGAAAGAAAATTTGAAGCAGATCACTACAGATTATTACAAAAAAAATATAACTAAACATGAATTAAACTAAAAATTAGAAAGAACATTGAATAGAACTCTCTTTTCTTTTGGACACTTTCATCACAATCAAATGGTCAATTCTTCCTTTTGGTTGCTAAAAAAAATCAGCCACATCTAGATGAGTTACAGCAACAATAGTATCATTAAGATTATTGTTATCATCATCATCGGGAATGGAATTTTGGGAAGCAAAGTTTGATTCAGGACTTTTACCAGCCTTCTTCTTAATTGATGCTTGATAAAGCTCAACAAGGTGCTTTGCCGTACGACATGTATGGGACCAATGGCATTGCATACCACATTGATAGCTTTTATCTTCATGATCTTCTGGATCATCTTCCTTCTCTTTTCTTTTCTCATTGCTTTTGGCCTACTTCTGGTGGTTTTGTTTTACATTTGTATCCTTGGTTTCGACCATGACCATGACCTCTTCCAGAGCCATATACTCGGGTTCTAATTGCATTCACTTTAGGTAGTGGAGTAGAACCTGTTGGTTGAGCTTCATGATTTTTCATTAACAACTCATTATTTTGCTCCTCCACAAGAAGGCAAGAAATTAATTCAGCATATTTCTTAAAACCCTTCTCTCGATATTGTTGCTGCGGGATAATGTTCGAGGCACAAAAAGTAGAGGATGTTTTCTCTAACATATCAGCATCAGTTATATTTTGTCCGCATAATTTCAATTGAGAAATAATTCTAAACATTGCAGAGTTATATTCACTTACAGATTTAAAGTCTTGTAGCTGTAAGTGCATTCAATCATACCGTACTTTTGGTAGAATGACCATCTTCTAGTGGTAAAATCTTTCTTTCAGATCCTTCAACAAAACAAGTGGATCTCTCACGGTAAAATATTCCACCTTTTGATTCTCATAAAGATAGTAACGGAGAAAGATCATGGCTTTTGCACGATTTTGAGATGATGACACATTATTTTCTACAATGGTGTCTCCTAGACCCATTGCATCTAGATGAATTTGAGCATCTAGTATCAATGACAAATAGTTCTTTTCAAAAATGTCAAGAGCAAAAAAATTGAGTTTGGTAAGGTTTGCTATGAGAATTCAAAGGAAGAAAAATATCTATTTTTGTCTTGATTAAAATCTAAATTCCAGAGGTAGAGACTCATGCTAATAACATGTTATGAATTTATTAGCGCGTAGTAGCCGTCAGTATAACAAAATCGTAATACTAGAACTTAATAAAGAAACTACAATGTAGAGAATAGGAGAAAACTATAGAGAGAAAATAGTGAGAAAGAACACAAGAAATTTTATTGATTCTCTGAGAGTAAATCAATGAATGAGAGTGAATACAACACCTTAGTCTAGAGCCCTATTTATAGAGTTCAGGGTACATCCCAATAAGAAGAGGTAGAGATTAATCAGAAGGCAAATCCTATCACTAATTAAAAATATGATAGAACTCTACCATCTATCTTTTGGATAGTTGGAATATCTATATAACTCTGATAATGGACATCCATAATATTAATTTCATAACAAATAGTTAAAAATAGCAACTTCTAACTAGCAGTCAACTTACACATTCAAGAGTTGGAAGTAGGGCTCCATTCGACCACTATTGAACCGAACGTCTAGTAGTCTAACTCAATTCATATAATATTCAAACACTGTTTGAATTCGTTCATTTAACGTTTCAAACTTAAAATTTTCTATGATCTCATCATTTATTTGTTCATAAAGTTCAAAGTTCTTTAGTATTAGACTCGTTTAATTTTTTTTGAGTATTTCGAATAATGTTCAAGTTCAAGTTGTACAAAGAAAGTAATAAAAAATAAAAAATAAATACTTCCTCCCTCCCATTTCATTTGACGTTCTTACTATATTGGAACGTTCCAAAATAATTGACACTTTCCATAAAATGAAACATTGTAACATATTTTATATTATCTGTTAGTTCTAAGGGCAAATCATATAGTGTTTGATTAATTTTGATTAATGACAAACATTGATACGGACTAACTCATATGGTTTTTATGTGATAGAATTTTTGGAGTAAGAAGCAAAGAGTTATCATTGCCTTAAAGCTAAATGTGCTAAGGACAACTCTATTATGCTCAAAGATCAACAGTATAGAGCATGTCTTATGAATTGAAGGCATTGAAGACTTTAGCGTAGGTTTACACTTGCTATATAGGTATATTCTTGTAAACCCTACACTTCTTGTTTCTTGGAATCTATTGAATGCATAAGAGAGCAAAAAACTTGTTTTTGAATCTTAAATGGCTTTGAGTAAATTCTTAATGATCAAGTGCTTTGGTAATGGTTTTTGAGTTTAAAAGATTTTATATGACTTATCTTTTAATATAAAATGATTTCAAACTTATTGAGGATGATTTTCAAATGTTTTAGACAAAGTTTGATCAGTTCAGACGCAAGTTCGGGCGTCCAAACTGTGAACATGGTTACTATTTTTTCAGAGAAATTTGAAAGAAAGTTTGGATGCAGGAGGCAAAGTTCGGACGTTCGAACTTTCCCATACAACATGTCACAGTGATGTTCGGACGAAAGTTTAGACGCAGAAGATCAAGTTTGGAAGTCCGAACTCTTCAGAAACTAGCCGTTACTAACCGTTTTATGACGGTTAGAACTAATTTTAAAATCTATAAAAGGCATAAACTCCAAATTTTTTATAACAATTGAACACTTACAAAATTCTAACATTAAAAAATCATTTGAAATCTTTAGAGCTCTCTTTTGTCTTGTGTTTTCATGTGATCATTCAAGATTCCAAAGACAACAAGGTGAAGTGGAGCTAACTTGTGTACTCATCTACCAAGAAATGGTAATATCTCAATCCAATCTCTATTTAATCTTGTTATTTACTTACTCAATACAAGGTTATCTTGTAACATAAAATCCTTTAGGTAAGGGTGATCCTTGAGGTATTGATTGAAGGTTGTTTTTAGATATAAAATCCTTGTGTTATGGTGAATCTTGTAAGTAGCATTACAAAAGAGGTTGTTGGTGTAAAATCCTTGTAGGGTGAGCCTCTTGTATAATTGATTGAATTTGAACATATAGTGAATTGATTGAAATCCTTGAGTGTAGATTCAAGGTAGTGGATGTAGATTTTGAGGAGATATAACCACTATAAATTGCTTGTGCTCTTTACTCTTCATTGTTTATTACTTTGTTATTGTGTTCATCACATTCTTATTAAAGCAATTGTATATAATCTTTCCAAATCAAGTTTATAAAATAGAAAATTTTTTTGATAATTAGCCAAAGACTTAATTCACCCCCTTTTAGGTCTTTCATTATTAATCAACTACTAACCCCAATATATATTATTTTTATATATTGAGATTTGACATAAAGTATTTGTTGGCCTACATGTTTCTTACTATTTATTATACTATATTACATTAATAATACAATTCAAAATTTTGCATAAAATTCTGTGCTTGGTCAAACACTATCAAATAAAATAGGATGGAGGGAGTACTAAATAATAAAGTAGAAATAAATAAAATTTGATATAAAATATATAAATAATAAATTTATATATGTGTTTGTGTACGTTCACATTTATTCCCACGCAAGTTTGTTTTTGTTCGTTTAATAAACGAACTATTTTTCGTATTTGTAATTGACTCAAATACCAAACAAACGAACAATAATATGAACGGGTTTCGTTCGAGAATGTTCAATTAAAAAAAAACTATAGTTTAAAGTTAATATTGATTTTCAAATTGTGCTTTTACTTTAATTAGCTTTTCCTTAGTGTTTTCCTTTTCCTCATACTTTTATGTGAAAAAGCATTTTTAACACTTTCTATTAAAATTTTTCTCACTTATTTTCTTCATTTTATTTTCTTAAGTGTCTTTCTTCACTACCAATTAAAGGAAAACATTTTCTAAGGAAAGTGCTTTCCTTTCCACAATAAAATCCATGAACCAAACATACCCTTAAGGGTTGATACAGGGGTGCACGTGTTATTATAAGATATCATAATAGAATGGTATTGGGCCTTTGGCAGCTGCTTCAATTCCATTGTTATAGGTGGTGAGTGTTGCGCATGCTGAAGCACTGGCTACGATCGAGGGTTTGAAATTAGGAGTTTCTCCGTTTTCATTTTGGAGTCAGATTGTATTTCACTGATAACTAAGTTTAAGGAGGGTGGGGAGAATTTATTTGTTATTGGGGGATTTATATATCAGATTCAAGCTCTTATTTAGCAGTTGAATTGTACTTTAGTGTGTTATGTGCAGAGGGACTGTAATTTGCCAGCACATGTATTACAAAGAAGGCTGACTTTGCAAAAGGCCCATCCAACTGGATAAAGGAGGGTCTGATCTCGTTGTAGCAATAGTTACTGCAGATATTTGATCGTAATGAAATTTCTTAGGGCTTTCAAAAAAGAAAGAGAATGTATTCATAATTTGTTCTAAATAGTGGGATAAAATTATAATTTAGGCAATCCTGAAAAAGGAAAATATAATAAACCGTGATCTTGATATAAAGCTGATTCTCAATTATTTAAAAGAAGTTGCTTATAAAAATTTTCAAACCAAGAATTATTTTAAAATTATTCTCAAGTTCTTATTCATTTCTAATTTTAGTTTAAATACATTGAAAAATAATTTTGAGAAATTATCATGTAGGTTCTTTTCAAAACAATTTTTACCTATTAAAACTGCTAAAAATAAAAATATTACTTTAATTTTGAAACAAATTCAGAAGCACGTTTCACAACTCCAGAATATGGCCTAAAGTAGTTTGAAATTTATTTGCACATTTGAGTGCTTATATTTGGAATATAATGAAGTTGTTAAAAGGTAAAAGATACCAAAATATATTTAAATATATGATTGAGAGGATAGTAGCATAAATTTTCAAATCAAGCTTAAATCTAAAGAGTATACTTCTTAGAAACAAAAATAACTTAAGTAATAAAATATAATAGAAATTGAAAAGGCTAAATTTAAAGGTGAAATCTACATAATTAGCTTTAGTCAGTGTGATATAAACCAATGTTACAATATGATAACTTAATTATTCAGAAGTATTCTTTACTAGGTAATGAATTTGAGCTTGAATCACACCTTTGGTACCTTAATGTATCAATAAAAAAAAGAAATAATAGGTGACTTTAACACTGTTTTAATATTACTACAAGCAACCCTATGCGCCCAAAAGATGGGCCATTCTGTGTTGTTTCATGCCCCCCAATGACTGAACATTTCTTTGTGCTTTGAGGGAGGATATGAATCATTGGAACATTATACAATTTCAAAGTAAAGAAGTATGAAAATGATGATCACTTCGTTTCCTCTTCTTACAAGAAAAGTATCCCTTTATGGGTCAATTGCGACTACGTTAACTTCTTCATGATTTGGATTTTTAATCTTTCGGGGTCTAATGATTTTGTTTGCAGGTCGCGCAGCAAATAGTCAATAAAGCAAGAAGGGAGATGAATAGCAAAAATGAAACATTTGGACTCACTTTTCAAAAGTAGGCTTCACCAATTAACCGAGTTTTAACATGGAACTTTTTCGCCTTAATCTAATCCGCCATCTTCTTACTTATTTATCAAATTATTATAAATTGGTTATAATTGTCCAAAATTTATTTATATTTTAATTTAAAATTTTTATTTCATTTTTAATTTATATTAACTATTTTTGTACTGTCAAGTTTTGAATATTATACTAAAGTCCGACAAAAAAAAGTCATATTATAGGCACTGCCACCATTTCTGAATTTAATTTTGTTCATTCATAGTCTTTCAATCATTCTTTAACAAGCAATTTAAATTATATAGATAAAAAATTAATTTGATCTACGACACATTTAAAATACATATCAAGTGACACTAAAATTTCAATATTTCAAAATCTCCCAAAAATTAACTACAGCGTATGGAGGCTTCAAAGTTATTTGTATGTTCAACATTTTTACTTTAATGAAAGGTAACCATATGGACGCTCTCGGAAGATACTCATGGTAGATGTAGATTGCGGCTTTAGAGGAGGTTTTATCAATAGAATGCGGAATTGGAAAAAGTAGATACTCATTTTAGAATATTTTATCAATAGAGAATGTTTTCCTATAAAGAATATTTTCCTGTAAGTTCATTCTCATAATTTTTTTTTTCTATTTTTCCTTTTATTTCCGTTTCCAGTACTCCCTCCGTTCTAAAATATAAAGTATTTTAGTCATTTTCTTCTTTTTCAAAATATTTAGTTTTTATATATTTTAGAAATTATTTTTTAAAATTTATTCTCACTATAAATATAATTCTCTTATTTTTTATTATATTAGTGAAATTAGTCAATAATGCAATAGAAATTAGATAGCTTATTATCTTTTTCGATAATCTATAAAAAAAGTTTAAAAACTTTATATTTTGAAATAGAGTATTTGTTAGCATTGCTTTCTCTCTTTTTCTGTCACAATCGACATAAAAAACATAAAAAAACTAAAGAAATTACGAACAGTAGTGCTACTGTTATTATAATGAATAAATAAATCGACCATTTGACCGAAAACAAACCCTCAACCTATTAATTGTGAGACCTCAATGCTTGCTATCAGGCAATATCACTGAATTACATTTTACATATTTGATGTTTGCAAATTGTTTCACTTCATTTTAAATATTTTTTCACCTATCATTTGAGAAAAACCAAGTAGAGACATATATCAAGGACAAACAAATCTTTTGTTTCACCACACTTTCAATTTGTAGCAGTTTTACTGCTGTGAAAAATGTAAGTGTTGGATTCACTTTTCAAAAGTAACCAAGTTTAGTTTTACCAATGGTCAATTATTATCTTACTTAGATACAACCAAGTTTTGACATGGAATTTCTGCCTTAAACTAGTCCCATCATCTTCCTACACATTTACTTCTCTATTACCGCGACAATTTCTCTTCTCAAATCCTAGTACCAATTAACAACCACCAAGCATGTTCTCCAGCGTATCAACCAGAAAACAAAAAATTGACAATCAAAAGATAAGGATTGTTTGACTTCGGTGGGAATAATGCAAGATTGAAGAATAATCTTGAATTGTGGTATGCTTTTATATAAGTGGAAGATTGGTATAATTTTCATTTCTATATTTTTTATTGATACAATGCGTAGTGGAATATCAAGAAAATAAATCAATTCAAATAATTGATCCTTGAAATCTTCCTCCTCCTTGTTTTCCCCTTAAGCTGATTCACTGGTGACTAGTGTTATCCCCATCTAACATGAAAAAAATGTAAGTGGAGGAAATGATATGTATGACTATGAATGGTTTAAATATCTACTGTTAACACAAAATATTTATTTTAGACTAGTGAAGACGCTAATGAAGCTGCGCCCAGGAATACATGCACGGGGCGTGACATGACTCGGCCTACATGCGCGGGGCGAGACTGGGACAATTTTCTGACTCAATTACCAAAAGCAGACTATTCTCTCTGAGTTACTGGCGAGTTGGTGACTTCTCAAGCAAAAGAAGTTATGGCGTATCGTTTGTGGAATGGAGGCCCTCCGTTCTAAAGTTGACTCGGACTTGGTCGATATTTTGAACCATTTGTTTTGACTATCTAATACTCTCTTTTGGCATGATTTGATTCGTGAAGGGGCGGGTTTCTACTTTTTAAAACTATACCATATGGTAAGATGAAATTATGTGAAGTTTGAATGGTAGGATCAGAAATCAATCAAAGTGTATAGTGAAAATTTTTCATTTAAAAACTGCATTATTGTACATTATAGTTATGCGTAATATTATCATCATCCAGTTGTGGTTTCTATTTCTGTTTCTCTTTTGCAAGCAAAATATATATGAACAGAAAAATTAGTTTATCATATCTTATGCTTGTCGCAAAAACAAGAAGAAAAAGAAAAATCTCACTGCTTAACTCAGGCATAATGTATAGTATGCAACCATTGCATCACATTGTGCAACATGATAGGGAGTTATATAACTACGATAAAGTAGTGACTCAATAGGTTAGACGTAAATTTTACTGGATAATAGATTATTGAGTCAGAATTACATCTCTTATCTCCATTATTTAAAAAAAAATTGAACTAATACGGAAAGTTTCCTTAAAATAGAGAAGACAAAAATATTACTAACAGAAAAACGTTGAATATGGCTTGAATGTCTGACAAAATGAATTTCGAAATAAAAATTAAACAATCTCATTGTGCAGGAGCAGAACTAAATACCCTCTTGATATATAATACCCGATATCTTGGGGAAACACTTTTTGAATTTAATTATAAGCAAGAGGAAGGACCACAAATCTTTGATTTCCTCATCGTATCTAATTCCATGTGGAGAATGGTACAAGGAAAAGTATAGAAATAGAAAAAGTTTCAATGATGAATTCAAGCACAGTTTGAAAGGTGCTCATCATCTATAGGGAGCATCTAACAACATGTAGCCCTGTAGTTTCAGTGCATCTAAACCTCATGAGCACAACTTATGGTAGAATTTTGTTCAGGTCCATATCTATTTCAACATTTATTTTTACTTTGTTGGCTTGTTCATGTACGTAATGTTGTTTTGAATGGCCTCTAATCAATTGGAATACCAGAAGAACAAGTTCTATGGTGTTTTGTTTTTTTTTTGGAAGGTAAAGGGAAGATTTATTAATGATTATTGTTAAGCATAATGAATTTTTTTGTAAGCGTGGTGACCGAATTCCTATTTTGTCTCTTTATACAAATATAATCATTTCTCTTTCACCTCTACTTTCTCTCAACTCTCTCTCAAGTCTTGAATTCAAAATATCAAAATATAAGATTCTTTGACAAATCTTGGGACTTTAGTTGGATTATTTTCTTACTCTTCATCCTGCAAGAATCTTAAGATAAATTCATAAGTACAATTATAAAAATACTTACATTCTTAATTCAAATAATAAAAGTTATAAATATAAAGAAAATATAATGTTTATAAAAAAATATAAAGTTTATAAAAAATGGACTAGATGTAGCTTTGTCAAACATTGGTGAACTCCAAAGCCTGGAGGAGCTTCACCAGGGCCTGGTGAAACTTTCTTTGGAGGTTCATCAATGCCTACTGAAGCTTCAATTGGAGCTTTACTAGGGTTTGACGAAGCTACTTTTGGAACTTCACCAAAGTATGTTGAAACTCCCCTCAAAACTTTACCAAACTTTGATAAAGTTCCAAAAGGTGCTTCGCCAAACTTTGGTAAAACTTCACTAAAATCAATAAATTGTACTCAAATTATGTTAAACTTACATTGAAACTTATCAAATTTGAATCAAATAGAGAATTCAATTTGAAATATAGAATTTTAATAAATTCTAATCTAAAAGTGAATAAAGATGGTAGAGAGCATTTTTTTTTTTGCAGAGAGAGAACTACGCTTACAGAAAACTCGCTACACTTTTTAATCCTCTTAACATTGCTACTTTGCTTATTTAGTTTTCTTAGCATGAAATCTGGATTTTTGAGTGAGTTTTCATGAAAATATTGTTGCCTTCATCAATATCTCTAAAAACAGCACGTGGATCTCTCAATTTCAATATGGTTTTCTTGGATTCTTAATGTTGAAAATGTGAAAGAACAAGAGATCTTCATGAAACATTTCTATTTTTTAATTTTTGTTTGAAGTTCTTGGAAAAAATTGACTGTTTTGTTTCTTTTATGATTCATGAAATTTTTAGAGGTAAGAGCTAAAAATGTCCAGTTTTGTGTTTCATAAGAGAATGATTTGGAACAGCCTTGGTTTCCTCAAGAAAAAGGCTGAAATTTTACTACAATAACTAGTATAGATAAATGCTAAATGGTTGCACATCTTTTATGTGAAAAAAAAGTGGTCCAAATCAGAATTTATTTCTTATTCTTATGGATGAGCAATCTGAAATCTTTGATAAACAATATGTTAACATGAAAGCTTGATTAAAAAACTGATTGGACAGCTTGTGTTACATGTAGAAAATGTTGGAAACTCTTCTATGCTACAATGCATGTGATAGTTTTGATGTTTTAGAAGGACTATATAGAAGGACTTGGAGTGGCCTTATGTTTGGCACATTTTGGCCCAAATAAACAGCCAATAAATGAGGGAAAAACAGACTAAGAATGGAACAGAAACACTGGGTGAGTGAAATATAGAACCAGCCTTGTTAATGTGAAGGTAACGACAAGAAACAAGAAGAAACTATTTGAGTTTAATAAGATTTTTTTGCAATGGATAAAGCCCTAGAAATAAAAAGGGATTTAATAGCTTCAAAGTTTAAGAAAAAGAACTAGAATCTTGCATAAATGATGTAATGAAGTGTATGCTTGAAAAGAAAATAAATTGGGCAGCTTATAACCTGGTAAACAGAGCTAATAAACTTATCACTTAAAAGAAGATCTTGTAGTAGTTTGAGTAGTTATGATATGAATGGTTAAAAAAGGCCTTAAATAAATTTAATTGCAATACATTTAGGAAAAAAAAGCTAAATAAGAGGCTAAATTTCTAGAAATTTAGAGGACTTATATCCGCCCATTGCAAAGAAAGAAAAAGGAGATAAATTAGAGCTATAAACACCAGGAAAAAAAAGATGACAATTTCTTTGAAAAAGAATAAAGATTGAGGACAAGAATAATAGAAATAAGTTTCGGTATCTAAGAGAGAACATAATTATATAATCCTTCCCAATGGAAGACGAATAATGTTAAGGTAATAGAAATCATGCATGTACATGACAAAGTAGAAAAAGAAAATATAATAAACTAAGTGTTAGTAGCAAATATCTACAAATTTAAATAACAAGATTTTGGAAATTTGTAATACTTTGAATCTAATAAAGTAATTTAGTTAGTCTTGAAGGATTAAATTAATCTTAAAATAAGATAATTTATCTCAGAAGAATTGTAATGCACTAAGGAGTTCCTTAGAACCACTTTTCTTAGACTAATCAAACAATAAGATAATATGGTTGTAAGATGCATTCAAACATAGAATTTTGTTAGATAAGCAATGCCAAGTACTTCAATACACTAAAAGTTTGAATGTTCAGTTTTTTGTTTGACAATAAATCGTAAACCTACTCCAACTACAAATGAGTTAAAAAACTGAAACTTACCTATTTTCAATGCCAAATAATAGTATAACTGCATTGTTCTACAGGAAAACTATTTTAGACTTTCCTAATTTGGAAAGTTGCAAAATCGGAAACCTTTCCTTATGAAAGAACTTTCTATTTGAAGGTAGAAGAGGATGCCAAGCTATTGAAGGTCTAATGGTATAGGGTGTTGTGTTGTTTATAGGTATATATTGCAAACCCTATATCTTTTGCTTTTGGAATCTATGTATTGCATGTTGAAGCACAAACCATTTTAGTTAGGCCTAAACTTTGTTGATGAGCATTAAAGTTTCATGATTATTTGAAAAATAAGTGTTTGATAATGGCTTGTAGTTCAAAGCTTTTTAATTAACTTATTTAAGATTCTAATTGATTTAAAAATTGTTATAATTGAGTTTTAAATGATTTTATAAAGTTTAAAAAAGTTCAGACTCCAATTCGGACGTCCAAATCCATTTGTTGCTACTAAATTTCCATACAAATTTGGATGATCAATTTGGATGTTAAGGTCCAAATTCAGTCAACTAAATTGACTTGCACAACATAGTTATATAAAAGTTTGGACAACCCACTCAAATGCAGTAAGCCTGTTTTGGTCGACCAAATGACGCTATTACTATCTATTTTTTGAATGTTGGATTTGTAATTTTAAATGTATAAAGTCTTAAATTTTGGATTTTTTATAGCTTTTTGATTCTTTAATGAGCATTGCATGTTACACTATTGAGATCTTCAAAAGTTAAAAGAAAAGCTTTCATGCTTAAAGTGATCATTCAAATATTTCAAAACAAAAGTGAAGTGGTGTTAGATTTATTTATCTTCTACCGATTTGTTGGGTAATAGATTTTTATCTCTTTTCTCTTATTTGTTTATTCAAGGTTGTCTTGAGGAAATAAAAACCTTTGGTAAAGGTGAACCTTGTATCTTGAATTGTAAAAGAGGTTGTTGGTGTAAAACCCTTGTTGGGTGAACCTCTTATGTATTTGTGATTTTAAAATGTAGTGAATTAGATGAAATACTTGAGTGTGGGCTCAATGTGATATAGATCTTGAAGAGATTCGTCCACTATAAATTACTGTGCCCCTTCTTCTTTATCCATTGATTGCATTTAATTGTTCCAATTGCATTTGTGAGTTGTTGTTGATATTTACTGCAGTCATATTTATTTTCTCTTCTCTCTTCAACTGCTTTCTTTTCACCACATTAAATATTTAGAGGTTTTGAATTTCAAAAATAGATTTCATCAAAGAAAAGATTTAAAAAATTACCCCTTCTTAGGTTTTTCAAATGGTACCAGAGTATGACTTCTTTTGTGGTCCAACAACCTAGAAGTAAAGATCTTATGACTAATATTTCAAAGCTCCCTTATTTGGAAAGATCTTCCACAAATGGACCTTCACTATTTGATGGAACAAATAACACTTTTTGGAATTCTAGAACTAAGATTCATATTTGTTCTATTAATTTGATTATTGAAATATTATTGAGAAAGGTCCTTATATTCCAATGAGTGTTGCAGAATTTGATGAGAGTGATTCAAAAAGGATGACCTAGAATTATCATGTCTTGAATATCCTTATTTGTGCTTTGGTGGTCAATGAATACAACAGGGTGAGTGGATGTAACACTGCCCATGATATGTGAAAACTTCTTCAAGTGATACATGAAGGCACCAATCAAGTGTATAGATCAAAGCTTGCTATACTTGGTAGAGATTATGAACTATTGAAAATGAAGCATAAAATAGCTTGAAGTCCTATGGGGAAAATTGTTCTCTTGGAGAACAAAATAAGAAGATCTTGGATGCACTCTTTCTCTTGAAGAGCTCATAGGATCACTCCTTACTCATGAAATGAAATCAAAAGATTAAATTGTATGCCCTAAGAGCAAATCAAGTAATTTTGATAAATGATAAATATTAATGAAGACTAATTCATATGCTAATTGTATGATAGGATTTTTGGGTTGAGAAACCAAGCTCATTGCCTTGGAGCTATAATACTAAGGACAACTCAAATAGGCTGAAGTGATTGAAGAATGTAGAGTATGTCCTAGAAGATTGAAGGCTTTGAAGACACTAATGTTGGTTTACCTTTGCCTAAATAGGTTTCTTCTTGAAAAACATACACTTCTTGCTTTTGGAATCTATAGAATATGTGGGGAAGCACAAAACTTTTAATTTAACTTGGTATTAAACCTTAAAAGGCTTTGATCACTCTTGATTTACCAAGTATTTATTAACGACTTAGTACTCAAAAGGTCTTTAATGACAGATCCTTAAGTCTAAAATAATTTCAAACTATTTATAGTTTTAAATACCTAAGAGGGGGGGTGAATTAGGTATTTGGCTAATTTTCGCAAACTTAAACCTTTTATGCGTTTAGGCCAAGAACAAGTTATATAAGCTAATTATAGATAATTGATAGCAAGGCAGTAATGAAAGCAATAGCAAAGAACTCAAACAATTTATAGTGGTTCGATCCTCCAGATCTACATCCACTACCTTAAGCTCACACTTAAGGATTTTAACAAATCTACTAATTGCTCAGGTTTACAAATTACAAGAGAGGTTCACCAAACTATGGTTTTACACTCACAACCTCTTCTAGTAATGTTTACAATACAAGGCTCACCACAAACAATGGTTTTATATCTTAAACAACCTTGAATCACACTTTCAAGGATCACCGTTATCTAAAGGATTTTATGTTATCAAGATAACCTTGCTAGAGCTAGTAGAAATACACAATTTGATAAATAAATGAGAATGTGTAGAAGTTACCACTTGATGGTAGATATTACACAATTTTGCACCTTCACACTTTGATGTCTTTTCGATTGATCAATTGAATGCACAAGACATAAGAGAGCTTAAGAAATGTTTGCTAAATGCTTTTGAATGCTTGGAGTTTTCAAGATTTCAAGAGTTACAAAAATTTGCATGTTTATAGCTTTTACAGAATTTGAAAATCTGTTAAAACGTTCATAAAACGGCTAGAAAGCGGCTAGTTTCGAAAAATTCGGACGATCGAATTTCTTGGGTCTGCGTCCGAATCTTCGTCCGAATTTCTCTGGATGAATAGTAACCATCGTTTGAGAACAAAAATTCGGACGACTGAATTTTTTCTGTTGCGTCCGAATCTTCTTCGAATTTCTCTGGAAGAATAGTGACCATGCTTTGAAGGCCAAAAATTCGGACGACCCAGAATTTTTGGGCATTTGCGTCCAGATCTTCTTCCGAATTTCTCTGGAAGAATAGTAGCAAACTTTTGCTACAAAATTCGGACGACCAAATTTTTTGGAAGCATTTTCAAACTTTGTAAAATCATTTGAAATATAACTTCAATGAGTTTGAAAAACATTTGATATGTATAGAAAACTTATTTAACCATATATAAGCTTGAAAAACAAGAACATATGAATTTTACTAACATATCTTATAAAAAGATTCATTCAAAACCTTTTAAAATCATAAGATTATTTTTATGCTCACTTATGCATTCAATGATAACCAAGACATGCAAGTGTAGAGTTTACATAGAGATTTACCTAAAAGTTAAATGTACTCTACACTTCAAGTCTTCAATTCTTTTTGATCATCTTTAGAACAACATTCTTCAAACTTCAAATACTTTCTTAACTGAAGTTGTTCTTGAACTTTTGCTTCAAAGCAATGAGACTTCATACTTCTCAGTTTACAGAACCTATCACACAATAATCAAACATTTTAGTCCTCATCAATATTTGTCATTAATCAAAACTACATAATTTGCCCTTAGGGCTAACATAGTTGATTTCCAAATGTTTTGACAAATTTTGAAAAGTTTGGACTCCAATTCGGAAGTCTGACCTATGATATTGGCTGCTCAATTTCTAGAGAAATACAGAGGTCCAAATTCAGTCGATCAAAGTAATAAATTCGAAAGACCAATTCAGGAACAATGTTCCAAGTTTGGTTGACCGAATTGCACTGTTACTAACCGTTACTAGCCATTATTTGAATGTTGAAATTGAATTACAAATCCTATAAACCCTATAAAATATAGATTTTTGAGTAGTTTTGAACACGTTAAGAATCTTTGTACTCCAAAATCATTTGAATATCAAAAAGCTCTCTTTTGTCTTGTGCTTCATGTAACTATTCAAGATTCTAAAGATAAAATGGTGAAGTGATACTAACATTTGTAATATCTTTCTTTATTCCTTCATCTACTTGCTTTATTCAAGGTTGTCTTGAAGATATAAAACCCCTTTTCGATAGGGTACCCTTGATTCTTGTGTGAGAAAGAGGTTGTGGTGTAAAATCCTTGTTGAGTGAACCTCTAGTGTACTTGGATTAACTATTTTTATAATTGAGTTGGTTAAAATCCTTGAGTGCACGCTCAAGGTAGTGGATGTAGATCTTGAAGAGATTTAACCACTATTAATTGTTTGTGTTCTTGGTCTTTCTTGCTTTAATTGCTCATCTATTGTGTTCATTAAATCTCTTTTGATAAGCTTTCTCAGAATTCATTACAATTCCCAAAAAACTTAAATCTTCTTGCATCAACTTCTCAAGACCCTATTAATACTTGAAGCTTCACTCTTTCCAAACCAAGTTTTCAAAAAGGAAGAGATTTTGAAAGTTAGCCTAAGATGTAATTTACCCCCTCTTATGCCTTTCACAAATGGTCTTGAATATGAAGAAAAAGGAAGAAAAGGAGTTGTTCTCAAAGCAAATGATAATCCTTGTGAACACGAGGATTCCTCTAGTGATGAAGAAAAAAAAGGTGAATATGATGAATTAGCAATGGTGGTCAAGAAATTTAAAAAATTCTATAAAAAGGGATTTCTCAAGGAGGGCAAGAGACCTTTAAGAAAGGTGGTCAATCCTCATCCCTATTTAGACTATAATGCTATGAATGCAACTGCAGCAAGCACCTTGTTGTCGATTGTCCTAAAGCCTTGGAAAAGGAAAGTAAAGTAAAGAAGAAGAAGAAGAAGCCGCTGAAGAAAGGAAAAGGACTTGTTGGTATTTGGGATCAACATGTAGAGAAGAGAGCAAAGAAGAGAATGAAGAGAGAGAAAATATGTGCTTCATGGCAATGGAAGATGAGGTACAACCCACTCCTTCTACCTCTACCTCTTGTGGTGATGATATTGATGATCCTAGTGATCTCCTTGTTGACATGTATGGTGAATTAAAAAAGCTTTCAAAAGGAAACAAAGAAATGAGATAAAAAATTGAAGAATTGTTGAATGAAAATTCAAATTTATTTTGTGAAAATAAAAAGATCCTTGACCCTATTTAATGCTTGAATACTGAAAAAAGTATTAAATATCTCTTTGCAAAATATGTCCCTTGAAAACAAAATTCTTCCTGAAAAGATTTCTTCTCTTGATAAAATGCTTGTTGATCATGAAATCTTAAAAAAGAAAGTTGATGATCTTACTTTATGTGTTGAAAAATTTACGAACAATAGGCACAATCTTGAAAAGCTTCTTGGATCTCAAAGATTCCCTATTGTTAAAAATGTCATTGGCTACAACTATGTGAACAATGTGCCTAAATACAAGAATTTATTTGTTAGAGCCACTTCTAGTTCAATGCCTCATACTTATTGTACTTATTGTGAAAAACATGGACATAAAGCAGCTTGATGCTATGTTAAAATAAAGGTAGAAAACTGTGTAAAAACTATTTATAGTGTCAAAGGAATCATCACTAATCGCCTTGGACCTAAGAAAGTATGGGTACTAAAAGTCACTTCCTCTTACTTGGTGTAGGTACATTTTCCACCAAGATCAAGTGCCACTAAGTGGTTCCTTGATAATGGATGCTCAAGACACATGATGGAAAATGCCTCACTCATAAGTGAGCTTTAAGCTACAAATGAAGGCTTTGTTACATTTGGCAAAACCATAAAGGAAGAATCCTTGGTGTAGGTAATATTGGTAAAGGTTCTTCCCCTCTCATCAAACAAGTATTACTTATTGATGACTTGAGATATAGCTTGCTTAGTATTAGTCAATTGTGTGACAATGGTTGCAAAGTTTAATTTAAATGTGATACTTGTACTATTCTTGATAGTGTTAGCTTTAAAACTACCCTTGTTACAAATCAAGATGGAAATGTTTATGTGCTTTACGTTGATAAACTTGTTGCTAATGATCTTAAATGTCTTGTCATTTATGATAATGATGGTTGTTTGTGGCATAGAAGACTAGGTCATGTGAGTATGAATTTGTTAAACAAACTTTCTTCCGAAGAAATGGTTAGAGGTTTGCCAAAAATGCGTTTCCGGAAAAATCGTCTTTGTGATGCTTGTCAATATGGAAAACAAACAAAAACCTCTTTCAAACCCAAGAAAATAGTTTCTACCTCAAAACCTCTTAAATTTGTTCATATGGATTTATTTGGACCTATGAGGACCACTAGTCTTGGTTGTAAGAAATATGCTTATGGGATAGTTGATGATTTTTCAAGATTCAATTGGGTACTCTTCCTTGCTCAAAAAAATGAATCGTTTCACGAGTTTGTAAAACATTTCAAAGAAGTTGAAACCTCTCTTGAATGCAAAATTGGTCTTCATTAGAAGTGACTATGGAAGAGAAATTTACAATCAATATTTTACAAAACTTTTTGATTAAAATAGAATTTCCCATAAATTTTCAGTTGCCAAAACTCCTCAGAGAAATGGTGTAGTTGAATGAAAAATTTTCACTTTACAAAAAATGACTAGGTCTATGTTCTGTGAAAACTCTTTGCCAAAATATTTTTGGGGCAAAACTGGAAACATCACTTGCTATGTGATGAATTGAGTTTTTTTTAATATCATTCTTAAGAAAAACTCCTTTTGAACATTTCTTTGGTAGAAGTCTCTTGATAGCCTATCTTAAAGTATTTGGTTGTAAAAGTTTTATTTTGAATACCAGTGATAACCTATGAAAATTTGATAGAAAATCAGATGAAAGTATCTTCCTTGGCTATTCTTCAAATAAAAAGGCTTAGAGAATTTTCAATATAAGAACTTTATGTGTTGAAGAAACCATTCAAATAAGCCTTGATGAATCTAACATCTATCTTGGAAGAAGAGATGAAGATGATATATTTACCTCAATGAATGATGATCAAGCTCATCTTCAAGCACCAACTATAGAAGTTCATGACAATGAAGAAAAAATGATAGAACAAGAACAAGAAACTTAACCTAATGGTGAACAAGAGCTGCCAAAGGACTTAAGATATGCAAGAGGTCACTCTAAGGAGTAAATCATTGGCGATGTCTACCAAGGAGTTAAAACAACGCGGTACTTCATTGAAAATTTTGCTCTTTTATCTCATATTGAGCCTAAAAACATTGATGATACCTTGTGTGATGACTTTTGGAATCTTGTTATGCAAGAGGAATTAAATCAACTTGAAAAAAATAAAATTTGGAACCTTGTCACATGACCCCATGATCACCCCATCATTGCTTCAAAATGGGTTTTTAGAAACAAATTAAATGAATCCAAAGAAGAGGGCATCGATTATGATGAGAACTTTGGTCCGGTTGCTAGGCTTGAGTCCATAAGAATGCTTTGGGCATTTTCTTGCTTTGAAGGCTTTAAAATTTTTCAAATGGATGTCAAAAGTGCCTTTCTAAATGGTTTAATTGAAGAAAAAGCATATGTGGAACTACCTCTCAGTTTTAATCATGAAAAATTTCCAAATCATGCTTATAAACTTTCAAAAGCTCTATATGGTTTGAAACAATCTCCTCGGGCTTGGTATGAAAGAGTTAGTGGCTATTTACTTTCAAAAGGATTTTCAAGAGGGAAGGTTGACACAACACTATTTATCAAAACCTCTTGCAACAATAATCTCTTGCTTGTACAAATCTTTGTAGATGACACTTTCTTTGGTGCTACTAACATCTCTCATTGTGATGAGTTTGCCAAGATAATGCAAAGTGAATTTGAGATAAGCATGGTGGGAGAGCTTAACTTCTTTTTTGGTCTTCAAATCAAGCAAACCAAGGATGATACATTCATTAATCAAGCAAACTACACTAAGGAGCTATTGAGAAGATTTGGAATGGATAAAGCTAGAGGAATCAGTATTACTATGACTTCATCAACTAAGCTTGACAAAGATAAAAGAGGTAAAAATATTAATGAAAAGGTTAGATAGAGGTATGACTGGTACCTTACTTTATTTAACCGCTGTTAGACCCAATATCCTATTTGTCATATGCATATGTGCTAGATTTCTATCTTGTCCAAAGGAATTGCATCTAGTTACTGTAAAGTTTATTCTTCATAATTTAGTTGATACTCTTGGTTTTGGCTCGTGGTTTTCAAAATCTTCTTGGTTTGACCTAGTTGCCTATTCGGATGTCGACTATGTTGGATAAAAAATTGAGCGTAAAAGTACTAGTGTTCATTGTCAATTTCTTGGTGGTTGTCTTTTTTCTCTGTCTACCAAGAAATAAGCTTGTGTTTTTTTGTCTACCACTTAGGCCGAATATATTGTTGCTGGTAGTTGTTGTTCTTAAATACTTTGGATAAAACACACCTTACTTGATTTCAAATGTGTTCCTATTCTATGTGATTAGCACTAGTGCAATCAACTTAACTATCAATCCAATTCAACATTCTAAAACCAAACTTATTGAAATTAAACACCATTTCATATATAATCATGTAGCTAAGGGTGATGTGTGTTTTGACTATGTGTGCTCAAATGATCAAATAACCGACATTTTTACAAAACCATTGGTTGAGGAAAGGTTTTGCTCCCTAAGGAGGTGCTTAGGAATATAAAAATTCCATGACTAATACATGTGTTTCAAGTGAGGTGAAAAATAGGAAAAATTCAGCCATTTAGCTCAGACGCATGCATGAGAGTTCATACATCGAAGTTGAAATTCTAAAAATCTAGACAGAGATATTCAGACGTAGGACCCATAATTTGTTTGTCCAAATTCGTAGAAGTAGAATCGAGACATAGAAATTCAGATGCATAGTTGAGAATTTGATTGTTCGAATCAAGCAGTTTTAGAAAATTATAAGAAGTTCAAACAGGGGTTTTACCTTATATATTCAAAACCTCCAAAGCAGGATTTCTCTATTCCTCAAAACCCATCAACTCTGCCACATCGAAACCCAAAATTCACATTTTTTCATTAGATTCACCAAAATTCCTACTCAAATTAGTGTTCTATACCATTGATTTCATCCCAAACCCTACCAACATTACAAAAATTCATCATGGTTAAATCCAAGAGAGCAAGCATTAGTAAAGGGAAGGGAAAAGGCAAGAAAGTCTACTCCGGTTGATTATCAGCTAGCCAAGACGCATTCGAGTTCCTCAAGCAGCTTCGGGATTAGATATATTAATCTCAACAAATGTTGGGGTTAAATTTGAAGATTGGATCATGAGAAATAAAAAAATTATTCCCATTCACAAGATGGATTTACATAAATTTAATGGTATTGAGAATGCACTTTCCTTATTTGGTGCTATTTGTTGGAATAATTTGCCGATAGTGAATGATGACTATTATCCCTCACTTGTGTATGAATTCTATGAAAAATTTGAAAGAGGAGAGAGTAGAAAATATTGGCAATGAAATAATCCATTAGTATTCATATGAGTTTCTCAAATGGAATTTTAATTTGATGATGAATTAGTCAATAGAATTTGTGATGTCGATGATAGTGGAATTAGATATTACTCCTCCTTGCAACATTGTGTTATTCATGAATTGTTTACCTACGAAATATTTGGGGAAACATTTACCAATGGATGAGATTTAGAATGGTGAAGGATATAGAAATCAAAGCCTTTGTTGCTAGAGGGAGAGTAAATACACCATATGCTCACCACTATGATTATTCCTAACTTTGGTCATAAGTCATCAGATGGTAATATGCATATGGTTGCAATGTTGGCACTACATGAACATAGAAGATTGAACTTTGGGTATATTTCCTTGAAACATATGATGAGTACTAGGAAGACAGAGAGCAAAGCTTTTCTGTATGGTGGGCTCCTCTCAAAATTATTCTAACATTTCCAAGATCCACTACCCAAGAGAAGGATTAACATCAAGAGTGGAAGCATCTACACTGATGATTGTCTCAAAAGGATGCAACTCACATGAGATGATGATGAAATTTATAGAGCCAAAAGGGAAACACTTTTGAAGAAGGAAAAGCAAGAAGAAAGTGAAGAAGAGGAGATATAGGAGGAGGAGGAAGAAGAAGAAGAAGAAGAGAGGATATGCAAGCTAGAGAAAGGAAGACCAAAAGAAGAAATAAGTCACCAAGTGGGAGGGAGCAATCTCTCTCCAAAAGAAGATTGTTTAATGACGGTGACACTCATCAATGACATCCTAAAGAGCCAGAGGACTTAGTTGGTGAATATATCACTCATAGAGCCATTATCGTGGCCAAAGTCTTCCAACAAGATCTTAATAACCATGCTATGAAGATGGGAAAGATATATGAGTTCTTTGAGACATTCACTCCTATGGTGCTAAATTAGGTAGATAGCCTGCAAGATAGAATTAAAACAATTAAGGGCCTTTTGAAGCTAAATTCACAAAGTGTTGAAGGGACTTCCCACACAAAGAGGATGATAGCAAAAAGGATGAAGATGAGGAAGAAAAGAATGATAAAGGTGAGGATAGAAATGAAGATGACAAAGGAAATACCGGTGATTATGATGATGATAGAAACAACTTTGAATTGGAAGCTAGAAATAGTGAAATAAATGAAGAAGAGGATGGTAATGAGAGCAAGCAAAGTCAAGAGAGCAAGGCAGATGAACAAGAACAAGCAAATGAAGAAGGAAGGGGCACTCAAGAGCAAGCAAATGATGAAGGAAGTCCAATTGAGAAAGATGAGATAGCCACTCCATCCACACACCATTTGGAAAAAAGAGAAAAGCACATGGTGATGAAGAAGGGCTCAAGAAGATCATCAGGATTGGCAATCACTCTAAAGCCCAACAACACTGAAGAGGAACATGCTAGTGAAGGTCCATTCCATATCGAGCTCAATATGAAGATGGCTATAAGACCTAAGAGGGGGTGAATTAGGTCTTATTATCAAAATCTTTTCCCATTTTGCAAATCCTTTGCCTTAATAAAAGCTCTTATACAAATTCACAAACTCTAAGTTTATATGTGATCTAATGGTTGAGACAAGATGATCAAACAATAAAACTACAACCAATCAATCAATAGCTAAGAGCAAATAATAACAACACAAGTATGTAAACAAGTAAAGCAATAAATAAATGAATGCACGATTTATATTGGTTCGATCTCTCCAAGATCTACATCCACTACCTTGAATCCACATGATTTCAACCAATTCACTAAATGCCCAAGATAAACAATTACACAAGAGGCTCACCCTTCAATGGGTTTTACCATAACAACCTCTTTTCAATCCAATAAACAAGGCTCGCCCTTATCACAAAGGGTTTTATGTCACTAGACAACCTAGACCAATCTAATCATAGGCACACCCTCACCAAAGATTTTTATGTCACACAACAACCTTGATTAATCTAGTCAATGGCTTATCCTCCACAAGGGTTTCTCTTGACAACCTTGTATCAACAAAGTAAATAGATGAAGTATAAGATTTAGATGTTACCAACAAAAACTTGGTGGATGATTACAATGCTAGCACCACTTCACTTCTTTCCTTTGGAATCTTGAATTTCAACCTTTGAACACAAGGCAATTTGAGAGCTTTTCAAATAACTTTGATGTAAAACAAATTAGAGCTTGTAGGATTTCAAAAGCCCAAAGTTTTTTTTTGAAAATCTGAAGTTTGGAGTTTAAATAGGGTTTAAAAATCAGCTCAAACATTAAAAATTCACTTGTCTGAACTTGCATCCTAATTTTTCTGGAAGTTACTGTGCATCGAAACAGTATTACTGTTCACTGTTACTGTTCAAATTCAAATGACTGAATTTAGCCCTCTACGTTCAAACTTGTGTGTGAATTTCTCTATAAAAAGAGTAGTACTATTCATAGTAATACTAGTTACTGGTCACAGTGTAGGAAAAATTCATATAACCGAATTTTCATCCTGCATCCGTACTTGCATCTGAATTTTTGAAACTTTGTCAAAATATATTCAAATCAATTCAAAAAAGTTAGAAAACATTCTAGCCTCAAAGATAAGGCATTAAAGACTTTTTAAGTGCAGAAATCGTTGATGAAAACTTGATAACTTAGTTATGTTCAAAACCATTGAAATTTTTCAAATCAAGTTTTGTGCTCTCAAATACAACACATAGACTCCATGACTTAAGAGTGTAGGGTTTACAAAATTTACCTATTAAGCACATGTAACCTACACTTTATGTCTTCAAAGCCTTCAATCATCTTAACAAACTTTTCAATCTTCAATTACTTTGACATATGTGAGTTGTTCTTGCATCTAACTTCAAGGCAATGAGACTTGCATCTCAATCCAAAAATCCTATCACACATTATACAAGCTTCTTAGCCCATATCCAATCTAATCAATATTCTTTCCATAGGACATTGCACTTATCAATGTTTGTCACTAATCAAACAACGTGATTTGCCCTTTAGGGCTTACAATGGAAATCACCACAAAGAAATATAGAGTGAAGACAAGGAAGAAAATTATGGATGGTGATGCTAGCAAGGAGGAAAAAGCATATCTTACTCCTATCTTCATTATCTAATGTTTAGTTGATATTAGTTGATCTCTATGTTGAGCTTATGTTTGGACTTATGTTTATTAGCTCTCTAGGTAATGAATTGCTCTTGTCTTAGTTGAACCTCTGTGATAATCTCTTTATGTTGAGAGCTTCCTTTTGTGTTGACTAACTCACTATTCCCACCTTATTTAATTGATGAAAAAAGTAAAGTGAGCAGTTGTTGCAAAATGTGAAAAAATGCTTGTGATGCATTTATATTATGATATTGTGCATATATTTGCAAAATAAAATATGGTAATATGTTTATCATGTACTTATATTATGATCTTGTTTGTATGCTTGCAATATTTAAGTTGATTTAGATTTTGGATATTTGGACTTAAATCTTCAAAATTGGTGTTGGAGATCATAAGCTAGTGATTTTGATGGTGGAAGGTGTTATAGATTGATTGGTAATATGATTATTGTGTTTTTCAAATTCGAACTTGATACAGTATAGTTCAGACTCAGTTCAAACTTTCACCTAAATTAGCTTTTTTGTTGTCCAAAACTAGTGAACTTCTTCTAAAATCCTTTTAACCTTGATTGGACAACTTTGAGAAAGTTCATTTGTCAAAAAATTTAACAATTATCTTGATTATTTTACAACTTGGACTTGGAAACTATAATTCAAACTCATCTTCTTTCAAGACCAAACTAGTTCAACAATGAGTTCAATCCAAGGAAGTTTTATATTCCACTGTCTATCTTTGAAAACCTCCCTTAGAAGTATTCTTGAAGCTAAATACTAAATATTTTATTAAATTGGAAGGAAGAAGGCGTATGGAGGTTGATTGGGCCATTGGCACCTCATGAACCATATTTTAACACCATGATTATGTGTTATCTATCCTTTGTGACATCTTTGCTTCCTTGTGCTACATTGTTTTCAATCCTTCACATTCTACATCAAAGTTTTAATCATCAAAAAAGGGTAGATTGTTAGCCCTAAGGACAAATCTTTAAGTTATGTTACTGATAAATATTGATGAAGGCTAACTTGAATAATTATTGTACAACAGGAGTTTTGGATTATAGAAGCAAAATGATCTCATTGCCTTGGAGCTAAAGTGAAAAGGACATCTCGAACTAGTTTATGAACCTGAAGATTAAAGATGATGTTGTTAGCCATAAGGGCAAATCATGTAGTTTTGATTAATGACAAATATTGATGAGGACTAATATGTTTGTATGTTGTGTGATAGGTTATATGAACTAAGAAGTATGAAGTCTCATTGTCTTGAAGTCAAAGTGCAAGAACAACTTCATAAAGCAAAGTGATTGAAGAAAGTTGCTCTTAGATGATCAAAAGGCATTGAAGACTTGAAGTGTAGAGTGTATGTACTTAGTAGGTAAATTTCTATGTAAACTCTACACTTACATGTCTTGGTTATGATTGAATGCATAAGAGAGCATAAAATGAGTTTTATAATCTTAAAAGGCTTTGAATGAAAATTTTTTTTAATGAATGTGATGTTTAGTCTTAAAAGATTTTTAGGTAAACCTTATGTGATCAGAGGATTTTGATTTTTAGACTTATATATGTCTAAATAAGTTTTCTATACATATAAATGTTTTTCAAACTTATTGAAGTTAAATCTCAAATGATTTTACAAAGTTTGAATAAGCTTTCACAAAATTTGGTCGTCCGAATTTTGTAGCAAAAGTTTTCTACTGTTCTTTCAGAGAAATTCGCAAGAAGATTCGGACGCAGCTAAAAAATTCGGTTGTCCGAATTTTGGCCTTCAGCATGGTCACTGTTTTTCCAGAAAAATTCACAAGAAGATTCCGACGCAGCAGAAAAATTTGGTCATCCGAATTTTCTTAAAATAGCCGTTAACTAGCCATTTTAACTGATTTTCAAATTATATAAAAGTTATAAACGTGTAATCTTTTATAGCTCTGAACTCTTGAAAACTCTAAGCATTCAAAAGCATTTGGCAAACATTTCTTAAGCTCTCTTATGTCTTGTGCATTCAATTGATCAATCCAAAGACATCAAAGTGTGAAGGTGCAACTGTGTGTAAAATCTACCAACAAGTGGTAGCATCTACACACTCTCATTTATTTATCAAATTATATTGTTCTACTAGCTCTAGCAAGGTTATCTTGATAACATAAAACTCTTTAGATAAGTGTGATCCTTGAAGTTGTGATTCAAGGTTGTTTGAGATATAAAACCATTGAGTTTGGTGAGCCTTTTATTGTAAAAGTTACTAGAAGAGGTTGAGAGTGTAAAACCATAGTGTGGTGAGCCTCTCTTGTAATCTGTAAACCTGAGCAAATTAGTAGATTGTTTGAAATCCTTAAGTGTTAGCTTAAGGTAGTGGACGTAGATCTTGAGGATCGAACCACTATAAATTGATTGAGTTCTTTGCTATTGCTTTCTTTCATTGCTTTGCTATAAATTGTTTCTATTTTGCTCATTATAATTTGTTCTTGGCCTAAAAGCATAAAAGGTTTGTTTTTGCGATAATTAGCAAAATACCTAATTCACCCCCCTCTTAGGTATTTCAATTGGTATCAGAGCCGGAACTTCTTTGTGTGGTTTTACAACCTAGAAGGCAAAGATCCTATGGCTAATATGTCAAACCTACCTTACCTAGAAGGATCCTCCACAAATAGACCACATTTGTTTAATGGAACAAATTATACTTTTTAGAAATTTAGAGTTAAAATTTATATTTATTCCATCAATTTTGATTTGTGGAACATAATTGAGAAAGGTCCTTATGTCCCAATGAAAATGAATGCTGATGGAACAACCTCAGAACCCAAGTCTACTGATGATTTTGATGAGCATGATTCTAAGAAAATGACTTTAAATTATCAGGCCATGAATATATTAAGTTGTGCTTTAGATGTTACTGAATATAATAGAGATTATGAACTGTTTACCATGAAACAATGTGAAAATGTTAGTGATATGTTTACAAGATTTACTAACATTTTTAATGGCTTGAAAGCTTATGGTAAAAGTTATACTATGGGAGAGCAAAACAGAAAGATTTTAGATGCTCTACCAAAATCCTGGCAGCCTAAGACACTTGCTATTGAGGAGTCCAAGGATTTGAAGACTCTTCCTCTTGAAGAGCTCATTGGAACCCTACTGACCCATGAAATGAAGATGAAAAGGCTAAATGACAAGGAGGATGAAGAAAAGGGAAGAAAAGGAGTGGTACTCAAGTCCTCAAATCACTTAAGTGAACAAGAACAATCTTCAAGTGAAGAAGAAGAAGAAAACAGTGGAGAAGAAGAGATTGCAATGGCAGTAAGGAAGTTCAAAAGATTCTACAAAAAGGAGTTCCTCAAGAAAGGAAGAAAACCGGTCAAGAAGAGTGGACAATCCTCATCCTACAAACCTCAATGCTTTGAATGCAAGAGCACATAGCATCTTGTTGCTGACTGTCCTAAAGTGTTGGAAAGGGAAAGAGACAGCAAAAACAGAAAGAAACCTGTCAAGAAAGGAAAATGATTAGCTGGAACGTGGAATCAACAAGAAAGTGAGGATGACAGTGAAGGAAAGGCCAACATATGCTTTATGGCTATTGATGATGAGGTACAATCTTCACCTTCCATTTCAAATGTATGTGATAATGATATTGATTCTAGTGATTTTATTGTAGAACTATATGAATAATTGAAAAAGGTTTCAAAAAGAAATAAAGAAATGAAATTCAAAATCAATAATTTATTCAATGAGAATTCAAAATTATGTGTTGAAAATGGTAAACTTCTTGAAATTATTAGTTGTCTTACCATTGAAAAAGAAGTTTTGAATACAACCATACAAAACATGTCTTTTGAAAAAAAAAAGGTTTGTACAAGAATTATTTCTCTTGAATTAATGTTAAAAGATCATGAGTTTTTAAAAAAGAAAGTTAATGATCTAACTTTATGCATTGAGAGATTTACAAATGGAAGAGAAAATTTGAATAAATTACTTGGTTATCAAAGATCTTTATTTGTAAAACATGGTCTTGGTTTTACACATGATTATTTTGCTCCAAAACAGAAAAAATCTTTTGTTAAAGAATCTTCTCACTCTAGGTCACATATTTGTTGCACATATTGTGGTAAGCATGGACACAAGGTTTCTAGATGTTTTATAAAAATAAAGATAGAAAATGGTGTTAAGACCATTTGGAAAGTCAAAGGAACTATTACTAACCCCCTTGGACCCAAGAAGATATGGGTACCAAAAATCATTCTTTCTAATTTGGTGTAGGTACAATTTACCTCAAGATCAAATACCACAAAATGATTTCTTGATAGTGGATGTTCAAGGCACATGACTGGAAATGCATCACTTGTTAGTGAGCTTCAAACTACAAGTGAAGGCTTTGTCACATTTGGAGATAAGAAGAAAGGGAAAATACTTGGAATAGGTAACATTGGTAAAGGTTCTTTCCCTCTTATCAAGCAAGTTTTACTTATTGAAGGTTTAAAGTATAATTTACTTAGCATTAGTCAATTATGTGACAATGGATGCAAAGTTGAGTTTAAATGTGATACTTGTACTATTCTTGACAGTGCAAGTAACAAAACAATTTTTGTTGCTAAAAGAGTTGGTAATGTATATGTGCTGTATCTTGATGAGCTTATTACTAATGATATTAAATGTCTTGCCATTCATGACAATGATGAATTTTTATGGCATAGAAGATTAGGACATGTGAGCATGGATTTATTGAACAAACTTTCTACACAAGAGCTTGTTAAAGGATTACCAAAATTGCATTTTGATAAAACTCATCTTTGTGATTCTTGTCAATATGGAAAACAATCAAAAACATCTTTTAAACCAAAGAAAATGGTTTCTACCTCAAAACCTCTTGAACTAGTTCACATGGACTTATTTGGACCTATGAGGACTACTAGTCTTGGTGGTAAAACATATGCTTATGTGATTGTTGATGATTTTTCAAGATTTACATGGGTAATCTTCTTAGCACAAAAAGATGAAACATTTTATTAATTTTCAAAACTTTTCAAAAAGGTTCAAACTTCTCTTGATTGCAAACTGATTTCTATTAGAAGTGACAATGGAAGAGAATTCTGTAACCAAGATTTTACAAAATTTTGTGATGAGTATGGTATTACTCAAAATTTTTCAGCTGCCAGAATACCTCAACAAAATGGTGTTGTTGTAAGGAAAAATAGAACCTTACAAGAAATGGCTAGATCAATGCTTTGTGAAAACTCATTACCAAAATATTTTTGGGCTGAAGCTGTAAAAACAGCTTGTTATATCATGAATAGAGTTTTATTAAGACCGTTTATATGAAAAACACCATTTGAACTTCTATTTGATAAAACTCCATCAATTGTCTACTTTAAAGTTTTTGGTTGTAAGTGCTTCATTTTAAACACTAGTAACTATCTTGGTAAGTTTGATAGAAAATCAGATGAAGGAATTTTTCTTGGTTATTCATCAAATAAAAAGGCATATAAAGTCTATAATAAAAGGACATTGTGTGTTGAAGAAACTGTTCATGTAACTTTTGATGAATCTAACATTTATCTTCAAAGAAGAAATGAAGATGATACAGGATCCTCAATGGTTGAAAATCAAACTCAACACCAAGTACCCACAATGGAAGATCATGCCAAAGAAGAAGAAATAATGGAGCAAGAACCAGATGGTCAATCAAGCAATGATCAAGAACTTCCAAAGGATCTCACATATGCAAGAAGTCATCCTAAGGAGCAAATCATTGGTGATGTCTCCCAAGGAGTTAAAACAAGACGGTACTTTATTGATAATTTTGCCCTTTTATCTCATATTGAACCAAAAAATATTGATGATGCATTGTGTGATAATTTCTGGATTATTGCTATGGAGGAAGAGTTAAATCAATTTGAGAGAAATAAAGTTTGGACTCTTGTTCCTAGACCACATGATCATTCTGTTATTGGTACAAAGTGGGTTTTTAGAAATAAATTAAATGAACTAGGAGAAGTTAGAAATAAAGCTAGACTTGTTGCTCAAGGTTTCAACCAAGAAGAAGGCATTGATTATGATGAGACTTTTGCTCCAGTAGCCAGATTAGAATCTATAAGAATACTTTTGGCATTTGCTTGTTTTAAAGGTTTTAAATTATTTCAAATGGATGTCAAAAGTGCTTTCCTAAATGGTTTCATTGAAGAAGAGGTTTATGTAGAACAACCTCCTGGATTATTCATGAAAAATTTTCAAATCATGTGTTCAAGTTAACCAAAGCTCTATATGGATTGAAACAAGCCCCAAGAGCTTGGTATGAAAGATTAAGTGTTTTTCTTCTTTCAAAAGGCTTTACAAAAGGAAAAGTGGATACAACTCTTTTTATAAAAATATCTTCTGAAAATGATATTTTACTTGTGCAAATTTTTGTTGATGATATTATATTTGGTGCTACTAATACATCTCTCTATGAAGATTTCGCCAAATCAATGCAAAATGAATTTGAGATGAGCATGATGAGAGAACTAAATTTCTTCCTTGGGCTGCAAATTAAAAAAATCAAGGATGGAGTCTTCATAAATCAAGCAAAGTATACCAAGGAGCTACTGAAAAGATTTGGAATGGATCAAGCAAATGGAATAGGTACTCCAATGAGTTCATCAACTAAACTTGACAAAGATGAGAAAGGTAAAAATATTGATGAGAAAATATATAGAGGTATGATTGGAAGTTTACTCTATCTCATAGCTAGTAGACCAGATATTATGTTTGTTGTATGCTTGTGTGCTAGATTTCAGTCGTGTCCTAAAGAATCTTATCTTATTTCTGTTAAACGTATTTTTCTCTATTTGATTGATACACATGAATATGGTCTTTGGTTTTCAAAAACATCATCTTTTGAACTTATTGGATACTCTGATACTGACTATGTTGGATGCAAAGTTGAACGTAAAAGTACAAGTGGTCATTGTCAATTTCATGGAAGTTTTATTGTATCTTGGTTTAGTAAAAAGCAAGCTTGTGTGTCTTTATCCACTGCAGAAGCTGAATATATAGCTGCAGGTAGTTGTTGTGCACAATTTTTATGGATGCAGCATACCTTACTTGATTATGGTCTTAAATTCAATTGTGTGCCTATACTATGTGATAATACTAGTGCTATCAATTTGAGCATAAATCCCATTCAACATTCTAGGACTAAGCATAAAGAGATAAAACATCATTTCATTCGTGATCATGTGATTAAGAAAGATATATGCTTAGCATATATAAATACAAATGATTAAATTGCTGACATATTTACAAAGCCTTTGGTTGAAGAAAGATTTAATCACCTAAGAAGACTCTTAGGAATTTCAAAATTCAATGACTAATATGTGTGTTAAAGTTGTGATGAAAACAGGAAATTTTCGGATTCAAAATTTGGATGCACCACAGAAATTTTGGTCAACCGAATTTTCTAAGTGAAGGAAAAACAGAGACTTTTGATCAAAAATTCAGACGCATGTCAGAAAATTTGGTCGTCCGAATTTTACGGATGCACCGTTTTAAATGAAAACCGAACAGTTTCTTCCAAACATTTCAACTTCCGAATTTCACATTCTTTCAAAACCTCTCATACTCATTCACGTCCGAATCAAAATCCTTTCAAATACACACATTCTCATCTCGACTTGCTTTAATTTTTTGAATTCCAAACCCTAGATACATTCCAAAAATTAATCATGGTGAGAACAAAGAAGCCAAACATTGAGAAAGGGAAAGGAAAAGTTAAAGAAGGAGATGAAGATCCAATCCTCAACCAACCAAGAAGAATTCGAATCCCTCAAACATTATCTGGAGTTGACAGGTTTGTCTCAATCAAGGCTACGCATGAATTTGATGAATGGAATAAAAATAGCAGAAAAATTATCCCTGTATATAAAGTGGATGTTGATAAACTCTCTAGCATGGATAGTGTTCTGTTTTGTTTCAATGATGTTGGTTGGAGTAGTTTGTTGTTTATTAATGAAGAATTTTATCCTACCTTAATATATGAATTCTATGCAAACCTAAAGGAGGAAAGAATTGAGATTGTAGGGGATAATGTGATACAATGGTATTCATCTAGAGTATCCCAAGTTGACATTGAATTTAGTGAAGCATTGATAAACAGAATTTGTGGAGTAGGTGACAGTGGAGCTAGATATTATGCACATTCCATGCATTGCTATGATCGTGAACTCTTTACATATGTTAGATTTGAAGAGGCATTTACCAATGGAAGAGAGTTTAGATCTATAAAAGAGAGGGAAATCAAGAACTTGGATGCTAGAGGTAGAGTGTTGCATCATATGGTGACTACTATGATTGTTCCTAACTTTGGACATAAGTCATTAGTTGGAAATATGCATATGGTAATCATGTTAGCATTGCATGAACAGAGGAGATTGAACTTTGGTTATATAGCCTTGAAACACATGATTACTGCCAGAAAAATAGTAACCAAGGCATTCCCATTTGGAAGGTTGTTGACTAGAATCTTTAAGAACTTCAATATTAGACTTCCGTTAAGAGGACCAGCCTTTAAGAGTGGGGAGATTTACACTAATGAAACTCTTAAGAGAATGCAGTTAGTTCTTGATGAGGATAATGTATGGAGGACAAAAAGAGAATCTCCTCCAAAAAGAATATGAATAGAAGATAAGATAGAAAGTGAGGAAGAGGATGAAGAAGAGACCATTGCAAGAGAAATAAAGACAAAAAGAAAGCATGATACCTCAAGTGAGGGGGAGCAACCACCAACAAAGAGGAGACTGTTTGAAGAAAAAACTGGAGCTAAGTCAAGTGGTGAAGGAATAACTAAAGGTGACACCATAGTAACCAAAGCATTCCAAGAAGCCTTGAACAATTATGTTAAGGAAATGGAGAAAATGTATAAGTTCTTTGAATCATTTGCTCCAATGGTTCTTGGAAAGTTAGATGGACTAGAAAGTAGGGTAAAGCACATTGAGGAAATCCTAATAAGAAATACTCAAAGTGGTGAAGGACCCTCTAGGCCTCAAGATAGAAATAAGGATGATAGTGATAAAAAGGAAGAAAAGAAGGACAAAGATGATGATAGTGATGACAGTGGTGATGATCAAGGAGGAAATGATGAGACTGTGGTAGAACAAGAAGAAGAAGAAGAACATGCACATGAAGAACCACAAGAAGCAGGAAGCCAAGTAGCTCAAGCTGAAATGGTCTCACCAACACACATCTCTTTCAGCCAAGGAAGAGTGAAGCACTTGGCCATCAAGAAAGGAATCAGCAGAGCCTCTCCATCAACATCACAAGACTAAGCATTTCTTCCATTTTTATTTACTGTTTTTAAGTTATATTATGAGTTATGCATTAACTGTTTTTTAATTACGAACTTGTTAAGTATTTCCTTCTGCATTTTATGTAATAGTGAAGCTCAATGATAAAATCTCAATGATGAGAGCTTCCTTTATGTGTTAAAATTGTTAATCTCATTTTCATTGGCCCCGTCTTTGATTGATGACAAAAGGGGAAGAAGAAATGAGATGACAAAATGTGTGAAAATGTTGTGTGTGATGAAACTGTGCATTATATGGATGTTTGGAACTGTGAATTATATGGATGTGTTCTGAGTTTTTACAAATGGCTAAATTGTTCTTGACTTGTTTCTCTATGAAAACAATTGAATGCATGAGTTATATCTGTTGTCAAAAATTTTAGATTTAAAATTCGGATGCATGTTCTGAAATTCGGATGAATGTATATTTTGTGCCAAAAAGTGCTCTTTTGTTGTTCAAATTAATTCAAATATGTTTTAATCTCTTCCATTATGCTTGAACAACCTTAGGAACACATTATTTAACCTTAAACATTCATTATATTAAATTTATTACAGTTTGGACTTAAGATTTAAAAAATTCGGATGCATGTCCAGAAATTCGGACGCATGCATATTGTGTTGTCAAAATGTGCTCTTTTATTGTTCAAATTGATTCAAACATGTTTAAATCTCTTCTACTATGTTTGAACAACCTTATAAAAGCTTATTTTCAAAAATTGAAGCTTTCATTTCACTTATGTTACAGTTCGGACTTGATATGTCAAAATTCGGATGCATAGTATCTCAAGTCCAAACTTGTTGAAAAATGAGCACAATCTAAGGGGGAGCATTGTTAAACTTTTACAACCTTTAAAAACTCTCTTAGAAGTTTTCTTAATGCTTAAATGTTATATCTTCTATCCTAGTTAATTGGAAGAAAGGAGGTTAATGGAGGTTGGTTGGGTCATAGGCTCATATTGAGCCTTTTGTATGTCAATGTGCTAAATTGGTTATTTTCTATCATTGACATTAATACTTCTATGTACTACATCATTTTAATCTATCACATTTTGTATCAAAGTTTGTCATCATCAAAAAGGGGGAGATTGTTAGCTCTAAGGGGAAATCATATAGTTTTGATTAATGACAAATATTGATGAGGACTAATATGCTTGTATGTTGTGTGATAGGTTATATGAACTAAGAAGTATGAAGTCTCATTGTCTTGAAGTCAAAGTGCAAGAACAACTTCATAAAGCAAAGTGATTGAAGAAAGTTGCTCTTAGATGATCAAAAGGCATTGAAGACCTGAAGTGTAGAGTGTATGTACTTAGTAGGTAAATTTCTATGTAAACTCTACACTTACATGTCTTGGTTATCATTGAATGCATAAGAGAGAATAAAATGAGTTTTATAATCTTAAAAGGCTTTGAATGAATTTTTTTTAATGAATGTGATGTTTTGTCTTAAAAGATTTTTAAGTAAACCTTATGTGATCAAAGGATTTTGATTTTTAGACTTATATATGTCTAAATAAGTTTTCTATACATATCAAATGCTTTTCAAACTTATTGAAGTTAAATATCAACTGATTTTACAAAGTTTGAATAAGCTTTCAAAAAATTTGGTCGTCCGAATTTTGTAGCAAAAGTTTTCTACTGTTCTTCTAGAGAAATTCGCAAGAAGATTCGGACGCAGCTAAAAAATTCAGTCGTCCGAATTTTGGCCTTCAGCATGGTCACTGTTTTTCCAGAAAAATTCGCAAGAAGATTTGGACGCAGTAGAAAAATTCGGTCGTCCGAATTTCCTGAAAATAGCCGTTAACTAGCCGTTTTATAGTCGTTTTAACTGATTTTTAAATTCTATAAAAGATATAAACGTGTAATCTTTTATAGCTCTGAACTCTTGAAAACTCTAAGCATTCAAAAGCATTTGACAAACATTTCTTAAGTTCTCTTATGTCTTGTGCATTCAATTGATCAATCCAATGACATCAAAGTGTGAAGGTGCAACTTTGTGTAAAATCTACCAACAAGTGGTAACATCTACACACTCTCATTTATTTATCAAATTATATTGTTCTACTAGCTCTAGCAAGGTTATCTTGATAACATAAAACTCTTTAGATAAGGGTGATCCTTGAAGTTGTGATTCAAGGTTGTTAAAACCATTGAGTTTGGTGAGCCTTGTATTGTAAAAGTTACTAGAAGAGGTTGAGAGTGTAAAACCATAGTGTGGTGAGCCTCTCTTGTAATCTGTAAACCTGAGCAAATTAGTAGATTTTTTGAAATCCTTAAGTGTTAGCTTAAGGTAGTGGACGTAGATTTTGAGGATCGAACCACTATAAATTGATTGAGTTCTTTGCTATTTGCTTTCTTTCATTGCTTTGCTATAAATTGTTTCTATTTTGCTCATTATAATATGTTCTTGGTCTAAACGCATAAAAGGTTTGTTTTTGGGATAATTAGCCAAATACCTAATTCACCCCCCTCTTAGGTATTTCATATGTCAAGTTGTTAAAGGTTTTGAAGATCTTATAGTGTGGGGTGTTATGTTGTTTATATGCAAATCTTGTAAACCCTGCCTCTTTTGCTCTTAGATTCTATGCATTGCATGTTGAAGCATAAACCATTCTAATTAAGCCAAAACTTTGTTGATGAGCTTTAAATTTTTTCATGATTCTTTGAAAAATAAAGTGTTTGACAATGGCTTGTAGTTCAAAAGTTTTTAAATAACTTATCTTGTGATCCAAATTGATTTAAAACTTGTGATTTAATACAAATGATTTTACAAGTTCAGACACAGTAAGCCCGATTCGGTCAATCAAATGGTACTGTTACTAGCTGTTACTAGTATTTTTTGAACATTGCAATTGAAAATTTAACGTGTATAAAAGGCTTAAACTTTAGATTTTTGATAGCTTTTTGATTCTTGGATGAGCTTTACATGTTTCACTCTTGAGATCTTCAAAGGTTAAAAGAAAAACTATCATAGTGCAAACAAAAAATTCAGTCGTCCGAACTGTGCTATTTAAGAAATTTTAAAAGGGTTTAAACCATCATTCTCCTCATTACTTTCAGAATTTTTCATCCAAACTCCCATTTTCTCTCAAAACCCACAAAGCCTACCCTCATCCAAACCCAAATTCTTCCACATTTTTGTGTTCTAAGCCCTATAATTATCTTGAAACTCGCCTCATTTCAAAGAAATCCATCATGGTGAGATCAAAGACGGAAAATGTTTGAAAAGAAAAAGGCAAAGAAAAGTAAGTGGATTGTGGGCTGATAATCGACGAGCCATGAAGGGTTCGAATTCCTCAAACCCCCTCTAGAGTAGACCATTTTGTTTCAACCAAAGTTATTGTGAATTTGAAGAATGGAGTAAAAGAAATAGAAAGATCATTCTCGGACACAAGATTGATTTGGAAAAGCTTACCAGAATAGGTAATTGAAAGACCTAAGAGGGGGGGGGGTGAATTAGGTCTTAGGCTAATTATCAAAATCTTTTCCTGTTTTGCAAATCCTTTGCCTTAATAAAAGCTCTTCTTCAAATTTACAAACTGTAAGTTTATATGTGATTTAATGGTTGAGACAAGATGATCAAACAATGAGACAAGATGATCAAACAATATATTCACAACCAATCAATCAACAACTAAGAACAAATAATAATAACATAAGTATGTAAACAAGTAAAGCTATAAACAAATGAACACACGATTTATAGTGGTTCGATCTCTCCAAGATCTACATCCACTACCTTGAGTCCACACTCAAGGATTTCAATCAATCCACTATATGCTCAATTTTAACAATTACATAAGAGGCTAACCACACTATGGTTTTACACTCACAACCTCTTCTAGTAATTATACAAGCAAGGTTCACCCTTCCACAAGGATTTTATATCTAAAGACAACCTCAAGACTAATCTAATCCAAGGCTCACCCTCACACGGGTTTTACACTACAACCTTGATTAATCTAGTCTATGGCTCACCCTTCCACAAAAGGGTTTTATGTCACAAGATAACCTTGCAATTAGCTAGTAGAAAACACAATTGAGATAAGAAAAGAGAGTGTGTAAGATGTTACCACTTTGTTGGTAGATGATTACACAATGTTTCACCTTCACACTTTGTTGCCTTTGGAATCTTGAATTTCAATCTTTGAGCACAAGGCAATTTGAGAGCTTTTCAAGTAATTTTGATGTAAAACAAGTTAGAGCTTGTAGGATTTCTTAAGTTCAAAGTTCTCCTAAAAAATCTGGAGTTTATGGCTTTTATAGAATTCAAAAATCAGTTCAAACGTTCATAAAACGGCTAGTAACGGCTAGTTTCAGAAAATTCGGATGACCGAATTCTGCGTCCGAATTTTTCGGACGACCGAATTTTTTTGCTGCGTCCGAATCTTCTTCCGAATTTCTCTGGAAGAACAGTGACCATGCTAAAGGCCAAAATTCGGACGACCGAATTTTTTGGCTGCGTCCGAATCTTCTTCCGAATTTCTCTGGAAGAATAGTAGCAAACTTTTGCTACAAAATTCGGACGACCGAATTTTTGGACTGCGTCCGAATCTTGCATCCGAATTTTTCAAACTTTGTCAAAACATGTTCAAATCAATTCAAACAAGTTGGAAAACATTCTAGCCTTAAAGATAAGTCATTAAAGATCTTTTATGTGCAAAAAACCATTTATGAAAACTTGATAATTTAGGTAAGTTCAAAACCATTGAAACCATTTAAATCAAGTTTTGTGCTCTCAATTACAACTCATAGATTCCAAGACTTAAGAGTGTAGGGTTTACAATATTTACCTATTAACCACATGTCACCTACACTTCATGTCTTCAAAGCCTTCATTAATCTTGAACAAACTCTTCAATCTTTAATCACTTTGACATATTTGAGTTGTTCATGCATTGCTAGCTCCAAGGCAATGAGACTTGCTTCCTTCTCAATCCAAAAATCCTATCACAACATACAAGCATATTAGTCCTCATCAATATTTGTCATTAATCAAAACTACATGATTTGCCCTTAGGGCTAACAATCTCCCCCTTTTTGATGATGACAAACTTTGATGCAAAATGTGATGGATTTAAACAATGTATTACATAGAAGTATTAATGTCAATGATAGAAGATAACCAATTTAGCACATTGACATGCAAAAGGCTCAATATGAGCCTATGACCCAACCAACCTCCATTAACCTCATTCCTTCCAACAACATATAGAAGATATAGCATTTAAGTTTTTAGAAAACTTCTAAGAGAGGTTTTAAAGGTTGTAAAAGTTTAACAATGCTCCCCCTTAAATTGTGCTCATTTTTCAACAAGTTTGGACATGAGATACTATGCATCCGAATTTTTGACATATCAAGTCCGAACTATAAAATAAGTGAAATGAAAGCTTCAATTTTTGAAAATAAGCTTTCTTAAGATTGTTCAAACATAGTAAAAGAGATTAAAACATGTTTGAATCAATTTGAAAAACAAAAGAGCACGTTTTGGTAACAAAATATGGATGCATCCGAATTTCAGAACATGCATCCGAATTTTTTAAACCTTGAATCCGAATTTTTTGATCTTAAGTCCAAACTGCAATAAATGCAATATAATGAATGTTTGAAGTGAAATAAAGTGTTCCTAAGGCTGTTCAAACATAATGGAAGAGATTAAAACATATTTGGATCAATTTGAACAACAAAAGAGCACATTTTGGCAACAAAATATGGATGCATCCGAATTTTTGAAACATGCATCCGAATTTTGAATCATGCATCCGAATTTTAAGATTTCAAATCCAAAATGTAAAATATGTGAGATAACAACTTTAATTTTTGAAAATAAGCTTTTCTAAGATTGTTCAATATGATAGGAAGGATTAAAACAGTTTTCAAACAATTTGAACAACAGAAAAGCATTTTTGGCAAGAAGATCTTGATGCGTCCGAATTTTTGGTCTGCATCCGAATTTCAAGTCCAAATTTTTGGAAACAAGTTGAAAAGGTGATTTTGCATTTTCAAGTGAACTATAGAAGTACTCAAATATGTATAGCTACAATAGCACTTAGTTTAGCTTTGCAAAATCACAAAACTCATTTATTTAATTTTTTTCATGATGTAATGTAAAGTCATAGGTCAAGTCAAGAACCATGATAAAAACTTCACAATCCCAACTTAACCATTTTCAAAATCTCAGAAAACAATCATTTTAAATTTCAAATGCAACCAATTAGTTTCACAGTACACATTCATAGCACATTCACATTACACATCACAATTACATCAAGCAATTGCAGTACAAAAACACATAGCATATTTTGTTCTTTCTCCCCCTTGACATATGCATGGATTTTCAGAAAATTCACACATTTTCTATTCATGCATGAGGAATTCCACTACTATTTCATATTTTCACACATTTTGTCATCCCATTTCTTCTCCCCCTTTTGTCATCACTCAAAGATGGGGTTAATGAAAATGAGACAACATGTATCACATATAAACAGTATATTGATCAACTCTCATTTGGCAATTTAGCAATGTATTGACCAACTCTTATAAACAGTATAGTTCTAGTCAAATAATTATCATCCTAACATCAATAATCATTATGTAGCATCTCAACAATAATAAATTGACTTCTTCTCTCCCTTTTTATCAGCAATTTAAACTTGGGGTGAGAGTACTTGGACAACAAAAGTGAAACAAAAGAAGCTCTTATCACAGAGATTTCACATATTGAGCTTCAAATCATTATAATGACTAGAAAGGCACAAGTAAATTTCAATATTAAAGCATAACATGTGCATCAAGGAATAAACTAAAATAAGCATCAAAATAGAGTTTAGGGATAGAAAGGCTTAGTCTTGGATGCGTTTCATGGTCTTCACTTCCAAATTTGTTTGTTATGATGGTCGTGTCTCCCTTGAGCTCTATATGATGGGGTCCTTCATTTGTTGACTCCTTACTCGTGTAGTTCTACTTTGGAAAGCTACCAATTTGAGAGGGTCTTTGGATCTTCTTTCTTTGAACCACAGTTTCCTCCCTTGGCTGAAGGATATTGGTGATGGATTTGTGCTTTGACTTTGTTAAACTTCCTTCACCTCCTTCTTCTTGCTTGTTCTCTTGGGCTTTATAGGGACTTGCACCATTTAAAACCACTTGAGAAATCTTTCTCAAGTCTTCTTCCATATTCTTGATTCTAGCTTCTAAACCATCAAATTTGCCAAGAATTATCAGAGCAAAAAGACTTGAAGAATTTGTCCATCTTCTTCATTTCCTCTATATGGTTGTCCAATATTTCTTGAAACACCTTGGCAACTATGGTATCACCTCTAGTGAGATTTTCATCTTCAACTTTTTTTTCTTCAATAGAGAGTACCTCTTTAAGTAGACTTCTTTTTGTGGGGTTGCTCCCCCTCACTAGATGACTCATGCCTCATTTTAGGTTTCCTTTCTCCAGCAAGGATTTCCTTTTTATCTTCTTCTTCTTCTTCATTTTCTTCTTCCTTCTTTTCTTCATCATCGCTAGCATCTCTTGTATCACCCTTAGAGGATTTTCTCTTCTAGCCATTCATACATTATCATCATCAAGTATCCAAGGAATTTTGTTTAGTGAGTTGTTGGTGTAGACTTCTTCACTCTTTATTGGTAAACCACTAGAAAGAAATTTTCACTTGGAAATACTTGAAAATTCCTGTCAATGACTTTCCATACGACAATGGCTTATGCTCGGTTCTTCTAGTTGCCATTATATTCTTTAGCACTATATATATATATATATATATATATATATATATATATATATATATATATATATATATATATATATATATATATATATATATATATATATATATATATCCAAAATTCAATTTTCTTTCTTATGCATGGCTATCATAATTACAACATACATATTATCAACAGAATATTTGTGTTTAAAGTATGCTATAATCAAGGTAGTAAGCATGTGATGCAAAATTCTTTCACTAGCATCAAAAAAAAATTTTTTTTATATATATATTTTTTTATCTCTCTCTCTCTCTCTCCTTTCTAGTCTTGAGACTTCTACCATTTGTACAGGCATTTTCAATCCTTACAAGTGAGTATAACTTACTTATAAAACAATATTCCCCGAAAGAATAATGCCTAAACCCAACATCATCAACATCACAAATTCTAGTGAGCAATGCATTATCAATCTCAAAAATCAACTTGTGATATTCTTGAAGAATACCACTGAATAGCTTTATTACCAACTTGCTCAACTCTTTCTTCCTTAATATTTGCATAAACTTCATAAACTAAGGAAGGTAATAGCATTCATCAAACACAAGCAAACTAGTCCAGCTCACATCATTTAAAAATGAAAGTAATATTACCCATTTCGAATAGTTTGATGACATCCACCTTGTGGCTTGGATTTATCTTATGGTCCCTTTGTGCCCAATCATCAAGTTCAGTAGTAGCCTCCACTGTGACAAATCTATCCAGCCATGACATGCTTTGCAAAACATGAACCTTCCTTGGTTCATTAATCACTGATCCTCCTTCTTTTTCTTTGGCTTTTCTCTTTCCTTTTTCCATGCTAGGCATATTTGTCCTCACCTGAAGCTACAACACTTGAATACACTTATTAGTTATTGAATTTTGAATTCTCTAAGCTACTTCCAAGATTGGTCAAACCTTTCTTCGGCTAATGGCATAGTAAGAATATCATTAATTTGTTCATTAGTGCAATCATGCTTTAAACAAATATTACCCTTAGTAGAATGATCTCTAATGAGATGAATTATGATCTCAATATGCTTTGTCCTAGTTTGTTGAATAGTATGATGATCAAATTTGTTGCATTAGTATTATCACATAACATAGCCACATATTTGAAACACAGATCATAATCACTTAGAGTATCAATAAGGTAATAGTGAATGTGTTTAATAGCAATCAAATGAAGCTCTTTATGACAAGATGAAATTTAGTACACAAACACATTGCAAACATAATATTAGTTCTACTTGCAGTCAAATAGAGTTGACTACTCCTATGAAACCATTTTATTCTTGTCATGCATAGTTGATAAACTTATGAAAGTGCTTATACCTTAACATGATTCATGAAAGTGTCATTCTTGGTTTGCTTGATTTGTAGGCCAAGAAAGAAATTGAGTTTTCCTATCATGCTCATTTCTAATTTACTTTGCATCAACTTGGAAAACACATCACAAAGTGAAGTATTAGAAGCACCAAAAATTGTATCATATATTTGGACAAGTTATAGATCATTGTTGCATGAGGATTTTATAAAAAAAGGTAGTTTCAGTTTTCCTCTTGAAAATCCTTTTGAAAGAAGGAAACTACTCAACCTTTCACACTAAATTGTAAAATCTGGTTTTACACCATTCAAAACTTAGGATAGTTTGAAAATATGGTTAGGAAACTTTTCATGAGTAAAACCAGGTGATTGGTCCACATAAACCACTTCCTTAATAAAACCATTTAGAAAAGCACTTTTTGACATTCATTTGAAATAACTTAAAGCAAGTACAAGTCAAAAGCATTCTTATGGACTCAAGTCTAGCATTCGAAACAAATGTTTCATATCATAATCAATTTCCTCTTCTTGATTGAATCCTTAGGCAACAAGTCTAACCTTGTTTCTAACAACTTCTCCGGATTCAATAAGTTTATTTCTAAAAACCATTTTAGTTCCAATAATAGAATGATCTTGAGATTTAGGAATATCCAAAATATTGTATCTTTCAAATTTATTTAATTCCTCTTGCATAGCAATAATCCAAAAATAATCACACAAGGCATCATCAATACTTTTAGGCTCATATGAAATAAAAGAATAAAGTTATTGATAAAATACCGCCTTATTTTTACTCCTTGAGAAATATCACCAATGATTTGCTCCTTAGGGTGGCCTCTTGGATATCTTAGGTTCTTTGAGAGCTTTTGGTCACCACTAGGTTGGTTACCTTGTTCTTGCTTAATCATCTCTTCCTCATTGGTATGATTCTCCAAAGTTGGTGCTTGAAGATGAGTTTGATAGTCATTCATTGATGTACCTACATCATCTTCATCTCTTCTTTCCAAGCAAATGTAAGATTCATCAAAACAAACATGAATGGTTTCCTCATCATGTAAGGTTCTTTTTATTGTAAATTCTATATGCCTTTTCGTAAGAAGAATAGCTAAGATATATCAATATCCATTTTTCTACCAAATTTAATTAAGTTGTCACAATAATTTAAGATAAGACATTTATAACCAAACATTTTAAAATATGCAACTTGAGGCATTCTTTAAAAAAGAAATCAGAAGATGTTTTTCTTCAAAATGATCTTAAAAGAATTCTATTTATCATAGCATGTGGTGTTTAAGGCTTTGGCCCAAAAATATTTTTGAAGAAGAATTTTCACAAAGCATAGACCTAGCCAATTTCTGCAAAGTTTAAAATTTTCTTTCAATAACACCATTTTATTGTGAAGTTTTTGCAGTTGAAACAATTATATGAAATTCAATTTTCAAAGCAAATTTTGTAAAAACTTGTAAAATTCTCCCATTGACACTTGTAATAGAGATCAATTGCACTCAAGGGAGGTTTGATCTTTTTGAGTAGTTTTTCAAACTTATTTAACACTTCATCTTTTTGAGCAAAGAAGAATGCTAAAGTGAATATTGAGAAATCATCAACTACTAGTAATGCATACTTCAAGTCATCAATACTAGAGTTCCTCATAAGTCCAAAACAATCCATTTGAAGAAGCTCAAGATGTTTTGAAGTCTAAAATCATTTTCATGGGTTTGAAAGATTCTTTTGTTTGTTTTCCATATGGACAAGTATCTCAAAGACAATTTTCTCAAAACACATTTTTAGCAATCCTCTAACTAAATCTTGATAGAAAAGTTTGTTCAACAAATCCATGTTCACATGACCAAATCTTTTATGCCAAGAAAATCATTATCATAAGCAACAAGACATTCAAGCTTATCAAGATAAAACACATATTCAAAAATTTGTAAGTGATTGATCAAAATCACAAAATATCATTTTGTCATATAAGTTCGGGCGACCGAACTTATGGTCTACATCCAAACTTCATGTCCAAATATTTTGTAAAGTTTCATAAATATGTTTTTGGCCAAGCAAATGCATAGATATTCAATCATAGCTATATTAATCATTTTATCATGACATATAATCAATTTCAAGAACATATCTACCATGAATTCAATCTCATATCATCAATGTTACCTAATCAACTTCATAAAAGCAATTGACAAGTTATGGTTGGCAAATTTTCAAAGCTAAACAAAATGGATTCTCAACTGAAACTTTGCATGTTAGAATTTTAACTTCTTATTCATTGTCACACAATTGACTAATGCTAATCAAGTTATAGTTCAAATCAGCAATAAGCCACATTTGTTTAAAAAGAAGAAAGAAACCTTTACCAACATTGGTTACTCCAAGAATTCTTCCTTTCTTCTTGTCTCAAAAACAAATCCTTCATTATTTGTCTTGACTTTGATTATGAATGTGATGTTTTATGTTATTCTTTAAGCTAACATCATCAATATACCCCTTTAGTAGTGCTTGAGTTTGAATTGAAGCGTACCTGCAATAAGGAGAAGAAGTATCCTTTGGTACCCATACTTTCTTGGGTCCATGGGGGTTAGTAATAATTCCTTTAACTCTCCAAATAGTTTTAACACCATTTTCTATTTTTCTTTTAACGAAGCACCTAATGGCTTTGTGTCCATGTTTTCCACAATATGTACAACAAGTATGAGGCATTGAACTAGAAGTAGCTTTAACAAAGAAATTTTTATATTTAGGTCCATTATTTACATGATCATAACCAAGACCATTTCTAATAAAAGAGGATCTTTGAGAGCCAAGTATTTTGTCAAGCTTGTCTCTTCCATTTGTAAATTTGTCAATACATAATGTAAGATCATCAACTTTCCTTTTCAAAATTTCATGGTCACTAAGCATTCTTTCAAGAGAAGAAACTTTTGTACAAAGTGCTTTATTTTCAAAAGATATATTTTGTAAAGAAACATTTAAAACTTCTTTTTCAATATTTAAACAATCAATAGATTCAAGAAGCTTTTTATTTTCACAATATAATTTTGAGTTTTCATTCAATAACTCATTAATTTTGAATTTCATTTCCTTATTTCTTTTTGAAACCCTTTTTAATTCTTCATACATTTCAACAAGTAGTTCATTAGGATCATCTACAACATCAACATCATCATCACAACAAGTAGAGGTAGAAGGAGTGGATTGTACCTCATCATTCATTGCCATGAAGCACACATTTGCTCTTTCTTCTTCATGAGTGATTTGAAGTAGCTTCCACATTTCATGAGCGGAATCACATTCCATCACTCTATTGAATTCATTGATGACCAACGCACAACAAAGAATGTTCATTGCTTGGTAGTTTAATGTCATCTTTCTTGAATCACTCTCATCATACTCCTCCATAGGCTTTGGTTCCCTTGTAACTCCATCGGCTTTCAATCTCAATGGCACATAGGGACCTTTCTCAATAATATTCCACAATTCATAGTTAATAGAACAAATGTACATCTCAATCCTAGACTTCCAAAAAATATAATTAGAACCATCAAACAATGGAGATCTATTAGTGGAGGAACCTTCCATATAAGGCAAATTTGATAAACTAGCCATATGATCTTTACTTCTAGGTTGTTAGACCTTAAAAAGAAGACCTTGCTCTGATACCAATTGAAAGACCTAAGAGGGGGGGTGAATTAGGTCTTAGGCTAATTATCAAAATCTTTTCCTGTTTTGCAAATCCTTTGCCTTAATAAAAGCTCTTCTTCAAATTTACAAACTGTAAGTTTATATGTGATTTAATGGTTGAGACAAGATGATCAAACAATATATTCACAACCAATCAATCAACAACTAAGAACAAATAATAATAACATAAGTATGTAAACAAGTAAAGCTATAAATAAATGAACACACGATTTATAGTGGTTCGATCTCTCCAAGATCTACATCCACTACCTTGAGTCCACACTCAAGGATTTCAATCAATCCACTATATGCTCAATTTTAACAATTACATAAGAGGCTAACCACACTATGGTTTTACACTCACAACCTCTTCTAGTAATTATACAAGCAAGGTTCACCCTTCCACAAGGATTTTATATCTAAAGACAACCTCAAGACTAATCTAATCCAAGGCTCACCCTCACACGGGTTTTACACTACAACCTTGATTAATCTAGTCTATGGCTCACCCTTCCACAAAAGGGTTTTATGTCACAAGATAACCTTGCAATTAGCTAGTAGAAAACACAATTGAGATAAGAAAAGAGAGTGTGTAAGATGTTACCACTTTGTTGGTAGATGATTACACAATGTTTCACCTTCACACTTTGTTGCCTTTGGAATCTTGAATTTCAATCTTTGAGCACAAGGCAATTTGAGAGCTTTTCAAGTAATTTTGATGTAAAACAAGTTAGAGCTTGTAGGATTTCTTAAGTTCAAAGTTCTCCTAAAAAATCTGGAGTTTATGGCTTTTATAGAATTCAAAAATCAGTTCAAACGTTCATAAAACGGCTAGTAACGGCTAGTTTCAGAAAATTCGGATGACCGAATTCTGCGTCCGAATTTTTCGGACGACCGAATTTTTTTGCTGCGTCCGAATCTTCTTCCGAATTTCTCTGGAAGAACAGTGACCATGCTGAAGGCCAAAATTCGGACGACCGAATTTTTTGGCTGCGTCCGAATCTTCTTCCGAATTTCTCTGGAAGAATAGTAGCAAACTTTTGCTACAAAATTCGGACGACCGAATTTTTGGACTGCGTCCGAATCTTGCATCCGAATTTTTCAAACTTTGTCAAAACATGTTCAAATCAATTCAAACAAGTTGGAAAACATTCTAGCCTTAAAGATAAGTCATTAAAGATCTTTTATGTGCAAAAAACCATTTATGAAAACTTGATAATTTAGGTAAGTTCAAAACCATTGAAACCATTTAAATCAAGTTTTGTGCTCTCAATTGCAACTCATAGATTCCAAGACTTAAGAGTGTAGGGTTTACAATATTTACCTATTAACCACATGTCACCTACACTTCATGTCTTCAAAGCCTTCATTAATCTTGAACAAACTCTTCAATCTTTAATCACTTTGACATATTTGAGTTGTTCATGCATTGCTAGCTCCAAGGCAATGAGACTTGCTTCCTTCTCAATCCAAAAATCCTATCACAACATACAAGCATATTAGTCCTCATCAATATTTGTCATTAATCAAAACTACATGATTTGCCCTTAGGGCTAACAGTAATGTTCTTTAACTTTTTGCTGCAATGATTTGGAGTAGCTTATTGATTGTAGATGAAGATTACTAACCCACTCTTGTGTATGAATTATAGGCTAATCTTAGAGAAGAAAGGTTGAACAAGTTGAAAGTTATGTTGTGCAATAGTATTCATCTAGAGTATCTCAAATTGATTTTGAGTTCAATGATGCTTTAGTTAATAGAATATGTGGATTGGATGATGAAAGGGACAACTATTACTCTTAACGACAACATTGTTATATCCATGAGTTGTTTACAAATGAAAGGTTTGAAGAGGCATTCACAAATGTTAGAAGATTTAGATCAATTAAGGAAAAGGAAATCAAAGCATTAGATGGTAGATGCTGGGTATTGCATCATATGCTAACCACAATGATCATTCCTAATTTTGGTCATAAGTCTTTGATTGGAAACATGAACATTGTGATCATGCTTGCTTTCCATGAGCAAAGACAAATGAATCTAGGATATATGGCATTGAGACACATGATGGGAGTAAGAAAGACAAAAAACAAGGCTTTTCCTTAGGAAGATTGCTCAGAAAAATATTTAAGCACTTCCAAGTTCAACTCCCTGGAAGAGGGCAAGTTATCAAGAGTGGAAGCTTATACACAAATGAATTTTTAAAGAGGATGTAACTAACTCTTGATGAGGATGGCATACGGAAATCCAAAAGGGAGACCCCCTTGAAGAATGAAAGACAAGAAGAGAGTGAAGATGTAGAAAATGAAGAAGAGGAGGAAGAAGAAGAGGAGAATGAAGAAGAAATTCAAGCAAGAGAAATGAAGATGAAAAGAAGACATGACTAACAAAGTGAGAGGGAGCAACCTCCCTCCAAAAGAAGATTGTTTGAAGATGTGTCAAATCCTCAATGCAACATCAATGTTGAAGAAGATCTTGTTGCATAAAGGATCAATAGAGGAGACACCATTGTTGCCAAGCTGTTTCAAAAGGCTCTAAACAATCACACCAAGGAAATAGAGAAAATGTATAATTTTTTTGAGACTTTTGCGGAAATGGAGAAGATGTATATGTTTTTTGAGACTTTTTCTCCCATGGTCCTTGTAAAGCTTGATGGATTGGAGACAAGATTGAGAAACATAGAAGAGCTCTTAAGGAGAAATTCTCAAAGTAGTAAAGTTGCTTCCAAACCTCAAGAGAGTGAAGAAAAGAAAGATGATGAAGATGAGGAGGAAAAGAATAAGTCGGAAGTAGTAGAAAAAAGTGATGATAATGATGATGATGAAGAGAAAAGTTGAAGTAGTGATGATAATGATAACCATGGGGATGATTTTGAACTACTAGCTGGAGAAAATTACACAAATGATGAAGAGGAAGCTGAAGTCTGGCAGGAAAACGAAGAAGAAGATGATAAGCAATAACAATCTAGTGGAGATGAAGAAGGCAAGCAAGAGGAAGCTATTTAGGAAGGAGGCTTAATGAGCACAAGGAGATGCTCTCGGTTATCCATAACCCCCAAGCCAAACTATACTGGGAAGGAGCCAATAAGTTAGGTCCCCTTCATATTGAACTCAAAGGCAACATGGCTATTTCTACCAATAAATATGGAGTGAAGACCATTAAGAAGATTCATGACTAAGCCTCTCTTAACCTTATTTCTCATTTCATTGCTCTTCTAACTTATATTCATTTACTTAGTATAGCTTATGTATCTTTTAACTCTTTTGTGCAATCACTAGTTTATGTATCTGACATAGTCCATGTATCTTCACATTTCATATTTCTATATCCCTTTCTAGTCTATGTAATGTTTGGTAACATATAATTGTTTCAACTGCAAAATCTCCGCAATAAAATGGTGTTATTGAAAGAAAATTTTGAACTTTACAGAAATTGGCTAGGTCTATACTTTGTGAAAATTCTTCTTCAAAAATATTTTTGGGCCAAAGCCTTAAACACCACATGCTATGATAAATAGAATTCTTTTAAGATCATTTTGAAGAAAAACATCTTTTGAATTCTCTTTTATAAAACGTCTCAAATTGCATATTTTAAAATGTTTGGTTATAAATGTCTTATCTTAAATTCTTGTGATAACTTACTTAAATTTGATAGAAAACCGGATATTGGTATATCTCTTAGCTATTCTTCTAACAAAAAGGCATATAGAGTTTATAATGAAAAGAACCTTATATGATGAGGAAACCATTCATGTTTATTTTGATGAATCTTACATTTATTTGGAAAGAAGAGATGAAGATGATGTAGGTACATCGATGAATAACTATCAAACCCATCTTCAAGCACCAACTTTGGAGGATCATACCAATGAGGAAGAAATGATTGAGCAAAATCAAGATGACCAACCTAGTGGTGACCAAAAGCTCTCAAAGAACTTAAGATATCCAAGAGGCCACCCTAAGGAGCAAATCATTGATGATATCTCCCAAGGAGTAAAAAAAAAATAAGGCGGTATTTTATCAATAACTTTATTCTTTTATCGCATATGAGCCTAAAAGTATTGATGATGCATTGTGTGATGATTTTTGGATTATTGCTATGCAAGAGGAAATAAATATATTTGAAAAATAAAATTTTTTTTCCTAAATCTCATGATCATTCCATTATTGGTACTAAATGGTTTTTAGAAATAAACTTATTGAATCCGGAGAAGTTGTTAGAAACAAGGTTAGACTTGTTGCCTAAGGATTCAATCAAGAAGAAGGAATTGATTATGATGAAACCTTTGTTCCGAATGTAGACTTTAGTTCATAAGAATACTTTTGACTTGTACTTGCTTTAAGTTATTTCAAATGAATGTCAAAAGTACTTTTCTAAATGGTTTTATTGAGGAAGTGATTTATGTGGAATAATCACCCAGTTTTGCTCATGAAAAGTTTCCTAACCATATTTTCAAACTATCCTAAGTTTTGAATGGTTTAAAACTAGCTCCTAGAATTTAGTGTAAAAGATTGAGTAGTTTCCTTCTTTCAAAAGAACTTTCAAGAGGAAAACTGAAACTACCCTTTTTATAAAATCCTCATGCAACAATGATCTATAACTTGTCCAGATATATGATACAATTTTTGGTGCTTCTAATACTTCACTTTGTGATGTGTTTTCCAAGTTGATGCAAAGTAAATTTGAAATAAGCATGATAGGAAAACTCAATTTCTTTCTTGGCCTACAAATCAAGCAAACCAAGAATGGCACTTTCATGAATCATATTAAGGTATAAGCACTTCCATAAGTTTATCAACTATGCATGACAAGAATAAAATGGTTTCATAGGAATAGTCAACTCTATTTGACTGCAAGTAGAGCCAATATTATATTTGTCATGTGCTTGTGTGCTAGATTTCATCTTGTCCTAAAGAGTTTCATTTGAATGCTATTAAACACATTCTCTATTACCTTATTGATACCCTAAGTGATTGTGGTCTATATTTCAAATGTGTGGCTATGTTATGTGATAACACTAATGCAATAAATTTGATCATTATACTATTCAACAAACTAGGACAAAGCATATAGAGATCATACTTCATCTCATTAGAGATTACTCTACTAAGGGTAATACTTGTTTAAAGTATATTTGCATTAATGAACAAATTAATAATACCATTAATAAGCCATTGGCTGAAGAAAGGTTTGACCAATCTTAGATGAAACTTAGGTATTTCAAAATTCAATAACTATTCAAGTGTTGTAGCTTCAGGTGAGGACAAAGCCAAAGAAAGAGAAGGAGGATCAGTGATCAATGAACCAAGGACGGTTCATGTTTTGCAAAGCATGTCATGGCTGGATAGTTTTGTCACAGTGGAGGCTACTATTGAACTTGATAATTGGACAAAAGGGAACCATATGATAAATCCAAGTCACAAGGTGGATGTCATCAAACTATTCAAAATGGGTAATATACTCTCATTTTTAAATGATGCGAGCTGGACTAGTTTGCTTATGTTTGATGAATGCTATTACCTTCCTTAGTTTATGAAGTTTATGCAAATATTAAGGAAGAAAGAGTTGAGCAAGTTGGTAATAAAGCTATTCAGTGGTATTCTTCTAGAATATCACAAGTTGATTTTTGAGATTGATAATGCATTGCTCAATAGAATTTGTGATGTTGAGGATGTTAGGTTTAGGCATTATTCTTCCGGGGAACATTGTTTTATAAGTAAGTTATACTCACATGTAAGGATTGAAAATGCCTGTACAAATGGTAGAAGCCTCAAGACCATAAAGAAGAGAAAATTGAACATGAGGGGGATAATGTAGTTCAATGGTATTCCTCTAGAGTATCTCAAGTAGACTTTGAGTTCAATGATGCCTTAGTGAACAAAATTTGTGAAGTATATGATAATGGGGCAAGGTATTACTCATTGGGACAGCATTGCTTTATTCATGAATTGTTCACAAATGAAAGATTTGAAGAGGCTTTCACAAATGGTAGACAATTTAGGTCCATTAGGAAGGGTTATGCATCACATGATTACCACCATGATCATCCCTAATTTTGGACATAAATCATCCGTTGGAAATATGCCTATGGTGATTATGCTTGCCTTACTTGAGCATAAACTTTGGATTCATGCATTGAAGCATATGATTAGTGCAAGAAAAACAGCCAACAAAGCCTTACCATATGGGAGATTATTAACAAGGATCTTCAAACACTTCCAAGGCAAACTTCCTGTAAGAGGACAAACTTTCAAGAGTGGAGAAATCTACACTAATGATTCTCTTAAAAGTATGCAGTTAGTTCTTGATGAGGATGGAATATGGAGAACAAAAGAAGAAACTCTTTTAAGAAGAGAAGAGGTTGAGGAAGAAGAAGATGAAGAAGAAATATTGGTAAGGGAAATGAAGACAAAGAGGAGGCATGACTCATCTAGTGAGGGGGAGCAACCTTCCACAAAAGAAGACTATTTGAAGAGGTATTCTCTATTGAAGGAAAAGAAGTTGACGATGATAATCTCACTAGAGGTGATATCATAGTTGCCAAGGTATTTCAAGAGACATTGAACAGCCATGTAAAGGAAATAAAGAAGATGGACAAATTCTTCAAGTCTTTTGCTCTGATGATTCTTGGCAAGTTTGATGGTTTAGAAGCTAGAGTCAAGAATATGGAAGAAGACTTGAGAAAGATTTCTCAAGTAGTTTTAAATGGTGCAAGTTCCTATAAAGCCAAAGAAGAAGAAATGAAAGAAGATGAGAAAGAGAACAGTGAAGAGAAAAATGAAGAAGATCAAGAAGATAATATGGGTGGAGATGACAGTAATAAAGTTGACAGTAATAATAGTGAAAATTGAAATGACTATCAATTTATTGCTAAAGAAGAAGACAAAAGATGAAGGAAAAGGCAGTGAAGCATCCCAAGAAGAAGAAGAATATGACAATGAAGAACAAAGCGATAGAGCTCAAGAGAACAAGCAAGAAGAAGGAGGTGAAGGGAGTTTAACAAAGTCAAATCACAAATCGATCACCAATTTCCTTCAGCCAAGGGAGGAGGAAAATGTGGTTCAAAGAAAGAAGATCCAAAGATCCTCTCGATTGGTAACTTTCCAAAGCACAACTACACGAGCAAGGAGTCAGCAAATGAAGGAGCCCATCATATAGAGATCAAGGAGACATGGCCATCATAACAAACAAATTTGGAAGTGAAGACCATGAAGCGCATCCAAGACTAAGCATTTCTATCCCTAAACTCTATTTTGATGCTTATTTTAGCTTATGCATTGATAAACAAGTTATGCTTTAATATTGAAATTTACTTGTGTCTTTCTAGTCATGATAATATTTTGAAGCTCAATATGTGAAATCTTTGTGATAAGAGCTTCTTTTGTTTCACTTTTGTTGTCCAAGTACTCTTACCCCAAGTTTAATCGTTGCTAAAAAGGGGGAGAAGAAGTTGATAATATATTGTTTATTGTATTATTATTGAGATACTACATAATGCTTATTCCTGTTAGGATGATAATTATTTGACCAGAGAATTGCTGAATATTGCAAATATACAGTTTATGAGAGTTGGCTAATATATTACTAAATTGCCAAATGAGGTTTAGTCCATATACTGCTTATATGTGATACATGTTTTCTCAATTTCATTAACCCCATCTTTGATTGATGACAAAAGGGGGAGAAGAAATGTGATGACAAAATGTGTGATAATGTGAAGTAGCAGTGAAATTCCTCATGCATCTCTGAAAATCCATGTGTATGTCAATAGGGAGAAAGAATGATGACTGCAAAAATATGCTATGTGCTTGTTGTATTGTAATGTGCTTGCTGTAAATGTGCTATGTATGAGTGCTATAGGTTGAAATGTAAAATAAATGTGTATTGTGCAAATATATGGTTGCATTTGAAATTTAAATTGAAAATGATTGTTTTCTGAGATTTTGAAAATAGTTGAGTTGAGATTTTCATCATGGTTCTTGACTTGACCTATGACTTTAAGTTACATCATGAAAACAATTAAATACATGAGTTTTGTGGTTTTGCAAAGCTAAATTGAGTGTTATTGTGGCTATACATATTTGAGTACTTCTATAGTTCATTTGAAAATGTAAAATCACCTTTTCAAACTTGTTGACAAAAATTTGGACTTGAAATTCGGATGCAGACAAACAATTCGGATGCATCAAGATCTTCTTGTAAAAAATGTTTTTCATATTGTTCAAATTGTTTGAAAACTGTCTTAATCCTCCCTATCATATTTGAACAATCTTAGAAAAGCTTATTTTCAAAAATAGAAGCTGTTATCTCACATATTTTACAATTTGGAATTGAAAGCTCAAAATTTGGATGCATGATTTAAAAATTCGGATGCATGATTTAAAAATTCGGATGCATGTTTTAGAAATTCGGATGCATGCATATTTTGTTGCCAAAACATGCTCTTTTGTTGTTCAAACTGATCCAAATATATTTTAATCTCTTCCATTATGTTTGAACAACCTTAGGAACACTTTATTTTACTTCAAACATTCATTATATTGAATTTATTGCAGTTTGGACTTAAGATCAAAAAATTCAGATGCAAGGTTTAAAAATTCATATGCATGTTCTGAAATTCGGATGCATCCATATTTTGTTGCCAAAATGTGCTCTTTTGTTGTTCAAATTGATTCAAACATATTTCAATCTCTTCTACTATGTTTGAACAATCTTAGGAAAGCTTATTTTCAAAAATTGAAGCTTTCATTTCACTTAATTTATAGTTCGGACTTGATATGTCAAAATTCGGATGCATAGTATCTCAAGTCCAAAGTTGTTGAAAAATGAGCACAATCTAAGGGGGAGCATTGTTAAACTTTTACAACCTTTAAAACCTCTCTTAGAAGTTTTCTTAATGCTTAAATGCTATATCTTCTATCCTAGTTGTTGGAAGGAAGGAGGCAAATAGAGGTTGGTTGGGTCATAGACTCATATTGAGCCTTTTGCATGTCAATGTGCTAAATTGGCTATTATCCATCATTGACATAAATGCTTCTTTGTACTACATTGTTTAAATTCATCACATTTTGCATCAAAGTTTGTCATCTTCAAAAAGGGGGAGATTGTTAGCCCTAAGGGCAAATCATATTAGTTTTGAATAATGACAAACATTGATAAGGACTAAAATGCTTGTATGATGTGTGATAGGATTTTTGGATTGAGAAGGAAGCAAGTCTCATTGTCTTGGAGTCACAATGCAAGAACAACTCTACCGTGCCAAAGGTGATTGAAGATTGAAGAGTATGTTCAAAAAGAGTGAAGGCATTGAAGACTTAGAGTGTAGAGTTTTTATGTTAAATAGGTATATTTTTCTGTAAACTCTACACTTGTATGTCTTGGTTTCATTTGAATGCATGAGAGAGCATAAAACTTATTTTTGAAATGATCTTAAATGAACTTTGTGTTAACAAGTATGTTTTTGGAATCTAAAATGATCTTAAAAAGATTTTGTGTAATCAAAATGTTTTTGGTAAGGGTTTTTGTATCTAAATGTGTTTAAATGATGTGTCCATTCATGAAAAACGTTTTCAATGTTATTAACATTGATTTGAACAAGTTTTGACAAAGTTTTAAAATTTTGGATGCAAGTTTGGTCGTCCAAACTTTGGAAATGGTACTGTGCTTCCAGAGAATTTCGGACGCAAGATCGGACACATGGAGAAAAGTTCGGACGTCTAAACTTTCTCTGATAAGCATGGTCACTGTTTTTCCAGTGAATTTCAGACGCAAGTTCGGACGCATAAGGAAAAGTTCGGACGTCCGAACTTTTCCAGACAGCTTGGCACAGTAAAATTCGGACGCAAGTTCGGACGCATAACAGAAAGTTTGGACGTACGAACTTTACTGTTAATAGCCGTTACTAGCCATTTTATGACCGTTTTAACTGATTTTTGAATTCTATAAAAGCCATAAACTCCAGATTTTTTAGTAGAACTTTGAACTTAAGAAATCCTACAAGCTCTAACTTGTTTTACATCAAAATTACTTAAAAAGCTCTCAAATTGCCTTGTGCTCAAAGATTGAAATTCAAGATTCCAAAGACAACAAAGTGTGAAGGAGAAACATTGTGTAATCATCTACCAACAAAGTGGTAACATCTTACACACTCTCTTTTCTTCTCTCAATTGTGTTTTCTACTAGCTCATTGCAAGGTTATCTTGTGACATAAAATCCTTTTGTGTAAGGGTGAGCCATAGACTAGATTAATCAAGGTTGTGGTGTAAAACCCGTTTGTGGGTGAGCCTTTGATTAGATTGGTCTTTAGGTTGTCTTTAGATATAAAATCCTTGAGGAAGGGTGAACCTTGTTTGTATAATTACTAAAAGAGGTTGTGAGTGTAAAACCATTGTATGGTGAGCCTCTTGTGTAATTGTCTAAATTGAGCATAAAGTGAATTGGTTGAAATCCTTGAGTGTGGACTCAAGGTAGTGGATGTAGATCTCGGAGAGATCGAACCACTATAAATCGCGTGTTCATTTATTTATAGCTTTACTTGTTTACATACTTATGTTATTATTATTTGTTCTTAAGTGTTGATTGATTGGTTGTGATTTTATTGTTTGATCATCTTGTCTCAACCATTGAATCACATATAAACATATAGTTTGTGAATTTGAAGAAGAGCTTTTATTAAGGCAAAGGATTTACAAAATAGGAAAATATTTTGATAATTAGCCAAAGACCTAATTCACCCCCCTCTTAGGTCTTACACTTGACAAAGATGAAAAAGGTAAAAATGTTGATGAGAAATCCTATAGAGGTATGATTGGATGCTTACTCTATCTCGCAGCAAGTAGACCAGATATTATGTTTGATGTGTGCTTATGTGCTTATTTCAATCTTGTCCTAAAGAATCTCATCTAATTTCTGTCAAACGTATTTTTCGTTATTTGATTGATACATATGACTATGGTCTTTGGTTTTTAAAATCTTCATCTTTTGAACTAATTGGATATTCAGATGCTGACTATGCTGGGTGCAAAGTTGACCGTAAAAGTACAAGTGGTCATTGTCAATTTCTTCGTAGTTGTCTTGTGTCTTGGTATAGTAAAAAGCAAGCTTGTGTGTCATTGTCCACTGTTGAAGCTGAATACATAGCTACCGGCAGTTGTTGTGCTCAATTATTATGGATGCAACATACCTTACTTGATTATGGTGTTAAATTCAATTGTGTGCCTATACTATGTGATAATACTAGTGCTATCAATTTGAGCATAAATCCAATTCAACATTCTAGGACAAAACATATAGAAATAAAGCATCATTTCATTCGTGATCATGTTGCTAAAAAGGACATATGTTTAGAGTATATAAATACAAATGATCAAATTGCTGACATATTCACAAAGCCTTTGGCTGAGGAAAGGTTTAATCATTTAAGAAGGCTTTTAGGGATTGTAAAATTCAATTACTAATATGTTTGTTTAAGAGTGACAAAAGCAGAAAAATTTGGATGCATTGAGTGAAAATGGAACATTCAAACTTTGACAGAAAATTCTGGACAGAAAAGTTTGGACGCATGTTCGGACGCATGACAGAACGTTTGGACGTCCGAACTTTCTGAAACTAGAGAAACAGAGAAGTTCGGACGCATGTTAGGACGCAGACCAAAAAGTTTGGTCATCCGAACTTTGCGGTTACAGCGGTTTTTTAAGAAACCGACTAGCCGTTACTCACATAATTTAACATCCGAATTCTCTCATTTTCAAAATTTCTCTCTACCAACTCGCGTCCAAAATAAATACCTCTGTGATTTCACCATTTTCACATCAAAACACTTGGATTTTTGAATTCCTAACCCTATATACCTCTCAAAACTCACTGCTTTTCTGTTAGAGAATTGAAATAGCAAGAACAAAAGGAGCCAATGTTGAAAAAGGAAAAGGGAAGGCAAAGGTCAGTGAAAGAGGATTAACTCACCATGAAACAAGAAGAATTAGGGTTCCTCAATCATCATAGGAGCAGACAAGTTTATCTCAATCAAAGTTGCATCAGAATTTGAAGATTAGAACAAGAAATCAAGGAAAATCATCCCAGGAAACAGAGTTGATTTTGAAAAACTCACCAATATGGGTAGTGTCATATCTTTATTTGGTGATATTGGCTGGAGTAGTTTGTTGAATATTGATGAAGAATATTATCCTTCTCTTGTATATGAATTCTATGCTAATCTGAGAGAAGAAAGAATAGAATATGAAAGAGAAGATGTTAATCAATGGTATTCATCTAGAGTATCTCAAATAGATTTTGAATTTATTGATGCATTGGTGAATAGAATCTGTGGAGTGAGTGATGTTGGTGCAAAATATTATTCTATGGGATAACATTGCTATGAAAGAGAATTGTTCACTAATGCTAGATTTGAAGAGGCATTTACAAATGGCAGAGAGTTTAGGACAGTTAAGGAAAGAGAAATTAAAGCCCTGGATGCAAGGAGAAGATTTATGCATCATATGATAACTACCATGATTGTTCCTAACTTTGGACACAAAACATTTGTGGGAAACATTCATATGGTGATTATGCTGGCTTTGCATGAGCATAGAAGATTATACTTTTGATATATGGCATTGAAGCATATGTTTGGGGCTAGAAAGATTGATAACAAGGCTTTACCATATGGAACTCTTCAAACATTTTCAAGTCAAACTTCCTGCTAGAGGATAGAATTTTAAAAGAGGTCAGATTTATACAAATGACTCTCTCAAAAGAATGCAATTAACCTTGGATGATGAGGGAGTATGGAGAACTAGAAGAGAGACTCCTCCAAGGAGAGTTGAAGCAGAGGAAACAAAAGAAGAAGAAGATGATGAGGCAGAAACATGGGCAAGAGAGATGAAGACTAAGAGAAGACATGATTCAACAAGTGAGGGGAAGCAACCTCCCTCCAAAAGAATACTCTTTGAAGAAGAGCCAATTTCACAATCACATTCTTTTGCTGGAGAAGGTACCAGTGCTGAAGAGATTTCAAGAGAAAATAAGATTCAAGAAGCACTAAACAACCACATGAAAGAAATGGAGAAAATGCATAAATTCTTTGAAACATTTGCTCCTATGGTGCTTGGAAAACTGGATAGTTTGGAGAATAGAGTCAAGCACATTGAGAAAATATTGACAAGAAATCCTCAAAGTGGTGAAGGGCCTTCTAGAGCACAAGAGGAAAAGGATGATGAGCATGATGAAGATAGTAAGAAAAGTGAAGAAGGTAGTGACAGTGATGATGAAGATGATGATGGTGATCAAGGGAGTGACAATGATCAGGTCATGGAGTCTCAAGGAGGAGATCAAGGATTGCAGCAAACTGGAGTCAGTCAATTGGGAAGTCAAATTGCAAGAGCAAAATAGTGACTCCATCTGATCAAGCATTTGGCCATGGAAGAGTCAAACATGTTGTTGTCAAGAAGAAACTGAGAAAGGACTCTCCATAACATCCAAAGACTAAGCACATATTCACTCTCATCTTCATTTACTGTTTTTATTTATTATGAACATTTACTAGTTGTTTTCTATTATTTCTCTGTTTTTGCACTTTAACTTTTTGAACTTTATCACTAGTTTTTTAATATGGCCTATGTAATAGTTTCTTTTTATGAAGCTCAATGATGAAACCTTAGTGTTGAGAGCTTCCTTTAGTAATTTTTTTAGTCTCATTTTCATTTTCCCATCTTTGAGTGATGACAAAAGGGGGACAAGAAATGTTGATGGCAAAAATGTGTGAAAATGTTGAATTCTATGTGTGATGAAACTGAGTATTATATGGATGTTTTCTGATGTGTGAAAATGTTGAATTCTGTGTGTGATGAAACTGATTATTATATGGATGTTTTCTGAGTTTTTGTAAATGGCTAAGTTGTTCTTGACTTGTTATTTTATGAAAACAATAGAATGCATAAGTTATGTTTATTGTCAAAAATTTTGGATTTAAAATTCGGATGCATCAAGTTCTTTTTGCAAAAAATTTTGTTTTGTTGTTCAAATTTCTTGAAACCTATTCTAATCCTTTTTATCATATTTAAACAATCTTATAAGAGCTTGTTTTCAAAAATTAAATTTGTTATCTCACACAATTTACAGTTTGGACTTGAAAGCTTAAAATTTGGATGCATGTTTCAGAAATTCGGATGCATGCATATTTTGTTGCCAAAAATATTCTCTTGTTGTTCAAATTGATCCAAATATGTTTTTAATCTCTTCTAATATGTTTGAACAACCTCAGGAAAGCTTATTTACAAAATTTGCAGCTTTCATTTTACCTATTTTAAAGTTTGGACTTGATATGTCAAAATTTAGATGCTTAGCATTTCAAGTCCAAAGTTGTTGAAAAATGAGCACAATCTAAGGGGGAGCATTGTTAAACTTTTACAACCTTTAAAACCTCTCTTAGAAGTTTTCTAAATGCTTAAATGCTATATCTTCTATCTTTGTTGGAAGGAAGGAGGTTAATGGAGGTTGGTTGGGTCATAGGCTCATATTGAGCCATTTGAATGTCAAAGTGCTAAATTGTTATTATTTATTCTTGACATCAATGCTTCTTTATATTACGTTGTTTAAATCCATCACATTTTGCATCAAAGTTTGTCATCATCAAAAGGGGGAGATTGTTAGCCCTAAGGGAAAATCATATTAGTTTTGAATAATGACAAATATTGATGAGGACCAATGTGTTTATATGTTGAGTGATAGGATTGATGGATTGAGAAGCATGAAGTCTTATTGCCTTTAAATCACAATGCAAGAACAACTTTACTATGCCAAAGGTAATTGAAGATTGAAGAGTATGTTCAAAATGATTGAAGGCATTGAAGACTTAGAGTGTAGAGTTAGTATGCTAAATAGGTATATTTTTATGTAAACTCTACACTTGTATGTCTTGGATTCATTTGAATGCATGAGAGAGCACAAAAATTGTTTTTGAAATGATTTTAAATGAACTTTGTGATAACAAGTATGTTTTTGAAATCTTAAATGATCTTAAGAAGATTTTGTTTGATCAAAATGTTTTGGTAACGTTTTTTGTGTTTAAATGTGCTTAAATAATGTATCCATTCATGCAAAATGTTTTCAATGTTATTAACAATGATTTTGAAAGATTTGACAAAATTTGATAATTTTGGATGCAAGTTTGGTCGTCCAAACTTTGGAAATGGTTACTGTGCTTCCAAAGAATTTTGGATGCAAGTTCGGAAGAATGGAGAAAAGTTCGGACGTCCAAACTTTCTCTGATAAGCATGGTTACTGTTTTTCTAGACAATTTCAGACTAATGTTCGAACGCATAAGGAAAAGTTCGGACGTCCGAAATTTTCCAGACAGCTTGGCAAAGTAAATTTCAGACGCAAGTTCAGATGCATAGCAGAAAGTTTGGACGTCCGAACTTCACTGTTACTAGCTGTTTTATAGCTGTTGCATTTGATTTTTCACATCTATAAAAGCTATAAACTTCAGATTTTTTGTAGGTCTTGAATCTTTATGAACTCTAAGCATTCCCAAACTTAACAATTAATCCTATCCACCATTCAAGAACTAAACATATTGAAATTAAGCATCACTTTTTCGTGATCAAGTTGCTAGTTAGATTATGTTTGCTCTAATGAGCAAATTGCTGACATTTTCACTAAGTCATTGGCCGAGGAAAGGTTTCTCTATCTAATAAAAAGCTTAGGAATATCAAAATTCTATTACTAATGTGTGCATTCAAGTGTTGAAAAAATAGGTAAAATTTGGACGTGGTATTTGGATGCATGCCCTTAAATTCGGTTGTCCAAACTAGCTCTCTGAAGATTTTAGATAGAAAAATTCAGACACAAGTTCAGATGCATGACCAGAAATTCAGCCATCCAAATTAAGCAATTTCAGCTCTTTTAAAGGAGTTCGTATGGTAGATTTATTCATTTCTTTTAAACTCCGTCAACCAAACCACCCTCTCCTCTCTCAAAACCCATCAAACCCACCTATGTTCAAACTCAATTTTCACTCTCATTTCACTATTTTCTCTTGAAATCCTCCATATTTTTGCACTCTTAACCTTTTATTTCCTCTAAATTTCCCTTTATATCATAAAAATACAACATTGGCAGATCAAAGAGAGCAAGTATTAGCAAAGGAAAGTACAATGGAAAGCAAGTAGATAGTGGGTTGATCATAAATGAACCAAGACAAATTCAGATTCCTCAAGCTTCCTTCAAAATTGATCATTTCATCTCAACCAAGGCTGGGGTTGAGTTTGAAGATTGGAGCAAGAAGAATAAAAAAATCATCCCCGTGCATAAAGTAGATTTGGAGAAGTTCACTGGTATGGATGCTGTATTATCCCTCTTCAGTGCTCTTGGTTGGATTAGCTTTTTAGTTGTGGATGATGATTATTACCCTTCCCTTGTTTATGAATTTTATGCTAATCTTAAGGAAGAAAGGATAGAGCATGTTGGTGATGAGATTGTGCAGTGGTACTTATCTAGAGTATGATAAATTGAGTTTGAATTCTATGATGGTTTATTGAACCGTATTGTGGGCTAGTTGATGATGGGATTAGATACTAACCTTCGGGACAACATTGCTATATTCATGAAATCTTCACTTATGAGAGGTTTGAAGTGGCATTTGCAAATGAAAGATCTAGAAATGTGAAGAATAAGGAGATCAAGGAACTAGATGCTAGAGGACGTGCTTTGCATCACATGTTGACTACTATGATCATTCGTAACTTCGGGCACAAGTCATATGTAGGGAATGTTCATATGGCAGTCATGCATACACTTCATGAGCATTGGAGGATGAATTTTGGTTACATTCTCTTGAGACATATGATGAGCACAAGGACAACGGAAAATAAGGCATTACCATATGGAAGATTGCCTACGAAGCTCTTCAAGCACTTCAAAGTCAAACTTCCTGAGAGATGATTAACAATCAAGAGTGGAAACATCTACAAAAATTAATCCCTCAAGATAATGCAACTATCTCTTGATGAAGATGGAATATGGAGAACCAAGAGGGAGACTCCATCAAGAAAGAAAAGTAAGAAAATAGTGAAGAAATTGAGATTCAAGAAGAAGAAGAAGAGGATGAGGAAGAAATTCGAGCAATGGAAAGAAAAACAAGAAGAATAAATTACTCACCTAGTGAGAGGGAGAAACCTCCCTCCAAGAGGAGACTATTTGAAGGAAGGAAAACTCCTCAATCCCACTCCAAAGAGGTGGAAGACTTCACTGGTAAGGAGATCACTCGTGGAGGCACCATTGTTGCCAAAGTCTTCCATGATGCCCTCAACAACCATGCCAAGGAGATGGAAAAGATGCATTAATGCTTTGAAGCTTTTGCTCCCATGATACTTGGTAAACTTGATGGACTAGAAGAGAGAGTGAAGAATATTGAAGATCTATTAAAGAAAAGCTCTCATGATGGTAAAGGTACACGTAAGGCTCAAGAAAATGAAGAGAAAGATAAATGATAAATCTAGTAGTTTTGATTAATGACAAGCATTGATAAGGACTAATTCATATGCTAATTGTATTCAATACACACATTAGTTATTAAATTTTGCAATACCCAAACTTCTTCTAAGATAGCAAAACCTTTTTTCTGCCAAAGCCTTGGTAAATATATCTACAATTTGATCATTGGTAGTCACATAGTCCAAACAAATATCACCTTTAGCTAAATGATCTCTAATGAAATGATGCTTGATCTCTATATGCTTAGTTTTAGAATGTTGAATGGGATTTATGCTTAAATTTATTGCACTAGTATTATCACATAAAACAGGCACACATTTGAAATCTATGCCATAATCAAGAAGAGTGTGCTTCATCTATAGCACGTGAGCACAACTACTAGCTACAATATATTCTGCCTCGGCGGTAGATAATGATACACGTGCCTGTTTCGTACTATACCATGATACAAGACAACTACCAAAAACTTGACAATGACCACTTGTATCCGGCATAGTCGACATCTGAATATGCAACAAGGTCAAAAGAGGAGGATTTTGAATACCAAAGACCATAATCAAAGTAACAAAATGAGACTCTTTAGGACATAAGCATACTCATCTTTATCGAGTTTGGTTGATGAACTCGTTGGAGTGCTTATACTTTTTGCTTGGTCCATACCAAACCTTTTCAAGAGCTCCTTGGTGTACTTGGATTGATTTATGAAGGTGTCATCCTTGGTTTACTTGATTTGTAGCCCAAGAAAGAAATTGAGCTCCCTCATCATGCTCATTTCAAACTCAATTTTGCATTAACTTGGAAAATTCCTCACAAAGTGAAACATTAGTAGCTCCCAAAATGATGTCATCAACATATATTTGCAGTATAAGCTTATGTCTAAAAACCCATTTTGTACCAGTAACAGGGTAATGAAGGGGTCTAGGGAGAAGAATCCAAACTTTGTTTCTTTCAAATTGATTTAATACCTCTTGCATGGCTACAATCCAAAAATCATCACATAATGCATCATCAATATTTTTAGGCTCAATGTGAGATAGAAGTGCAAAATTATCAGTGAAATACCTTCTTGAGATACATCACCAACGATTTTCTCCTTTGGCTGACCTTTTCCATATCTTAGATCCTAAAGTAGGTCTTGGTGATCACCACTAGGTTGATTGTCTTGTTCTCGCTCAATTAATTCTTCTTCATTGGCATGATCTTCCAAGGTTAGAGCTTGAAGAGGAGCTTGATTTTCATTCATGGATTTACCTATATCATCATCAACTTTTCTATCCAAGTAAATGTTAGATTTATCAAAGCTCACATGTATGGTTTCCTAAACACATAAGGTTTTTTTATTGTAAACTCTAAAAGCTTTCTTGTTAGAGAAATAACCAAGAAATATCCTTCCTCCGATTTTCTATCAAAATTTTCCAAGTTGTCACTCATATTCAATATGAAGCGCTTACAACCAAACACTTCAAAATAGGCAACATATGGTATTCTATCAAATAGAATTTCAAAATGTGTTTTTCTCAAAAATGGTCTCAAAAGAACTCTATTCATAACATTGCATGCGGTGTTTATAGCTTCAGCCCAAAAGTATTTTGGCAAAGAATTATCACAAAGCATAGACCTAGCTATTTATTGTAAAGTACGAATTTTCCTTTCAAACATTCCATTTTGTTGAGGTGTTTTGGCAGCTGAAAAGTTGTGAACAATACCATTTTTTCACAAAGTTTGGTAAAATCTTGGTTATGAAATTCTCTCCCATTGTCACTTCTAATGGAAATCAATTTGCAATCAAGGGAGGGTTGAACCTTTTTGAAAAGTTTTACAAATTCATGAAATGCTTCATCTTTTTGAGATAGAAAGAGTACCCAAGTGAATCTTGAAAAATCATCAACAGTTACATATGCATATTTCTTAGAACCAAGACTAGTGGTCATCATTGTTCCAAATACGTCCATAAGAACAAGTTCAAGGGTATTTTATGTTGAAACCACTTTCTTCGGTTCGAAAGATGTTTTTGTTTGTTTTTCGTATTGGCATGCATCACAAAGGCGATTTTCCTCAAAATGCATTTTTGGCAATCCTCTCACCAAATCTTGAGAGGAAAATTTGTTCAACAAATCCATGCTCACAGGACCTAGTCTTCTATGCCAAAGAAAACCATCATTATCATCAATGGCAAGACACTTAACATCATTTGCAACAAGTTCATCAAGGTATAGTACATATAGATTCCCAATTCTATTTGCAACAAAAATAATTTTCCCACTCACACTATCAAGAATGGTACATGTATAGCATTTAAACTCAACTTTACAACAATTATCACATATTTCAAGTCATCAATGAGTAAGACTTGTTTAATTAGAGGGGATGATCCTTTACCAATGCTACCTACACCAAGAATTCTTCCTTTCGCCTTGTCACCAAAAGTGACAATTCCATCACTTGTAGCTTGAAATTCACTAATGAGAGAGTCATTCCCTGTCATATGCCTTGAGTAACCACTTTAAGGCACTTGATTTTGGGGAATATGTACCTACAACAAATGAGAGGAAGTGACTTTTGGTACCCACATCTTCTTAGGTCCAAGGGGGTTAGTGATAGTACACTTAGCTCTCCAAATAGTTTTAACACCACTCTCAACCTTTCTTTTTATTAAACACCTAGTCACTTTATGGCCTTTTCTACCACAATATGTGCAACATGAATGTAGCATTGATAAAATAATTTTTTTATTTTGAACCATTGTTGACATGATTGTATCCAAAACCATTTTTAACAAAAGGGGATCTTTGAAATCCAAGAAGCTTGTCAAGATTATCTCTGCCATTTGTAAATTTTTCTACACATAAGTGAGATCATCAACTTTCTTTTTTAACACATCATAATCCACAATCATTTTTCTAAGGAAGATATTTTGGCACAAAGGGATTCGTTCTCAATAGCCATATTTTGTAAAGTAACATTTAAAACTTCTTTCTCAATATTCAAACAATCAATGGATTCAAGAAGGTTTTTGTTATAACAAAACAATTTTGATTTGTCCTTCAATAAATTTTTAATTTTGAATCTCATTTCTTTGTTTCTTTTTGAAACCTTCTTTAATTCACTATACAAATCTACAAGTAATTCACTAAGATCATCAATATCATCATCACAATGTGTAGAGGTTGACAAAGGGCATGGTACGAGAGATTGACAAAGTTTATATTAAAAAGAGGCTACAACAGAGGAAGAGTTGATAAAACTATGCTCATCAAACGGCTGAACACGTATGTTATGATGGCACAAATTTATGTTTGTTGATATTGTGTTTGGCTGAACCTTAACACAACTCATAAAGGAGTTTGTTAAACTCTAGAAAACAAAATTTGAGATGAGTATGGTAGGTGAACTTACCTTCTTTCATGGTTTGTAGGTTAAACAATTAAAAGATGGGATCTTTATTTCACAAACCAATAATTCATTTAATTTGGTTGATAAAGGATGACAAAGGCCAATCAGTTGATCAACACATGTATAGAAGCATTATTGAAGGCTTGTTATACTTAACAACAAGCAGACCGAACATGTCTTATAGTGTTGGAGTATGTGCAAGATATTAATCAGTCCAAAAAGAGCCACATTTGAAGGCTATCAAATGCATTCAGAAGTATGTCGATCAAGCAAAGGAGTATATTATCTATTTCAGCAAAGACTCAAACACTCATCTTATTGGCTATAGTGATGCTAATTGGGTTGGTAATTGTGATGATAGGAAGAGTAATTCTAGAGGATATTTTTATCTTAGTAATAATCTTGTGTCATTGTACAGTAAAAAACAGAATTCTATTTTTCTATCAAGAGCAGAACCATAATATATTGTAGGTACTCAGCTGTTGTGGGTGAAGCAAATGATAAATGACTATGGATTGACTCAAAAGGAGTTGGTGATGTATTATGAAAATAAAAGTTCTATAGATATCTCATAAAATCTAGTTCAACACAGTAGAAGAAAGTACATTGACATATGTCATCACTTTATCAGGGAGCTTGTTGAACAAATATTTTTATCATTGAGTATGTTGCAACACAAATGCAGCTGGAAAATATCTTAACAAAACCTATTGATACATCAAGATTTGAGGAATTAAGAAGTGCACTAGGATTATGCAGTTTATAAAAGGAATTAAGAAGTGTATTTTGCTGTAAACAGTTTTTTTAATTTTTTGCATTTATCTCTTTTCAGAAAAATTTGAAAAAAATCACAAAAATAGGTTGGAGTTTGAAAACTCATTAGGGAAGTTATGAAAGACAGTTTGGGAACTGCAAAAGGCAAACAGTTATGTTGAAGAATTAAGTTCTAGTCATTATTGTTAGCCCTAAGGGCAAATCATATTAGTTTTGAATAATGACAAACATTGATAAGGACTAAAATGCTTGTATGTTGAGTGATAGGATTGATTATTTGAGAAGCATGAAGTCTTATTGCCTTGGAGTCACAATGCAAGAACAACTCTACCATGCCAAAGGTGAATGAAGATTGAAGAGTATGTTCAAAAAGAGTGAAGGCATTGAAGACTTAGAGTGTAGAGTTTTTATGTTAAATAGGTATATTTTTCTGTAAACTCTACACTTGTATGCCTTAGTTTCATTTGAATGCATGAGAGAGCATAAAACTTGTTTTCGAAATGATCTTAAATGAACTTTGTGTTAACAAGTATGTTTTTTGAATATAAAATGATCTTAAAAAGATTTTGTGTAATCAAAATGTTTTTTGTAAAGGTTTTTGTATCTAAATGTGTTTAAATGATGTGTCCATTCATGTCAAACGTTTTTAATGTTATTAACATTGATTTGAACAAGTTTTGGCAAAGTTTAAAAAAGTTTGGATGCAAGTTTGGTCGTCCAAACTTTGGAAATGGTACTTTGCTTCCAGAGAATTTCGGACGTATGGAGAAAAGTTCGGGCGTCCAAACTTTTTCTGATAAGCATGGTCACTATTTTTCCAGAGAATTTCGGACGCAAGTTCGGATGCATAAGGAAAAGTTTGGACGTCCAAACTTTTCTAGACAGCTTGGCACAGTAAAATTCGGACGCAAGTTCGGACGCATAACAGAAAGTTTGGACGTCCGAACTTTACTGTTACTAGTCTTTACTAGCCATTACTAGCCGTTTTATAGCTGTTGCATTTGATTTTTCACATCTATAAAAGCTACAAACTTTAGAATTTTTAAAACCCTTGAATCTTTATGAACTCCAAGCATTCCAAAAGCTTTTAGCAAACTTCAAAGCTCTCTTGTCTTGTGCATTCAATTGATCAATCCAAAGACAACAAAGTGTAAAGGTGCAACTTTGTGTAATATCTACCATCAAGTGGTAACATCTACACACTTTCATTTATTTATCATATTGTGTTGTTCTGCTCAAGTTCAACAATTACATAAGAGGCTAACCACACTATGGTTTTACACTCACAACCTCTTCTAGTAATTATACAAACAAGGTTCACCCTTCCACAAGGATTTTATATCTAAAGACAACCTCAAGACTAATCTAATCCAAGGCTCACCCTCACACGGGTTTTACACTACAACCTTGATTAATTTAGTCTATGGCTCACCCTTCCACAAAAGGGTTTTATGTCACAAGATAACCTTGCAAATGAGCTAATAGAAAATAACACAATTTAATAAGGAGATAAGAATGTGTAGATGTTACCACTTGTAGGTAGAGTTTACACAATATTGCACCTTTACACTTTGCCTTTGGAATCTTGAATGTACACCTTTGAGCACAAGGCAATTTGAGAGCTTTTGATATAATTTGATGTAAAACAAGTTAGAGCATGTAAGATTTGTTAAGTTCAAAGTTCTACTAAAAAATCTGGAGTTTATGGCTTTTATAGAATTCAAAAATCAGTTCAAACGGCTATACAACGGCTAGTAACGGCTAGTTTCAGAAAATTCGGATGACCGAATTCTGCATCCGAATTTTTCGCTTCAAAATTCGGACGACCGAATTTTTTGCATGCGTCCGAATCTTCTTCCGAATTTCTCTGGAAGAACAGTAGCAAACTTTTGCTACAAAATTCGGACGACCGAATTTTTGGACTGCGTCCGAATCTTCTTCCGAATTTTTCAAACTTTGTCAAAACATGTTCAAATCAATTCTAACAAGTTGGAAAACCTTCTAGCCTAAAAGATAAGTCATTAAAGACCTTTTAAGTGCAAAAATCATTTATGAAAACTTGATAATTTAGAGAAGTTCAAAACCATTGAAACCATTTAAATCAAGTTTTGTGCTCTCAATTGCAACTCATAGATTCCAAGACTTAAGAGTGTAGGGTTTACAATATTTACCTATTAACCACATGTCACCTACACTTCATGTCTTCAAAGCCTTCATTAATCTTGAACAAACTCTTCAATCTTTAATCACTTTGACATATTTGAGTTGTTCATGCATTGCTAGCTCCAAGGCAATGAGACTTCATACTTCTTAATCCAAAAATCCTATCACAACATACAAGCATATTAGTCCTCATCAATATTTGTCATTAATCAAAACTACATGATTTGCCCTTAGGGCTAACAATCTCCCCCTTTTTGATGATGACAAACTTTGATGCAAAATGTGATGGATTTAAACAATGTAGTACAAAGAAGCATTAATGTCAATAATGGATAATAACCAATTTAGCACATTGACATGCAAAAGGCTCAATATGAGCCTATGACCCAACCAACCTCCATTTGCCTCCTTCCTTCCAACAACTAGGATAGAAGATATAGCATTTAAGGATTAAGACAACTTCTAAGAGAGGTTTTAAAGGTCAGAAAAGATTAACAATGCTCCCCCTTAGATTGTGCTCATTTTTCAACAAGTTTGGACGTGAGATGCTATGCATCCGAATTTTGACATATCAAGTCCGAATTGTAAAATAAGTGAAATGAAAGCTTCAATTTTTGAAAATAAGCTTTCCTAAGGTTGTTCAAACATAGTGGAAGAGATTAAAACAAGTTTGAATTAATTTGAACAACAATAGAGCACATTTTGGCAACAAAATATGGATGCATCCGAATTTTAAAACATGCATCCGAATTTTGACATTCCAAGTCCAAATTGTAATAAATTCAATATAATGAATGTTTAATGTGAAATAAATCTTTCCTAAGGTTGTTCAAACATAATGGAAGAGAATAAAACATATTTGAATCAATTTGAACAACAAAAGAGCATGTTTTGGCAACAAAATATGCATGCATCCGAATTTCTGAAACATGCATCCGAATTTTGAGCTTTCAATTCCAAACTATAAAATATGTGAGATAACAACTTCTATTTTTGAAAATAAGCTTTTCTAAGATTGTTCAAATATGATAGGAAGGATTAAAACAGTTTTTCAAACAATTTGAACAACGAGAAAAGACATTTTTTGACAAGAAGATCTTGATGCGTCCTAATTTTTGATATGCATCTGAATTTCAAGTCCAAATTTTTGGAAACAAGTTTGAAAAGGCGATTTTGCATTCTTAAATGAACTATAGAAGTACTCAAATATGTATAGCCACAATAGCACTCTTTAGCTTTGCAAAACCACAAAACTCAAGCATTCAATTGTTTTTATGAGATAAACTAAAATCATAAGTTAAGTCAAGAACTAGTATCAAGATTTCAAAATCTTAACTTAACCATATTCAAAATCTCAAAACCTCACATAGTATAACATATTCAATTTAAATTTCAAATGCAGCCACACATACATAGCACATTTACAACAAGCACATAGCACATAGCACATCTTGCAGTCAATATTCTTTAATTCCACTGCTATTTCTCATGTTCACACATTTTGTCATCACATTTCTTCTCCCCCTTTTGTCATCAATCAAAGATGGGGTTAATGAAAGTGAGACAGCATGTATCACATATAAGCAGTATATGGACTAAACCTCATTTGGCAATTTAGTAATATATTAGCCAATTCTCATAAACTGTATATTGGTAATATTCAGCAATTCTCTAGTCAAATAATTATTATCCTAATAGCAATAAGCATTATGTAGTATCTTCAATAATAATACAATAAGCAATATATTATCAACTTCTTCTCCCCCTTTTTAGCAATGATTAAACTTGGGGTAAGAATACTTGGACAGAAAAAGTGAAACAAAAGAAGCTCTTATCATAAGGATTTCATGCATTGAGCTTCAAATCATTATAATAACTAGATAGGCACAAGTAAATTTCAATATTAAAGCATAACATGTGCATCAAGGAATAAACTAAAATAAGCATCAAAATAGAGTTTAGGGATAGAAAGGCTTAGTCTTGGATGCGTTTCATTGTCTTCACTTCCAAATTTTTTTGTTATGATGGCCATGTCTCCCTTGAGCTCTATATGATGGGGTCCTTCATTTGTTGACTCCTTGCTCGTGTAGTTCTACTTTGGAAAGCTACCAATTTGAGAGGGTCTTTGGATCTTCTTTCTTTGAACCATATTTTCCTCTCTTGGCTGAAGGATATTGGTGATGGATTTGTTCTTTGACTTTGTTAAACTTCCTTCACCTCCTTCTTCTTGCTTGTTCTCTTCGGCTTTATAGGAACTTGCACCATTTAAAACCACTTGAGAAATCTTTCTCAAGTCTTCTTCCATATTCTTGACTCTAGCTTCTAAACCATCAAATTTGCCAAGAATTATCAGAGCAAAAGACTTGAAGAATTTGTCCATCTTCTTCATTTCCTCTACATGGTTGTTCAATGTCTCTTGAAACACCTTGGCAACTCTTCAAATAGTCTTCTTTTGTGGAAGGTTGCTCCCCCTCACTAGATGAGTCATGTTTCATTTTAATTTCCTTTCTCTAGCAAGGATTTCCTCTTCATCCTCTTATACTTCATCATTTTCTTCTTCCTTCTTTTTCATTACTTTCTTCCTCCTTTTCTTCATCATTTGCTAGAATCTCTTCTATCACCCTTAGAGGAGTTTTTCTTCTAGCCCTTCATACATTTTCATCAAGTATTCAAGGAATTCTCTTTAGTGAGTTGTTGGTGTAGACTTCTTCACTCTTTATTGGTCAACTACTACAAGACAATTGCACTTGGAGATACTTGAAAACCTTGGTAAACAATTTGCTATGTGGCAAAGCCTTACGTTCGGTTCTTCTAGCTGCCATTATATTCTTTAGCACTATATATCCAAAATTCATTTTTCTTTTCTTATGCATGGCTAGCATAATTACAGCATACATATTATCAACATAAGATTTGTTCCCAAAGTATGCAATAATCAAGGTAGTAAGCATGTGATGCAAAATTCTTTCACTAGCATAAGAAAGCTTTTATCTCTCTCTCCTTTCTAGTCTTGAGGCTTCTTATCATTTATATATATAGGCATTCTCAATTCTTTCATGTGAGTATAACTCACTTATAAAACAATGTCCCCCGGAAGAATAATGCCTAAACCCAACATCCTCAACATCACAAATTCTATTGAGCAATGCATTATCAATCTCAAAAATCAACTTGTGATATTCTTGAAGAAAACCACTGCATAGCTTTATTATCAACTTGCTCAACTCTTTCTTCCTTAATATTTGCCTAAACTTCATAAACTAAGGAAGGTAATAGCATTCATCAAACACAAGCAAACTAGCCCAGCTCATATAATTTAAAAAATGAGAGTATATTACCCATTTTGGATAGTTTGATGACATCCACCTTGTGGCTTGGCTTTGTCTTATGGTTCCTTTTTGTCCAATCATCAAATTCAGTAGCAGCCTTCACTGTGACAAATCTCTCCAGCCATGACATGCTTTGCAGAACATGAATCTTCCTTGGTTCATTGATCACTGGTCTTCCTTCTCTTTCTTTGGCTTTTCCCTTTCCTTTTCCCATGCTAGGCTTCTTTGTCCTCACCTGGAGCTACAACACTTGAATACACTCATTAGTTATTGAATATTGAAATTCCTAAGCTTCTTCTATGATTGGTCAAACCTTTCTTCGGCCAATGGCTTAGTAACGATATCATTAATTTGTTCGTTAATGCAAACATACTTTAAACAAGTATTACCCTTAGTAGAGTGATCTCTAATGAAATGAAGTTTGATCTCTATATGCTTTATCATAGTTTGTTGAATAGTATGATGATCAAATTTATTGCATTAATGTTATCACATAACATAGCCACACATTTGAAATAGACCATAATGACTTGGAGTATCAATAAGTTAATAGAGAATATATTTAACAACAATCAAATGAAACTCTTTAGGACAAGATGAAATCTAGCACACAAGCACATGGAAAATATAATATTGGCTCTACTTGCTGTCAAATAGAGTTGACTACTCCTATGAAACCATTTTATTCTTGTCAAGCATAGTTGATAAACTTATGGATGCTTATACCTTAACTTGATTCTTAAAAGTGCCATCCTTGGTTTGCTTGATTTGTGGGCCAAGAAAGAAATTGAGTTTTCCCATCATGCTCATTTCAAATTTACTTTTCATTAACTTGGAAAACACATCACAAAGTGAAGTATTAGAAACACCAAAAGTTGTATCATAAATTTGGACAACTTATAGATCATTGTTACAAGAGGTTTTTTTTTTAATGAAAATAGTAGTGTTAACCTTTCCTCTTGAAAATTCTTTTGAAAGAAGAAAACTACTCGACCTTTCACACTAAATTGTAAAAGCTGGTTTTAAACCATTCAAAACTTAGTATAGTTTGAAAATATGATTAGGAAACTTTTCATGAGCAAAACCGGGTGATTGTTCCACATAAACCACTTCCTCAATAAAACCATTTAGAAAAGTCCTTTTGACATTCATTTGAAATAACTTAAAGCAAGTACAAGTCAAAAGCATTCGGAACAAGAGTTTCATCATAATCAATTCCCTCTTCTTGATTGAATCCTTAGGTAACAAGTCTAACCTTGTTTCTAACAACTTCTACGGATTCAATAAGTTTATTTCTAAAAACTATTTAGTTCCAATAATGGAATGATTATGAGATTTAGGAATATCCAAAATTTTGTATCCAAACTTATTTAATTCCTCTTGCATAGCAATAATCCAAAAATCATCACACAAGGCATCATCAATACTTTTAGGCTCATATGCAATAAGAGAATAAAGTTGTTGATAAAATACCGCCTTATTTTTACTCCTTGGAAGATATCACCAAAGATTTGCTCCTTAGGGTGGCCTCTTGGATATCTTAAGTTCTTTGGGAACTCTTGGTCACCACTAGGTTGGTCATCTTGAATCATTTCTTCCTCATTGGTATGATTCTCCAAAGTTGGTGCTTGAAGATGGGGTTTGATTGTCATTCATAGATGTACCTACATCATCTTCATCTTTTCTTTCCCAAGTGAATGTAAGATTCATCAAAATAAACATGAATGGTTTCCTCATCATATAAGGTTCTTTTCATTATAAACTCTATAGGCCTTTTTGTAAGAAGAATAGCTAAGAGATATATCAATATCCATTTTTCACCAAATTTAAGTAAGTTGTCACAAGTCTTTAAGATAAGACATTAACCAATCATTTTAAACTATGCAATTTGAGTCGTTCTATAAAAGAGAATTCAAAAGATGTTTTTCTTCAAAATGATCTTGAGAGAATTCTTTTTATCATAGCATGTGATGTTTATGACTTTGGACCGGAAATATTTTTGAAGAAGAATTTTCACAAAGCATAGACCTAGCCAATTTTTACAAAGTTCAAATTTTCTTTTCAATAACACCATTTTATTGTGAAGTTTTTGCAGTTGAAACAATTATATGAAATTCAATTTTCAAAGAAAATTTTGTAAAGACTTTGTTGTAAAATTCTCCCATTGACACTTGTAATAGAAATCAATTGCACTCAAGGGAGGTTTGAACCTTTTTCAGTAGTTTTTCAAACTTATGAAACACTTCATCTTTTTGAGAAAAGAAGAATGCTAAAGTGAATATTGAGAAATCATCACCTACTAGTAAAGCATACTTCAAGTCATCAATACTAGAGTTCCTTATAAGTCCAAATCAATCCATATGAACATGCTCAAGATGTTTTGAGGTCTAAATGAATTTTCATGTGTTTGAAAGATTCTTTTGTTTGTTTTCCATATGGACAAGTATCTCAAAAACAGTTTTCTCAAAACACATTTTTAGCAATCCTCTAACTAAACCTTGATAGGAAGGTTTATTCAACAAATCCATGTTCACGTGACCAAATCTTCTATGCCAAGAAAATCCATTATCATAAGCCACAATACATTCATGATTATCAAGATAAAACACACATTGAAACATTTTGTGAGTAATTGACCAAAATCACAAAAATATCATTTTGTCATACAAATTCGGACGACCGAACTTATGGTCTTCAAGTCCGAATATTTTGTAAAGTTTCATAAAGATGTTTTTAACCAAGCAAATGCATAGATATTCACTCATAGATATTTTAATCATTTCATGATGACATATAATCAATTTCAAGAACATATAAACCATGAATTCAATCTCATATCATCAATGTTACCTAATCAACTTTAGAGAAAAAAATTTACAAGTCATGGTTGGCAAATTTTCAAATCTTAAAAAAAAGGATTCTCAAATGAAACTTTGCATGTTGGCATTTAACTTCTTATTCATTGTCACACAATTGGATAATGATAAGCAAGTTATAGTACAAATAAGCAATAAGCAACATTTGTTTAAAAAAGAAGAGAGGAACCTTTACCAACATTTGTTACTCCAAGAATTCTTCCTTTCTTCAAAAAACAAATCCTTCATTGGTTGCTTTGACCTTGATTATGAATGAGGTGTTTTCCTTTATTCTTTAAGCTAACATCATCAATGTGCCGGTTAGTGGTGCTTGAGTTTGAATTAAAATGTTCCTGCAATAAAGGAGAGGAAGTATCCTTTGGTACCCATACTTTCTTGGGTCCATGGGGGGTTAGTAATAGTTTGCTTAACTCTCCAAATGGTTTTTACACCATTCTCTACTTTTCTTTTAACATAACATTTGGTGACTTTATGTCCATGTTTTCCACAATAAGTACAACAAGTATGATGCATGGAAGTAGAAGTAGCTCTAACAAAGAAGTTGTTATATTTAGGCACATTATTGACATAATTGTAACCAAGACCATTTTTAACAAGAGAAGATCTTTGAGGTCCAATTAGTTTGTCAAGATTGTCTCTTCCATTTGTAAATTCTTCAACACATAATGTAAGATCATCAACTTTCTTTTTCAAGATTTCATGATCACTAAGCATTTTTTCAAGAGAAGAAACTTTTGTACAAAGAGATTTATTTTCAAGAGATATGTTATGTAAAGAAACATTCAAAACTTCTTTTTCAATATTCAAGCATTCAATAGAATCAAGAAGCTTTTTATTTTCACAAAATAATTTTGAATTTTCATTCAATAAATCATTAATTTTAGTTTTCATTTCCTTATTCCTTTTTGAAACCCTTTTTAATTCTTCATACAATTCAACAAGTAGTTCACTAGGATCATCTACAATATCAACATCATCATCACAACAAGTAGAGGTAGAAGGAGTGGATTGTACCTCATCATTTATTTCCATGAAGCACACATTTGCTCTTTCTTCTTCATGAGTGATTTGAAGTAGTTTCCACATTTCATGAGCGGAATCACATTCCATCACTCTATTGTATTCATTGACGAGCAACGCATAACAAAGAATGTTCATTGCTTGGTAGTTTAATGTCATCTTTCTTGAATCGCTCTCATCATAGTCCTCCATAGGCTTTGGTTCCCTTGTAACTCCATCGGCTTTTAATCTCAATGGCACATAGGGACCTTTCTCAATAATATTCCACAATTCATAGTTAATAGAACAAATGTATATCTCAATCCTAGACTTCCAAAAAATATAATTAGAACCATCAAACAATGGAGGTCTAGTAGTGGAGGAACCTTCCGTATAAGGCAAATTTGATAAACTAGCCATATGATCTTTACTTCTAGGTTGTTAGACCTTAACAAGAAGACCTTGCTCGATACCAATTGTAAGACCTAAGAGGGGGGTGAATTAGGTCTTTGGCTAATTATCGAAATCTTTTTTCTTGTTTTGCAAATCCTTTGCCTTAATAAAAGCTCTTCTTTAATTTCACAAACTTCAAGTTTATATGTGATGTGATGGTTAAGATAAGATCATCAAACAATAAAACTACAACCAATCAATCAACAACTATGAATAAGTAATAATAACAAGAGCATGTAAATAAATAAAACTATAAGGAATGAACACACAATTTATAGTGGTTCGATCTCTCTAAGATCTACATCCACTACCTTGAGTCCACACTCAAGGATTTCAACCAATCCACTATATGCTCAAGTTCAACAATTACATAAGAGGCTAACCACACTATGGTTTTACACTCACAACCTCTTCTAGTAATTATACAAACAAGGTTCACCCTTCCACAAGGATTTTATATCTAAAGACAACCTCAAGACTAATCTAATCCAAGGCTCACCCTCACACGGGTTTTACACTACAACCTTGATTAATCTAGTCTATGGCTCACCCTTCCACAAAAGGGTTTTATGTCACAAGATAACCTTGCAAATGAGCTAATAGAAAATAACACAATTTAATAAGGAGATAAGAATGTGTAGATGTTACCACTTGTAGGTAGAGTTTACACAATATTGCACCTTTACACTTTGCCTTTGGAATCTTGAATGTACACCTTTGAGCACAAGGCAATTTGAGAGCTTTTGATATAATTTGATGTAAAACAAGTTAGAGCATGTAAGATTTGTTAAGTTCAAAGTTCTACTAAAAAATCTGGAGTTTATGGCTTTTATAGAATTCAAAAATCAGTTCAAACGGCTATACAACGGCTAGTAACTGGCTAGTTTTCGGAAAAATTCGGATGACCGAATTTCCGCATCCGAATTTTTTCGCTTCAAAATTCGGACGACCGAATTTTTTGCATGCGTCCGAATCTTCTTCCGAATTTCTCTCGGAAGAACAATGAGCAAACTTTTGCTACAAAATTCGGACGACCGAATTTTTGGACTGCGTCCGAATCTTCTTCCGAATTTTTCAAACTTTGTCAAAACATGTTCAAATCAATTCTAACAAGTTGGAAAACCTTCTAGCCTAAAAGATAAGTCATTAAAGACCTTTTAAGTGCAAAAATCATTTATGAAAACTTGATAATTTAGAGAAGTTCAAAACCATTGAAACCATTTAAATCAAGTTTTGTGCTCTCAATTGCAACTCATAGATTCCAAGACTTAAGAGTGTAGGGTTTACAATATTTACCTATTAACCACATGTCACCTACACTTCATGTCTTCAAAGCCTTCATTAATCTTGAACAAACTCTTCAATCTTTAATCACTTTGACATATTTGAGTTGTTCATGCATTGCTAGCTCCAAGGCAATGAGACTTCATACTTCTTAATCCAAAAATCCTATCACAACATACAAGCATATTAGTCCTCATCAATATTTGTCATTAATCAAAACTACATGATTTGCCCTTAGGGCTAACACAACTCATAGATTCCAAGACTTAAGAGTGTAGGGTTTACAATATTTACCTATTAACCACATGTCACCTACACTTCATGTCTTCAAAGCCTTCATTAATCTTGAACAAACTCTTCAATCTTTAATCACTTTGACATATTTGAGTTGTTCATGCATTGCTAGCTCCAAGGTAATGAGACTTCATACTTCTTAATCCAACAATCCTATCACACAAATGACATGCATATTAGTCCTCATCAATATTTGTCATTAATCAAAACTATATGATTTGCCCTTAGGGATAACAATCTCCCCCTTTTTGATGATGACAAACTTTGATGCAAAATGTGATGGATTTAAACAATGTAGTACAAAGAAGTATTGATGTCAATGATAGAAGATAACCAATTTAGCACATTGACATTCAAATGGCTCAATATGAGCCTATGACCCAACCAACCTCCATTTGCCTCCTTCCTTCCAACAACATATAGAAGATATAGCATTTAAGTATTTAGAAAACTTCTAAGAGAGGTTTTAAAGGTTGTAAAAGTTTAACAATGCTCCCCCTTAGATTGTGCTCATTTTTCAACAAGTTTGGACTTGAGATACTATGCATCCGAATTTTGAAATATCAAGTTCGAACTATAAAATAAGTGAAATGAAAGCTTCAATTTTTGAAAATAAGCTTTTCTAAGATTGTTCAAACATAGTAGAAGAGATTGTAACATGTTTGAATCAATTTGAACAACAAAAGAGAACATTTTGGCAACAAAATATGGATGCATCCGAATTTCAGAACATGCATCCGAATTTTTAAATCTTGCATCCGAATTTTTTGATCTTAAGTCCAAACTGTAATAAATTCAATATAATGAATGTTTGAAGTGAAATAAAGTGTTCCTAAGGTTGTTCAAACATAATGGAAGAGATTAAAATATATTTGGATCAATTTGAACAGCAAAAGAGCATGTTTTGGCAACAAAATATGCATGCATCCGAATTTCTGAAACATGCATCCGAATTTCAAGTCCAAACTTTTGATAGCAAGTTTGAAAAGGTGATTTTGCATTCTTAAATGAACTATAGAAGTACTTAAATATGTATAGCCACAATAGCACTCAATTTAGCTTTGCAAAACCACAAAACTCCTGTATTTAATTGTTTTCATGATGTAAACTAAAATCATAAGTTAAGTCAAGAAAATCTTAACTTAACCATATTCAAAATCTCAAAACCTCACATAGTATAACATATTCAATTTAAATTCCAAATGCAGCCAAATATTTTCACAGTACACATTCATTTTACATTTCAACTTATAGCACACATACATAGCACATTTACAACAAGCACATCTTGCAGTCAATATTCTTTCTCCCCTTTTTACATATGCATGGATTTTCCAAAAATTCACACATTTGCTATTCATGCTTGAGGAATTCCACTGCTATTTCTCATTTTCACACATTTTGTCATCACATTTCTTCTCCCTCTTTTGTCATCAATCAAAGATGGGGTTAATGAAAGTGAGACATCATGTATCACATATAAGCAGTATATGAACTAAACCTCATTTGGCAATTTAGTAATATATTAGCCAATTCTCATAAACTGTATATTGGCAATATTCAACAATTCTCTAGTCAAATAATTATTATCCTAATAGCAATAAGCATTATGTAGTATCTTCAATAATAATACAATAAGCAATATATTATCAACTTCTTCTCCCCCTTTTTAGCAATGATTAAACTTGGGGTAAGAATACTTGGACATAAAAAGTGAAACAAAAGAAGCTCTTATCACAAGGATTTCATGCATTGAGCTTCAAAATATTCTAATGACTAGAAAGGCAAATTTCAATGTTAAAGCATAACTTGTGAATCAAGGCATAAACTAAAATAAGCATCAAAATAGAGTTTAGGGATAGAAAAGCTTAGTCTTGGATGCGTTTCATGGTCTTCACTTCCAAATTTGGTTGTTGTGATGGCCATGTCTCCCTTGATCTCTATATGATGGGGTCATTCATTTGTTGACTCCTTACTCGTGTAGTTGTGCTTTGGAAAGTTACCAATCAAGAGGATCTTTGGATCTTCTTTCTTTGAACCACATTTTCCTTCTCCCTTGGCTGAAAGAAATTGGTGATGGATTTGTGATTTGACTTTGTTAAACTCCCTTCACCTCCTTCTTCTTGCTTGTTCTCTTGAGTACTACCTCTTTGTTCTTCATTCTCATGTTCTTCTTCTTCTTGGGATGCTTCACTTCCTTTTCCTTCATCTTTTGTCTTCTTCTTTAGCAATAAATTGATAGTCATTTCAATTTTCACTGTCATTACTGTCAACTTTATTGCTGCCATCTCCACCCATATTATCTTCTTGATCTTCTTCATTTTTCTCTTCACTGTTCTCTTTCTCATCTTCTTTCATTTCTTCTTCTTTGGCTTTATAGAAACTTGCACTATTTAAAATAATCTTGAGAAATCTTTCTCAAGTCTTCTTTCATATTCTTGACTCTAGCTTCTAAATCATCAAATTTGCCTAGAATCATTGGAGCAAAGGACTTGAAGAATTTGTATGGCTGTTCAATATCTCTTGAAACACCTTGACAATTTATTTTCCTTTAATAGATGGTACTTCTTCAAATAGTCTTCTTTTTGTGTAAGGTTGCTCCACCTCACTAGATGAGTCATGCCTCCTCTTTGTCTTCATTTACTTTGCCAATATTTCTTCTTCATCTTCTTCTTCCTCAACCTCTTCACTTTCTTCAACCTCTTTTCTTCTTAAAGGAGTTTCTGCTTTTGTTCTCCATATTTCATCCTCATCAATTATCCAAGGAATTCTTTTTAGTGAGTTGTTGGTGTAGACTTCTTCACTCTTTATTGGTAAACCACTGAAAGACAATTGCACTTGGAGATACTTGAAAATTCCTGTTAATAACTTTCCATACGACAATGCCTTATGCTCAGTTCTTCTAGCTGCCATTATATTCTTTAGCACTATATATCCAAAATTCATTTTTATTTTTTTATGCATGGCTAGCATAATTACAGCATACATATTATCAACAGAAGACTTGTGCTCAAAGTATGCTATAATCAAGGTAGTAAGCATTTGATGCAAAATTCTTTTACTAGCATCAAAAAGTTTTTATCTCTCTCTCCTTTCTAGTCTTGAGGCTTCTACCATTTATATAGGCATTCTCAGTTCTTTCATGTTAGTATAACTTACTTATAAAACAATGTCCTCAGAAGAATAATGCCTAAACTTAACATCCTCAACATCACAAATTCTATTGATCAATGCATTATCAATCTCAAAAATCAACTTGTGATATTCTTAAACAATACCACTGAATAGATTTATCACCAACTCGCTCACCTCTTTCTTCCTTAATATTTGCATAAATTTCATAGACTAAGGAAGGTAATAGAATTAATCAACCACAAGCAAACTAGTCCAGCTTACATCATTTAAAAATGAGAGTATATTACCCATTTCGGATAGTTTGATGACATCCACCTTGTGATATAGATTTATCTTATGGTTCATTTTTATCCAATCATCAATTTCAGTAGCAGCCACCACTGTGACAAATCTATCCAGCCATGACATGCTTTGCAAAACATGAACCTTCCTTGGTTCATTGATCACTGATCCTCCTTCTCTTTCTTTGGCTTTTCTCTTTCCTTTTCCCATGCTAGACATCTTTGTCATCATCCGAAGCTACAACACTTGAATACACTCATTAGTTATTGGATTTTGAATTCCCTAAGTTACTTCCAAGATTGGTCAAACCTTTCTTCGGCTAATGGCATAGTAATGATATCATTAATTTGTTCATTAATGTAAACATGCTTTAAACAAGTATTACTCTTAGTAGAGTGATCTCTATATGCTTTGTCCTAGTTTGTTGAATAGTATGATGATCAAATTTATTGCATTAGTGTTATCACATAGCATATCCACATTTGAAACATATACCATAATCACTTAGAGTATCAATAAGGTAATAGGGAATGTGTTTAATAGCAATCAAATGAAACTCTTTATGACAAGATGAAATCTAGCACACAAACACATTGCAAACATAATATTGGCTCTACTTGCAGTCAAATAGAGTTGACTACTCCTATAAAACCATTTTATTCTTGTCATGCATAGTTGATAAACTTATGAAAGTGCTTATACCTTAACATGATTCATGAAAGTGCTATTCTTGGTTTGCTTGATTTGTAGGCCAAGAAAGAAATTGAGTTTTCCTATCATGCTCATTTCTAATTTACTTTGCATCAACTTGGAAAACACATCACAAAGTGAAGTATTAGAAGCACCAAAAGTTGTATCATATATTTGGACAAGTTATAGATGATTGTTGCATGAGGAATTTATAAAGAGGGTAGTTTCAATTTTTCTCTTGAAAATCCTTTTGAAAGAAGGAAACTACTCAATCTTTCACACTAAATTCTAGAAGCTGGTTTTAAACCATACAAAACTTAGGATAGTTTGAAAATATGGTTAGGAAACTTTTCATGAGCAAAACAGGATGATTGTTCCACATAAACTACTTTCTCAATAAAACCATTTAGAAAAGCACTTTTGACATTCATTTGAAATAACTTAAAACTTTTAAAGCAAGTACAAGTCAAAAGCATTCTTATGGACTCACGTCTACATTCGGAACAAAGATTTCATCATAATCAACTCCTTCTTCTTGATTGAATCCTTAGGCAACAAGTCTAACTTGTTTCTAATAACTTCTCTGGATTCAATAAGTTTATTTCTAAAAACCATTTAGTTCCAATAATGGAATGATCATGAGATTTAGGAATATACAAAATTTTGTATCTTTCAAATTTATTTAATTCCTCTTGCATACAAATATTCCAAAAATCATCACACAATGCATCATCAATACTTTAGGCTCATATCCAATAAAAGAATAAAGTTATTGATAAAGTACCGCCTTATTTTTACACCTTGGGAGATATCACCAATGATTTGCTCCTTAGGGTGGCCTCTTGGATATCTTAAGTTCTTTGAGAGCTTTTGGTCACCACTATGTTGATCATTTTGTTCAATCATTTCTTGCTCATTGGTATGATCCTCCAAAGTTGGTGCTTGAAGATGGATTTGATAGTCATTCATAGATGTACCTACATCATCTTCATCTTTTCTTTCCAAGTAAATGTAAGATTCATCAAAGCTAACATGAATGGTTTCCTCATCATGTAAGGTTCTTTTTGTTATAAAATTCTATATGCCTTTTTGTTAGAAGAATAGATAAGAGATATACCAATATCAAGATTTCTATCAAATTTTAAGTAAGTTAACACAAGAATTTAAGATAAGACATTTATAACCAAACATTTTAAAATATGCAATTTGAGGCATTCTATAAAACAGAATTCAAAAGATATTTTTATTCAAAATGATCTTAAAAGAATTCTATTTATCATAACATGTGATGTTTACGACTTTGGACTAAAAATATTTTTGAGGAAGAATTTTCACAAAGCATGGACCTAGCCAATTTTTACAAAGTTTAAATTTTCTTTTCAAATAACACCATTTTGTTGTGGGGTTTTTGCAGTTGAAACAATTATATGAAATTCAATTTTCAAAGCAAATTTTGCAAAGACTTTGTTGTAAAATTCTCCCATTGTCACTTGTAATGGAAATTAATTTGCACTCAATGGAGGTTTGAACCTTTTTGAATAATTTTACAAACTTATAAAACACTTCATCTTTTTGAGCAAAGAATAATGCTAAAGTGAATATTGAGAAATCCTTAACTACTACTAAGGCATACTTCAAGTTATTAATACTAGAGTTCCTCATAAGTCCAAAACAATCCATATGAACAAGCTCAAGATGTTTTGAGGTATAAAAGCATTTTCATGGGTTTGAAAAATTCTTTTGTTTGTTTTCTATATGGACAAGTATCTCAAAGACAATTTTCTCAAAACACATTTTTAGCAATCCTCTAACTAAATCTTGATAGAAAAGGTTATTCAACAAATCCATGTTCACGTGACCAAATCTTCTATTCCAAGAAAATCATTATCATAAGCAACAAAACATTCAAGCTTATCAAGATAAATCACACATTGAAACATTTTGTGAGTAATTGATCAAAATCACAAAATATCATTTTGTCATACAAGTTTGGGCTAACGAACGTATGGTCTACATCCAAACTTTTTTTTTTTTGTAGAGTTTTAAGAAGATGATTTTGGCAAACCAAATGCATAGATATTCAATCATAGCTATTTTAATCATCTTATCATGACATATAATCAACTTCAAGAACATATCAACAAAGAATTCAATTCCACATTATCAATGTTACCTAATCAACTTCATAGAAGCAATTGACAAGTCATGGTTGGAAAATCTTCAAACAAAAAAGAATTCTCAACTGAAACTTTGCATGTTGGCATTTAACTTCTTATTCATTGTCACACAATTGGCTAACACTAAGCAAGTTAGAGTTCAAATCAGCAATAAGCAACATTTGTATAAAAAGAAGAGAGGAACCTTTACCAACATTGGATACTCCACGAATTCTTCCTTTCTTCTTGTCTCAAAAACAAATCCTTCATCGGTTTCTTTGACCTTGATTATGAATGAGGTGTTTTCTGTTATTCTTTAAGCCAATATCATCAATATATCTCTTACTGGTGCTTGAGTTTGAATGGAGGTGTACCTGCAATAAAGGAGAGGAAGTTTCCTTTGGTACCCATACTTTCTTGGGTCCGTGAGGGTTAGTAATAATTCCCTTAACTCTCCAAATGGTTTTTACACCATTCTCTACTTTTCTTTTAACATAGCATTTGGTGACTTTATGTCCATGTTTTCCACAATAAGTACAACAAGTATGATGCATGGAAGTAGAAGTAGCTCCAACAAAGAAGTTTTTATATTTAGGCACATTGTTTACATAATTATAGCCAAGACCATTTTTAAAAAGAGGAGATCTTTGAGCTCCAAGAATTTTATCAAGATTGTCCCTTCCTTTTGTAAATTTTTCTATACATAATGTAAGCTCATCAACCTTCTTTTTCAAAGTCTCATGATCAACAAGCATTCTTTCAAGAGGCAAAATTTTTTCACAAAGAATCTTATTTTCAAGGGACATGTTTTGTAAATAGACATTTAAAACTTCTTTTTCAATATTCAAACAATCAATAGATTCAAGAAGCTTTTTGTTTTCACAATATAATTTTGAATTTTCATTAAATAAATCATTAATTTTGAATTTCATTTCCTTATTTCTTTTTGAAGCATTTTTTAATTCTTCATACATTTCAACAAGTAGTTCACTAGGATCATCTACATCATCAACATCATCATCACAACAAGTAGAGGTAGAAGGAGTGGATTGTACCTCATCATTTATTGCCATGAAACACATATTGGCTCTTTCCTCGTGTGTTGCTTGTAGAAGTCTCCACATATCGTGAGCGGTGTCACATTCACTCACTCTATTGTATTCATTCACGTCCAATGCACAACTCAAGATGTTCATTGCTTGGTAGTTTAAGGTTATCTTTCTTGAGTCGTTCTCATCAAGTTCCTCCATAGACTTTTGTTCCCTTGTAATTCCATCAGCTTTTATTCTCATAGGAACATAGGGACCTTTCTCAATGATACTCCACAAATCAAAGTTAATAGAACAAATAAAAATTCTAATTCTAGATTTCCAAAATGTAAAATTAGAACCATCAAATAAATGAGGTCTATTTGTAGAGGAACCTTCCATATAAGGCAAATTTGATAAACTAGCCATAGAATCTTTACTTCTAGGTTGTTAGACCTTAAAAAGAAGACCTTGCTCTGATACCAATTGTAAGACCTAAGAGGGGGGGGGGGTGAATTAGGTCTTTGGCTAATTATATAATCTTTTTTCTTTTTGCAAATCCTTTGCCTTAATAAAAGCTCTTCTTTAAATTCACAAACTTCAAGTTTATATGTGATTTGATGGTTAAGACAAGATTATTAAACTATAAGACCCCAACCAATCAATCAACAACTATAAACAATAATAATAACACAAATATGTAAACAAGTAAAGCTATAAAGAAATGAACACACGATTTATAGTGGTTCGATCTCTCCAAGATCTACATCCACTACCTTGAGTCCACACTCAAGGATTTCAACCAATTCACTATATGCTTAATCCAAGCAATTACACAAGAGGCTCACCCTTCAATGGGTTTTACCACAACAACCTCCTTTGTAATCTAATAAACAAGGTTCACTCTTATCACAAAGAGTTTTATGTCACTAGACAACCTAGACCAATCTAATCCAAGGCTCACCCACAAATGAGTTTTACACCACAACCTTGATTAATCTAGTCTATGGCTCACCCTAACACAAAAGGGTTTTATGTCACAAGATAACCTTGCAATGAGCTAGTAGAAAACACAATTGAGATAAGAAAAGAGAGTATGTAAGATGTTACCACTTTGTTGGTAGATGATTACACAATGTTTCTCCTTCACACTTTGTTGCCTTTGGAATCTTGAATTTCAATCTTTGAGCACAAGGCAATTTGAGAGCTTTTCAAGTAATTTTGATGTCAAATAAGTTAGAGCATGTAAGATTTGTTAAGTTCAAAGTTGTTCTAAAAAATCTGGAGTTTATGGCTTTTATAGAATTCAAAAATCAGTTTAAACAGCCATAAAACGGCTAGTAACGGCTAGTTTCAGAAAACATTGTTCATGTTAACAGTGGTACTGTTCATGCACCGTTCATGTGAATAGGGATACTGTTCATGTGAATAGTGATACTGTTTATGCACTGTTCATGCACCGGTCACAAAAATTCGGACGACCGAATTCTTCCAACTGCGTCTGAATTTTCGTCCGAATTTCTCTAGAAAAATAGTCGGCACTATTAACAAAATTCGGACGACCGAATTTTTCTCTATGCGTCCGAATTTTCTTCCGAATTTCTCTGGAAGAATAGTAGATACTGTTCATGTAAAAATAGTGTACTGTTCACGTAAATAGTGTTACTGTTCGCAGTGCAGAAAAATTTCGGATGACCGAATTTGCATTCGAATTTTTCAAACTTTATCAAAACATGTTTAAATCAATTCAAACAAGTTGAAAAACATTCTAGCCTCAAAGATAAGTCATTAAAGATCTTTTATGTGCAAAAACCATTTATGAAAACTTGATAATTTAGGTAAGTTCAAAACCATTGAAACCATTTAAATCAAGTTTTGTGCTCTCAATTGCAACTCATAGATTCCAAGACTTAAGAGTGTAGGGTTTACAATATTGACCTATTAACCACATGTCACCTACACTTCATGTCTTCAAAGCCTTCATTAATCTTGAACAAATTCTTCAATCTTTAATCACTTTGACATATTTGAGTTGTTCATGCATTGCTAGCTCCAAGGCAATGAGACTTCATACTTCTTAATCCAACAATCCTATCACACAAATGACATGCATATTAGTCCTCATCAATATTTGTCATTAATCAAAACTATATGATTTGCCCTTAGGGCTAACAACTAAATTGAGTGTTATTGTGGCTATACATATTTGAGTACTTCTATAGTTCATTTGAAAATGCAAAATCACCTTTTCAAACTTGTTGACAAAAATTTGGACTTGAAATTCGGATGCAGACAAAAAATTCGGATGCATCAAGATCTTCTTCTCAAAAATATTTTTCCTGTTGTTCAAATTGTTTGAAAATTGTCTTAATCCTTCTTATCATATTTGAACAATCTTATAAAAGCTTATTTTCAAAAATAAAAGTTGTTATCTCACATATTTTACAGTTTGGAATTGAAAGCTCAAAATTCGGATGCATGATTTAAAAATTCGGATGCATGTTTCAGAAATTCATATGCATGCATATTTTGTTGCCAAAAAGTGCTCTTTTGTTGTTCAAGTTGATCCAAATATGTTTTAATATCTTCCATTATGTTTGAACAACCTTAGGAACACTTTATTTCACTTTAGACATTCATTATATTGAATTTATTGCAGTTTGGACTTAAGATTTAAAAATTCGGATGCAAGGTTTAAAAATTCGGATGCATGTTCTGAGGTATGATTGGAAGCTTGCTCTATCTCACAGCAAGTAGACCAGATATTATGTTTGTTGTGTGCTTATGTACTAGATTTCAATCTTGTCCTAAAGAATCTCATCTAATTTCTATCAAACGTATTTTTCGTTATTTGATTGATACATATGACTATGGTCTTTGGTTTTCAAAATCTTTATCTTTTGAACTTATTGGATATTCGGATGCTGATTATGTTGGATGCAAAGTTGAACTTAAAAGCACAAGTGGTCATTGTCAATTTCTTGGTAGTTGTCTTGTGTCTTGGTATTGCAAAAAGCAAGCTTGTGTGTCATTATCCACTGCTGAAGCTGAATACATAGTTGCTGGTAGTTGTTGTGCTCAATTATTGTGAATGCAGCATACCTTACTTGATTATGGTCTTAAATTCAATTGTGTGCCTATACTATGTGATAATACTAGTGCTATTAATTTGAGCATAAATCCTGTTCAACATTCTAGGGCAAAACATATAGAAATCAAGCATCATTTTATTCGTGAACATGTTGCTAAAAAGGACATATGCTTAGAATATATAAATACAAATGATCAAATTGATGATATATATTCACAAAGCCTTTAGCTGAGGAAAGGTTTAATTATTTAAGAAGACTTTTAGGAATTGTAAAATTCAATTACTAACATGTTTGTTTAAGTGTGACAAAGACAGGAAATATTTGGATGCATTGAGTAAAAATGGAACGTCCAAACTTTAACAGAAAAATTCTGGACAGAAAAGTTCGGACGCACGACAGAAAGTTTGGACGTCCGAACTTTTTGAAAATAGAGAAACAGAGAAGTTCGGACGCATGTTCGGACGCATACCAAAAAGTTTGGTCTTCCGAACTTTGCGGTTACAGCAATTTTTAAGAAACCGACTAGCCATTATTCACATAATTTAACATCCAAACTCTCTTCTTTTCAAAATTTTTCTCTACCCACTCACGTCCATGTTAGCCCTAAGGGAAAATCATATTAGTTTTGAATAATGACAAACATTGATAAGGACTAAAATGCTTGTATGTTGAGTGATAATTTGAGAAGTATGAAGTCTTATTGCCTTGGAGTCACAATGCAAGAACAACTCTACCATGCCAAAGGTGATTGAAGATTGAAGAGTAGGTTCAAAAAGTGTGAAGGCATTGAAGACTTAGAGTGTAGAGTTTTTATGTTAAATAGGTATATTTTTCTGTAAATTCTACACTTGTATGCCTTGGTTTCATTTGAATGCATGAGAGAGCATAAAGCTTGTTTTTGAAATGATCTTAAATAAACTTTGTGTTAACAAGTATGTTTTTGGAATCTAAAATGATCTTAAAAAGATTTTGTGTAATCAAAATATTTTTGGTAAAGGTTTTTGTATCTAAATGTGTTTAAATGATGTGTCCATTCATGCAAAACATTTTCAATGTTATTAACATTGATTTGAACAAGTTTTGACAAAGTTTAAAAAGTTTGGATGCAAGTTTGGTCGTCCAAACTTTGGAAATGGTATTGTGCTTCCAGAGAATTTCGGATGCAAGTTTGGACGCATAAGGAAAAGTTCGGACGTCCAAACTTTTCCAGGCAGCTTGGCAGAGTAAAATTCGGATGCAAGTTCGGACGCATAACAGAAATTTTGGACGTCCGAACTTTACTGTTACTAGCCGTTACTAGCTGTTTTATAGCTGTTGCATTTGAATCTTCACCTCTATAAAAGCTATAAACTTCAAATTTTTTGTAACTTTGAATATCTAAAGCTTTTAGCAAACCCTTTTCAAGCTCTCTCATATCTTGTGCATTCAATTGATCAATCCAAAGACATCAAAGTGTGAAGGAGAAAATATTGTGTAAACATCTACCAACAAGTGGTAACCTCTACACACTCTTTTCTTCTTTTCAATTGTGTTTTCTACTAGCTCATTGCAAGGTTATCTTGTGACGTAAAACCCTTTTGGTAAGGGTGAGCCATAGATTAGATTAATCAAGGTTGTGGAGTAAAACTCGTGTGTGGGTGAGCCTTGGATTAGATTGGTCTTTAGGTTGTCTTTAGATATAAAACCCTTGTGGAAGGGTGAACCTTGTTTGTATAATTACTAAAAGAGGTTGTGAGTGTAAAACCATTGTGTGGTGAGCCTCTTATGTAATTGTTGAAATTGATCATATAGTGGATTGGTTGAAATCCTTGAGTGGAAACTCAAGGTAGTGGATGTAGATCTTGGAGAGATCGAACCACTATAAATCGTGTGTTTATTTTCTTATAGCTTTACTTGTTTACATGCTTGTGTTATTATTATTTATTCATAGTTGTTGATTGATTGGTTGTGGTCTTATTATTTGATGATCTTGTCTTAACAATCAAAACACATACAAACTTGAAGTTTGTGAATTTAAAGAAGAGCTTTTATTAAGGCAAAGGATTTGCAAATAAGAAAAAGATTTCGATAATTAGCCAAAGACCTAATTCACCCCCCTCCTAGGTCTTTCAGTCCAAACATAAATACCTCTGTGATTTCACCATTTTCACATCAAAACACTTAAATTTTTGAATTCCTAACCCTAGATACTTTTCAAAACTCACTGCTTTTCTGTTTGAAAATCAAATGGCGAGAAAAAAAGGAGCCAATGTTGAAAAAGGAAAAGGGAAGGCAAAGGCCAGTGAAGGAGGATGAACTCATCATGAACCAAGAAGAATTAGGGTTCCTCAATCATCCTCTGGTGCAGACAAGTTCATCTCAATTAAAGCTGCATCAGAATTTGAAGATTGGAACAAGAAATCAAGGAAATTCATCCCTAGAAACAGAGTTGATTTGAAAAGCTCACAAATATGGGTAATGTCCTATCTTTATTTGGTGATATTGGGTGGAGTAATCTGTTGAATGTTGATGAAGAATATTATCCTTCTCTTGTGTATGAATTCTATGCAAATCTGAAAGAAGAAAGAATAGAATATGAAGGAGAAAATGTTAATCAGTGGTATTCATCTAGAGTATCTCAAATAGATTTTGAATTCAATGATGCATTGTTGAATAGAATCTGTGATGTAAGTGATGTTGGTGCAAAATATTATTCCATGGGACAACATTGCTATGAAAGAGAGTTATTCACCAATGCTAGATTTGAAGAGGCATTTACAAATGGCAGAGAATTTAGAACAGTTAAGGAAAGAGAAATTAAGGCCTTGGATGCAAGAGGAAGATTTATGCATCATATGATAACTACCATGATTGTCCCTAACTTTGGACACAAAACATTTGTGGGAAATATTCATATGGTAATTATGCTGGCTTTGCATGAACATAGAAGATTAAACTTTGGATATATGGCATCAAAGCATATGTTTGGGGCTAGAAAGACTGATAACAAGGCTTTACCATATGGAAGACTTTTGACCAGAATTTTCAAATTTTTTCAAGTCAAACTTCCTGCTAGAGGACAGAATTTTAAAAGAGGTCAGATTTATACAAATGACTCTCTCAAGAAAATGCAATTGACCTTGGATGATGAGGGAATATGGAGAACTAAAAGAGAGACCCCTCCAAAGAGAGTTGAAGCAGAGGAAAGTGAGGAAACTGAAGAAGAAGAAGAAGAAGAAGAGGCAGAAACACGGGCAAGAGAAATGAAGAGTAAGAGAATGCATGATTCAACAAGTGAGGGGGAGCAACCTCCCTCCAAAAGAAGACTCTTTGAAGAAGAGCCAACTTCACAATCACATCCTACTGCTAGAGAAGGAACCGGTGCTGAAATTCAAGAAGCACTAAACAACCACATGAAAGAAATGGAGAAAATGTATAAATTTTTTGAAACATTTGCTCCTATGGTGCTTGGAAAGCTGGATAGTTTGGAGAATAGAGTCAAGCACATTGAGGAAATATTGACAAGAAATCCTCAAAGTGATGAAGGGCCTTCTAGAACACAAGAGAAAAAGGATGATGAGTATGATGAAGATAGCAAGAAAGGTGAAGAAGACAGTGAGAGTGATGATGATGAAGGAAGTGACAGTAATGATGAAGATGATGATGGTGATCAAGGGAATGGCAATGAGCAAGTCAAGGAATCTCAAAGAGGAGATCAAGGATTGCAGCAAACTGGAGTCAGTCAAGAGGAAAGTCAAATCGTAAGAACTGAAATAGTGACTCCATCTGATCCAGCATTTAGCCATGGAAGAGTCAAACATGTTGCTGTCAAGAAGAAACCGAGAAAGGACTCTCCATCAACATCCAAAGACTAAGCATACATTCACTCTTCTCTTCATTTACTGTTTTTGCTGTTTATGAACATTTACTAGTTGTTTTCTATTCTCTTTCTATTTTTGCACTTTAACTTTCTACAATTTATCATTTTTATTGCCATGTAATATTTTTTTTTATGAAGCTCAATGATGAAACCTTAGAGTTGAGATCTTCCTTTGGTAATTGTCAGTCTCATTTTCATTTACCCCATCTTTGATTGATGACAAAAGGGGGAGAATAATGATGGAAATGATGGCTGTAATGGTGTGCTGAAATCTGCATGATGTGCATAATGTGTGTTATGCATATTGCAATGAATGTGCTAAAATCTGCATGATGTGCATGATGTATGTTATGCATAATGGCTGTTTTGTGCTAAATTTTGTGTTAAATATGCTGAAATATGTGTGCTAATATGAGTATGTGATACACTGAAAATTTGTTTTATGGCATATTTAACTGTATTGGTGTATTTAAACTTTAAACTGGAAGAATTATAATATGTGAAGATAGAATTCAAAAGTTCAGACTTGAAGTTTGGATGCAAACCGAAAGTTCGGATGCATCCAAACTGTTTTGCCAAAACTTATTTTTCTGTTGTTCAAATTGTTTGAAAATTATCTTAATATTTTCTATCATATTTGAACAAACTTAGGAAAACTTAGTATCAAAAATCAAAGCCTTCATCTCACAAATTTTCCAGTTTGAACTTGAAACTTAAAAATTCGGATGCATGTTCTGAAATTCGGATGCACCCATATTTGGTTGCCAAAAAGTGCTCTTTTGTTGTTCAAATTGATTCAAATATGTTTTAATCTCTTTTACTATGTTTGAACAACCTTTGGAAAGCTTATTTTCAAAAATTGAAGCTTTCATTTTACTTATTTTAAAGTTTGGACTTGAAATGTCAGAATTTGGATGCCTAGCATCTCAAGTCCAAAGTTGTTGAAAAATGAGCTCAATCTAATGGGAAGCATTGTTAAGCTTTTACAACCTTTAAAACCTCTCTTAGAAGTTTTCTAAATACTTAAATGCTATATCTTCTATATGTAGTTGGAAGGAAGGAGGCAAATGGAGATTGGTTGGGTCATTGGCTCATATTGAGCCTTTTGCATGTCAATGTGCTAAATTGGCTATTATCCATCATTGACATAAATGCTTCTTTGTACTACATTGTTCAAATTCATCACATTTTGCATCAAAGTTTGTCATCATCAAAAAGGGGGAGATTGTTGGCCCTAAGGGCAAATCATATTAGTTTTGAACAATGAAAAACATTGATAAGGACTAAAATGCTTGTATGTTGAGTGATAGGATTGATTATTTGAGAAGCATGAAGTCTCATTGTCTTGGAGTCACAATGCAAGAACAACTCTACCATGCCAAAGGTGATTGAAGATTGAAGAGTATGTTCAAAAAGAGTGAAGGCATTGAAGACTTAGAGTGTAGAGTTTTTATGTTAAATAGGTATATTTTTCTGTAAACTCTACACTTGTATGCCTTGGTTTCATTTGAATGCATGAGAGAGCATAAAACTTGTTTTTGAAATGATCTTAAATGAACTTTGTGTTAACAAGTATGTTTTTGGAATCTAAAGTGATCTTAAAAAGATTTTGTGTAATCAAAATTTTTTTGGTAAAGGTTTTTGTATATAAATGTGTTTAAATGATGTGTCCATTCATGCAAAACGTTTTCATTGATTTGAACAAGTTTTGACAAAGTTTAAAAAGTTTGGATGCAAGTTTGGTCGTCCAAACTTCGGAAATGGTACTGTGCTTCCAGAGAATTTCGGACGCAAGTTCGGAAGCATGGAGAAAAGTTCGGAGGTCCAAACTTTCTCTGATAAGCATGGTCACTGTTTTTTCAGAGAATTTTGGACGCAAGTTTGGATGCATAAGGAAAAGTTCGGACGTCCAAACTTTTCCAGACAGCTTGGCACAGTAAAATTCGGACGCAAGTTCGGACGCATAACAGAAAGTTTGGACGTCCGAACTTTACTGTTACTAGTCGTTACTAGCCGTTTTATAGCTGTTGCATTTGATTTTTCACATCTATAAAATCTATAAACTTTAGAATTTTTAAAACCCTTGAATCTTTATGAACTCCAAGCATTCCAAAAGCTTTTAGCAAACTTCAAAGCTCTCTTGTCTTGTGCATTCAATTGATCAATCCAAAGACATCAAAGTGTAAAGGTGCAACTTTGTGTAATATCTACCATCAAGTGGTAACATCTACACACTTTCATTTATTTATCATATTGTGTTGTTCTACTAGCTCTAGCAAGGTTATCTTGATAACATAAAATCCTTTAGATAAGGGTGATCCTTGAAAGTGTGATTCAAGGTTGTCTGAGATATAAAACCATTGTTGAAATACCTAAGAGGGGGGTGAATTAGGTATTTGGCTAATTTTCGCAAACTTAAACCTTTTATGCGTTTAGACCAAGAACAAGTTATGTAAGCTAATTATAGATAATTGATAGCAAGGCAGTAATGAAAGCAATAGCAAAAAACTCAAACAATTTATAGTGGTTCGATCCTCAAGATCTACGTCCACTACCTTAAGCTCACACTTAAGGATTTCAACAAATCTACTAATTGCTCAGGTTTACAAATTACAAGAGAGGTTCACCAAACTATGGTTTTACACTCACAACCTCTTCTAGTAATGTCTACAATACAAGGCTCACCACAAACAATGGTTTTATATCTTAAACAACCTTGAATCACACTTTCAAGGATCACCCTTATCTAAAGGGTTTTATGTTATCAAGATAACCTTGCTAGAGCTAGTAGATCAACACAATTGAATGAGTAAGTAAGAGTGTGTAGAAGTTACCACTTGATGGTAGATATTACACAAATTTGCACCTTCACACTTTGATGTCTTTGGATTGATCAATTGAATGCACAAGACATAAGAGAGCTTAAGAAATGTTTGCTAAATGCTTTTGAATGCTTGGAGTTTTCAAGATTTCAAGAGTTACAAAAATTTGCATGTTTATAGCTTTTATAGAATTTGAAAATCTGTTAAAACGTTCATAAAAGCGGCTAGTAACTGGCTAGTTTTCGAAAAATTCGGACGACCGAATTTCTTGGCTGCGTCCGAATCTTCGTCCGAATTTCTCTGGATGAATAGTAACCATGCTGAGAACAAAAATTCAGACGACCGAATTTTTTGGCTGCGTCCGAATCTTCTTCCGAATTTCTCTGGAAGAACAGTGACCATGCTGAAGGCCAAAAATTCGGACGACCGAATTTTTTGGCTGCGTCCGAATCTTCTTCCGAATTTCTCTGGAAGAATAGTAGCAAACTTTTGCTACAAAATTCGGACGACCGAATTTTTTGAAAGCATTTTCAAACTTTATAAAATCATTTGAGATATAACTTCAATGAGTTTGAAAAACATTTGATATATATAGAAAACTTATTTAACTATATTTAAGCTTGAAAAACATGAACATATGAAGTTTACAAACATATCTTATAAAAAGATTCATTCAAAGACTTTTAAGATCATAAGATCATTTTTATGCTCTCTTATGCATTCAATGATAACCAAGACATGCAAGTGTAGAGTTTACATAGAAATTTACCTAAAAGTTAAATGCACTCTACACTTCAAGTCTTCAATGCCTTTTGATCATCTTTAGAACAACATTCTTCAAACTTCAAATACTTGCTTAAATGAAGTTGTTCTTGAACTTTTGCTTCAAAGCAATGAGACTTCATACTTCTCAATTTACAGAACCTATCACACAATAATCAAACATTTTAGTCCTCATCAATATTTGTCATTAATCAAAACTACATAATTTGCCCTTAGGGCTAACAATTGTGTTTGGTGAGCCTTGTATTGTAAGAGTTACTAGAAGAGGTTGTGAGTGTAAAACCATAGTATGGTGAGTCTCTCTTGTAATTTGTAAACCTGAGCAAATAGTAGATTGTTTGAAATCCTTAAGTGAGAGCTTAAGGTAGTGAACGTAGATCTTGAGGATCGAACCACTATAAATTGTTTGAGTTCCTTGCTATTCCTTTCTTCTTTGCTTTGCTATAAATCGTCTCTAATTAGCTTATATAATATGTTCTTGACCTAAACGCATAAAAGGTTTAAGTTTTCAAAAATTAGCCAAATACCTAATTCACCCCCCCTCTTAGGTATTTCAATTATCATGAAACAAATATAGTTTTCACTCTCTCTCTCTTCATCTGCTCATCTTCCTTGTGTTCGTTGTAACTCACTGATGAAACCCATTGTCAACTATACATTGATCCTTGAATTTTGAGTTCAATGGAACCAACAACACCATAATGACATATAGGAAGCACCGACACCACAACAGAATCATCATCACAACGGAGCCTAAAAGATGCACCTAGGGTTTCAACAAATGAGGATCAAATGTTGGGTTGTAATCCCCCACTTTCATCATTGAAGAATGTTGAAGAGGGATCTAATATGCAAATTGTAAGTTATGAAGAAGTAATTGAGGTTGTTCCTATTAATATTGATGTTAGACAAACTGAGTCCATTAATCATGAATAGTCTAAAAAACTAGAAGAGGAACAATCCAATGCCTATTGAAGTGGTAGAGGTTGATAGTGAGACAACAGACACAGAAAAGCCTTGTGATCGGTGTAAATCTCATGCTTAGCTCCATACAAATAATGTCTCAATTTCTTCAAGGAAAAAACTATTTCTACAAGTTCCAAGTCATAGGTTGGGTAATTTTGCTCATGAACTTTTAATTTTCTTGAAATGGAAGCAACTACTTTTCCTTCCGGCAGCAATACAACCACCAAATCTTCTTTTGAAGTATCTGGTCCTAAAGTGAGTCATCATTTTATTTTCTAAAAAATTTATTTGCATCTATCAGTCCACTTGAATTCAATTACTTTTCATGTTAATTGTGTCAGAGGTGCAGAGATCTTCGAGAACTCTTTAATAAATCTCATGCAATAACCTGCCATTCCAAAGAAATTGTGTATTCGTTTGGCGTTTTGGGTTGTTCCCAACATGTCACTATTTCTACCTTGGTGGGATCCACCAACATGCCTTCACAAGTATCCATGTGACCCAAGAAAGTTACTTGTTCTATCCAAAAACTCATATTTACAGAATTTAGCTTACAATTTAAAAACTCAAAGAATTTGTAATATGCTTCTAAGATGTTGCTCATTTGTCTCAAGATCTGATGAGTATACAAGGATATCATCGATGAATATGACAACAAATTAATCTATATAAGTTTGACAAATTCTATGCATTAGATCCATAAAAATAGCTGGTGCAGTACATAAAAAACTCTATGCCATTCTTCAGTCCAAATGGCATGACTTCAAACTCATAATACCCATAATGAGTATTAAAAACAGTCTTATGAATATCTTCTGCTTGTACTCGTACCTGATAATATCCCTATCTTAAATCCAATTTAGAACAGTATCCAACTCCTCGAAGTTCATCAAATTGCTCGTTAATCAAAGATAGCAGATATTTGTTCTTAACGGTGACACTATTCAATCCCTAGTGGTTTATACACATTCTCAGCATTCTCTCTTTCTTTTTGACAAATAACACAGGTGTCCCCTCCTCACGGAGACGTGCTTGGGTTGATAAACCTTTGTTGCAACAAACCTTGCAACTGCTCCTTCAACTCCTTCACTTCTTCTTGTGCCCTTAGGTATGGTGTTTTGGATATGGATTCTACTCTTGGCATCAACTCAATATTGAACTCCATTTCCCACTCTAGATGTAAAGTTATCAGTTTCTCTAGAGAGACATCCTTAAATTCCTAAACTGAAGTATCGAGTCCAACTTTAGCTTTTCCCTAGGCTTATCAATAAAATGCTAAATATCTCTGGCAACCTTTTCACAGTAATTTTCTAGCTTTCATTCCATAAATTAAAAGAGTCTCCCCCTTTGTCTCTTTACCTTTGAACTCAATGATTGGCTAACCTAGTCAACTAAATCTTACTAGTTTCTATCGGCAATCCACTTTTGCATAATGTTTAAATAACCAATCCATTCTTAATATCACATCATAACCTTTAAAAGATAAAGCAATCAAATTCCCAAAAAACTCTACGTTTTGACATAAATATGATATTCAAGATATACCACTTTAGATACCCTAGTCATTCATCGGTGTACTAGCCAACAATTGATAATCCATCATGCCAAAAGGTGTAGGTATATGTGGTGTAAAATGCATGCTTACAAACAAATGTGAGGATCCATAGTCTATAAGTATTTAGCTTGATGAAAAACGATCTGTAGCTTACCTTCTCCACACAAATATATAAAAAGTGTAACTAAAAGTAACAAAAGAGAATATATACAAATAGTCAAACAAAGGTATCCACCTAAGGGTCGCGACTCCCTGAGGATCTTGGTCAAGCCTCAACTATTATTGAATCCCCTAAGACCAAACTCCAACAAATTCTGCGATCTCATCAAACCATCAAATTATATGATCATGATCCTAAGTCAACTCATAGGTCTCACAGAGACAAGCAGCATGAGCTTCTACTATCCTATCTAGCTGGTCTTCTAGCATGTTACCTCTGGTAACCTCATGCTCTCTATCTCAACGTAAAGAGCTCAGCAGATGATCAGACCATTGTATCTCCCTCTCTAACACTCGATACTCTCTCTATCTGCCTAGATATGGTGCTCATATGGCACACACTAAGGGCAAAAGTAAGGACTAGATGGCTCACTCAATGGCGGTAAGACCAGGAATGATGAAGCTAATTCGACAGATGTAGAAAAGGTTGTAGGTATAGCAGTGATAGGGTTAGAAAGGATAGGTGAAGTTGGTAACCCCTCTCCAATGGCAGTCTCTCTGTCGAAAGTACCCCCGACTAGCTTGACAAGTTCAGCTTCAGAAGATAACACACTAGGGTTATCCTCAATGGATTCTCCTACCATAGAGGCTCCCGCAGTAGCCCCCTCCATCGACTCACCCCCAGACACATCTGCCAGCCGGTCTCTCTGGACTATCTCCCATAGTACTAGAAATAACTAACCATCTTCGAACATCTAAAACCTACATAACAAACTTCTATGGTGTGATACCTCCAACCCCTCTACTAACCTTATGATGCACCAATCTTATGATAAGGTTTTAGGCTTAACTGGAAAGTATGAGTAAATCAAGATAAATCATCATAGCTTCTCAACCCGAATTTCTCAAACATGACAAATATTTGAATTCTGACTCAAGAGTAAAATTACTGAAACCAATAATGAGGTCATCAAAAAAGCCACACACCAAAGTAAATGTTCGACTACACAAACTATCTTATGCCTACCCAAACCAAAAACTGGGCTACGAAGTTCTAGAGCACCTACCAACCCGTACCTAGTGATCAACCTCAACGTTGAGCCCCTCCTAACTCACTGCTAGGTGGTCGAATACAATAAAAAATAAATGCTGAGCCCCCCTAACACTATGTCCCCCTTTCAAGTCGATCTATAATCCAAAGTCAAGGCATTTCACACCAACAGAAGAGGCCCAATTTGAGAGACTAACCACGTACAATGAAATCCACTAACGCTTCCAATAATCAAATCATATTACAAATTATACTTGGTCGGGATAGAATTTTTATGCAAATTTTCAAAACGCAAGAGTCATTGAAATAGCCACTCAAACAATGGGAATATCACATCTAATTTAGTACATATATGTGTACTTGATTAATTTTATAATAAAAAATAATAATTTAGTTGCTTGTAATTGTAAAATGGAAAAGAATATCACATCTAATGAAAAGTTTAACATTGTCCTATTGCTGAAATAAGCTAATGATTTTATACTTAGGATCATATGTTATATTTATATTATTTATTTTTGAAATATTTTTTTCAAAACATTATGGACAAAGACAAGAATTATGGTAAATCAAATTTAAAATGAGATTCTATATTACCTTTCAAAGAGAGAGAGAGAGAGAGAGAGAATGTGTGTGTGTGTGTGTGTGAGAGAGAGAGAGAGAGAGGCTATGATAGTTTGTTATTTATTTTTGAAACTCTTGTGTTAAGAAACTTCTTGTATAGACAAAAATAGGATAACCATTCATATTATACATACTACTCAATCCGTTTGACAATATATGTCTTTTGGCATATTTTGCAAAGATTAAGGAAGAAGAAAATAAGGGATATTTTTTCTATGATACCCTTAACTAATTCTACTAATATAATTGAGGATAAGAAAATATATTTATGGCAAGGAAAACTTTTAAAAAGTAATCTTTAAAATTTATAAATGCCTAAATTTTTAAAAGAGAAAAAAGGTTAAAATATATTATATTTTGAAATGGAGAGAGTAATATATAAACATAGCAAATTAGAGTTAAAATTTAAAAGGAATGAAGAAACAAATTTGTACACGGGTGAGACCATGGCTCTTTTCTAGGATCATGATCATCTAATTTCTTTTCAAAATTCATTGACAAAATTTTTTATTGTTTATATTTTTCAAATAGATAAAAGAAAATTAAAATTCAGACACCACTAATACGTTTACGTGGCAAGTTAGAGCTAGAAGAGTATATATTTGCAGCTAGGGGCGTTCAAAAAAAATACAATCCGCACCTATCCAGACCAACCCACACCAATTATGCGGTTTACTTTTTAATTGGTTTGGTTGTGATTTGAATTCTTTTCCAAATTGCAAATTTGGTTTAATTTGAAAAAATTTTAAAACTACGTCTAATAATATTAAGTCTAATAATATTAAGTCAAATGTATTGTGAATCCCAACATTAGTGAATTAACAAGTAATTATGATAAAACCCACAACACACTTAGCCTAACATTATTGAACAAAGTATTTCTTATAATGTTCTGAAAAGTTACTTAGTTATCACCTATGAAAAGAGAAAAAGAGAGTTTCCTTTAAGGAGATTTTTCTCCCCTAAATGTCCTAATTATTTGCCAGAAGCTCATATTGCTTCATCCTACTTCACATGAATTTCCACCCATTCACATGATTCCTTCTCTTTATAGAAAGGATAGATCTAGAACAAAATCATGTCCAAGGCATCATTTTGCTAGCTTGATTATTGTGCTACAAATTCAATATATAGAGAACAAAATTGTGCAAATGAGATACATCATTCATAACAATGGTTATACCAACATACAACTACTGTAGCCTAAGCAATGCTTGCAGAAGTAGGCTCGCCATATATTGTCGAAGCTGGAGGCAACAGTGTTCTTGGTCCAAGACCTTCAGAATTCTTGTTACATTGTTGATGGAAACAAAAGAAGAGTGAAAGAGACCAACCATAGGCTCCTGATAATTGACATCCCACATCACTTTCCTTTTTGTGGACCTTAAAGAGGGGAACAGGGGAATGGTTGATTGGTGAATACCCTTGCACGTGAAGTAAAAGTTCCTTGAATTATACACTTCCTTAAGAGCTTGCAATGTTAATGGCTCTAGACGGTTTAAGTTTCTGCAAGACATTCTCACACAGCATTTGAAATTTATTTTCTTAGCAAGTTAATAGTCGGATAAGTCATCCAGATTAAATAGTGAACTTTAATGCTTGAATCAAAACTATAATGCTTGAATCAAAACTATAAGGCGTACTTGATATTCTAAGCTCTAAACTGGTAGCTTCTTCAACCTCGTACCTGGCTTTTTGTTTAAGCAGACCATTCTTGCGCAGGGATCAGATTGATACTGGAGAACCATAACAATGTCAAACAAACAAGTCAAAACAGAGAATATAAGTAAATCAACAGCATACTAAGATCAGCAGACCAAATAGTATAATGCCATGGATACTCTCTATTTTATTGGCATGAGTCACAGAGTAAATACCAAAGGCAATTTTACTTTGGTTAAGCTGAAAAACATGTTTCAGGAGTCAAAAAATTCCTTGAAGAGGAAAAAAATATTGTATACAAGTAACGTGACGGTCATTTCTTTCCCTTCTACGAAGGAAACAATACTAGAGAAACTTCAAATGACATGAAGAATATACCAAGTGTTAATCAAATTTCAGAAACAAACCTCTCTGTGCCCCAAAACCATCCCCGTCCCCGCCCCACACAAAAAAAAAGAAAAAGGAAAATCATTGCAATGCCAGTAAATCTTCAAAAGAAGAAATGATTTAAGAGCACAAGGAAATGCTTCACAGAAAATATGAATTAAATTTATTCTTTTCTACATGGGTGATCATTTAGTAGCTAAAGTTGTCTTTTATGTTTGAGTGATCAAGTAGTCAGTCTCTTTCCATATGTCAAAAAAGAATCCAAAAACAAATGAAACTCCTGCTGGTCTTATCATTTTAGCGCTTTCTGCACTTCATGTGTACAATTAGGATCTTCGTATTTGATGAAAGAAAAGAGAAGAGAATGCCATCTCTAAGAGTGTAAACATACTGCCAAATAAATTATCTAAAAGTACAGACCAAGAACACATCCAAAACCAAATGAACTTGCTTTGAATCGTTTTCTGGAGGAACCACATGAATTCTAAAAATGTCATTACATGAGTAATCAACAAGCAAATCAAAATAAAATAAAAGAATATTAAGTCTTCAAAACAAAATAAAATAAAAGAATATTAAGTCTGTGATGAAGGAAAACATTTTATCATACATGTAAGAAGAATAACTGCCATTTTATGCCATCCAGTTTGCCCTTTTTACATGCCAAGATTCTTCACATAGCTGCTGTAAACTAATCATTACCAAACAATCACCCCTATTCTCTCTCATCCAAAGCTGCGAGGATAGTTTTGATGAAATCTAGGTATGTTATGCAGAACCATGACTCCATGCCCAAAAGTACACACTAAAATCTAGCATGCGTATTTCTTATTGGATAAAACTAAGAAAACTTCTTAATACAGTAACAAGAGATAACTGAGAACTAAACTTACTAACCCTGTATTTCTTTCATGGCTTTCTTTGTCAGTAAATTAATCTGTATTTCTTTCATGGCTTTCTTTGTCAGTAAATTAATCTAGTCATCATTCCAGCAACTAAGAGTAAAAAGAGATATAAAGTCCTTAATCTACTATGTTTCGAATATCATGGCTCTCATCATGGTTAAACATGCAATTCTATATGATCCAACTGTTGCTCTAGCCAAAAAGTAGAATGCAGCAAAACTTTTGGGAAGGAGCAATAAAAGATGAAGGTTTTTGAAATAGAATATAGCTAATGTAAATTGCAGATATAAACAAATTAAGAATGATACAAGGCATAATTTTTACTAATAATAGAAGTAATTTATCAATTGCAGTTAGTAGCAAGGTTCCTTGTCTAAGCAAATAACAAAAACATAAACCATCAAGCAATCGGAAGTCAACAACTGAATATGAAGAGTGAACTGTAGTTTTCATCTTCAGATGAATTCAAGGATTTTTTCCCTTTCCGCCTCTTTTATGCAGCAGATTTTAATTTTGAATATATTATTCTATGATTGTAACAAGAAAATAAACAAGAGGTGGTGCTTGTATTGTTCAAAAAGGGAGATAGAAAAGCTGATAGATCTGGAATTGATACCGTCAGTTTTGTTAAGAGCTTTGTTCACCTTTCAAGCACATCCCTCCCAATCAATGTGAACTTTAGGAACATCTCTGTAAGAAAAATAAAGTGATATTAGTCAAACAATGTGACCAATGCATTTTAATCAAGGTCAAAGGTAACAATTAGAATGACTTCAGTTAACTGTGATTCATTATCTCATATAAATCAGGCTTAACATAAGAAAGACAAAAGATGGATTACGTTACTACTTACAACAGAAACAGTTCCCTATCAGCTTCCAGTAGCGTGTCTGCTAGGAGGCAAAATGGCATGTAATCTTGTTCTTAACTTACCCAGCTTTTGTAAGCTGTCCATCTCCCCTATCTGCAACAAGTACCTCTCCAACATTCTGAAAGCTAGCTCACTTACATTCCTACCTCTCTCTAACATTTGTCTAGAACACTCAAAAGCTTCTTGAACCCGTCCTTTGGAGCATAATCCAGTCACCAAAATGTCCAATGCATGACTATGTGGACACTGTCCTTTCTTCAATATGTAAGTCCATAAATTTAAACCTAAATCAAGCCTCCGATTCTCACAGAAGAATTTCATCAATGCAACAACTGTTCGTGTCTCAGGCACAAACTTTCTGTTGATCATCTTTTGATAGAGTTCAAATACAGCATCAATGCTCTCTAATCTCATCAGACCCCAGAACATAGTATGATATGTAACATTGCCAAGCTGAATGCTTTTCTCCTCCATTTCATTGAATAAGGCAGCAGCAGACTGTACATCTCTGCACCTAATAAGAGAGCTCAAAAGTGCATTATAAGCACGAGTATCAGCATGTAAACCTCGCCTGGAAATTTCATCAAACAAATGTGTAGCCTTTATTATATTTCGAGCAACCCCTGCACCATGAATCAATGTTGTAATAGTCTCTATCGTAGGCGATAAACCAATCTGTTCCATTTCTTCAAAAAGCCTCAATGCATCACCAAAGCATCCCTTTTTACAGTAAGCATCAATTCTTACATTATAAGTGACATTGTTAGGTTTGAAACCTCTTCGAATCATCTCATGATAGAATAGCTCCACTGCAGTAATATCTCCTGATTCCTTGAATCCCAAGACCAAAATATTCATGGTTTTTGTGTTCAAGGAAAAGCGAGAATGGAATTTATTGAAGACTGATCGGGCTTCCTTCATTTGCCGTTGCGTGCAAAAAGCTCGAAGAAGTATGTTGAACTCTTCAATGCCAAATTCTTTCCCTGAAAAAATATCCTTCTCCATCCTCTCAAATGCTTTAACAGTTTCTTCATAAGACTGGAATTTTGCAATTCTTGACAACATGATGCTCATAGATTTCAGAGACAGAAGGGAAGGGTGTCTTTGCTTGATTTCTTCCATTAGTTCCCAAGCTTCATCATAATATCTCATTCGGGTAAGTATGTGGATTGTCTTTTCAAAAGCATCTGAACTGGGATTATATTGGGAGTGAAGAAGGGAAAATTTGAAGAATTGGTATGCCTTAAGTCCATTTGAATGTCCGCCAAACAAGTGCCCAAGGATTTGTTCCACAAAGGAAGTAGACAAAAGATCTCGAGGGATCACACTGAGTAGTGTATGGTGTAACTGCTTATCAGGAAAAGGATGGTCATTTATGGTTCTAGCAATTCTTTCAATTACAGCATCAGATTCTGAAGCAGAATGAAAACTTCCAATTGACTTAAGGGAAATATCCAATTTCTGATTGACTTGGATAATTTGATTCGCCCTATTTGTTTTTACCAGGAAAAAGAAAAGCATTATCTCTTGCTGCACAGAAAGAGTCAGGATTCTGGGCTTCTAGCTGGAACACCAACGGTTGCCTGCTTGTTGTACATTTTTTGATCGTATAAACAATGTCATTAGCGGTCTCATTGTCAAGAAGTTAGAGGTACCATCCAAAACAAGCAGATCAGCAAGTTATACTGCACCACATGTAAGACCATACAAAATGAACTTACTATCAATCTAGCTAGCAAAAAGGCATTCACTGGAAATGCACAAGGAACGATCCATATGAAAAGTTGAAGGAAAAGAAAAATACCAAAGAGTATTTATAGCAAAATAGCAATGGACCACAAAAGCAAACTTGCTGTTAACAAAGAAGTGAAGAAAACTTCTTTCTTGAAGCCTTTAACTGCACCAGAAACAGGAAAAGAAACTATTTATCCATAATTTACAGCACAACAGAATTGAAACAATTGAAAGCCTTGAAATTTCCAGTTCAATTATCATAGACAAGTGACTGAAAATCCTTCAGCAGCCATTTTATGGTACTCTCTACATAGAATAAATTTGTTACCTCGTAGAAGTGAGCTAGGGTATGACTTGGATATCACAAACGATAAATAGTAATATGCAAAATTAGCCATCTAAGTATTTTTTCCACTATCTGCCTACAAAATAATGCTTTTCTTAATTTGATATAGAGCTCAAAATATTTTTCTCCAAATTTTAGCCAAATTGATCTCAAGCTGATTGAGATCTCAGAATTATATTAGAAGGCATCTGCCAGCAGAATTTCTTGTGAAAATTTAAACCTGTAACAAAGAAATGTTTAACCTTTTATAATATATTGCAATATGGACCCAAATCATCATGCAGCCAAACTAAACACGCCCCAAAAGATTTTGTGAGACCAACCAAGAAAGTGTAACAAGCTTTGAAAAGCATAAGCAAATAACAGAACTTAATATTGCAATTAGCATCTATACACATACTTGAAATTATTAAGAAAACAGCCAATTTCAACAAATGACCCAAAAAAATAGAAAAGACTAGTTGATTCGACTTAACTAACTAGTTTTCACACGCAGATTTTCAAGAGAACTTGCCAACAAAGGTAAGATTAGGTGAATTCACATGCAATGGTGTATGTGAACACCAACTTATTCCCAAAAACCAATACAAAATTTTTATTTTTGGGCCCCACCTATTCTCTCATAAACAATTTACTTTTGTTAAAACTAGGACAAAATTTCTCAAATTAAAACTCAATCCAAATACACACTTTAACAATGAAGTGTGTGAAAAACACACTTATTTCCATTTGAAATAGAGAATCTAGTTTATTATTGCAGCCTATCTGGGTAACAGTGTGAACGAGGTTGAGAATTGGTTTGAGTTTCAGCCAAGGAATAACTAGAGTGAATTATGACTCAAATGCGTAGCTGAGCTAATTGCAACGCATTCTTAAGAGACAAGCTCCGAGATATACATTAAGCTGGAATATTAGTAATCACACATCCACACGCTAAAATAGCATAGCGCCTTCCCCTATTTCCTTCAGCTGCATTAGCTATTAGAAAACATTAAAGGAGAATGAGAAAATAAACCTTGAAATGTGAATAACTCTCAACTTGACCCTGTGACCTGAGCCGATAACCCTTGCCATCTTACTAAAACTCACAACTGAAGTTGTATACTCGCAAAAGATCACTGAAGGAATTGGAATGTACACTTTAACATCAGCAAAAGAATAAAAGAAAAGAATCCATCAATTCTCCATTCCAAAGTTGAATAGTAACAGCCACAAGGACATACACCCTAAACAGGCATATGAATAAGTTTAAAGAAAACTTCAGATGAAAAGGAATGAAAACTTAAATAATGTTCTTGCATTTTACAGCAAAAATTACCAATTCTTCACCAACATTGTCTTTAGCATGTTCTCCAGGGTACAGGTTTTCACATACCCTTCAATAACCAACCGCAGAAAATGCAAGATAAGATCTTCATTTGAAAAATGCAGATAGAACTATTAGAAATCAGCCAACGAGCTATTGATGGGAACCTAATGAAAAGTTGCAGACAGAGACAAAACACTGAAGCTTTATAACAAGTCGTAGAACAGAGCCCAAAACTCAAACTGATCACATAATTCAAAGCCTCATCTGAGTCTAAGTCAACTCAGGACCAGTGCCCACTGCACTGAAAATGACACAGTTCCCCCTTGAAGACAGGGTGACTAAGATGCCAGCAACACTGGACAACACCAGACAACACCCGGAGAGTCATCCGAGTTTGATGACTCAAAGGTACAAGGCATATAATTTTAACCTTTACCGAAGGGGTGTCTAAGGCAACAAAAATGGTGGCCCTACCAATACCATAGCTTTGAACTATGATTGATAAATGCCTGCAAATAAATTAACAGAACTACCAAAAACTTAAAAAAGCAGTAAATAATGGGAAAAAAATTATCCCAGTTAAAGAAACTAAAACAGGAATACTACATTTAATTCCCAAATCTTATTGGCCATCATAAGTTGGGATGAGACCAAGATGCAATTACAGCTTAGCTTGATCAAAGAAGCAGCCTTGCTTTTCCTTTTCAAATTTCACAGCTATATGTTTAAGCACAAGTGCAGAACGGGAGGCATAGGAAGGCTTTTCTAGAAGAAAATCTGAAAGAGAGAGAGCCCTAAAGAGACTGGTATGGACCGGTTCAATGAAATGCTGCTAGGAACTGGCTTGAACAGGAATCATATGTAATGTGTCGTTATACAATAAAAACAATAGTAGTCATTTCATTTCATTATTGGGCTTCTGTGGTTAGGTTTGTGGGCTGAATATGGTAGGTAAAAATGATCAAACCTAGAATGGGTTATTAGTAGGAATGGCAATGAGGCCCAGTGGGGGCGGGGACTTGGGTTCTCGGCTCTGGCCTAAATTCCCCATTCTCATCCTTGGCCCCTAGCAAGCCCCACATGTGGGGTAGATGAAGTCTTCATCCCCGGCCTAGCCCTAAGTGGAGAATTGGGGATAAAATTCCCCAAAGGGTCAAAGCCAAGTGGGGGAATGGGGAACAGAAACCTCCACCGGGACAAATGCAGGTAATAGGGGAAAATCCTGATGCTATACAATATTCTATTATCCCAAAAAAATAATAAAGTAAGACAACCAGTAGTTACCCACTAACAAAATGTCATAAACCCTTTTGCTACATGGTGCTGGCCATTTTAACAATTATTTCCAGTTGAGGATGTCCTAATGTTCCAAATCATATTAGTTTTTTGAGAGAATTCAAAACAAACATTCTACTGGGAAAGAGCAATATTGTGGCTGAAGGAAATAAAACAGAAAAATAAACCCGTAAAAACGAGACCAAATGAATTGCTATTTTTATCTCTATTAAGCAATCTAAGAAATACGAGGGAAAAATATCCACAAGAAATAAAACTATAATAAGTTAAATGAACTAGGAGAAGTTACTAGAAATAAAGCTAGACTTGTTGCTCGAGGCTTCAACTAAGAAGAAGGGATTGACTATGATGAAACATTTGCTCCAGTAGCTAGATTGGAATCCATAAGAATACTTTTGGCATTTGCATGTTTTAAAGGATTTAAACTATTTCAAATGGATGTCAAAAGTGCATTTCTAAATGGTTTTATTGAAGAAGAAGTTTATGTAAAACAACCTCCAGGTTTTATTCATGAAAAATTTCCAAATCATGTTTTTAAGTTAACCAAAGCTCTATATGGATTGAAACAAGCCCCAAGAGCTTGGTATGAAAGATTAAGTGGATTTCTTCTTTCAAAAGGTTTTGCAAAAGGAAAAGTGGACACAACTCTTTTTATAAAAACATCTCCTAACAATGATATTTTACTTGTGCAAATTTATGTTGATGATATTATCTTTGGTGCTACTAACACATTTCTCTGTGAAGAATTTGCCAAATCTATGCAAAATGAGTTTGAAATGAGCATGATGGGAGAATTGAATTTCTTTTTTGGGCTGCAAATTAAGCAAACTAAGGATGGAGTCTTCATCAATCCAGCAAAGTATACCAAGGAGCTTTTAAAAAGATTTGGAATGGATCAAGCAAAAGGAATAGGTACTCCAATGAGTTCATCAACTAAGCTTGACAAAGATGAAAAAGGTAAAAATGTTGATGAGAAATCCTATAGAGGTATGATTGGAAGCTTGCTCTATCTTACAGCAAGTAGACCAGATATTATGTTTGCTGTGTGCTTGTGTGCTAGATTTTAATCTTGTCCTAAAGAATCTCATCTAATTTCTGTCAAACGTATTTTTCGTTATTTGAATGATACATATGACTATGGTCTTTGGTTTTCAAAATCTTCATCTTTTGAACTTATTGGATATTCGGATGCTGATTATGCTGGATGCAAAGTTGAACGTAAAAGTACAAGTGGTCATTGTCAATTTCTTGGTAGTTGTCTTGTGTCTTGGTATTGCAAAAAGCAAGCTTGTGTGTCATTATCCACTGCTAAAGCTGAATACATAGCTGCTGGTAGTTGTTGTGCTCAATTATTGTGGATGCAACATACCTTACTTGATTATGGTCTTAAATTCAATTGTGTGCCTATACTATGTGATAATACTAGTGCTATTAATTTGAGCATAAATCCTGTTCAACATTCTAGGACAAAACAAATAGAAATCAAGCATCATTTTATTCGTGATCATGTTGCTAAAAAGGACATATGCTTAGAATATATAAATACAAATGATCAAATTGCTGATATATTCACAAAGCCTTTAGCTGAGGAAAGGTTTAATTATTTAAGAAGACTTTTAGGAATTGCAAAATTTAATTACTAACATGTTTGTTTAAGTGTGGCAAAGGCAGGAAAAATTTGGATGCATTGAGTGAAAATGGAACGTCCAAACTTTAACAGAAAAATTTTGGACAGAAAAGTTCGGACGCATGACAAAAAGTTCGGACGTCCGAACTTTCTGAAACTGGAGAAACAGAGAAGTTCAGACTCATGTTCGGACGCATACCAAAAAGTTTGGTCGTCCGAACTTTGCGGTTACAGCGTTTTTTAAGAAACCGACTAGCCGTTATTCACATAATTTAACATCCAAACTCTCTCCTTTTCAAAATTTCTCTCTACCCACTCGCGCCCAAACATAAATACCTATGTGATTTCACCATTTTCACATCAAAAAACTTAAATTTTTGAATTCCTAACCCTAGATACTTCTCAAAACTCACTGCTTTTCTGTTTGAAAATCAAATGGCGCTAACAAAAGGAGCCAATGTTGAAAAAGGAAAAGGGAAGGCAAAGGCCAGTGAAGGAGGACGAACTCATCATGAACCAAGAAGAATTAGGGTTCCTCAATCATCCTCTGGTGCAGACAAGTTCATCTCAATTAAAGCTGCATCAGAATTTGAAGATTGGAACAAGAAATCAAGGAAAATCATCCCTGGAAACAGAGTTGATTTTGAAAAGCTCACAAATATGGGTAATGTCCTATTTTTATTTGGTGATATTGGGTGGAGTAATCTGTTGAATGTTGATGAAGAATATTATCCTTCTCTTGTGTATGAATTCTATGCAAATCTGAAAGAAGAAAGAATAGAATATGAAGGAGAAAATGTTAATCAGTGGTATTCATGTAGAGTATCTCAAATAGATTTTGAATTCAATGATGCATTGTTGAATAGAATCTGTGATGTAAGTGATGTTGGTGCAAAATATTATTCCGTGGGACAACATTGCTATGAAAGAGAGTTATTCACCAATGCTAGATTTGAAGAGGCATTTACAAATGGCAGAGAATTTAGAACAGTTAAGGAAAGAGAAATTAAGGCCTTGGATGCAAGAGGAAGATTTATGCATCATATGATAACTACCATGATTGTCCCTAACTTTGGACACAAAACATTTGTGGGAAATATTCATATGGTAATTATGCTGGCTTTGCATGAACATAGAAGATTAAACTTTGGATATATGGCATCAAAGCATATGTTTGGGGCTAGAAAGACTGATAACAAGGCTTTACCATATGGAAGACTTTTGACCAGAATTTTCAAATTTTTTCAAGTCAAACTTCCTGCTAGAGGACAGAATTTTAAAAGAGGTCAGATTTATACAAATGACTCTCTCAAGAGAATGCAATTGACCTTGGATGATGAGGGAATATGGAGAACTAAAAGAGAGACCCCTCCAAAGAGAGTTGAAGTAGAGGAAAGTGAGGAAACTGAAGAAGAAGAAGAAGATGAGGCAGAAGCACAGGCAATAGAAATGAAGAGTAAGAAAAGGCATGATTCAACAAGTGAGGGGAAGCAACCTCCCTCCAAAAGAAGACTCTTTGAAGAAAAGCCAACTTCACAATCACATCCTACTGCTAGAGAAGGAACCAGTGCTGAAATCCAAGAAGCACTAAACAACCACATGAAAGAAATGGAGAAAATGTATAAATTTTTTTGAAACATTTGCTCCTATGGTGCTTGGAAAGCTGGATAGTTTGGAGAATAGAGTCAAGCACATTGAGGAAATATTGACAATAAATCCTCAAAGTGATGAAGGGCCTTCTAGAACACAAGAGAAAAAGGATGATGAGTATGATGAAGATAGCAGGAAAGGTGAAGAAGACAATGACAGTGATGATGAAGAAGGAAGTGACAGTAATGATGAAGATGATAATGGTGATCAAAGGAATGGCAATGAGCAAGTCATGGAATCTCAAAAAGGAGATCAAGGATTGCAGCAAACTGGAGTCAGTCAAGAGGGAAGTCAAATCGCAAGAACTGAAATAGTGACTCCATCTGATCCAGCATTTAGCCCTGGAAGAGTCAAACATGTTGCTGTCAAGAAGAAACCAAGAAAGGACTCTCCATCAACATCCAAAGACTAAGCATACATTCACTCTTCTCTTCATTTACTATTTTTGTTGTTTATGAACATTTACTAGTTGTTTTCTATTCTCTTTCTATTTTTGCACTTTAACTTTCTGCAATTTATCATTTTTATTGCCATGTAATAGTTTTTTTTATGAAGCTCAATGATGAAACCTTAGAGTTGAGAGCTTCCTTTGGTAATTGTCAGTCTCATTTTCATTTACCCCATCTTTGATTGATGACAAAAGGGGGAGAAGAATGATGGAAATGATGACTGCAATGGATGTGCTGAAATCTGCATGATGTGCATAATGTGTGTTATGCATAATGGCTGTTTTGTGCTAAATTTTGTGTTAAATATGCTGAAATATGTGTGCTAATATGAGTATGTGATACACTGAAAATTTGTTTTATGGCATATTTAACTGTATTGGTTTATTTAAACTTTAAGCTGGAAGAATTATAATATGTGAAGATATAATTCAAAAGTTCGAACTTGAAGTTTGGATGCAAACCAAAAGTTCGGATGCATCCAAACTGTTTTGCCAAAACTAATTTTTCTGTTGTTCAAATTATTTGAAATTTGTCTTAATATTTTCTATCATATTTGAACAACCTTAGGAAAACTTATTTTCAAAAATCAAAGCCTTCATCTCACATATTTTCCATTTTGGACTTGAAACTTAAAAATTCGGATGCATGTTCTGAAATTCAAATGCATCCATATTTGGTTGCCAAAAAGTGCTCTTTTGTTGTTCAAATTGATTCAAATCTGTTTTAATCTCTTTTACTATGTTTGAACAACCTTTGGAAAGCTTATTTTCAAAAATTGAAGCTTTCATTTTACTTATTTTAAAGTTTGGACTTGAAATGTCAGAATTTGGATGCCTAGCATCTCAAGTCCAAAGTTGTTGAAAAATGAGCTCAATCTAAGGGGGAGCATTGTTAAACTTTTACAACCTTTAAAACCTCTCTTAGAAGTTTTCTAAATACTTAAATGCTATATCTTCTATATGTAGTTGGAAGGAAGGAGGCAAATGGAGGTTGGTTGGGTCATAGGCTCATATTGAGCCTTTTGCATGTCAATGTGCTAAATTGGCTATTATCCATCATTGACATAAATGCTTCTTTGTACTACATTGTTCAAATTCATCACATTTTGCATCAAAGTTTGTCATCATCAAAAAGGGAGAGATTGTTAGCCCTAAGGGCAAATCATATTAGTTTTGAATAATGACAAACATTGATAAGGACTAAAATGCTTGTATGTTGAGTGATAGGATTGATTATTTGAGAAGCATGAAGTCTTATTGCCTTGGAGTCACAATGCAAGAACAACTCTACCATGCCAAAGATGATTGAAGATTGAAGAGTAGGTTCAAAAAGTGTGAAGGCATTGAAGACTTAGAGTGTAGAGTTTTTATGTTAAATAGGTATATTTTTCTGTAAACTCTACACTTGTATGCCTTGGTTTCATTTGAATGCATGAGAGAGCATAAAACTTGTTTTTGAAATGATCTTAAAAGAACTTTGTGTTAACAAGTATGTTTTTGGAATCTAAAATGATCTTAAAAAGATTTTGTGTAATCAAAATGTTTTTGGTAAAGGTTTTTGTATCTAAATGTGTTTAAATGATGTGTCCATTCATGCAAAACGTTTTCAATGTTATTAACATTGATTTGAACAAGTTTTGACAAAGTTTAAAAAGTTTGGATGCAAGTTTGGTCGTCCAAACTTTGGAAATGGTATTGTGCTTCCAGAGAATTTCGGACGCAAGTTCGGACGCATGGAGAAAAGTTCCGACGTTCAAACTTTCTTTGATAAGCATGGTCACTGTTTTTCCAGAGAATTTCGGATGCAAGTTCGGACGCATAAGGAAAAGTTCGGACGTCCGAACTTTTCCAGCAGCTTGGCACAGTAAAATTCGGACGCAAGTTCGGACGCGTAACAGAAAGTTTGGACGTCCGAACTTTACTGTTACTAGCCGTTTTATAGCTGTTGCATTTGATTTTTCACATCTATAAAAGCTATAAACTTTAGGATTTTTAAAACCCCTTGAATCTTTATGAACTCCAAGCATTCCAAATGCTTTTAGCAAACTTCAAAGTTCTCTTATCTTGTGCATTCAATTGATCAAACCAAAGACATCAAAGTGTAAAGGTACAACTTTGTGTAATATCTACCATCAAGTAGTAACATCTACACACTTTCATTTATTTATCATATTGTGTTGTTCTACTAGCTCTAGCAAGGTTATCTTGATAACATAAAATCCTTTAGATATGGGTGATCCTTGAAAGTGTGATTCAAGGTTGTTTGAGATATAAAACCATTGTGTTTGGTGAGACTTGTATTGTAAGAGTTACTAGAAGAGGTTGTAAGTGTAAAACCATAGTATGGTGAGTCTCTCTTGTAATTTGTAAACCTGAGCAAATAGCATATTGTTTGAAATCCTTAAGTGAGAGCTTAAGGTAGTGGACATAGATCTTGAGGATCGAACCACTATAAATTGTTTGAGTTCCTTGCTATTGCTTTCTTCTTTGCTTTGCTATAAATTGTCTCTAATTAGCTTATATAATATGTTCTTGAACTAAACGCATAAAAGGTTTAAGTTTTCAAAAATTAGTCAAATACCTAATTCACCCCCTCTTAGGTATTTCAGAAACCTTAGTGTTGAGAGCTTCTTTTAAACTATTAGTCTCATTTTCATTGACCCCATCTTTGAGTGATGACAAAAGGGGGAGAAAAGTGATGACTGTGATGACTGCAAAATTGTGCTATGTGTTGTACAAAATTGTGCTATATGATGTGCTATGATTGCAAATTGTGCTGTCAAAATTGTGCTATGTGTTGTGCATATGTCAAAAATATGAAGTGTTAATACAAAGTATTTTTGATAGCTAATTGACATAATTGGCTTATTGATTTATTCTCGCTGGCATGATAATATTATAAATATGATGATCTTAAATGTCTTGAGTTGATTTCTCAGTTAAAATTATCTTGCTTCAATGATTGTGTGATTGATTATATGCACTTATATGACTTTGCCTAACGTTTGGACTTGAAATTTGGATGCAGACCAAAAATTCGGACGCATCAAGATCTTCTTGCCATAAATGCTTTTCTGTTGTTCAAATTGTTTGAAAACTTTCTTAATCCTCTATATCATATTTGAACAATCTTAGAAAACATTATTTTCTAAAATTAAAGCTGTTATCACACACATTTTGTAGTTTGGACTTGAAATCTTGAAATTCGAATGCATGATTCAATAATTTGGATGCATGTTTCAGAAATTTGGATGCATCCATATTTTGCTGCCAAAAAGTGTTCTCTTGTTGTTCAAATTGATTCAAATATGTTTTAATTCCTTCTACTATGTTTGACCAACCTTAGAAAAGCTTATTTTAAAAAATTGAAGTTTTTATTTCACTTATTTTACAGTTCGGACTTGAAATGTCAAAATTCGGATTCACAAAATCTCAAGTCCAAACTTGTTGAAAAATGAGCACAATCTAAGGGGGAGCATTGTTAATCTTTTCTGACCTTTAATACCTCTCTTAGAAGTTTTCTTAATGCTTAAATGCTCTATCTTCTATCTTAGTTGTTGGAAGGAAGGTGGTAAATGGAGGTTGGTTGGGCCATAGGCTCATATTTAGCCTTTTTGAATGTCAATATGTTAAATTGGTTATTATCTATCATTGACATCAATATTTCTTTGTTCTATATTGTTTAAATCCATCACATTTTGCATCAAAGTTTGTCATCATAAAAAAGGGGGAGATTGTTAGCCCTATGGGCAAATCATGAGGTTTTGATTAAGTTTTGATTAATGACAAACATTGATGAGGACTAATCTTTATGTTATTTGTGTGACAGGATTGTTGGATTAATAAGTATAAAGTCTCATTGCCTTGAAGCCAAAATGCAAGAACAAACTCAAATATGTCAAAGTGATTGAAGATTGAAGAGTTTGCTCAAGATGATTGAAGGCTTTGAAGACATGAAGTGTAGGTTACATGTGCTTAATAGGTATATCTTTGTAAACCCTACACTTATTTGTCTTGGAATCTGTTGAATGCATAAGAGAGCACAAAACTTGTTTTTGAATCTTAAATGGTTTTGAATGAACTTTTGATCAATAAGTGTGTTTTTAAGTCTTAAATGATTTTGAGTAAACTTTGTATGATCAAAGTTTTTTGATAACGACTTTTGAATTTAAAAGTGTCTAAATGAATTATCTATTCATACAAAATATTTTTCAAACTTATTGAGGTTGAATTTCAAATGATTTCACAAAGTTTGAACAGTTCGGACGCAAGTTCGGACATCCAAACTTTGAAAATGGCTATTGTACTTCCAGTGAAATTCGGATGCAAGTTCGGATACAAGGGGAAAAATTCGGTTGTTCGAATTTTTCCTGACAGCATGGTTACTGTTTTTCCAGAGAAAATCGGAAGCAAGTTCGGATGCAGTAGACAAAATTTGGTCGTCCGAATTTTTTCAGTTAGCATGAAACAATAAAGTTTAGACGACAGTTCGGACGCACAAGAAAAATTCGATCGTCCGAATTCTTCTGAAACTAGCTATTACTAGTCGTTTTATGACTGTTAACACTGATTTTTGAATTATATAAAAGCCATAAACTCCAGAATTTTTGTAAGTTTTGAATCCCTGAGAAATCCTAACATTCAAACATCTTTAGAAAACATCAAAGCTCTCTTTTGTCTTGTGCTTACAATTGATCATTCAAGATTCCAAAGATAACAAAATAAAGTGGTGTTATATTGTGTAACCATCTACCAGGAAGTGGTAACATCTCATCCATTCTTCATTTAATTCCATTTTCTACTAGCTCATTACAAGGTTGTCTTGTAAACATAAAATCCTTTAGGTAAGGGTGATCCTTGAAATTTTGATTCAAGGTTGTTTTTAGATATAAAATCCTTTTGGTAGGGTGAGCCTTGTGTATAGAATTACTAAAGAGGTTGTTGGTGTAAAAACATTGTGTGGTGAGCCTCTTATATAATTATTGAACTTGAGCAATATAGTATATTGGTTGAAATCCTTGAGTGTAGACTCAAGGTAGTGGACGCAGATCTTGAAGAGATCGAACCACTATAAATTGCTTATGTTCACTGTGCTTAGATTGTCTACTGCTTTGATTATTGATTTAATTATTCTCTCATTGAAACAAGTAATCATAATTTGGTCTAACTCAACTTATAAAAGGAAATTGTTTTCGAAAATTAACCAAAGACCTAACTCTCTCCCCCTCTTAGGTCTTTCAAATTTGATGAAAAACAAGTTAGAGCTTATTGGGTTTTAAAAGATTGAAGAACTACCCAATAATATGAAGCTTGTGGTTTTCATAGGGTTTAAAAATCAGCTCCAATGTTCAAAAAATGGCTTGTAACGACTAATTTCTAAGAAGTTCAGACGTCCAAACTTGATCTTTCGCAATGCTACAAACAAGGTTCACCCTACCACAAGGATTTTATATCTAAAGACAATCTTGAATCAATGCCTTAAGGATCACCCTTACCAAAGGGTTTTATGTCACAAGATAACCTTGTATTGAGCAAATAGATAAAGAGAGAAATAGAGATTTAATGAGATATTACCACTGCTTGGTAGATGATTACACAAGTTAGCACCACTTCACCTTGTTGTCTTTGGAATCTTGAATAATCACATGAAAGCACAATACAAAAGAGAGCTTTAATGATTTCAAATGATTTTGGAATGTTAGGATTCTTCAAGTGTTCATATCTATTTTAAAATATGGAGTTTATGGCTATTATAGATTTTGAAAATAAATTTCAACGGTCATAAAACGGCTAGTAACAACTAGTTTTTGAGGAGTTCAGATGATCGAACTCATCCTCTGCGTCCGAACTGCCATCCGAACATTACTGTGACATGATGTTAGGGAAAGTTCTGATAACCAAAATTTGACCCTTGCATCTGAACTTGCGCCTGAATTTTTTTGGAAATTCAGCAATCTTGTTCACAATTTGGATATCTGAACTTGCTTCTGAACTGTTTAAACTTTGTCAAAATATTTGAAAATCAACCTCAATAAGTTTGAAATCATTTTGTACTAAAAGATAAGTTATTTAAAATCTTTTGAACTTAAAGACTGTTATCAAACCACTTGGTAATTCAAAGATTATTTATCTCCATTTAAGATTTAAAAACAAGTTTTGTGCTCTCTTATGCATTCAATAATTCCAAAAACAAGAAATGTCGGGTTTACAAGAATATACCTATTAAGCAAGTGTAAACCTACACTAGAGTCTTCAAAGCCTTCAATCCATAGGACATGCTCTATATTCTTGATGCTTGAGCACACTTGATTTGTCCTTAGCTTTTTTAGCATCAAGGCAATAAGAACTCTTTGCTTCTCAATCCAAATATCCTATCGCACAAATAGCTTATGAATTAGTCCTTAACAATGTTTGTCATTAATCAAAACTACATGATTTGCCCTTAGGGTTAACAATCTACCCCTTTTTGATGATGACAAACTTTGATGCAAAATGTGATGGATTTAAACAATGTAGTATAAAGAAGCATTGATGTCAATGATAAATAATAACCAATTTAGCATTTTGACATTCAAATGGCTCAATATGAGCCTATGGTCCAACAAACCTCCATTTACCTCCTTCCTTCCAACCACTAGGATAGATGATATAACATTTAAGCATTAAGAAAGCTTCTAAGAGAGGTTTTAAAGGTTAGAAAAGATTAACAATGCTCCCCCTTAGATTGTGCTCATTTTTCAATAAGTTTGGAATTGAGATGTTGTGGATCTGAATTTTGAAATTCCAAGTCCAAACTGTAAAATATGTAAAATGAAGGTTGCAATTTTTTAAAATAAGTTTACCTAAGGTTGTTCAAATATGACAAGAAAGATTGAGATGGTTTTCAAACAATTTGAACA